>JANVCC010000022.1:24926339-25311702 GCA_025345505.1 Todiramphus chloris collaris
GTCTTCTAGAGTCCTATCCTGCATGCAGGCAGTTTCTTAAGATGCCTTGAATTTAAAACAAAATATAGTTTTAATTTTCTCTTTCCATTTTTTGATTAAGCCAATCTAAGTTTTGTTTGTTTTTTTTTTTTTCCAAACTCAGTATTTCATTCAGCCTAAGAGTAATCAGCAATTCTCCTCAGCACATTATCTTAAAAAAGAAGCCATCTGAGTACAAAATGACCGAGGAGCTCTCTGTCGGCATTGTGGTTGCAGATGCAGGGACCCAGCGATTACACAACCTCCATCTCCCTCAGGAGATGTGGGGCCAGAGGAGAGGTGATCCCATGGAATTTCCTTTAGGAAGTGGGGGCGAGGGAGGAGAGGCAAATGGAAGGAATGTTTCAGCCACAGCTGTTTGTAAAAGAAGCGCTAGGAAAACAGATTGGTAAAAGTTACTGCCGCTGAAGATCTCTTTCTGGAAAACAAAAAGTTGATTTGGTGGTGTGGGGCCTGCAAAGTCTGTGAGCGTTTGCAAGTCTGCAGGTATTTCTTGTGTGGAGATGCAACCCCTGTTCCATATCACAGAGCTGAAGTAAAGAAACCCATGGCAGCTAGCGGAATGCCTTTGATCAGGCTCCCAGTCCTGGTCTTCCTGGTGGTGGGGGCCTGACACAGATGGGAGGTGATAGCAGCACAGTTATGCCTTGGAATAACTGGTAATTCAGGAACATTTTGAAGGGGATTGTTTGATTTCAGTGGACTACTGAAAATGTTAACAAGGACTGATCAGGCTTTTAGTGGGTCCCAAAAACTGTGCCTTCTGTTAGGAGTTGCTTAGGCAGGTGTCTTGGTCAGAAACCAGATCAGAACTGAATCAGCTTAGAGCACAAGTTGATTTCTACCCTAGCATACTTACATTAAGCTTGCCCTTTTTCCTCAGGATATCGTTCAGCGTAGAAAGCAGGATCAGTATTTGCAAGAAGATTTATATATATAATGTCTAATATCTCATGTGGTTTCATATAACTCATAGAAATCTTGTGAAGTCTTGACTTTGTTTGCTAAAGGTTAGTTCAGCTTAGCTCTCATTTCTGTAATGTTAGCTCCTTGAAATGAAAAAATGAGCTATCTGATGCTGACACATTGTAAGACCAGTAATTTTTTTTTTTATTGGTAACCTTTCAACCTTTTTTCCCCTACATTGTTGCCAAACTGCATCTAGGGTTGAGAAAATAATACCCCAAAATTGTATGCAACCCAGACAATAAATGTGTAGTTTACCTGAAGAGTGAAAACGGTAGCAAATATAGGCAAATAAGTTAATTCAGATCCTGCTACCTCCAAAGAAACTTGTAATTGAGGAAATAGGGAGAAAAATCAGTGTTTATCATTACAAAAACTACAAAATGTTAAGCCTTGATCCTTAATTGTTTTCTTATAACTTCCTTTGACATTCAAAAAGTCAGCTGCCTCAGTTCAGTTTGAGTAGTGCCTTACTCAAGACTCAGACCAACCCTGTAGAAAATCTAATTACTAAATGTATCTGAGAGAAGAATTCAAATTTCATCATTTATATTTTGAATATTTGCATATGTGCAATATGTCAGAAAAAAAGTCAAATTTTAATTTTGAGAAAGTTAGGATACGTGGGCATAGAGCAAAAGCAGCAATGAAAACACAAAAAGAGAAGACTTTGATGTGGGGTCTGTTGCTAGTACAAATATTCCACTTGAATAATCTGTGTGTGTTGAGTTAATCATTAACAGGATCAATTTCAGTGGCAGAAGTATGTTCTAATTTGTACTTCTGTCCTGCTCCTTGTATTTTCATTTCTTTCTTACTTTAATCTATTTTCCCAGAAGAGAAAAAACTTGTAATCTGTTACTTTGCTGGGACAGGAGAAAGCCACCGAGAACATTGTGTGTAACTTCGTGTACTTTTCGGTGTATTAATAATTATGTTCAGTTAATTGATTGTTTTGTATATCTTAAATGAAATATGTTAGCTCAAAATGTGTGTACTCCTTAAATGTTTGTTTCTTTTCTCTATGCTGTGTGGTTGTTTAATTTTATGTACTGTTTTTAAAAGATGGAGTATGGGTCAGTGTTTTTGACTAGGAGAAGGCTGTGGACTTAGGCCATTATCAATATTTTTGGATCCTAGTGCTGCTTTTTAGTTTATAGTCACTAACAAGCTTTCATAAGTCTTTCATAATTCTGGTGCATTAACAGGGACTTAAATGTCTGTGTGAATGCGGTAGCGAAATAACGGTTATGTTAATAGAATATCTAAAAACAGCAGAAAAGAATGCTTCATACAGGGTAATACAAATACTGAAGAAATCTCTAATTTTTTATTTGCAAACTCTTGATGTCAGAAATAAAATGATCTAAACACCCAAAAAAAGAGCCAAGCTACTTATTTCTGGTTTCAAGGACTATGCTAGAAGGGGGTGAAGAGAGAGAGAAACTGAATAGCTTTTGGAGCCTGTTCACAGCTCAGTATGCAGTTTTATTTATCGTGTATGTAAAATCGCCAAGGAACTGGTGTGTTAAAAAACCTGGTGTAAACCAGAAGTGCTTACCTGTGCCCCGCAAACGATAGCAAGCTTGACTCCTGGTTGTTTGCAGCGTGCTCGCAAAGTCCTGACCCTAGAAAGTGGTGAGCACGTGCAGGAGCCTCAGCGCCTATTGCCAGTACTGGGGTGGGAACCCGCAGCCTTCCATAGCAGGGACTTGGGATTTGCTTGGTAGTGCAGGCTGAGCTTTTCACATACATAATTGTGGAGTGCTGGATAAGCTCCATAGTTTCTGGTTCTTTCTTTTGGTGGTGTTTTGTTTGTTTTGTGTGTGTGGTTTCCTTTGTTTGTGGTTTGGGTTTTTTTTGTTGTTGTTGTTTGTTTTTTTCCTTCTTTTGTTTTCAACCTGTAGCTGTGCCTTATCCCAAGGCAGAAATCTCCACCAGGTTAAGTCTCAGTGTCTTGGCTGAGTTATGGATAAACTGTTTGGAAGAAAGGAGAGAGACTCCTTCCTTTCAAGGCCTGAGGGCATCAGTATGGTGGAGTAGCTAGTGGAGCTGACGTAGCAGCATGCATTTCTGTTTCCTTCTCTGTGTTGCCGTTTGATGTACTGTCATCTGAAAAGGCATGTTTGGAAATCTGCTTCTTTTTTTCCTTTTTTTCTTTTTTCTTTCTCCTTTTTCCCCTCCAAGGATCCTATATTTGACCACAGACATTTCCCACTCTTGAAACTACTTTTTTTTTTTTGTGTGGTAGGCTTTGTCTTAACTTTTTTGTTAAGGCTTTTTTTTAATATGTTCCCAAAAGTCTATCTGGTATATTTTGAAGATCCTACAGACTGAGAGGGAAGTGGTGCTCCATGTTGCTTTTGCTCAGTGGCAGCTTACAGGGCTTCCATGTTGCAGTACAGAGGTACAGTACTAGGAGTGAAAGACCATTAGCCAGGACTGCTGCTAAAAAGAATCCATCATACCAAGGCCTTAGCATGATTGAAATTTTTTTATTATGTAAATTAGGATCAATTCCTTTTGAACATCTTCCAAATATTCAGAACTATGACATTATAAAAATATACAACAATATGTCCCAGTCTTACGTTCTTCCCAAGTGAATTGCGTGTTACTTTGTTCCATGAGAAATTCTGAAGGTCTTTTTTCCACTAGTTTTATTAATTGCTTATTCAGTTAAATATTTGCTAATTCTCTTTGAAGTCTGGGACATTCACTCTGAATTGTGCAGTTTCGCAAATGTCATTAAATATTTTGAAAAGCTCGGCCCTCCCAGGAAGAGGGGGCAGCCCTGACTGTCACTAATCAACTCTTTCCCATCCAACACTTGAACTGAGATTGAGGTGGTAGTCTAAGGAGCACAGGCTCACTGTTTTGAACAATTGAATTTGATTAAAATTGTTAAGGTGCAAAAAGTATATGAGTTTCAGTGGGTCACAGAAAGGCCCAAGTTGTTAAGATGTTCTTGGGTAGATAGAGTAAGAGAAGTTTTGGAGTCTGATTCCTTTTTGAAAAACAGGACAGACTTAATTTTCTTCCTCTTAAGTTTCCATTTAACCAATAAATTACACTTTTGGAAGCAATGACCTGAAGCAGACCATGTGTTATTCTAAATCAGTATGGAATATGGGACTTGAGCTTCATTTGTGGTGATTCTTGGTCTTTTCTTTCATAGATGTTGCCCTTTTAATTATTAATTAAAATTCCTCAGTCAAGTGACAATCTCTGTACTCTCAAAGTAGAGCCCTCCATCTGAACTCACTTGGGTCCAAACCTCTCACTTAGAGGAGGGTAGCAGTTTGGACTCCTCCATGGTTGTAGCTGAAAAGTGAGCAGCATCAAGCTTTTACTTTCAAATGCACCTGGTTACTAACCAAGCATTCTAGTGATGTTTATGTGGTGGATTTAGTTTTGAGAACATTGTTAGTTTCTTTATCTCAAGGGATAAAAAAATTAGATAATTTAATTAGAAGTGGAGCTGAATACATCTGCATATATAGCTGAAAAGCCAGATGCTCAGTTCTTTATAATTGGCTTTCAATGTACATCACAGTATACTAATAAAAACCCTTCTGAAAGAGGGATTCTCTGCTGTTTATACCACCACAAATAAAAGGAGTTAAATTTTTTTGCCATGACAAAGGAGAAATTACTTTCTGTTTCTCCGGATGAAAATTTACAAGTTCCTGTGATAGAAGACATTTTAGTGCTGTTAGGATATTTTAGCTTTGCTATTCTTTTTGTGTAGTTAGCGTGCCTTTTTTTGTCCTTTCCTTACGTGAAGGGGAGGGAGGAAGCTTCAAGTGCAGCGGAAAGAGAAAATTTTCATAATTTTATGTTGTAGCCAGGAAGGAGTATTTCTGAGGGTAATATTTTCTTCTGCTCATTACTGTCTTTTCCGAACTTCTCCTGTCTTCAGTGGACAAATTTTGCAGAAATTTTAATTGTTCCTCAGGGATTTAACTGAATTTGTATTTGGACCTGAGTTGGTCGTGTTCTGCCTTCTCCAGCATCTTATAGCTGCTTCTGCTTCTGCTTGAACCAAAGATATTTGACTACTTTTGAGTTCGGCTTCTGCTGTGGTGAAGGAAATGTGAAGCTGTTTCTCTCAAGTTGCTTTCCTCTAGTGGCAGAAGTCAGCATTTGGCTGTGACATCTCTCCTTTATTTTTTTGGCAGTCAGTTCTCTGACATTCTTGTTGCTGAGATCATCCCCACTAGGACTTTCAGAAGAACATCTGACTGGGGCTCACATTCTTCACTTTTTGTTATAAGATCTCAGTCCTTTAGCATCAATAATTAATTTGCTTCTAGATACCTTTTGTTGACACAAAGGTCTATGAATGTGTGGTTTTTCTCCTTTCACCGTGATTTGGTTTCATGTTAAGGGTGTGGATACTTTTAATCCCAAGGATAATTTAAGAGAGAAAAAAGTATCATTAAATTGCTGCAGTCTGACTCAGACTCGATCTGTGAGTTGAGTTCCCTGGCCTTCCCACACAGCATTTCCGATATGCAGTGAGCTGAGGGTGTGCAGGAGAGGCTGTAGTGACCTAGATACTCTTTAACTCTTTGCTCATGGGTGGCTTTCTGACATTGGATATAGTCATTGGCTCTTTGGATTCTCAGTCCTGTTCTGTGCAATAGCTGTATCCATTACTTTTGTCCTGTTCCTGAGTGATTTTCATAAAATATATTTTGAGATTTCTGTTTTGATTAGTTTAAGTATCCTGTTCAGGTAAATTGACCAGAAAAATTAGTAAGTGAATGGTTTTTAGAATCTGAAGTGTAGTCAATGAGATTCATCAAGTAGAAGTTATGACTTCTTTCATATAGTACTTTATCACTTCTAAGAGAAAAGTTCATTCTGCTGCCCTCTCACAGGCACAGAAATAGTCGTCGGATAATAAAAAGAGGTCTGTAAAACCCAGAAACACTGTGACCATGTCATACAGGCTCCCTTGTTGACACGTTGTTGAATCTGTTCAAGAAAGGTGGTGATACAGAACTAACTTCAGTGACTTTGCGCTTGCCTGTCAACATTGCTGTAATGCAGTGATTGGTTGGGTTTTCTTACATCTGTTTGAGAATTGTGGTTTTTGAATAGTCCCTTCTGTGGCTGCTATTGCGCTGGGTTTGTGAAAGTTTAAGAAACTTTGAATCTGTGTCTTACTCTGCTTAATGTAGATGCCATCTGGGCTTGTAGTTGATACAGCCAACTGGAGGGTTCCAATTTTCTCTGTGCCCAGTGGACCTATTCTTGAGTCATCCCTTTGCACAGATGCTCATGGGTTGGTTTTTCCATGCTAGCCCGGATTTAACCACCGTTGTCTGTGGTCTTCACTGTGAAGCCCAATGAGCTGGTGTGCCTGAGGTAGCATTTCGATAAAGTGCAGTATGGGACGCTGGATTTATCCTTTTGTGGTGTCTCTTGACGTTTACACAAAAGTCACAGGGAATTAGAGCCTGGGGGATCACGTTAGTTTCAGCCAGCTTGGGTATGTTCTGTGTGACAGTCTGGTAGCGTGCAGTGTGCTGTGACTGCAGGTCTGTCCATAGCTCAGGGCTCAGAGCAGGCTGACTGTGTGGTGGTGATTCCAGAAGACTTTAGTTGTACTTGGCTAGCTGCTATAGTGATGAGATCACAAGAAGTTAATAGTGGGGTTTTTTTTGGGGTTTTTTTTTTTTTAATGGTATATTTAACCTACCAAATTTCCATATAAGTGTCTATTACATTCTCTTTGCAAAACTGCAGAAATCAAATGCTGCCTCCTGCTTGCTTCAATCAATAGTCAAAAGAGTGTCTATCTTAAGCAGTGTGAAACCCAGGAAGTGTCACTGAATATGACCCTGACGCATCAGCTACAAAGGTTGTACTTCAGATTTTGTGTTACAGCTTGTGATTGCTCATGTATCTAAAATTTGGCAACAGATGGATAGTACTTTTTTTTTTAATGTGTAACACTTTGCTGTCCATATCTCAGCACTTAAATACTTCTGCAAACATCATTTCGACAGAGCCATGCAGTTATAATCAATAATATGTGAGCTGATGTTTCTGCTCAATAACATACGGCCACTTAAGTGCCCTTCTGAAGTATTTTGACCCCTGGAGAGAACTACTTCAGTGCAACCATTTTCCCTATTGAAATGGAGATATTTGCTATTCAGCACAGCTGGGGCTTGAGACTAGAGAAGCAGATTCAAATAGGGATCAAGTCTACATGCCCTGCTATTAAGGGAGCAAGGCCTCTGGAAGGGTTAGCAGTGACTTTGAATAATTTGTCCATTTAGCGCTGTTCTAGTATGACTGATGTTATGTTACCAGAAATTAAAGGAGATCAGATTCTGATATTAATTGTACAGCTTCTTCATTATGAGGCATTAATTCCAGTATAGAATAGCTATTGAAAGCAGCATGTTACAGTATTTCGTAGAAGAGCCTCTATTAAAGTTCAGAGAGACTGCTAGTTATTTGAATGGATTGAGATTTTTCCTCTTCTGTCTTCCAGATAGAAGAGGCACAGTCAGCACTTCTCAAGGTGAGGTTAAATTAGTGCAAGACGCAGATAAGAGTAAATAGGTATCTTTGTGTAGAAGGTATTTTAACCCAGAAAGCCAGCTTTTGGGTTAATCCTGTTGTCTCTGTGTTGTCCGAATATTCCAAAAACAGAAGGAAAACATGCAGAATATACTGATGTACTTTTAAAAAGTTATCAGTGGTAGGCCTTTTTGCAGACACCAAGCTTCATCCATACAAGATAAATGCAAGGAAAAGCATAATGTGTGTGTACATATATACATATATATTTTTTTGTGTATGTAATTTACACTGTATGTGAGATGAGTTTTTGTAGTTCAGAGTTGACAGATGGGTCAAGACTTAGGAAATGGCATGTGGCTGAAAGTACCCTTGCACTTTGGCAATTTCCAATATCATGATTTTCGAGACTTTGCCAGCGTAGTCCTTGAGGTGTAATGTATTTAAACTCAGGGTCTAAACTTGCTTAGCAGCATTCACTAGAAGTGAAATTAATAGGTAAGACTGAATTAAAGAGTATTCTCCTGCAAGTATACAGGCTTATAGCATTAATAGGTGTCTGTGCAGATCAGAGGTAATTTCACCCTAGCTAGGACTGTATCCAGAATAACACCTTTTTATTTACACTGTTGTGACTAAAATGAGGGGGAAAAAGTATGGGGAAGTGTTGATAAATAATTTTCCCTTTGCCTTGTCCTTAATTCCCTCCCACAAGAAAAAGAAATATGCTTAGGAAAAGCCAAAATAAAGGACAATGCACCATATGCTGACAGTGACTGAATTTGGCTTCCTTAGAGGAGTAGGAGGAATTGAAAAATAAAAGGTCTCTAGGTAGAGACTAATTTATGCTCTAGCATAGGGAAGAGAAAGGAGATGTGAATAACAAGAACTGCTCTCTTAAGTCTTCATAGTTTTATTCTTTCAAGCTGTTACATGTAGGCTCTGCAAAATTGGTGAGGCTAAAATTTGCTAAGATTTATGGTTGGGTGTAGCAATACTGCCTGACTCTTAGATTAAAACAGCTAGTAGTGGTAAATCAATACATGCACATTTGCAGTCCTGCCACGAGCTCGGCTTATAAATACATATTAGCATTCATCTGGTTTAATTTGTCATCTTCACAAGTCATTGTCTTGATTAGTGATCGTGTCTCAGTTTTTTAAAAAAAAGGACAAAAGAAATGGCTAGACTGTAGAAAGAACATCCCAGCCTTGTAATTTGGACCTGTTCAGAACTTTGTTGTTTTTCTTGCAAATGATTTATGGTTTTCAAAAAGCACCTCTATCTTTCATGGCTGTGTGAAACTGTGCTCTCATATTTTTTCTATTCTTTCTGGGAGCCACAGGACCTCCTATGATAATTTATTCTCCAGGAATATTGTTTCAGTTTTTCCTTTCAGTTGTGTGTAAAATGCAGATTTTGGTTTTTTCAGTGCTTTACTCTTAACCCAGGCATAATTTGTGTCCATTCTGTAATGTTAGGGTAAAAACAACTGGGTGAGACCATTTGCTTTCTTAAAATAACATGGCTTTGTTCTTCCACCTTGTAGCTGTAGGAAACCATAATCCCTTCCAATATACCTGACTAGCCTTGTCAGTAGATGCACAGGCAAGTTCCTGCAGAAAATGTTGGTTGCCCTGTTTTTTTGAGTAAGACTGATTGTAGTACTGAAAAGTGGGTTAGCCAAGAATTCAAAATATCTTTTTAGTTAATTATGTCTTTTGTAAAGTAAGGATTCTCCGGAGCTTGTTCTGCTAAGATGAATGCTGAATGATACAGATTAGGAAATGCAGCTTGCATTGTGAGGCAGGAATTGAGAGGCAGATGTCGTGACCTTATTTATTTATTTTATTTATTCATGGCAGGTTTTTTTTATTTTATTAATTTATTTTATTTATTAATTTTATTTATTTATTTATTTTTCCTAATGTCGCATTTACTGGTAACTTCCTGTGTGACTGTCTTAAGTGTTAGCTGATTTATGATAATTTGTTATAATTCTGATATTTATTGCTTGTGACTATCTGAATAACCACACAAATTATTTTCATACAAATGACCCTCAGTTCAGTATCTTGTGGTAAAACTTTATTCTGTAATACTTTCAGTGTAAGAGTACTTCATAACTTATGATACACTGTATCAGAAGTGGAATAGTAGCAGAACAGTTTCATCTAATTTAGGCACATGACTTCGTATTCCATCCAACTCTAAAATACTTTTCTCAAAGAACAATGCTACATAATTTAGAATTATAACACAGAGTGGACTTTGAGTAATGCTAATCATCAAACTCTGTAGAATATTGTCAGGAAACAATAGTTTTAATGTCAATCAGCATTTTGTGTCCCTGAAAAAAGATGTTTGAAAACATAACATAATTCTACATAGTTCACCTCTTTTAAAATACCTCATAGGGCAGTTTTGAAATGGATAGACAAAAAAATCTCCAAAAACGGTAGGCAAAAACAAGTTACGAAGTCTTTACTTAGCTCTGCTGAAGCGTTGATTTCATAAATTGTAAAGATTATTATAAACTTCAGTTTCCTTCTCTGAAAGGACAGACACTTTGATTAATGCATTACTGTGATTTTTATTTTCATTTTCTTCACTTTGGGAGAAAGCAAGCTATGGCTACTTTGAAGTTCAAGTCTTGTCAAGTGTATCAAAGAGGCAAAGCCATTTGTGTTTCTGATAGTTTATTTATCCTGCTTAACCTATATACTGTAAACTAACAAGGCTACTGAAACGATAGCCTAACGGATGGTTCAGAGATTATGCTAAATCACTTCAGTTTGTCAGAAGTTAGTCTGGGTTACTGCAGGGGTAGAGGCTGCAAGAAACACTGATTGGGATTGTTTTTCTCAGTTTGTTGCTTGAAATTCCATTTTTCTTCACAGCATGTAATATATTGTGTCTTTACAGTTAGAACAGATTTGTAATCAACAAACTTAGGACTAGCATGTTAGTATCCTGACTTTCATAAGAACCATTAGGATGATGAGAATCTTTAGGTGTCTCAAAAATGAAAGATGATCCACCTGGATCTGTTCCTGTGTGGCCTGCCCTGGGTGTTCATGCATTGGCAGGGTGGTTGGACTTGATGACCTCCAAAGGTCCTTTCCAGCCCCTACCATTCTGTGATTCTTCTGTGAAGGGCAAGAGGTTGGCGTTGCCACTTCTGCTGCTGTTGCTCTCTCCTTTTTCAGTGTCTAGAGCTGTTGCTTTGGTCTCTCACTACTATAAGTTTGAGTATTATCTTGCTAGCCTATGAAAGATTAAATAGAAATTAAATGCCTTGTCTTTAGTAGTAAAAATTATGTTGCAGCTGAGCAAGGATAGGCCAAGATTCAGGGCATTGTAAAAAATCTAACCCTGAAGAGTGGGTGATTAATAATTATAGTTCTGCTAAATATCTGTATTCACATCCTCAGTGGGGCATCTGAGGCAACAGATGCTGATCAACTTGTCAGAGCCTAGCAGAGAAGTTATAGGTTCATCCTTCAGAAACTGCCTTTTTATTTTCCTTTTAAATGAGCAAAAAAAAAGTCGCCAAACTCTAAAGTAAAGTTTTGGTTGTTGTTTTTTGTTTGGTTTTGTTTTTTGGGGTTTTTTTTTATCTCATTATTTTGATTCTCCTGCTGTTGTTTTTTCCTCAAAGCAGCATCAGACAAGTTCTTTTTGATGTCTGACAGGGAAGACATCAAGATGATGATGACAGGAGAGAGGCTTATGGATTTTGTTCCTTTATTTTCCTCATGATTCATGATAGTACTGAAAAATAATTGCAATATATTGTAACATTCCTAACATTATAAAGTAAAACTAAATAAACGTGCTATTGGAGGTTTTTTTTGGTGGATTTAAGACTGATGGAGAAAACACCTCTGCAGGCAGTTGTTGGAAATCTGTTTGTTTACTACACACTAGAAAGCCACATTGCTGTTTCAGTGTCAAGCTGTAATATGTCTTAAGCAATTAAAATACCCAAAGATGATAATAATTTAAAACAAGCCATTTTCTTTGGTTGTGCTAAATGAAAGGACATTGTACGGTGGGTCATGCTTTTGAGATAATCAATTTGTTGTGCAAAAAGAAGCATACTAATTCAAAACCTTTGCAAAATGTCATAAAAAATAGTTATTGTATGTTAACAGCACTTTTTCCCTTTGACTTTCAATCTGCTTCTAAGGTTTTGATAGAGATCACATCTCTGCAAAGCAAGAGGAAGTAAACATTTCCTGATTCTAAAAACATTTCTTCCCTATCTCCACAGCTTATCCTTTGCTAAACTAGGAAATAACTACTCTTAAGAAAAACAAAATGGGTAGCTGAAAAATAATAACCTCCAAAATCATCTTCCTGTGTGTCACTTTGCTGTCTGTTACGGTTCTGAATTCCTGGTGGTTCTTAGCTATAAGGAGTGGTTACATCTGTGTAGAGCTTGTGCACTGTAAACCCAATACCTGTTCATAAAACAGTGCTTTTTATCTGTTAGTATTAATACTCCCCAAGAAACTATGGTGGCATTTGTTCTCACTTCACTAAATTGTATGTATCCATTATGCTAAGCATCTGGTCTTCTAAGGACGAATAACTGTAAGAGCTGATAGTATATCTGATTTTGCATCTGGTTTTGCTACTTTTGATTACTTCTCAGTGAAATCTAGAATTGTAACATACTGAGCCTGAAGAAAAGATCATATATACTACTTATACCAAAGTAGTACTAGTGTACTGTGCTGATGCTGGTAACTGTATCCCCGAAAACATACATGCAAAACTTAAATGAGGAATTAAAGGTAGAGAGGTTGTGAAGAAAGCTTTCTTGATCTTGTGAAAAGTTTACAGGAACATGTAAGACTACTGAATTGTCAGTAAAGCCAAGGATCTGTGGGGCTGGGGTTTTTTGGATTTCTTTTTTCTTTTTTCTTTTTTTTTTTTTCAGTTCACAGATTCTAACCCCTCAGAAGTAGACTTTACGTTAACAGACAAAATGTAATTTTAGTCACTTTATGAATAACAAATAACAATAAATTCTACTTGAAGGTGTTAAGCACTGGGTTTATTTGATAGGTGTTAACCACCTGCGGTGGAACACTGGAACAGGTTGCCCAGGGAGGTGGTGGAGGCCCCATCTGTGGAGACGTTCAAGGTCAGGCTTGGTGAGGCTCTGAGCAACCTGATCTTGTTGAGGATGTCCCTGATCACTGCAGGAGGGGTTGGACTACATGACCTTTAGAGGTCCCTTCTAACCCAAGGCATTCTATGATTACTTAGCTCCACAATAAAGTAATAAAAAAATATAATAAGAACTACTTGGATATTTGGATACTGTGAAAATACTTTTTTTCTCTCTGATGTACCAGAGTCAAAGGAACAATTAATAAGAAAGGAAGGAACTGGTTTTATGTTAAAATTACATGACCATTTAACAGGATGTCATCAAAACAGTGCTCACAAGGAAGTCCCATTTTGCACATATGATCCAGTGCCCAAAAAAGGGCATATTTGTCTGAGTTGATTAACCCTGTGCTTGAATATCTAAACCTATGCTGATCCAGATTAGCCAAATCTGTTAACAATTTCAAAACACAACTCATACTAAGCTAGATTGAGTATACCAACTGATTGTGCAAATAAAAATAAGAAAAATATAACCGAGTCTTCTTATTTAATGTTTAATTATGCACTAAAAATGATTGGTCTAACTTTTAATGGTAGGTACTCATTATGTTCCAGTAGCAAATCTTTAGGTTCATGACGGACATAAAGCAACTAAGTGATTTCAAAGAGGTTTTTCAAAGAACAGTGTGTCTTCCAACAACAGAAAACAAGATATGGACAAAATGTTCTTAGCAATGTCTCCTTCTACACTAGGGCATAGATGTGGTGAAGAAGAATTTAAAAATGGAAACCATATGCTTTGATTCAGTTCTCCAAACTCACTATTCTGATGGATTGAATACATTTCTTTATCAAGTTTTTGTAAGAGAATATTTACTCATAATTAGCAGGATTAGAGTAGGCTATTGCAAGGACTAACAGTATTGTAATGATAGTTATTTTCTGAAATTCCCCTTACTGGGAAATTTATAATTCGATATATGGAGAAACAAAAACTGCCTGTGTTTTTCTAAGCTTAAAAGGGAGCAAGAACAAGGTTCAGTATGCCACTTTCCTGAGACACACCAGAGGGAGGGAGGTATGGGAGCCAGATAAAACCTTTTGTAATGCTCAGAGACTGCTCTGAGCTTGGTTTTTGGATCTAGGAGAAAAGATTGTTGGGACTGATTATATTCCCTTGGCTGTGCTTTTGGCTTAGCAATGCCCTGAACACTGGAAGAGAAGTGAGGAAGGGGAGCCAGCTGTACCAAGTCGGCTCTTGCTGACAACTTGCTTGACTCTCTTCATCATTTACACGGAATTTTCTTTGTTCCTTTTGCACCATGTGGTATAGAGGAGCTGAGAACTGCAGCATAGATGAGACCTTGCCATAGACTGCTCAGGTTTCTACTCTTTAGGTCTCAGCTGAGATGAATGGGTTGGTCTTCCACATAATCTACAAGTGGGACAGACTGTCCCGTGGGCTTGGCTATTAAGACCACAAATTTCATATAGATATTTTGAGCTGCACTCTTCAAAATTGAATACTGTATTTGGGGAGGTGAGGATGCTGTCTTAAAAGCTGTGCATCACTGGTATGCAGAAGCCATTGTTTGCTATGTGCATTTGTTTAGGGTAATGCTGAAGGATAAATGTTATTCTCTTTCAAACAGGAATTGCTGTGTTTAGAGCGGTGCAAGACATCCACTGACCTTGTTGTGTACTGAATAAGTCCGTATTTGAATAAGAAGTTTTGTTTGCTTGTTTTTGTTTCGAAAAAGCTGATTTACATACATCCCCACCTGCATGTTGTTTTTTTTAGTCTTGCAATTAATATACAGGAATTGCTTTTGAAGTATTTGCTTTATCCATTTTGTTCTAGTTATTTACCCGAGTCTAAAGTTTATTTTGATGTGGATCCATTCAACAACTGCAATGTATTTTAGGATTAACTGACCTGCTCTCCCACATGACCCTCCTTGCTCGATCTGCCTGTTTGTTGTGCTTTCTCTTGTCTTTGGGTCACCTGTTGAAAATATTGTCATCCTAACAAAACTCTTGTGTTCAGTCAAATTCTCTTTCACAATTCCACCTTATAGTGAGTTGATGTACTTGGAGCCACTTATGTGTTGTGAAATCCATGCCTGGTTTACCACATGATCTGGCTCTTAGAAATAAAGAGCATTCCGCAAAGGGCAGTGATAAGATGCTAAGATGTAAAAAATAATCTAGAATAAACATGCAGCATTGTTTCTGCATAGCAGAGGAGTTCTGACAGCACTACAGTAATGCGAGGGATAACATCAGGATTTCTAGGAATGCTCTTTCTACAGCTGGACTGGAGTTAGGCAAAGAGGGAGCACTGATCATCTTCAACATAAAGTTCTGGACAGTTCATAATGGAGGATCTAAGCAGCTCTAAATGGGAAGGACTTCTTATTGTCACAGAGAACCTTGTGGTGTATTAGTGTCCTAGTCACTGTCAGGTGGTAGAGAAACCTTTCGCAGCACAAGCTGGAAGACAGTTTGAAAGTACTGCAAATGGAAGCACTGTGAGCTTGATGGTATGGGGTGTATTACATTAAGCAGTTGTGGAAAAGATTTGAATAGATCATTCCAGACAACCCCTATCAAGCCTCTCACTGCCTGTTCTTACTGTACCTCCCCTAATGCACACACAGATAAGTTATTTCAACACTCAAAACAGCCCTTGTGGCAGAGACTTCAAGCTACTTGATTCCCCATTCTTTGTTGTGCTCATGGTGGCATCTTATCACCTTCACGTTGGCAAGCATGTTCGTTACACTAGCACACGTACAAAGGGAGAAAAATAAACGGTGGCTCAATTTGGTCTGTATGCTTAGTTTTCGAAGGACCTTTTTCTTTCAACATCATGGAGGTTGCCAAATATGGCTTCAAAGATGTTTTAAATGTCAAGGTATTCCTAGCAATTTGTAAAGATTTGTCAGTGTGATTATTTTCACTGGGTTTGGCCATTTTGCTGGATAATGTGATTTTTTTTAAACGTACATGGTGATGCTTTGCTTCAAGTCTTCCACTTTGAAAATACTAAGACAAAGGTGTAGTGCTGTGCTTTGACATTCACGTTGCTTGTCAGTAGATCCTCTTAAGGTGGTTGAGTTAGGTGGGAGTTACCCTTTCATTTCCGCACAGAGTGTATGATGAGCAGTAGTAGGCATTATCCTATTAAGTAGTAGTACTATGTATCTTCCTAAATTGTCTTTTGAACAAGCTTCTTTATTTCCTATCCAAATAATGCATTTGCATTGTACTATAACAAGAGCTTGTACACTGGTACACTTACTGTTACTGGGCATACCTCTTTTAATCCCATAACCAATGCACCCTGGCAATTATTTACCTGACTCTTACCCAAGTTCTTCCTTAATATATTTGTTGATGTTGGTACAAGTGCTGTATCGAAAAGAGAATTATCCAAAGACAATTCAGACTAAGGAGAGAGTATGTTAATAACACTCAAAAAAAGTCAAACCAATTCAAAAAACCTCAGCTCTTTATAGATGCTGAATATTCATTTGATGTTGTTATTGTGAGAAAAATAGCATACTCAATAAGGAACCTAGTTGCTTGTCAGCAGACAGATTAACAGTTATTTTTCACTTAATTTAAAAGAAAGCGTATTTTAAAAAATTTCTTCAGAGGATAGGGAAGGAGCAGTTGACAGTTATTGTGGAAGTGATTTTGCCAATGCCAACCATGAAAGGTGTGCCCTGCCATAGGTGTCAAGTCTTGCTAAGCATGCAGTAAGGCTCTGGAGCAGAAAAGTAGCCTTAGCAGGGTGCCTAAGACAAATAGATGCGTGTGAGCTTTGAGAGGAATTAGGATCAGCAGGCAAGACCCAATAGCGTAGACATAAGAATATAAGTTTTTCTCTGGCTTTCTATATTCCTTTCTGTAAGCAGGCAACACATACTAGTTTGCACCTCGACTCTGTGTTTTATAGTTCATTGATTGCTGGTAGGTCTTGATTGCAGTTGAACCAAACAAATGGAATAGTTGAAGACAGGAGCCGGTGTTAACAGAAGTATTAGAACTGCAGAATTTAGGAGGAAGGAAGTAGATTTTCATGACAGTCATCATTTGAAGAAAGCACTTAGGAGGAACTGCAAAGAGTAATTTCCTCTAATATCAGACCCCATGGTGGGAGCAAGGAGGGTATATATCCTTCTGCCCAGGCTCAAGTGGGGTAAACAGCATTTCTGTGCTTCATGGTGTGAGTGAAGAGCTAGCACTTGGGAGGAGTATTCACAGGGAAAAACCATAGGAGAAATCCTGGTGATAGCTGCTATTGTTATGCTGGTTCTCAGAATTGTTCCTAGACTCATACTGCTGAAGCTTTTGGCAGTCTTCCATGGCAGCTGGTTCTTTGCAGGAGCTGTAATATCTAGGACAGTGAATTAAATCACTAGCTGTCTTGCACATTGGAAGATGGTCCATGAAGTGGCTGTAAAGAACAGACTTGCTGGTGTGCGTCAGCATCTGTGAGCCAGCACAGTCCATAGACAGCCCCTGATGCTTCTCCATAACCAAACTGGCAGAGGGCTGCACTTTGTTCACGTCGGTACCCAGTGCTGTAGTTTTTCACCACCGCCACTTCCTACACTTTCAAGAACTGAGAGAGTAGCGGGGACAAGATTATCCTTCAGGGATTTTTTTTTTTCCCTCAAGAGGTTGTGTAGCTCTTCACTTTAAGAAGCTTAGGGAGGCTGATAGGATATGGAGAATGCTGGCTGTCAAATGTAATGATGGGTGCAAGAAACTCGAGACACAAGAATTTAGTGGATCCTGAAGAGCGCTGTCCCTGAACAGCTTTCCTCTCTCATTTGTAATATGTGTGTTTACTTTGCACTCAGAAAAATTCTGGACAAAGTTTGAGACGTTTTGACTTGCAGACTACAGAGTTTTCTAAATGGAATGACATATGGAAAATAAGTGGCACTAATAAGGAAGTACCTGCTCCAACTCTTAGGTGCAATTTTTATTGCCTTAGTACAGATTCTAGCATGGTAAATGTAGGTATGCACCAATTTTCATGAATGCTTGTACAGTTTTGGGCTATGGATGGGTAGTTCTATTTTATTTAAGTGTAGACGCTCACAGATTCAGAGACAATAAGGAAGCCAGTGCCTAGTGGCTAATGTCTCAGGTTTACTCCTTTGCAACTGTGTGAAGCCATACAATAACTCATTGAAAAAACAGAAGGTTCTCAAAACTAGTCTCAAAGACAGGTAGCTACACCTAAACATGTATTTAAATGTTCTTTAGGGGTAAATAAGTTCCACCCTTAAATAACTATCACTTTGCAAGTGATAGCTTACTAAACTAAATTTGACTTTATTTATTAGGCTTCTTGGATATTTTGAAGAACTTTTAAGATGAATACAACAACTGCAGAAATAGTGTTCATTTGAAATAACATTTTTGAAATTATACTCACTCTGAAGTTATATTTAGCAGGTGAACTGGCAAAAAAACTTCACCTTTGCACAGATTTCACTTTCTTACACATAATGTTTCTCTCAATTTCCAGTTCATTTTGGGTTCTTGTACAATGAATAAGAACCTCTTAGCACACAGTGCTGAGATATACCCATTATTGTAGAAACTTACATTCTACTCTCATGTGAAAACAAGCTCAGGTTGCATTATTTCTCTCTATACACACAGCACCGTATCAAATCTAGCTCAGAAGCAAACGGAGGAGGTTGTGTAAGGAACTTGGGAAACTTGTGCTCTTTCTGATTCTGCTGCTGATGCAGGCCAAGGGACTTGCTTTTTTAAAATTGGAACTTCCAAGGAAAATTGCAAGTTTGCACCAGCAGTGACAAATTCTACTCTAAATTTGATCAAAAAAACCTAATCATGATAAACTTGGCAGAGCACTTCAGAAACAGCTTTTGTTCCTATGGCTGTGATTGCTGTCTGCTTGTTTCCCAAGCTTTATTGCTCTTAGGTCACTGGGTGCTCACCTTTGGACTGTGGAGCAGATTGGCACCAGAGCTGCCCAGTTATTGAGAAGCTGAGGAACAGAGAATGAGTGTTTGTTTGTTTAAAGAAAAAAGACATTTTCCTGAAGGATGTTTTGGTTTTAGTTGAAGTTGTTTACATTGCAGTTTTCCATTTTAAAAATACAGAATTTTTTTACCACCCTTGATGATCAGCTTTCATAAATCTGACTCGCACTTGTCACCTTCCAGAAGAGAATTTTTAATCTTTTTGTGTTTGTCAGTGGGAGATGGGGGGGAGAGAGAGCTAAATCTCTCACTGTTTGGTTGGGGTTTTTTCTTTGTTGGGTTTTTTTTTTTGGTACCATGTGAGTTAGCAAGCCCCGTACTGACAACGCAGCTTGTCTGCTTTATCCAAGTATATATACTGAGAGAGTTCATGCTTATGTTGAAAATATGGTTTCTTATTGTATCAGGATTATAACTGTATTGTTTTCTGGCTTGTTTTGTGATTCTGCTGTGCCACTGAGAACACGGGGAGAATAGAAGAGGAATATGGTTGAGGTTGTTAATCTTTTTTTGGTCACTTCCATCTACATATGAGTTTTCATTATAAAATTATCTAGTTAAAAGTAATATAATATAAAATGAATTGAGTATCTGCTGTAATAAGATGCTTTTTTTTCAGTTTCCTTACATATGTATAATACATTTTAGGTATGGGAAAATTGTATCCACGAAGGCTATTTTGGATAAGACAACAAACAAATGCAAAGGTATGTATATTTGCTGTTACATTCACCTGGAAGACCTAGTTAATTCTATGAAATATACTATTGTTGCATTTTAAGTGTGCTTAATCTCCCACCCGACCCATTCTTGAACTGGTCGTATTCTTGCCCGTGGTCAGTGTATTCAATACATTTGTTTCCAGTGGAGCTGGCAGACAGCCTGTGTCAGTGGTGCAGCCAAGCCGGAGCGAATCTGACATGCACAGTGCTGGCTGGCAGTTTGCCTCTATTTTAAAAACAAAAATGGAGTTAAAAGCAGCTTTTCCCCTTTTGCCTGGAGAAACTAGGGAAGCTTACAGAAGACCATTCAACTGTACTAAACATCTGAAAAAATTATATATTGTGGAAGTCAGCTTCATTGATTAGAGTAGTTTAAAGCAGCACTTAATTACAGGTTCCACTACTCTAATTTTATTTTTTTTATATGCTATGGAATGTATTTGAGAGCAAAGAGAGGGTTCATTTTCACCAAAGTAATTGCAGCTGGAAAAAAAATACAGCGTCCTTAGATAAGCAGGATAGATCAGTTCACTGATTTCCATCAAGCATTGCAATCACAGGGAGATCGTATCCCAGCAGCGTGCATGGTGGGAGAAAGTGGGATAGCAGACACTGAAATATCTAATTTCAGACTTTCTTTTTTACCATTAAGAGGACCATTTCTAAGCAAAGTGAAAAATTAAGCCAGCTGATGCAGCAGTGTTAATAAGTGTAAAGCTCATGAACGAGCATAAAACTGATAGAGACAGTAGAGGAGAGTTCATCATTAATAAGGACACAGTTTTTGTGCAGAACTTGGAAGCAGTGCAGGGACATAGCTTCTCAGCTCCTCATCTTTAGCAATTAAAGCAATGCTGACAGTTCAGAAACTGAAATTTCTAGAATTTTTTTCCTAGCTTGTACATAGATGTCATTGCATATATTCTGACTAGGAAAGAGGAGATGCCCTTTTCAATTATATTAATTCGTTAATACCTATGACAGCACTTTACTGATTTAGTCTGTCCATTCTCCAAGTTCCTGAAGACTTCAGTAGCTCTTTCTCACATTAATATTTTAAGAGATTTAAGCTGACTTTTTCAATGCAGATTTTAAATCTCACTGGTGAAAAGCAGTAACTAAGAGTCTGTCATAACAATATCCAGCATGTTAAGGCTTCAGGGAAGCTTCACTGCATGTGCAGTAGCAACATAAGTAGGCAGAATGCAGATACCTAACTGGAATGTAACCAGAAGATCGACAGCATTTGACTCTTGCCAAAAAAAAAAACATACCATGGCATTTAAAGTGACTGGAACAAGCAATTGAGTTCATACATCATCTAGAAGATGGCAACGCCAGCTCTGATGGCATCCTTGGTATCAGTACATGACGTCATCTGTACTGCACCCTGCAGGGTGATGGTGTTAATAACCTAGGCTACCATGGGTATGGAAAGCTAGTTTGGGGTAGAGAAAGCTAGTTTTGTCTTGGCAGCACAAAACTTGATATGAGCTAATTCACTCTGTTTCATGTCAAGATTTAACAGTCCACAACACCACATGTTACACAGAACAATATGTGCTCTCTTCAGCTTCTTGGCAGGTTAAATAATCTTGCACTGATGTATAAGGCTGCTTGAGTTGTTTTTCCCAAGTTAAGAACTTTAAAGCTGGTTCAGCTATATCTCTACGTAATGTTTTTGTCCTCAGTATAGACATATCGTAAGAGAATACTATTACCTTCTGAAGGAATAATTCCATTTTTTAATCCCCTAGGGGTTTTAAATTTTTTGTTGGGTTTTTGTTTGTTTTCTTTCAGCCCAGCTTGGACACTGGAGAGGGTTTTCTTTAATATTTGAGGCAGTTCATTGGTGGGAAGGAAGGGGGCTGAGCAATACAGAATGAGATTTGTAATATCATCTATGGGAAGTAGGTCCCAAACTCTGCTTTTTGAGGAGACTTGAGCATCCAGCTCCAGGTTGCATTAACAATCCCAGCCTGTAGGGTCAGTATCTGTAAAGGCCAAGGTATATTGCTGTTCAGATGTCCTGGAATTCATTAGCTATATGGTATTTTTCAGAATTAAAAAAAAAGTTATTACAAATACATGTAAATGGTTACAATTAACTTTGTCTTTACTTTAACATGTAAAGATTGCATTTTATGGCATAGAATATGCTTTCAGGACTCTTTTTTTACATTCTGTTTTCAGTAGCAACAATAAGAAAAACTAATTTGCTTTCACTGAAGCTGGGTTTTCACTTAGTTTTTAAATTTAACTCTCTGTCATGGATATGCAATGAAGGAAATAATTCACAAAAAATTGGGTTATGAAACAATAGAAATGCAGCTTTTAAACTAAATTCCTTTCCCTGTTTTGAGTACGTGATGTGTAACATAGAGGCTTATTCATCACTTATTGAAACTTATTAAAAAATTGACAGATTATGCTTTACTTGGTGAGCTCTCTGAAATAAACTGATGTCACTTTGCACAAAATGAAGCATCATACTACTACTTAGCAATCTGGACAAAATCCTGATAATGAGTGGGCATGGAAATTGATTTTTTTCCGCTAGGGCAGGTCCCCACCAGGGACTTTGGTATGTTGTTTTTTGGGACTACATGAAGCAGTTGGGAGTCCATATTGACCCTCTTTACTAACACAAAAATTGTATTAAATAACCATGCTAGTAGCATAGGAACTGTTCAACTGTAAGCTGATTGCTGTCTTGTTAATGAGATATGTTTTGTATTTCAGGTTATGGTTTTGTTGACTTTGACAGCCCGGCAGCTGCTCAGAAGGCAGTTTCTGCTCTAAAAGCTAGTGGAGTCCAAGCACAGATGGCAAAGGTGAGATAAAATAACTGCCTAATTCTTTCAACAGGTTGTGAAGATGAACAAGCTTGTACATTTTACAGAGCATCGGCAATGGGAATTTACAGGTTTCAGGCCCTTTACAGAGAGCACAGTCCCCAAGTCACATGATGTGATACAGTAAGGTAACAAAAAGGGGACTTTTGACTGTCATATACCAGATCATCTAGACTAATGAAATAAAGAAACATAGTATGGTAAAGTGTCCAAATAGATCTGTTTGGATTTATCAGTCTGTTCATGATACTATATTTTCATTTGCATCATCCAAAGAAAGATCAGCAGTAAACTGTAAGAACTACAGGAGGCTTAATGGTTTAAATACATTAATTCCTGAAAGAAGTCGATAGCTGAAATAGGTATGAAAGCTTTTATACATAGTCTGCTTGTTGATGCTAAGGTTAGCAGCCTCACGATTTGGGGATGTATTTTTAAGCACAGCATGGCAAAATTTAACCTCGTGACTTTATTTTCAGCCTTTCTAGTATATTTTCTATTAATGGAATTATAATGTAAATCTAGGCATTCATAATAGATGTCTTGAAATTCTTATCCAACTCTTTGACAACCTCTTTCTACAACAGGACAAACCCAAGCATTATTAAAAATAAAGAAATAGGGTATTTCTTTTTTTCCCCTCATTTTTACTGATTCTTAACTCTGAATCAGTTTATTGGCCAAAAGTGATTTTCAGAGTAGTGCTCTTACAGCATAAGGTAAGTTTCTCAAATCTATAAAATAATTAGGGAAAGGGTATATTAGTAATGATTTTGTCATGCTTTCTTGTTAGGTCAGATGGCCTGGTTGCTATAAAGTGCCATAAACACCACTAAGAATTTATTTATTGAATAAGAAAATATTACCATAATCTGTTTATATAACTTGTGGTACCTCTTAAAGCTGAGTTTGAAAATTATATTCTAATTTTAAAAAATAAATAAAATCCAGTAATTAACTAGTAATCTCAGAGGGTTGGGTTTTTTAAGTAGTCTGCTGCAGATCTAGCAAATCTTTTATAGTTATCCATTAGGATTTTTTTCAGATGAGATATTTTCCACAGCTTCTCAGCTGAGGAGAACAGTTAAGCTAACAACATAAAATGTCTTTGGATGGATTCCAGGGCAACAAAATGGAAACCATATGTTTCATGCTGAATGTATGTTTTATTACAGCCATGACACAGACATGTATGCTTCCTGGAAAATGCTTGGGTGTTTGGTGGCTGTTGTGTTTTGTTTTGTTTCATTTTATTTTGGTTTATTTTACTTTATTTTATTTTTGTAATAAGGTTTTATATATGCTTAATAAAGACTTTTAAAATAATCTTTAGTTTTTAGGTGATCGCTTTTAAATACTCACCAGACTTTCCAAAGCCTCTGTCTGCCATCTTACAGATATGATATCTAGGTGGGAGGGAAGAAAAGAGAATGTGAAGTCACGTAAATTAATTTTGGTAATGAATTTTGATGTCTGATTTAATTGTCGTGCTGCATAGATGGAGAAGCTCTAATAATTTACTACAGTAATCTAATGATGAATAGTTTCTTAATTTTTCCCATAGTACATTTTTTCTGACACGTTTCCTCTGATAGTTGCAATATCTCTAATACTTCTTTCTATTAGCGTTAATGAAAAAATGTGCACCATAATACTTGACAGTTTTGATTGATTTTTCCGACACTGTGTCAAACCTGGTGACCTGTGGGAAATCTGTGACTATAAAGTTTACATTCCAGTGAAACCTGTTCAGCTCCTTCTTAATATGGAGAACAAGTTTGAATTATTAAAAACCAAACAAACAAGCAAAAAACCCACTAAAACCAGCCCAGTGAACAGTACCACAACAAACAGTCACAAATGACTAAGAGTTTAAGTGCTTTTATTTTTGTCTATTTTGAGCCATTGGATTTTTTTTTTTTTTTTTCCTGGGCAATGCTGCTTTCCTTTTGTCTGAAAAATTCTGTCTTCACCTGGATGCTCCGAACTGGGGATTGCCAGTCACTTCAGTTGCTCTGATGAGATGAGCAAATCAGACTCTTCACATGTAAGGCATTATAAAAGGTTGTGTATTTAATATTTTATCCTTTTGCGTGTTACCGCCTGTGTGAAGTGGTTCTTTTGCAGTGAAACTGTTCAGGCTTTAGCCTGAATGTCAGAGAGGAAGATTTGGAAGACAGTTTCTCGTCTGTCTGTCCGATGGATTTCCTTACTGACCTCTATGACTGCTTCAGTTTCAAATAGAAATAAGTGCCTGTGTATGGGATTTGCTGTGGGAAGACGTTATTACTGTGGCCAGGGTATTGGCCAGCAGCGTGGCTTGTCAGTAGTCTTGCCTTCCTTTCAGACTTGGTGCTAGTCGGTTATTCACAGCAGCTGAAGGGGAAGGAAATTGCTGAAGCATTGTTCTGACTCTGTCTGCTGTGAACTCCTTTTTGCAGTGTCCTGCTGTACCTATATGTCAGTGAGTTAGAAATCACTCATGCCAGGAAGCTCATACACAAATCCTGGTATAGTAGACATGGCTTCAGGCCAAATCCTGACAAATCTCTTCCAGTGGTGTCACTGCTGGTGAATTGCCACCTGTCAGGAGATGCAACAGGGGTAGTGTCAGTGAAGGAATCCAGTGCCAGACCATCGCTCAAGAAACATTGTCTTCAATTCGTATGCTTTTCTGAGATCTGTATTGGGAGTGCTTGACTAAGATGAAGTAACTCAGGAAGTGTTTTGCTCTGTGCTGGTTAGCAGTATCTTCTGGTCACTGGTGAAATGGAAATCCTTCCGGTGATTCATGTTGGTCAGTGCTGCTAAGAGTGTACATAAAATATATTGCCAGGGGATGGACTAAATTTTGGATGGGAATTTCAAATGGTGGTAGTGGGCTATCGCCTCTCTCCTCTCTTCCAGTCGAGTTTTACCAGTGTTCACTCTTGTCAGTTGCCTTTTTCAGGGTGTACAAGTGGCTGTGTAAAGGGATCAGAACATGACGTGAGCTGTAGTGGTAGCCAGCATGTTTCAGGACCTAATACAAAACCTTATCTGTTACTCTAGAGATAAGGTATGGAAAGGTCAGATACGTGTCTTGCAAGAGTACTGCTATTTTGAAGCCATTTAGTAACTAGTGAGTGTCTAACTTTTATTTTCATTCATTTTCTCAAAATTTAGTACATTGCCTTTGCTCCTAGAGGAGCCAATAATTATAAGTTCAAAAGCCCTGATTTTGCAGAACCGTGCATACTTAGGTAAGGTTAGTAGTAATATTGAAAAACTGTGTCCATTTTCTTTATTAGCAAAATTATGGTTGCCGTCAAAGTGAATCTTCTTAGAAATGTGTCTCTTTGCTTCCCCTTACCTCACAGGTAGAATCTGTGAGATAAGTGTAGATTTCTATGCTGTTCAAAGCAGACAGCAAATGACTTTGTATAGAAGATAGATGCACACAGAAAATCTTCTGTATATTGTCATTTTGAATGGAGATTTGAAAAACAGAGACTCTGTAAGGGATGTTTTAGAGATGGTGAGGTCTAATTGCTCTGGAAATATGAGTCACCTAAATTCTCATTTTGACCTTAAGCTTAGAATATGGCATTTGAGTCAGTGCTCAGACAAAGTTCTGTCTCATCAAATGGTATTCAAATGAGTTCAACTGCAGTTACTGAAGTAATGTGTTTCAGATGATTGAAAAAGTGTCTCTTTTAGATGGAAAGTTTCTTTTAATTCTTACTCTTCTGGATGTAACTAAAGTGTAATTATAAAAGATAAAAAAAGAACCTCTGAATAAGAATGGTTAATAAAAAACACAGCTCTTCTCATCTTTCTATCTAGCAAACAATCTCTGAGGAGAACAATTGTGTTTTCAGTCCAGATAAAGTCAGCTAGAGATATCTATATTGTACTGACAGCAATGTAGAGATACACAGGCTGGATAGAATAGCAGCCTGGCTGTGGCAACTCAAGAGTTCAAGAGCTAAACAACTTCCTACCTGGCATGGAAGTGACGTTTTTATAGCTGTGTTGTCTAGCTCGTGGTAGGTTAACAGATTCTAAGTGAAAGATCTGTGTATACTAAAACTGTTCTACATGTGGAGTTACTAGTTTTTGCAGAGAGCTTGTAATGTACTTGGGACATCACAAGAAGGATTAACATATGTTCCAGCATTCTCATAATTGTATCTCAGCCCTGTCCTTAAAATCAGTGTAGTACCCTCATTTTAAATGATTTTACCATCCAAGTCCAACATAATTACTGTAGTCTCAATGAGCGTTATCCTCCAGACTTTGTTGTTTCTTCATGTCTCCTCTATTCTCTATAGTTATGAGATTTTTAGTTCTTCTGTATGTATTGCTTTGGTATAAGATTGTTAATGGCAATTTATAACTTAATCAAGTGATATTCATTCTTTTCTGATTTGCACTTTTCCTATGTATTTTTTTTTTTCCTACGGAAGCACAGACTTACCCTTAGTAACGGTATGCCACTTACAGTAGAACCCATGGAAGTGGTCTATGGACATGGAAGATTTCTGTGGTGAATGAAACTCATTAATTTGAGTCAAGAAATGCTGTTCCATGTACTAATCTGTGGTTTCTGGGGGGGAATATCATCCATTCAAAGATTTCCCACAGTTGCACATTTTTTAGGGCTTGGGACTTCAGATTTATAGTGTTACAATTTCTTCCTCCTTAAGATCTTCACTTCCACTAGCACAAGTATGCTCCTGCTTATATTGTATTAGCTCTCACATTAACAAATTTTCAGAAATTTTAGACTTGCAGTAAAAGTTAGGGCCATCTTCAGAATTGTTTCTTACTTAAGTTGTGTCAGAAGGATGCCTGTGCTAACAATGTGAAGTATGTTATACCATTGTGTACCAACTCTTCCACCATTCCTCAGATACAATCTCTATTTCCGAAGCAGTCTACTGACCTTCAAAGCAGCAGACCAAACTCTCTGAAACTTATTATGCGGGGGTGTTTTTAGTTTGTGGTAATCATTAGCCCATTGTCTGAGTTCACATTGATCCTCCAGAAGCCAGAGATGACATGAATTTGTAGTCATTGCATTTTTTTACTGGTGTTTACAAAGGCAGAGCTGTGAAGCACTCCTCATGTGCTGGTAACTTTATCTTTCCTTCCCATTAAGTTCAAAGCAGGAGCATTGTTTTTTATACATACATATATTCTAAACTTACTTTAGATGACTTTTTTTTCCAACCATATTTGGAAAAGCTGAACTGTCATACTATATAGAAGTGTGAACTGCACAGCAGGTATGGAGGTTTTGGAAGGGAAAGGCTGCTTAGCCACTTGTCCTCTTCTTTGTATCAGAAATCAAGACTTCCACAGCTATTAAACATAATGGCATAAAGGCAGTCTTCCTTTATGTCGCCAATGAAGAACGTGGTTTTGAGTTATCAAAAATGAGAAACAGCTAACTTTTATGACTTTTAATAATGTATTGCTTTTTATACTTGTCTGCACTGAGGCAGCCTTCTGGAGAATTAAATAAGTTTTTGTTCCTACATAGTAAAGTAAGAAAGTAAGTTGAGGTTACCATGGTAGCTAGTGCATTTAATCTAACCAGAGAAGGTAGGCATATTGCAATTTTTTTAATTCTGCATCTGGGCTTCTGAAAGCCAGAGAACAGATGACAGGCAAACAGAAGCTAACTCGAGCAGATTTTTACAGCAGTTTTTAGCAACTGTCTTGTAAGAAAAGTTTTCTTTTTACCTGGTCTATAGTACTTTCTGAAGTGAATAGTACTAAATCCCACTATAATAGAGTGTTTTAAGTGAATATAATCGATTTCCCTCCTTTTATTCAAAAGAGTTCTTAAAAGTCATTATAAAATAAATGGAAGGCAAGCCAGATTTTGCTTACCAGGGGGCTAAATGACCATCATTTCAGGAACTGCATAAGAGTTAAATGAGAGTTAACAGCCACTTCCCTGGAGTATGCATCTTCAACCCACAAGAGTCTTATCTCAGTTGCTAAGCAGTGTTGTAGCTTGTACAGACAAGGGTCCGGTGCCCTGTTATGAACCATAGTGGGCTCATTCAGCTTTCTATTGAAAACAGTGGCATCTGTGAGCAACATGCAGAACTCCCAGGGAGCACCCGGTGTTCTTCTAGCAAGGGAAAAGAAGAATGTCAAGGAATAAAAAGGGGAGCTTATGATTGCAGTGATAGTCTGATTGCAAACTTGAACACAGTACTTATTGTAGTTAAAAATTCCTTTATCCACACTATTTATTCATCTTTGTAATAGGAATTTTCCTGTGAAAAAGAGTTAAAGCGTTTAGCTTATTAATTGTACATAGTGTTTTTGCAGTTCTGACGAACATGTGAAGATTATGGTAGTGGTATTTTCCCCTGAATTGTCTTGTTAATAGTCTGTGGTCAGTATTAAAACTGTAGCTTAAACAGACATATTTCAGTGAGACACAGGCCAATTGTAAATTCTAAAGTAGTTTCTATACGAAGCAGACAAGCATTTAATCCCTTCCCTATCAGCCAGAGGATCTTCATGCTGTGAGCAGGGCATAGTCACATGTTTCTGAATGGCTATCTGTTCACTCTGACCTTACACAGAGCAAGAGAAAACAGATGTCTTATCGTTTTGCCAAGTTTCTTGCTTGCAATTTAGGAACGGTTCCACATGCACAGGGAGGTTTTTGTTAATTTCTTTCAGATGATGTTAGAGCATTTCAGATTATGTAGGACTCCGGATCACCTCTTTCTACAGAAATGAATATTAGCCATTGATTATTTTTATCCTTTTTATGAGAAACACTGTATCTTGTAGTCAGCTTATTAACTTAGTGCTCTAGGTGCTTGTTAGGAATAAGTGCATTAATCTGCAAGAACAGTATTCTGCATCATTGTATTACTATGTTCTGCAAGAGAAGTTCTGGAGATACAGATAAAGGTGTTTGATAAGAAAAGACCCATAGAAACTTGTTGATGTGAATTGTTAAAAAGAATATGGATATTTATAGTAGCCCACAAATCCCCTGACATTGCCCATAGTTTGCAAATATTGAGCACTTTCAGGACCTGCTGAAGATTCTGTTAACTTCTCAGTTAACCCTTCATGAGATACAAAGACTCTAGAATGAATCAGTTTTCCATAATCTTGTGGCATTAAAAAAACCAAACAAATTTTAAAAAGTCTGGTTTATATTTTAGTGTTAGCTTCCTACCCTAAAATAGGAGGCTTTCCACTGACTTCAGTAATTCTTTTTTATCATTGCCATAAAATAGTACAAATAATTGCAAGAGATTTTTAAGATTTAAGATTTCTAAGGTGAAAGCAGCTTCTATGTGTTAATGGGTATGAAGCACAGGAAAAAAACCTACCTTTGAAAGCACTTAGAATGATTAGAGCGTACAGGCAAGGTTTGACCTGAGTTAAGTTTGTGGCTATTTTTGCCAGTTTCACTTTTTTTTTCCTGAATTACAGAATACAAGTTAGAAACTTGGATATCAAATGAATTATTTTCTGAAACAGATCTGTAATAATCATGCAAATTAAACGATGGTGAGACAGATTTCAGTAAGGAAGGAAGTCACAGAACTCAATGTATTAAATTGCTGTTTGCCAGAGAGACAGAGGGAGAAGTTAAAAAGTTAGTCTCTCTTCTAACTTCCTGAATTTTTAACTGTTTAACCATTTTCCATACCAAAATCTTGTAGAAATCAAACATCTGTTTGTACAGTGCCTCTTGTGTAAGGCAGGATGTAGATGGATGGGGAGTCCTAAATTTGGTTGCCATTTGGAGGTCAGCTTGGAAATCCACCATGTTCTAAGGGGAAGGAAATGACATGCTGCTTATGATCCCCCAAAATGTACCCAGAGAGCTCTTGTAAGGTTTAGTAGTCTTGTGGAGGTGACAGAAGCTGTACAGTGACACAAGTAATTAACAGGAGGACAAGAGATGTTTTGCACATTAATATGTGTAGTTTTTCCATTGCCAAACTTTATAAAATTCTGCATGTACTCTAGAAAAGTCTTCCTTTAGGTCTACCCCCACAGTATTATCCTTGTATTGCAAATGAGCTCTTTAGAGAACCAGTAGCAGTCTTTTTCGTTTTTCCTGCAAAGTGAAGAAGTGCATTAAATTAATCCATCCTCATCCTAGTTGGACTTGATGATCCTTGTGGGTCCCATACAACCTGAGATACTCTGAGTCTGTGATTTGTCTTTATAGCTGAACTGCTGCCACTCCCCAGGGTGGCTGTGGGTTTACACCTGCAGCGCAGATAAAACCTTGGTGCGCTGTGGAATGTGGTTGTTGGCATTTCGACTATTTTGTTCTGAAAGAATTACAGGTGAATTAAATTTCAAGTTGTATTCTGTGCTTTCAGTGTGACATCCTCATCTGCTGGCTGCTTCTTTTGCTCTTTCTCTTCTGTGTCTGCCACCTTTACCAGTTCTAGCTATGGAGATATGTAGGATTATCTTCCAACTCCTCTTTTTCCACTGTGGTCAGTATGTCCCACCAAAGGATCAAAAGCAGAAATAACTGAATCTCAGGGAGTATTCAGGCTGTAATAGCCTGTGACACAGCAAAAGAGTCAGGAAAGCAGAAGGAAGTCCTTTCCAGTCACCCATTCAGCACACACCTGACCAAACCCCTGTCTAGTTACTAATACAAAATATGGATTGTTTCATGGGCTGCAAGTCAAATTTTTCCATTGCAAAATGCTTTCTGTTTAGAGAAAGCAATTTCCTTAGAACAATTTCCTCAGATGCACTTCTTTTCTTTTTTCCTCCGTTCCTAAGGGATTTGCATTTTGGGTTAGTGGTAAAGTTGCTAGTATTTGTGAAGCTGAGCATTCCCTTCTGTAACAATGTTGTTACATGATTTTATGGCAAGAAATTTTCTCTGCTAGGTGGATAGTTGCAAGAATCGAGCTTCCCAGCATGTATGAAGATCTTCATATGTTAGAGTGAATTGCAGTAGGTCCTTGTGTCCCTTTTGACAAGGAAAGATCATGATTTCTCATCCTGAATACACTGCCTGTGTAAGACAGAAGTGTGCTAGCCCCCTAAGCTGGAATAGAAGCCCAAGAGAAGGGGTATGTGATTTACCCAGTTACCTGAATGAATCAGATTGCTCCGAGATTGTGCAGTTCACTGAATTTCTTTATTCGGTGCTTCTGAATGCAAGCATTTCTATTTTGCATGTAAATTACATTTTTATTAGTGTGAGCAAAATGGAGCCCTTTTTTTTATTTATCCAAATGTTGTTAGGCTTCTTAATAAGAATATTTATATATCATAATTCAGACTTTCTACTGTTATAGCATACAACATTGGCAAATTATATTGAAATATGAAAGGTCTCATTTTCTACCTTGTATACTGTTTTAGGCTTTGCAGGGAAGTTTTAGGATATTTGTGTGCGTTATATTTTACACCATATTATAAAAAGTAAAACAATCCAATTTTTCGTTATTTCTGGTTTTTTTTAAATGCTAGTCTAAGTCTCAGGAAATTATGCTATAACTGCAAATGCAATTTTGTGATCCTTGTGGCTAAAATCTCCTATAAAGCTTTTGCTAATCGTGTTCATTAAAGAAGGAAATTAGCCTACATATCTCAAGATACAAAACCAAACTGGCTTTACACAATCTAAGTAACAAAACTAATTCTAAAAATTTGGAAGCTGTCTTCATTTCATATTCCTACCTAAGGAAATTTGAGCTACGTCAAAGATGTTACTACTTTAACATAGGTTTTCCTGTCATGATTGAACACTGCCCAGCAATGAATATTAATGTCAGTTCTGGCCTCAATGAATACACTTCCTGGGCTTCTCTTTCTGCTGATTTTCCTAATATCAAAGAGAAATCAGATGTTCTAAATCACAAACTTCTATGTGTACTGTATGGATTCAGTATTTTGGGGGAGGTGTGTGTATTCCCATAAGGGAACAGAAGGAAAAACATACATGGTGTCCAATGCTATTTGTAGTAGACTGTAAAGAGACCGACTAAGGTAACACTTGGAAAAGTTTGTGTTTTATAAGGTATGTAGGATTTCAGTATGGCTAGGAATTACAATTGTATCAGTGACATAGGGTGCAGATCAGCAAGATATAACAGGAACATGTTTCCCTTTTATACGTCCTTTGATTCTGAAGTTTCTTAAAAACCTTTACAGAAAACTTGAAAGCCCTTTCTAAATGCACATGAGACTCAGGGAGAAAATGCCAATACTGGAAGTCCATAAGCACAGAATTTGATTCTCTGTTTTTAAGTTTAATTAGGTTTTGGAACATGAGAATTAATTTCTATGCCTAAAAGGCGCGACCTCCCCACTCAGCCCCTACTCCTTTTCATTTTTTGTTTGCGGGGAAAACCAATCCCAACAGAGACACGGTATCCAAGATAGTAAATTAAGTTATGCAGTATGCTACCAAAGGCACTGAGATGTTATTAATGTAAGGGTAGTTTAAGGACAAATTGATGCCTAATCTGCATAAGAAGGTATCACCAACCATACAGGCATAGTAACTTTAATACATGCTTTAATTCCAGTAGGAAAGAGCTGTGGTTTTGGTTTTTTGTTTTCTGGTTTGATTCAAACTTGCCCGTAAGTCAGTTAGCTCTGTTGTACAGAAAGAAAATACACTGAGGATTATACCAACAAAATATTTGCTTCAGTTCATATCATTCCTAACACTCAAAACGTTCTTAATGTAATGAATCCTGAGAAGAAGGAAGCCACAATGATGACATTGAGGTTTTGCACAACTGTAAGGGCCAAGTCATCTAGATCTGTGTAGATGAAGAACGTATTTCATCGTGGGGCATGATCAGCAATTAGCAGTATGAGAGGGGTGTAAGATGTGCTTCCTAACCACAGCAGGAAAATCTGTAGCTAAACTCTGGAAAAGATCAGTTTCAACAAAAATGTTTCTTTGATTGAGATGGAATTTTGTGGTACAAACACAGATCACACAAAGTTTATACCCTAAGGTCAAGGGAGCAGCAAAAATGTGACTGTATTTGTCTCCTCCTTGATCGCTCATCTTCTGGCTGCTCTCCTCTGTCACTTTGTTTCTAGAGAGTATTTTTGTAAGACTTTTGTATTGTCTGTATGCATAATGTAGAAGTTTGCTGAAAACTGAAAAATGTTCAGTGTGTGGAAGAAGAGTCTGTCTGGCTTCTGTGTATCAGCCTGTTCATGTGGTGATATGTTGGTAATATGCATACTCTAAAATGCATTGTCTCCTTTTTTCCTTTTATTATTTTCAAATTGTCGTTCCAATATTTTCTCTTTTTAATTTATATCTGGCTTTTTTTAAGCTCTTTCCACTGGTCTTGTATTCTTTGTCTGTTAATATTTTTCCTTTATCTTGTTTTTAAGGTTTTTTTTTTCCTTTCAGAAAAATCTGAAACATGAAGTTGTAACACAGACTTGAAACTGGTCAATTATTCACCTTTATCTCCACTTTAAAATGTTGTTGTCAGCAGCAATAGGAGGAGGGGAGCTTTCCTCAGGAATGCTGTATACAGTGACAGAAGATGGAGGTCACTAATACTAGGGAAGAGCAGCCTTTAGAAAGGTGTCTGAGAAGTGAAAATCTGTACTAGTAGTTGTATATAATTGTTATATGTTATATTCAAAATGTCTTTCCAGGGACAACACTAATAACAATTGGTTTTAATTCTCTTTCAGCAACAAGAACAAGATCCGACCAATTTATACATTTCCAATTTGCCACTTTCAATGGATGAGCAGGAGCTTGAGAACATGCTGAAACCATTTGGGCAGGTTATCTCTACAAGGATACTACGGGACTCAAGTGGGACAAGCCGTGGTGTTGGCTTTGCAAGGTAATTCAGTGGCATTAGCAATGCTGGCAGCTTTTTTTTCTTTTCTTTTCTCTCTCTCTTTTTTTTTTTTTTTTTATTAACAAGACAAGAATAGAAGGAAAAGGCAGAAATACCAGCACGGTTTTGTTAATTCTTTATTTGGTAAGCAAATATCACAGAATCACAGAATATGGCTGTGTCATCTTGCTTAGATGGCTAAATCTGAATCTATTGCTCTTCTTGGACAACTATCAACAATAAGAGCTCACATTCCACCACTTCCACCTCTTCTCTGTACTTCTCCTTTATCCTCTGTCCCTGAACCAGTCAGCAAGAGTTATGCTTCACAGAAACTTCTCTGACATTTCTGGCTTTTGAGGCCTGAATTTGAGACAGGAGACCATAATGAGACCCTTCCTTTCCCCCCTGCCCCCACCTTTTTCTTTCTTTTTCTTCATTAGTTCCTCTGAGAAACTCATCACTGCCCTTTGAACAATCAGCCCTTTGAATTTTCCAGCTCATTAACATGTTGTCATCTGGGAAATAAAATATTTTTATTCACTTACAGTAAATCTCACCTTAAAATATTTGACAGCTCAGTCAAATCTCTCTCCCAAATCAACAGAACAAATATTTTCCAAAAATCAGTAGATACCTCCCAAATATTGCATCTATGTTAGCCTACTTTTTGTCTAGTTAATTCAGTTATTTGTTCTGGGGTGTCTCATTGAAGCCTTTTCTGTGCCTTTCTAATATTTTTCTATTTCTCATTAAGTCCTACTTTAAACCCAGTATGCAATCACAATTTGGAGGGTAAAGATTGGAGATTTCTTCCATCAAAAAACAGGGGCATGCTTTGAGCAAAGAATTGGGATTCTCTAAATATGTTGTAAAATTATGTCAGCAGTCAAATTCCAGTAATTGAGATGTTCTGCCAATGTTACAATATTGCATAGTATTTCACAGTACCATCATCTCTTTTTTTTTTTTTTTTTTTTTTAATTTCCACCCCCCAATTCATTTGCTTGGCAGACTGTCCAGTTTCAAGAAGATACAATGAAGGCATGAAGTTAGAAGCAATAGGATGGTATTTCTGTATTTAAGAGTGGAAAAAATAACTTTGGTTTTACCAAAATTTCTTCTATCACCTTTAAATAAGCAATAAGCATTTTTAAATATTTTTGGAGTAAATTTGATTTGTCATTTTTATTTCATTCATACACATGTATTTTTTTTCATATAAGCATATGCATAAATATTAAGTGTGAACTCCATACAAGATATACAGAATGTGTGTGGTTTTGGATGATGTATAAAACAATATAAATCTGAAAGTTATATTTACTAGTTTTGAAAAATACTGATACTTGCTTAAATGCAACGTTAAGTTTTTGGTACAGTGAAGGGCAGAATCCATTAACAGCCAAGCTAAAATTCAGTAGGCATTACGAATTTATTCAATTTTTTCTCCTTAATCTTGCTTACCAACTTGGCCTTGAATTGGTGGTATTTTAGGAATGCTTTTACTCTGCTATAGGTGGAAGAGTTTTAGAATTTTATGTAAAAGTCCAAAAGACTTGTGTGTATCCAAATCTTCGCTTGTATTGAAGACATGAGATTACTTTTAAAATAAATATAATTTGTCAACAGGTTCTGTGTTGTATATACAGAAACATGGAGTTATTTTTATATAGCTATATTATACATAATTTCTAGAATAGGCTGTCACTGTCATATCTTATCAGAATTTCTCTATTTCTGCAAGGTAGGTATTGGAACCTTTTTGGAGAAATATTAGTTAAAATTGTCCTAGAAACATCTAGACATTAAATAAAGAGTTTAGTTTCTTGCCTTTGGGAGCATTTTATTAGATTAATAAGGGGTAGTATATTTTACCAAGTCCAGACTTGTGTCTGAAACTAACTTACATTGTTTGTTTCATGTGAGACACACACAAGAAAAAAACAAAAAACCCCATCTTTGATGCAGATCCAACAATCCATAACTTGTGCAAATTTTCTAGAAGGTATTTTTGAAACCATAAAAAAACCTTCCCTGTTCAGTCTGGCGTTTTGATGGTTTTAATTGTTATCTATGACTGTATTTTCTTGATCTTTGCAGAAAGGCTATCAGAACTAAAAAGGTCCCAAAATCTAATAATTTTTAGTACTGCTGCTTTACTGATGAGGGCATTAGCCTAATTTATAGATCTGAATCACAGAATTTAATGAGCAAACAGAAAGAACATCTCTGTTTAACATTATCCAAATATAATCTTGCAGACGGCAAAATATATTCTTCTTTAAAATAAATTTTGTTCTAGTTGCATGTCTCTGTCATCCATTGCAACTTAGTGCCAGCTGGCAGTTAGGACCAACACATCTACACTGCAGTGTAAGGATGTTGCTACAACCTACAGAGACACTCCCAGGCTAACACTAGCTCACCAGTAGTCCACCCGGTCTGTTAAGTCTAGTTTTCACCACTTAAGTGTACAAACCTGTTCAGGATGCTGAATAAATTCTCAGTAGCTGTGACAACTATTCTGTTACTAGTTCCTGTTTTGAAGGTAACTTGTAGACTATTAAACAAGAGATGGGTACATCGTTTAGTTGGCATTAGACATATAAGTTAAAAGCTGCAAAGGCAGTTTGGGTCATGTGGTCAGGCATGTTTGTATTCAAGTTTATTACACTTAAAACTGTACAGGCACTTCAGAATTTCTATCAAAAGCGGCATTAACATTTGTTACATCTATCACGGACACTAAGGATCCGTCTTTCTGCTTCCCTCAAGATACCATAGGTACTTTGTACTGCAGCTGTCCACGTGCCAACTGTCTAAGTAAATAAGGGTATTGTATTTGCAGTTTGGCCCTTACTTTGGCCATAGAATATGGTGCATAAAATGTCACCTGCATTTAGTTTTACCTTTCTGAAGTTGCATGTCCTTAGAAAGCATTCTTGCTATTGCACACACGTGGGAGAGCAAGCCACAGAAGTGAAGCGAGAAAAAGCAAGAAATATGCTATAAAAATCACAAATATGGGAATCCGGATGAGTGATTAATTTATGTAAATTATTCTTTATTTTCTTAGAATGGAGTCAACAGAAAAATGTGAAGCAGTGATTGCTCATTTTAATGGGAAATTCATAAAGACACCAGCAGGAGTTTCTGGTATGTTGCATGTATTTCTAACAAGATGTATGAATGGGTTACTGCTTACATCGTGGAAGCCTGTTACACTGACTGTTGTATCTGGCTTCGCATTCAGAGGCAGGCTTATTAAAATTAAACTCTGTCTTGTTTGATGACTGTAATACTTGCTCACTTGGAACACAGTATATCACTTTTCTACTGTAAACCTTTTCTAGGAATGTGGTAGTGTTCTCTGCTAGCAGATAGGCAAGCAACTAAGATGCCTTTAGCTAGCTATGCACAAATTTACATCCCACATAAACTCAGTTAAAGTCAGGAGACAAGTATGTGTTTTATATGTATCAGAACAGAATTTGTCTGATTGTCCATCGACAACTTTGTTTTAAGAGAGGAAAAAAAATGGACTACTTTTGCCATCTGTTGGTGATATTTTTTTTTTAAGTTATTTTCAGAAAAAAAGATTTGATTAGAAAAAAATAGATTCTGCAGCAATACCCTAATGCCATTTTCATTCATTGGGCTGCTATGATTCTCAAGTCAAAGTAGGCTTTGAGGTTCTTCAGGAAGATGGAAGGAGGTAAATGAAGAATGCTACTTCTAGAAATATTGTGCAAGGCAAAATGCAGTTCCTCGTCAGTTTGCCTGCTTTCTCAGCACTGTTTCTAAGAGACAAAAATGTATATTCCATAAACACTTAAAAATGAGGAAAGGAAATTCAGAGCAGCAGCATAAAACAGAAAGTAAAGAGGACAAAAAGGAGGAAGGACTACATGCCTGACATTCCAGGCAGCTTTCAGTAACTGTTTCATTGAGTATCCCAAGTGAAATTTTGCAAATTATATTGATGATGTGGTTGCAGAAGCCATCTTTATCCTGCTGTTGGAATGTTCTCCACAGCCAGTCCCTGACACTGAGGAGGAAAGCAGCCCTCAGCAGGCAGCCAAGAATGTGGCTTGTTTAGTAGAACTACATACACGCCTCATCCCTGAAAGATTACTCCAGTTTGAGGCAGTCTGTGCTGCGGTAGGGATGGAAAGCTACTTCAGAGCAACAGGAAACCACTCCCTTCACCAGCACTAATCTAACTAATGCAGGGTTTTGACCTCCCTGGCTTGGCTGTTGCAGACCCTTTGCATTGGGATTGATTGCTGAGTTTATTTAGTTAAAACTTTGTTATACATAGGGGCTGTAACATTTACTTTTTCTATTTCATATATTTAGCAATCTGTGTTTTATGAGAAGGAAAATCCCTCTAGGGACAAGATGGTCATAGAACAATTTTCTCAGAATGCTGACTGCTCTGATCCACCCTCCATGATTAGTTTTATAGTGCTGCTATGACTTGGACATAATTAAGAGTAAAAAATACGGAGAAGCAAAGAGTTCAAATTAACATATAGGGGTTTCTATTCAATTAGAGGCAGTAAAAAAATACTATAGTAGAACCTTGTATTAGTGATTTTTAGTTTGCTTATTTAGATTTTCACTTGCATTATCCTGTTCTCAGTGAATGAGCTGTCAAGCATGTCATTGCTAATCATTCTCTGTCTCTGGTGGGCTGTTGCTGAAGCTGGAGTTGCACCCCTGTAGAATCAGGTTCAACCAGGTAGAAATAAAAAGTTGCCGCATGAAATTGTGTGAATGATTTCTGCAGTGTGGAGGAAAACATTTACCAGAAATGTGTTATTAATTAGTGACAAGAAATTTGCCTAGAACTGGTGATTATCAGAAAGTGGAAACTAAAGAGTAGTCTCAAGCTGTAATCCACCTCATGGACTTAAACTTGTAATGCTTGCTGGGCAAAGTAGTTTTAACTAAGTTTGGGTTTAAGTGGAAGAATGGGTTAAATGCAGTTATAGGGAACCTAGGTGAAACCTAAGAGAAACTTCTAAGAATCTCAAAGGGCCAAGAGTAGCATAGGGCAATCACAAAAGCATTGTGAGTCACTGGGCACTGATGGTACCGAGCAAGCTGACCCAGATGTATCATGTTATTCAGGCTTTGTTTCCCTGCTCCATATTAGCTTAAAGAAATATATTTAATATTCTTCAGTGAGAAAGAAGGAAGGTTAGCTCTCAGAGCAATTTCAAAAGCACAGCAAGTTGGTGTAATCCTAAAACTCCTAGAAGTGGTATATTAGGTTCACTGTTAGGGTTTGTACTTATGTAAGTTATTGTAATAGTTTGTTGTTTTATGGACTATCACTTTCTGTCCCTTTCTATCAGGACTTTGATTTTTGTATTTAATTCTCAATTGTGTTTATTGCAGGAGTGCTATAATCTTGAAATAACTTTTGCATTAAGTTCTACTTTTCTTTTTAAAGAGAAAAGTACTTTTCTCCTTATTGTTTTCAGGGAATAATGTGATATTTAAAGCTTTTCTGTTCTCCCATGAAATATAAACCTCATGACATCAATTGGAGGAAATGGAGACTAGACTCTGTAAGGAGCCAGGACAAAGAAGATGAGTAGTGAGGACAGAGCAGTATACTTAGCTTCCTTCTCCTAAAGATGATACTTAATGTTTGCCTCCTTGCACAGGACCCATAAACAATTACAGAAATGATCTGTTGGGTAAAAATCATGAAAGGCATCTCCTCCCTATCCCAGCAGCATGTATCTGCATAAGGATACATGTGAATAATTATATAAATAATTACATAAAGCAGTTGTGCTGTAGAATAGTTAAGGTATGTCTAAGTCTGAGTATATTTGTCTCTTTTTACATTTCAGATAAAAAATATAGATGTTAGGGTTTATGCCTGTTGCATAGGCTTTATGGATTGTTTAATATTTCTTTTACTGAAAAATAGCTTACGTGATTTTGTTTTAATGGGAGCATTTTTGCTTCAGGAATGGTGTGTTATGGTGATGAGCAGAGGTTATTCATGACCCCCTTTCGCCTTCCCACTTGCAAAGATACTGATCACTCAGATGCCAATTTAGGGACAAAATCGAAGACATGTCTGAGAGCCCTGCTTCTGTTTGTGCTTTTGATTGTAGACTAGAAAGAGGTCCAGCAAGTATGATAGACACAGCTGCTTGAAATGATTCTCATCTTGGACATCTTTCTAGTGAAAACGGACACTTGGAGTAGTTCTCTTGTGGTAGTCATTTTTGAGCTTTTTAAATTTGCTTACCTTCACAAAGTATCCAGCACTGAAGATCTTTGTGTAGTGAATTTAAGCTGCTTGACCATAAACTCACATTCCTTAGGTATCTTTCACGGATCCTTTAGAAATAATCCATGAACCACATTGCTAAAAAGTATCAAGAGGTCACCAGTGCTGGTGTTATGCCTGATTGCCACACTGAAGGCAGAGGAACCAAAATTTTGCCCATTAGATCAAAGATTGGAAGCTTTTACTGCTCTAATTCTCATAGTTTGTAATTGCTGCTTAGTTTTAAGAAGCAACATTGAAATACTACTTAAAAAGCACTCAAAATATGCTCCTGTGACAAATTATTAAACCCTTGTGTAAATTATTAAAGGAATGTAACCCTCAGCACTGTGTTTAAGTGAAGATTAGGATGGTGAAGAGTATATATTTCATTTGTCTTTAAACATGTTAAGCTTCTGAGATCTTGGGTTGCACAACTTGTTTAATTGCCACAACTTTTGGCAAAAGTTTCTAGCTGTACAGGCGTGCTCTATCATTAAAATGATGTTTTCATGTCGGAATTCATTTGTCCCATATGCTTTGTCACTAGAAAAATAGGCAATGAGAGTCACTAAAAGACACAGTTTGAGAACTCAATAAAAGAACTGTATTTAAAAACTATTGTGGTTTTGAATATCTGAAATAAATCTGAGTTTATTGAAAAGTTGATTAAATTTGCAATGTGAAGTCAAGGGTGTAAACGCAAAGTCCAACATAATTACAGTGTTGTTCCTACATTCGTAGAATCACATGGTACGTATTTGGGTAGATGCTGAACAAATGAAGATTGAATTCTAATGTACACATGTGCACAATGTGTGTACAACCTGAAAGTGTTTACGCTCTGGACTAATATTGCATTCACATCTTTCTTCTGTTAAAACATTAGCCTTAGAGGAGGGTGATTCAAGGCAGGAGGAGATGGTCATCGCTTTCCACAGCCAGGTTTTAAAGCACTGACTTGCTGTAAAAGCATGGGAAGGCTCATGGTTACAGAAATCCTCCATAGCAGCAGCTCAACAGACATCTACAAAGCATTCAGAATGTCTCTTGGTTTTCATTAAGTGTCAGTAGAGTGGCAACTTTCAACACGGTGTCTTAGCTGCAGAAGCGTAAGTCCACTGTAAGTCGTAGCCTTTTACATCAGCTGTCTCTTAGCTGGTATAACTCTGAATATTTATACTATGCCTCTCTGTCTTGCACATACAAGCAAGTCACTGAATGATTAATGATCCCCATCATCACTGGGCCTGCACAGTTCCCAACGATTAAACAATAAAAATTACTTTCCCTCCCTTCCTGCACCACAAAAAAGACTGCTTGACTGGTCTGTAGGGCTTGTTGGAATTTTCTGTTTATATATATTATATACATGTTTGTAAGGGCAAGAGAGAGACTATCTTACATATTTGTGGAAAAAAATATGAGGAAAGGTAAGCTGAAGAAATAAACTTCAGTTTTAATCTTGGAGAGTAAGGTCTATGTTCAGTCTTCAGTGGGAGGAGGATCAACAGATCATACTTGTCTCCCATGAAGATTTATCTCCACATCATGACTCTTCTCCTTCTGATGACCATCGGTTGCAATGAATGCAATAGTACTTGAGTCACGTGTTTGAAAGAGCAGCCAAAAATTGGAGTTAGGCTTTCAATTGCAGCAGTCACTACTATCAGCATTAAGATCTTGAACTGGATTCAGGGAAGGCAAATGCTGTAGAGCCTTCTCACAGCAGCTGGTGGTATTAAATACATGGTCTGCTTCAGTTTTTCAACGTGAGTTTGAGCTTTCACAGCATTTGGTTTTATTTATGGACACAGTGAGGAGCAAGAGAAGTTGTAAGGTCAGAAAAACAAGGGTTCCCATGACCTAGGTCTGTGTTCTGTAAGATGGAACACCAGCTTCTGGCAAATCACAAATTAATGCCTTTTCATTTTTTTTTTAGATTTTTTTTTTCTTTGTTGCAAGTTTTGGATATTACATATGCAAAATCCAATACATGTGGATAATTCTTGTTCCATTTATTTTTCCTCTTTAAATTTGTCAGGCAAGTGTTTCCAATGCATCACAGATGTCTCATCATTTAAAATTTATCTGTTTTCAGTTATCTACTGACAAAAAAAAAAATCATATTTATTCTTAAACTACACTTTTATGAACATTTTATTAAAACAGTTGGACAGATTTACTCTGATTTTTTTTTTTAATGTCTATCTTGAGACAATGATGAGAAATGTAAGCCTAAATAATACTTTCATAACAGCTTTGTACAATTCACTATAGGGATTTTAAATGAAAACATAATATAGCTTTAAATAAAGTATTTACTACCTGTGAGTGCTGTAATACAGAGTCACAGGGCTAGAAACCTTTAGGTATTTTCTGATGTCTCCATAAGCTGTTCTCATGCCAGTTTCTTTTTACTTTATCCAAAACTTTATAATGTGTTTGGAAGTCACACATGCTTCCCACAATACTAGATGGTTTGAAATAATTTGTTAAGTAGCCAGAGATATTCAACCTGGGGAGGAGCTTTTTTCATTTAAGGCAGTTAACTTCAGTATTTGGATCTCAGCAATTCCTTTCTAATGGATTGTGGGGTTTTTTAGTTTGGTTGGGTTTTTTCTCCCTCTAAAACCCATTTTGACTAACATCTTCGGACATTAACTCCTCTTATTTCAACAGAACTGTATGTGGATTAAAACACTGTGGATCTAGCTTTTATAAAGTAACATCAAATTATCCATAAGTACATTGACATAGTACCTTTTTGCCCCAAATATGCCAAGTCAGAACTTGCTTCTCATGATACAAGACCCCAAAGCAAAACACAATTCTGGTAATGCCAAAAGTCCCCTCAGAAATGCAAGATTTTGAAGATAATGTTCTCCAGTTTCTGTCTCCTACTGTAGGATTTTTGTTACTTCCTTGTGCATTTATTCCACTGTTCATAGGTGTCCATTACTTTTTCCAGTGTCATTAGCCTAACCTTCCCCCGGTTTATTTTTTGATTATAGGATTTTAATTCCCATTCTCTGTAAGGTAATACATTATAAATTAATTGTCATGTTTAGTTCTGAAGTCTGTCTCTGGTATTAAAGTTATTTGACTGCTGAATAACAGCACATGGCAGCGCGGGTACAGGTCTCTGGTGGATGTGTGGTAGATGTTGGAGATGAGACAGGGAACCACGTACCAGTTCTGTCTCCCAGTCCTTCCGTCTTATAGAGGAGGTTGACAAAAGATGTATCGTGCAAGAAGTGGATGTTTTCCTATAAGAACCAGAGCTAGTGTGTCAGGTACGCCGTCCAAAGCCAGGGATGACTTGGCCATTACTGCTAGTTTTGTGCCAGAGCTTTTAGAAGTCGGGCTTTTTGCCAGGTTAGAAGTCTCTGATATTTTCAATACCAGTCATCTTTTGCAAATGCAGATAGTGACGAGCATGTCAGCACTGGCCATGGTTATACTAATAGATCTTGTTACATGATACAAATACACTAAAATTTTTCTTGGGGTTGGGTTTTTGTGGGTGGCCCTCCCAGCCCATATGTTTACTCTGCATTTGGAAACTTGGATGGTTGAAGATCCAGCCATGTCTCATTAAGGTGGTTCCAAACAGAGAATGACTGGAGGAGTGTCATGGTAAAGCTTAGACAGCTCATGTGTCAGGAATTATTGGCAGAGAAGCATCCACATCCAAATCATAACAGTGCTTCCACCCTGTGATTAGGGAGGGTGTGGTGTAGCAGAGCTGTGCTTCAGCCATAGGTACGCAGAAGCTATTGCAGTTTCAGCTCATAACAGGGAAAGAAAGAGTTTCAACATTAAAAATTATAGTGATGAACAAAACTTTAAAAGAAACTATTGCAATACCGTTTCATGACAGTATGAAAAAAAACAAGTTAAAAGAAAAAGCTTGAAGACATTCTGGTTGCCTTGTGTGTTCTTTATAGAACAGGGATAAAAAGGGAATGGACAGTTGTGACATTTTTTTTCCAGAGCGAGGTGGCAGGAGATAAAGGTACCCACTCAAATCTCCTGGTTAGAGTAATTGGAGGTACTGTGCCAGCTCTTCTGGCTGCTCTGGTTGAGCAGAGCAGTTTAAGTTTGGGAACATTACTAAAACTTCTAAGGGGTGGGGGAATATAGTAAAGGCCTTTTGGCCAGATTTAGTCTCCACCCTCCTTATATATACCTCCTAAGAAGCAAAGCTCAGAATTCAGGTGGCAGTTCTCATTCATCCTCAGACCAACAGACATATACTTAGGATATACGAACCACGTTTCTTTCTAGCAGTAGATTTAAATCAGAGATGTACGGTATTCCAGATGCTCTGTTTGTGTGTGGCAGCTATCTTTGTGCCATGCAGAACAGTCACTGATGCTGTAGGATGAGTCCGTGTTATTTAACTGTCATATTGAGAATATAACTTAATTACACCTCATTTGGAGCACTGAATACCTCTGTATGAATACTACTTCAGCTTATATTCCTTCTTTTTTCTCAGTTCCTGCAGAACCTTTATTGTGCAAGTTTGCTGATGGAGGACAGAAAAAGAGACAGAATCAGAATAAATATATACAGAATGGAAGAGCATGGCACAGAGAAGGCGAGGTGAGACTTGTAAGTCCTCCCTTCAAGCTTTAGTGTGGGTGTACAATAATGAATACTTAAGAAAATGATAGGCATTGAGACTTCTTGGCTTGGCTCTTTGGAATATTAAAAATGTGTAAACAACTCTTACCTGACAGTTTCCAACTCTAGAAAAGACATAACTATCTTTCTTAAGAGGAAAAAAGGCAAAATGTGAAATGCTAAATTCTACCTTATTAAAGTGAACAGTGAAATCTCCTACTATTCCTTCTCAGGAATATGCCTAAGATAACTTTATTTACATGGAGCAAATAATACTTTGATTTATGCAGCACTGAAATGCATATTATCACTTTCATAAGATTAAAAATAGTATACCAATGCAGTGGAGCATTAACTTTTTTTTTTTTTAGTCACAGCTTTGTTAATCTTTAGTGTTCAAGATAATAGTTACATAGGCTTACTGTGGTTAGCAAGCCTAGACACCTCATTTACACGAGACAAGGAAATTCAAATGTGTCTTCTGAAAAACAGTGCTCCCCATTCATTCTTATAGTTAATATATTGGAGGCAATACCCTAACATAATCATCATTATGCCCTGCCTCTCAAAAGCACACATGTTCTCTTAGTGAGGTATTTCACTGATTGCATTTTGTTCCTCATGTTGAGAACTTGGAAACTTGTATTCCTAGACAGTATTGCTCTTCACTATACAATTACTTTTGACAATTAACCTTTCCATAATTTATAGTAATAAACCATTTCTGTACAATTTTTTAGGTATAATTAATACAACTAAAGAAAGAGTAAGAGAAATAATTTACAATAAAATGAATTTTGTCAACCCTTTCTTTCCACTTTTCTTTCTTTTAAAGGCTGGAATGACACTTACGTATGATCCAACCACAGCTGCTTTACAAAATGGGTATGTTAAATGATGGCAAAAAACCCTGTTTGTATTATGAAAGATGAATAGAGCTGGCATTTAATCAATATTTCTGCATTTTCTAGATTTTATCCATCACCGTACAGTATTACAGCAAACAGAATGATCACTCAGACATCTATTACGCCGTATATTGCTTCTCCGGTTTCCACATACCAGGTTTGTACTTAGAACGTGGTAGCTGAAGTGGTTCATCGGAGCTTATGTTTATTTATCAATTGCTACATCTGGTTTTATGAATTCTCCAGTAATGTTTCATTTCGATGAAGTGGCTTCTTCATGCTGTACAGCATGAAAATGACGGCTTAAACACTAAGACTGTTTCAGGAAGCACAGCCATTTAATGAGATACATGGTGTCTTGCAAAACAAAGTCTCTAACTTGTGCTGATGGCTAAGGTATTGTAGCTAATTCTGCATTTCATGTATGAGTTTTCTTTTTCTCTTGGTCAAATTCTTTTAACGGCAACAATATATATATTTAAAATATTATTTTTTTAAAAGCTTCTTGATTTAGTTAAATTCTATTTCAAAGATATTTCTCCATGATTTTTGAACTGGTGCCCCAGGTTACTTGGGGGCGGGGAAGGCCTAGCCATAATGTGTTATGTAGTTGTACTGAGTAGAAGTACAGAAACTTGCTTGACATTAGAGAATGAAATAATTCAAAGTTCAAATTACATTAGCATTCAAATTCAGTGGTTTTATATTAGGAGTAAAGCATTTAATAGTCTATTACTGTGTTTCTAAATCAAAAGTTACCTTATGTTGGACATTAAATTAAAACACAAATCATGCACACTTTTTTGTTCTTAAAGGCCAATCCAAGGCTTCCTGAAAAGGAATTTCAGTAGCTGTCATCTTGAGTCCCCAGTTAGGGGATATTGATAAACAATTCAACATTCCAAGAGATACGGAACAGCTTTTTTGTACTTTGATATAAATCTCTTAGGACCTCTCAATTTTAGCGACTCGTACATTTCAGTTTACAAACAACTTGCTTTTAATGCAGCTGGTATGGCTGACTCAGATGTATTTCTGTAACTGCTACTTGAGACATGCCAATTATCCTAGCGTAAGCTAAATGATTGGCTATTTTGTCATTTTACTGTTTAATACTAAGTAAGCATCAGTGATCCAGGTCTTAAATAACCAAAAATCATTAAATTTAGAAAATTCTTACCTCTGTATGTCAGGGGAGAAGGAGAAGATGCTCTCTGCTTTTTTTTAGTGAGAGACATGTTGAGTTTTCTAGCTTACTGTGGGTGAAAATGAATATAGAAGGCTATGTGGAAGGCGTATAAAAGGATAACAGAGGCACTGTGGGCCATTTGGTCAGTGTTCCCCTGCAGAAGTTTCCATGTACTGTCCCATTCTAGGTGAGAAGACTCAAGAATTGTCTCATATGAATTTGGAGGTCCAGTGCTTTTTTGTGTGAGCAAAACATTACGTAGGAGTTAAGAGTGTACTCTGGGTAAAGGGCAGCTGGATTAATTTTATATTAATTTCTGAGGTGACTTACGCAACACAGTGTTTGCTCTTGGTAGACAGTACTGTATTTTTCAGTATATTGAATCATTCTGCTTTGTACAGGAATACTTCAAAAATTGTAGCAAGTTCTTACCCAGAAAAATATTCCAGTAGAATTAGCTGCTATTGTTTATTTAATTTTTTTTAGTTTTTGTCAATGTATGACTCTCAGATGTTCAGAATCCAAATACTAGTTGGAAGTTGGCATGAAAATATACTTAGGAATATAGTATGACTTTTCTAGACTTATTGAGATAGGCAGACCACAATACTGTGTGTTTTCAGAAATGTTAGCAGTATTTCAGTATACTTGGCATGAAGCTTAAATTATTGTAGATAGAATCATAGATGGAATTATTAACATCATTATGCTTAAAATGCCCCAGCAACGAGAAATTGAAAATTAAATTGAAGTATTCTGTACTGAGAAGGAAGGAAGCTCTTGGCCAGAAGAGCTTCACAATTTGGCCATTAGTCACAACTTCATTACTGATCCCTTTTCACTGAAAGCAGCAGCATTCTGTCATCTACACAACAGGGATGTATCACAAGAGCATGATTTACGTACTTTTTTCTTTGAGGCATGGTATAACCTGTTTCTAGATTTATTCTTACTAAAGGTAAACAAATTTAATGAAGTTTTGGCTAGTGTTTGTTTCTGCACATCCTGTATACCCAAATGAGAGTACTAAGCCAGTTACTATCATAGCATGAGTAGATTAGCCAAAGCTTTAGTCAGGCTGTACCAGTATTTTTGCCATTAAGCCTTTGCCTGAGGAAAGGGAGGGTTCAAGTGTTTTCCATTTTTTAACTCCTGGTTACTCTTTTTCTGACTGAAACATAAAACAAAAAATTAGCCTGATTTGAAAGTCAATACCGAAAGGAGAGAAGAAATATTTCCATCTTGCAGAAAATACCTCCCCTGGATTTTTTCAAGACTGTCAACCTGTCCTGTTCACAGGACTCTGAGAATGATGGTAGAAGTCGTTTTAGGGGCTTTCAAAGGCCAGTAGCAGTGGTGAGTCTGTTCTGCTTGTGCAGTGCAGGTCAGAATCCTGCCTTATCCTACTCACCACAGGAGGTGGGGTGTAAATATTTTCATTCTTGCTTTTAATATTTGTTGCAGCACACTTATTCAAAGAGCTGTTGCAACCATCTCTTTTTAGCTAAAATAACTATGTAACCAGTTAGTCATGCAAAGTTAAACATCCTACCTCAATTGAAGTATTCGGGTAGTCAGTGTTCTTGGAGATAAAACACGCTAGTTGCAAGAACCGGAACGCTCGTCAGAACCTTCTCCTATTTCTGTACTTTAGGAATAGCATACCAGAACATATTGGGGAAGAACAATTCTCCTAAATCTTCTCCTTGTTCCTGGAACAAAATTCCAGCCAAGTTCCTGGAATTTTGCTTGTGAAAATCCAGTGATTTATAGAAGGCAAATGATGTTATACCTTCTGAGATGCCATTTTCCCCAAAGGAATTTCATAGATAGAAGATGCCTCCTTTTTCAACATATCATAAGTCTCTTCTGCATCTATTTGAACCCTTTCAGAGTCCTTGATAAAGTTTCTGAGACCTGTACTAAAAGCATAGCTTACTGTTCTGAAGGGTGTATGTGGTATATTGCCTCCAAATCTTGTTTCTGATTTACAGGTACAATAAATACACTCATCATAGAAATCACTGTTGCTCCACAGAATGACTAAATGCATTAGAAAGTGAATAAATAAGGGAGGAGGCTTATTAGCGTGGTTTATTAAATTATTATTATAACTCAGTTGGAATATTTAGGAAAAAAAATCATTAAAAAAGGATTAAAATATTGATTTTTATTCTAGGTTCAGAGTCCTTCTTGGATGCAGCCTCAACCATATATAATGCAGCACCCAGTAAGTTTTTATGCTTCTCTGTTGTTGTGTTACTGAGTGTATAAGCACTTTACATACTTGAAATAACAGGAAATAGGGCAATTCCTGCCCAGTTACTTCCAGAGTTTTGTCAATTACATCATGCTTAAAACATGGATCAAAATGAAAAGGGAAACAAAGATTGTGACCTGAACTGGAGCCTTATTTCATTAGGAAAAAAAGAAAGTTACCTTCAGGGCGTTGAGGTGACGAGGACAATTAGAGTTACCAAGTCAGCATGCTGAGGAAACTTTTAATTTTATTTTTATTTAAATGGAAACTACTTTGCAAATACCAGTGTTTTACATACTGTTTACCTATCAGGAGCTGTAACTGGAGATCTAAGATTTTAGAATGGGTCTAGAATAGTTCAGACTGGATAATTTGTGGAAGATGGATGTAGTGATATAAATGACATTATGGGCACTCACTTGAGAAAACCTGCATGGCTTGTTCTGCCTTCACTGCTCGTGAGTAATGCTAGTCTTCCTACAATTCCAGCTGTGGCATCTGTACCAGACTGTCAGGGATTCTAATCTATACTCTCCCATGATATTTTGCTGCTTATCTGTGTCATTTGCCAAGTAAGCACCATTACATCTGAGGCTTACTACGCTTCTCGGGATGAGCATTACAAATTATAACAGGTGCTTCAATATATGCACTCCTGTAGTTAACAAACAAGTCTGTATCCAGATATCAGAAGGATATTGTCTTGACTTTAATCAACCTCTCCATGCAGATTATAGAATGTAAATCTTCTTGGCAGAACATTTTCTTCTGGTGCATGCAGAGAAGGTGATACTGAACCAGACGCTTAATTGTTGCGTTTGTGGTTTTTGATGTTAAATACGCATGTGCGCAACTATAACGTTTCTATCAACACAGGTTTTCATTTTAAAAAGTCTTGGAAATGATGCTGTGAAATACACAAGTTGATGTATTATAATGCTAAAAGGTATATTAGTTTCACAGGTACACAAGATGAGATTTCATAGTTGAAAATAAAGATCTAGCTTCCTGACTTGAGCTCAGTTTTGGCCTCTGCAAAGACTGGTGCTGTCTTGCTCATTTGCTTTGCAGAGAAGCCTGCAGTCTGCAGACAGGAAATTCTTTTGGTGTTTGATGTGCCTGTGACTCATTTCATCTACACTGATCACATGGTTGTTTTTCCAACTATAATCTCTACAGTTGTTTTTTTGTTGGGTTTTTTTTCCCTCCTTTTTTCTTTTTTAAGGATTAGTTGTTGGTTCAAAATACTGGCTTTCAGTACACTGCAATTATTTCTGTTAGCTTTGAGCCTCCATCAATTCTAATCAAGACTTCTGCAAGCATAAGTCATACAGATTATTTGGAAATGTTGTTTTGTAGAACATGATTAGTAAAATGAAATTTGTTGAGAACCCTCCATTTCAGATTACTCTGAACACTTTATGAGTAAATTTAAATATTTGACATAGAGATGTTATGAAGTTGTCAGAATGGTACAGGAGTGATAGAAAGGTCATCGCAGTAGCTAGCATTTCGACAAAGAACCAGCATTGCCACCCACTCTTCTAAAATGTGTGTGCTAATGAAACCAGCCATTAAGTAGGGCAGCTGTCTTATGGGTGAACATCCCATGTGATGGATTGAGTTCTCCTAACACAGATGTTACTCCAAAGCACCCATTCCTAAAGATGAAGTAAAAGTTACTTCCTAAAGCCTGACATTTCAGAGCTTAAACTAAGGGAATCTATACCTGGTAACGTGTGCAGATTTTTTCTTTAAAGGTAGCATCTGGTTTAAACTCACATGTTAAAAAGTGTTTTCAGCAGGTGTCTCAAGTGCACTGTACATCAGTTGCATGTTCAATGGGAAGTTAGTGCACATCTTACCTAACTACCAAACTGTGCAAAACACATCTGCTTCCAGTAGAATAATCAGAATGCCACAGACCTGTACCAGGAGTCAGTGCCTGGGATTATGGAGAGTTGCTGTGGTGTATCTCCTCAAAAGGACAGCCCTTACTTACTCTCAAATCAAAAACGTAATTAAAATCTGAGTGTTGCGGCAACCATTTCTTTCTTTTCCTGTTTTAATAGGGTGCTGTGCTGACTCCCTCCATGGACCACACTATGTCACTACAGCCTGCATCGATGATAAGCCCTCTGACGCAGCAAATGAGTCATCTTTCATTAGGCAGTACTGGAACAGTATGTAGCAATTCAATACAAGATAGAACTTACACAAGTAGAAAATACTGCATGTAGATGACAATATGCATGTGCAGCTTGCATGTCGAAAAATAAAAAAGTAATCCTTTAAGTAGTCTTTCATCCGATAAAAATATTAAGGACTGTCTCCATTTTAAAATCATATTCAGCAGTTTTTCTTCAGCCTGTTTGCTGATCAGAAATTAGAAATGAATAAAAAGTAGATCAAAGCAAATGAAAGGAATCCAGGAGGTAACTCCAGAATTGTATCAAAAAAGAAAAAGTAGTTGATTTTACTCTTCAGGACATCAAATTTGCAGAAAGTGTTACAAAGTGTGGAACAGAAACTAAACTAGAAGACGAGATGCAGGTTAGCTTCTAAATTAAAAGAGCCTTCTTTTCTGAGCAGATAGAATTAAAAAAAAATTTTAAAAAAGACAATGATTTGGATTAACAGAGAAGGGAAAGTCCTTTCCCCGGTCTTAAAGTCTTAAATTTGAGTTTTCTCAGAACAGGTATCTCACTTTTATGAAATGCCTATTGATTTCAGACACAAAAGTCTTTCTCTCATGTATATTGCTCTAGGGAAACAGTCAATATCTATTAAACAGTATCATGATAGGTATTTCGAAGACTCTTAAAGTTACATTGGGCTTTAAGTCAAATTAATGGACTCTTTGTCTTTCTAGTACATGCCAGCCACAACAGCTATGCAAGGAGCCTACATACCCCAATATACACATGTCCAGACAGCAGCGGTTCCTGTTGAGGTCAGTATATGTTATAAAAAACTGCAGATGAGAGACATGAATACAATAATAAGATTTCTTTTTTCCCCCCTAGGAAAACTACTGTTTAGAGCCTACCATTGTAACTGTGAATGTACTGTGAGTGCAATGTAAATTAAAACTATAAAGTGTAATTATTCTCAATTAATATAACTAGTATTATAACAAAGAACCACCTGTACTTGGAGCAGTCTTCTGTATGAGCACAGTTACACAAACTTTTTTGTGTATTTTGTGAAACCAAAATTCCAATACGAACAAGATGGGTTATATTGTAGTTTTGATCTTCCATTTAGTTTTTTTCTGAACATATTTCTCTGGCAACAGACCATAGTTGTAACTTTTTGCAAAGAATCCTGATTTCCCATGACATCTCAGGATACTGTGGATATTTGCCTAATAAACCCCTCTGCAAGTCCACTTGAAGAGCATGACTGGATGGTATAGTTTGTCTCCTACTTTGACTTACCTTGCACCCTTTCATAGGTCAGAACTTTTTTTAACAGAGGAGCTAGAACAAGATATGCTGCAACTCTTATATTTAGAATGGGTGCTGGACAGCCTTTTCAAAGTCTATTTGTCCAGAAACTCCAGAACTTGCTTGGTTCAGTTTAGGCACCTACCAGTGCAGGCTGGAGAAGGACTTTTGGTAATTAGCTGATTGCATTGTCTGCCAAAGCGTTCCTAGCTGAATTAAGTCTTTGGTTTCTGGGGGTCCATGTGCAAAGTCACAGCTACAGTTCTTTGTGTTGCCTAGTGCCAATCACATCACGGTACTCAAGGTGATGGTGTTTGTACATGTGGTAAGTAGATCTCATTCTTCTCACTGCCCCTCAAAAGATGAGGTGCAGAATGCATTTTTGTGTTTGCAGATAGGAAATATATTAGCAGTTATTTGCTCTTTCTGTGTATTTATTTTTATAATGTCAAAGGTTTGTGGTTCTTTTTTCTTTTTTTTTTTTTTTAATTATCATCAAAGCAGCTGAGGAAAGGTTTACATCATCGTTTTCTTTTTCTGTTTGTTGAAATGTAAATCAACGCAAAGTTAACACCTCAAATTTGGAATACCTTGCTTGAGAGATGTTAGAAACACTTTAGATTTGAAGACTGCTAATTGCATGAGTCACCTGGAAACACAGATTGCAGATAATGCTGCCTGATTTTGTCTCATGCCTTGTCTTCCTTTCTATTTGCAGGAGGCCAGTGGTCAACAGCAGGTTACAGTAGAGACGTCCAGTGATCATTCTCCATACACGTATCAGCAAAATAAGTAACTGTGAGGTACGGGCTTATCCTGTCATGTGAAAGATGTGAATTCAAAGATACTTTTACTTCATAACTTACAGTGCTCTGTATTGAATTATTTTTTTTATGACCTATAAATAGCACTGATAATTTCTGGGGGCAGGCAGTGAAGTTAATTTGAACTTGGACAGAGTTAGAAGTCAGGAAAGGAAGCACAGGTTCCAGAAGTGAGTTAATGAATTATGGGCAGCAATGTTTTAACAATTTCTTTATAGCATAACTGGATTGTGTTGGATTTCAATTTGTTCATCTTGGCAGCACACTGTATACAAGAATAACAGTGAATTAGTGCAAAAATAGGAGAATCATGGTGCTAAAGGGAACTGTATTTATACATATAATATCCTCTAGTTCTGTGATACATGCAAGACTTGGAAGTAGGTTTGCCACTGGCTTACAGTCCACAAGCAGGGAGCGTGGTTTGGTAGAAATCCTTGTTGACCTTTTCTCCTGAAGACTTCCTTGCTCATCCTTTACTCTAGTAAAAAGCAGTTTGGTCCAGTATTTTGTCATTTTATTTTTAATCCATGTCTTTCTTTGGCTTTGATTCCAGAGATTTATTTTCCTACTTGGTTTTGGTCCCCTGGTCTTGCCTGCATGGCCTTTCTTTACTAACCAATCATTATCTTTACCTGAACTCCTGCCATGTAAAATTTTTGTTTGCTGTAGATTGCCATCCTGAAAATACTGTTTGCACTGACCATTCCCTTCTCCATCCTCCAGGTTTTAAAATTTTGCAAGTTAATTCTTCCTTAACTCATCTTTTTCCAAGTGCTTTGTAAGCCAGAAAACTTAACTACGTAATTTTATTATCAAATTTTGTAAGACCTCATACTGAAAAATTCCATTCAGCTGCAATAATGTGCTAGCATCTTTCTTAGAAGGGTTTTTCTGCAGCCCTCACAGCATTTATTATCAAAAATCATAATCAGTTAGATGTTAAGAATTTCTAATTGTGTGATATTCTCCCTAAAATGTACACATCTAACAGTACACACATTTTGACATGACCTTTGATTTTGCAGGTCAGCTGGGCTATTTGACAATACTGCTCTTGTTCCCATTATTGGCCTAACAACTTTTACATGTTCAAGAATATAAAGATAGAAATAAACTAATGGGGAAACTTCGCACATTCAACAGATGGCACGGTCTGCATAGCACAGCACTTGACCGATGTGTATTATTGTAGTCTGGCCAAATGCTGGCATCTAGAGAAGGCTCCCATCCTTGATTTGCTTCCAGGGCAGGGAGAAAGCAAAGCCACAAACTCTTCTCCTTATCCATCTCCTACTGTTAAACTTGTAGCTCCTGCAAGTTTCCCTCGCCAAGGTGTTCATTTGGTGTTGGTGTTAACCACTTTTCAAGGAATTACTTGTTTTGTTGTAGGTCTTTGCTGTGGGTGTGTAAAACCTCCCTACAAATAGAGATCTGTGGCAGACTGCAAAGCATAATCCTGCATGTCCTCTCCCTGTCCTGCCTCTCTCCCAGCCTGTCAGTATCTTTCCCATAGGCTGAGGACAGGCAGGAGGAGCAGGATTTAGTCTTCTGGAAGGATGCGATGCGTTGCCATCTGAGTCGTATTTTGTAATGGAGACTCCATGTAGAATACTGAGCTCTGTGAGCAATTCTGCATTTGCTGTAAGGCAGTCATCCATGTATTTTTTTATTTCAGAGAAGTACAACTGCCTATATTTATATGCAGTAGGAGCCAATGAAATCTATGCCAGCAGTGGCTATGGCAGTGGGCACGTGGGGAAGGTTAATATTACACAGCTGATTTCAGCCTCAGAGCATGGCATTTGGTATTTCTGTCCCTGGAACGTGTTGGTACTTGTCATTTTTCAGACAGGTGAAGGGAAAGGAATTGACAGATATTTCTTGCCCTAAATACAGGGAACACTGCAGTGTCTTAATTGCTGTGGCTTCATTACTATTGTCAAACTGAAACTTCTTTGTAAATGCACATGCAGCATTTTTGGGAATGTCCTATTAAAAGTCAATATACACATTGCCATAAATAAGGGATAAATGACAACTAGCACATGAGCACAAGTGGATGCAGCCAGTCAGAAATACACAGCGTCTTTCCTTTGGCAGCTACATTTAATAACTTTATAGCTTCTTTTCAAAAAGCTGCTACTATGTGAGAATAGTGCAAGGGACTTGAAAAAAAAAAATCACATAAGACTTAAAATACCAGACTTTGCCTTGCCTTGAGAAATTAGAAAAAATTGCCTAAACTTTTTTCCATTACCTGGGTAGTTTTTTAAGCCCATATGGCGATATAACCTAATATAGTAAATTAAGAAGTCTTCCTTCAATTTTAATGAGCCCCGAATTGCTGTTAAGTATGAGCCGTGATGGAAGCAGAGTAGCTGTGTCTGCATTAGCTTGTTGTGCCCAGCCTCCTGGAGGCTGAACCGGAAGAAAGTTGTGTTCCTTTTACAGAGATCAAAACCCTTGGAGGTGCCACAGGAGTAATCTTACACACTCAACCTCTTTTGGTCAATTAAAAGGAAACAACAATAACAGAACAAGAAAGAAGGGAATAACTTTGAATGCAGACTCAGTGTTCCCCAGTGGGAACTCTGCCTGCTGAACAGGTATGGGAGATAGAGGGGGAAGATGCAGTACAGGCTGTATCCTGGTGGAGAGCCATCTGCTGGGAAGGGCCAAGCACCTGCAATGCTACTCAAATTTGTGCTCAGATTCACTTAGTCTTGTCACGGCTGTCTAAAACAGGAAATGATGTCGTGGTATGGACAGCGACATAAGAAAAAACCGCGTGTAATTGTAACTCTGCTCTAGCTCTGACCTTTCTGTGTTACAGGTGTCCGGTGTTGACCTGGCCTGGAGAAGGGTGCAAAGGCTGAAACAATCATGGATTTTACTGATCAATTGTGCTTTAGGAATTATTGACAGTTTTGCACAGGTTCTTGAAAATGTTATTTATAATGAAATCAACTAAAACTATTTTTGCTATAAGTTCTATAAGGTGCATAAGAAAAACCTTAAATTCATCTAGTAGCTGTTCCCATGAACAGGTTTATTTTAGTAAAAAAAAAATTTTTATCAAGTGTTATGACGCAAAAAAAAAATATTCAAATTTCTGGGTATGCACAGATGACCACGGAGACTTATTCAAGTGCATGACAGAATTTGTGTTTTGGTTTATTTTAATTTTGTTTTTCTTTTTTTTTCTTTTTTTTTTCTTTTTTCCTAACTGTATGAAATGGGTTTTCTGAAGTTTAAAATAGTAAAACATCTAAGATGATGTTCTGTGCTTGCAGTGTGTGAGTGTTGCTTTAGTGCCGTGTTGCAGTTACAGTGTCTGGTCTTTTAGCTTTCTGTTTTTCTTTTAATGTAGTGTGAAGTGTCTTATCCTTTTCTATGAATTCCAATTTGCCTTAAATCTTTCAATGCTGTAGCTGTTTCAGTAAGTAGTCCAAACTAATGGTGTAGAATGCTTTGACCAAATGAGCTGGTCTATTATGCCTTGTAAAACAGCAGCATAGGGCTTTTAAAGGTAGTCAATAAAAAATGCTGAAAATTTGGCTTTTTTAATGTGTAGTAAGTGTTTTTAATGATTTTTCACATAATATGTAAGGTAGTAAAATGCAAGAGGGGAAAAAATGTTTTGTGTGAAACACATTTTCTGACTGGGGAAATTTTAATAGGATAAATTGTTTGTAAGGCCATATGCCAATAGTTCCCTCTGGTAGTTTGAATGATTTAGGAACTCTGCTGTATGATGCAATGTAAAATCTTTTTTTGCCTTTTTTCAGAAACTAACTTGATGTTCTAGTTTTAGCATAGGTAGAGTAGGGAGGTTTGGGGTGGGGATATCACAGAATGTTTTTGTCCTTCCTTTATACTAATGATAGTGCTTTAGGTTCAGGATTGTGCTGAGACTTAGCAAACAGAAATGTTGCTCTTACAGCAAAATGGCAAAAGCTAAAGGACTCGTTTTCAAACATACGCTGAGATGTAAGTAGAAGCATAATTCATTGGGTACTAGCTCTCTATAGTAGGTAAATAAAAATAAAAAGACTTGGCACTTTTAAAAGGTAACTTTACCAAAGAACAAAGAGCCAGTAACCAATAATTCTGATTTGTCTCAGCATTACGTCTTCTGTACTCTTTATTTTTGCCGGACCAGTTTGCGGTTAGGAGAATGTGCCTTTTTTGTACATTTGCATTTAGGTTTTATAATTTTAATTGATGTATGGACACAAAAGCATGAAGGAAGACTTGGATCCAAGCAGTGCCACACTTTACATCATCACTACAAGTGTTAAATGTAAAGAAAACTGATTTTGAAACTATGAAATTCCTGATTCATAAATACACAGTTATTTGTACTTCACGTATTAGATAATTCACTGCTACTAAAGCTCTTTATTACAATTGCATATGTTTTAAATCAAATGATAAATTAAGTTGTCTTCCAAAACTGTGTACTTCTCTGGTCAGCTGTATATGATCAGTTATCTACCTCAAAGTTTATTTCCTTTTTTATTGGGACAGGTTGCTGGCCCTCCCTGTTTCCACAGACCAAATCATCCTAGCTCAGGAGCTAGGGCTAAGCAGTTGTTTCTTTCAAGTATTTTTTAGTTTTTAAATTTTGTGTGAGTATTGGAGTATAGATGTCGGTGACATTTCATAGTTTCAAAAGTAAATTGCTGCTCTGAGAAGTGTAGATTCTAGTGAAATACATAGTCGTAAGAGATGTGTTTTTGTTTTTTCTTTTTTTTAAAAGTTGTGGTATTATTGGTTCTATGCTCCCTGGAATATTACTGCTTTGTAAAAGTCCAGACTTCCTGCAGCACCTTGCCTGTATCTGGTAACTTTCCAAACCTGGATCTCTCACTACTTGATATTTTTGCGTTAATTAAAACTGCAGTATGATAGCTGTGTTAGAGGGAGGGAAGAGCTGCTGCCAGAAATGTCTGAACTAAGTGCCATACTCATTGTCTGGGTAAGATTTGGGAAATTTAACCTCTGTACATAAAGAAATAATCAGTTACTTAAACATCACATAGTAGACAGCCATTAAATTATAAAAAATTAATTTATGAAGAAAGACCTTTTGTACAGATTGAAAAAAAAAAAAAAGATTTTCATAGAGATATCTATATGATCAAGAGAGTTAATTTTTTATTTTTGTTTTACTAGTGCCACAAACTTGCCAGTGGTAACTTATTTGTCCGGTTCAAGATAACTCTGTAGTTTTGTTTCCTAGGACTTGTTGTTAAACGCCAAAAGACATTTTTGAACTGTAAATTTGATTAGATTGTTAGCTTTTTTCTGTTTTATTTCTTTGAAAACTTTTGAATAAAAAAGATACCAAAAAAAAAAAATTGTCTTTTTCCTTCAGCCCTTCCTTTATTGAGGGAAAACTCAAAACAGGTTATGGTAAAACCCTCACGTTTATTTTGAAGTCCTCGAAGTTGCTTTCTGCTTTACAGTCTGGGTTCCCTCCTCCATCTTTCATTAAAATCAGATATCAACTCTTTCAAACTACATTACAAAGTTGCTTATTCTTTCACACAAAACAGGGAAAGACATATGAAAAATATGTGATGAAATATCTGTCATAAATGCAAGAACTCCGCTGTTCTGTGTCAGCCCTCGTGGAGAGCTGTATGTGACCAAGTCTGCACACAATAGTTTTTAATGCAAGCCAGATTTCTAGAAGTAAGGGTGGAGGTGGAGGGTCACTGGGGTAGTTCATAGCATTGGACTGCTGCCTAAAAGTGCTTTCATCTTCCCAAGTGCAGTGGCATTGGCTGGCACCCAGTTCTGGAGAGCAGAGGTGATGCTTCATTTGAATTAAAAATTATCCTGGCTGTTTGCCTTCCAACTGCAATCTTTGAGCATTTTATTTCTTTAAAGATAATCTCAGGTTTTATTATCCTTCTGGTGAGATCACCAGTGCTGATGGTATATATCAGATAGAGGACTGCTCTGACCAAAGTAATACTTGGAAAAGAAGCAGACTAAAATACTGTGTCTCCTCCTATTGCTTTACCGATTGCAATGTTCTCAACTTAGCTTTGTATCAATGAGTATAGCAGGAGAGGGGCTCTGCCCTACTCTTGGGTGCCCAGGGCTGCATCCAGAGGAGGAGAGCAGTGGCTGTGGGCTGGGTAGGCAACACCAGTCTGTGCTGTCTGTGAGAACCCTCTCCCCCTTGGAAGACAATCCTTTACACTCCTGGTTTTGAGAGATCCCAAGGGCTCTGCCAGCCCTGAAAACAGACCAGGTAGCTGGCTGGGTGGGCCAGCTGGGGTCATGCTGCAGGCAGCATGCAGCCCAGTGATACTAACACAAGGCACTGAGAAGAATTATGTTTCCAGTAGAGCTAGCAAAAGACACTCACATAGAGGTTAAGAAACTTGATTTACATTAGCTTATACAATAAAGACATCCTCAACAATGACAGCACTTACTACTAATGAAGAGTTAAAAACCTCATGCTGTATGCCACTAAACACCTTTACACTCCTGTAACTGAAGAAATGCCATTTTTACCATTTTGTGGTAATTTAAATACTGGCCCAGTATGCTGCCCATCTAAAATGCAATGGATGAGAAGATGAATACATAAAACTTTTAAATGGTTTTGTTACATTATTCCTTTTCATCACCATACAAAATTAATTTCAGAATAAGCAGTCCTTTTTAAGTTAAGCATGAATACTACCTCACAAAAGCTGTATGTGATAGACTCAGAATAATGCAGATTGGAAAGACCTTTTGTTTCCCTATTTGCTTTTCTAATTAGCCTCATGATAAACTTAGCTCTCTTACTGTAGCTCCAAACATATTTGATAAGAATGAATGCTCTCGGATTACTACCTTTTGCCTGATACAATAAGGTCATGTGTATCATTTCTATCAGGCAATATGCAATAATGCGATGTCTTTGTGTAATATACTTTATTACATATAATAAAACTCATTACCAACTGTCTTGTTCAAATGTTGACTCCATCCTGTTGTATACAGTTTGTTTTGAACCCTATTTGCAAATATGCTGCTGTTAATAAAATGTTTTACCTGTTAACAGATACTGATAAGCATCATGTTCAAGGATTTTACACTGCTACAAATACTTTGTGCAAGATTATACACAGAACCTATTGCTTGTTGGTTGTTAGTGATTAGAAAGTTGCCTTTCTTTAGGGCTGAACAAAATCTTTTCCTCTAGTTTCTAAATTAACTAAACAGGGCAGGTGCAAGGCAAGTGCAAGTAATGCGTTAACAGCAGAGTAACAAAGTACTCTTCATAGCTGAGCTCCACTCATGACTGTTGGCATATATTGGGCTAGAATATTTGTGGAGTAAGAGTAGTCTGGAGCACTTTCCTAGTATTGTTAGTTTTTCTCAAACAAAAAAAACCAAACAAAAATTTAGAAATGCTGGTTTGTTCTCCCCTTTTAGCTTTAATTTATGCTATGGTACCTCCACTATACCAGTCAAACTTGATTGACTAAAACTATGCCACCTCACTTTCTGCAGAAATACCATATGAGAAATGCATCTTATGTGCCAGAATATTTATGTGAGTTTGCATTCCTACTCCCCCTGTGCACACTTCACTGCTCTTGTTCCTTTTGCTTTGATCAACCACTCCAAAACTATTTGCAAACTCTCACGTGCATTGGAATAAGATACTGAAGCCTGTCGTGTCCAGCAGTGCCTTATTGTGAAAGCCAATGTGTTACTGGGTGGCATTTGAGACATGTATGCTGTTACCTTGCAAACACTTGCAACACTGATGTACTCTTTCAACTGTGAAAGATCATCTGTATCATTCCCTAGCCAGCAAATTCTGGCATTGATTAACCCAAACAAATCTGAGGCTTTTGGCTTTCAGACTTGGTCCATTAATTCTATCCAGAATAGGGGTTAGGATATACAAAACCTATTCTCTTTGGCAGCTTCTCCTCCAGCTACTAAGAAAAGCCAAGGTGATGTCAGAACAGCAAAGATTTACAGTTCAGTGACCAGAGGGAGTGTGTAAAAGCCTGTGTGTGGAATGAGTCAGTCTTTCCTTTTCAGGACAGCTCTAACAGCATCTACCATCTGAGAATCTTGTGCAGCCCATTTCTGTAGTAAAGAAGAAATCATGACAAGAAAATACTACTGTGGTTTGGGATTTTTTTCCCATGTCCAAGAAGAAAGGACAGCTTGACAACAGGCAAGCTTTAAGTGTTCAAGTTATCTTGCTTTTTTTCCAACAGTGTCCCCTCACTCAGTACTTACATCAGTGTTCTGAATTCTTCTGTGTTTTATCGGTCTCCTTTCATCTGAATAACAAGATCTCTTTCAACAGCTTTACAGGGATACAAAGACATTTTTGGAGAACTTAAAGAATGAAGGTATGTGGCACCCTAAAGACTCTCCAGATGCACACTACAGGTGTTCAGATCAACCTTCTCAGGCACCTTTCTAAGCAGCTATATGTTTTTAGAACCTAGCATTCTAGTGTTACCAGGGGAAAAAACATTTGCAAAATTATTTCTGCATGTACACTCTGCTATCCTAAAGTAGTCATCTGCAGTAGGAATTTTCCCAAGTATTTTCATCACCTGAAATTCACACACAAGGCTGACATTTTTAAGCAATATCTGTGAAGCACTTAAGGGTAATGGAATAAAACAATAGTTTAAAAAAAAGACGAGAAAATTTTCTAGTAAGTAAGATATTTTGGTAAATAGTTTTAGCTTTTACATGCAAAAATAGAAAATTCCTATTCCTTTTCCTTTGTGTGCTTCTGTCTTTCCCCAATGGGAAATACTTTTCCACCAATGAGAAAATACGCTGCTAATTGTTTTTTGCCTTTCAGTGAATGTAAAAAATATGAAAATGTATTTACAGGTATTTGGGTACAGCCTTGCTTTTGTATCAGTTTGTCCAGGTATCTTTAGCCAGTCTCAAAGATAATCTGTTATCAGAATATACATTACTAGGTGTATAAAGCAGTTACTTATTGACTAGCCCCCACGAAAAGAAGGTAGGATTTCACAAGCCATTAGGCTAAGCATGAGCATGCTCACCCAGCAAGATACCTGTGCTGGCTTTGCTGGCCAAACAGGCATCGGGCCGGAGAGGAAGGGTCAGTCCCTGCAGCTCAGCTGCCTGGAGCAGACCCTCAGCATTGCCGTGTTTCCATCTTTTGCCAGTCTCCATCAATGCCCCAGGCACCTGATGCTTCCTGACTAGGCTCACTCTTTTCCTTTAGATTGTGTATCTTTCCATGTCGCTGCTTTCCTTACTGAACCCTTGATGCTACTGGCAGTCCTGTCCCAACTGCTCTACCTCTGCCTCTAATTTTATCTTTGTCTCCACAGATTTTCTCTTTTTTTTTTTTTTTTTCAGCAGTCTGAGGCAAGGTTGTGCAGCTGGGCCACAGTTCACAAGCAGCACTAGCCCTGGGAAAATGGAGGGAGACATGCAGCAGGGGCTGCAGCAAGGGAGTGACATAGTCCAGGTCTTCCTTGTGTCAAGAAAACATCAAGTGCAGTTGGAGGAGTGGGTACTTAAAGAGCTCCAAGTGGTGCTGTCTTTGCCAGAACAGAATGAAAACTAGATTTCAAACAGTTTTGAGAGGCCTATGTAGCGCAGCAGAATAAAATGCTCCAGAAGTTACCAGCTGCCTGTGTTGTATGATCATGACCTCCTCCAGTCCTGCTCTGCTCATTTGCCATAGTCCAGTAAGTTCCAGCTGTGGGTAGGCAGAGGGTTCCTCCATGAGCAGGAAAGCAGCAGCCCCTGAGTTAGTTGCAGGATTCAGTTCTGTAAAAAGCCCATTGGCCCTTGTGCGGTCACTGTGCCATGAGCTCTTAAAGCACAGACATTGCTGAACAATCACCAGGGAAGCAAGCTTGCACAGGAGAGTGGGAACCCTTGTTTTTTAAGTCATTTCTTAGTAAACTATGTATTTGTATTTAAGAGAGTGCTCTAGCCCCATTTTCACTTTTTCGTCTTTAGAAACAGCTCTGCTTTATTCTCTGTTCTAGGGTGAAGTTTGTACTTAAGTGTTGAAAATCCTGATTTCAGTTATTAAAAAACATAAAAATAATTAAGCAGTTCCAGGAATTCCTCTCCTGAAAATGTTTTGCAGATGAAACTAGCTAGTCCTCTCTGGGAAAACAATTCAGGACAAACCATACCCTTGCGTGTATTACAGTAAGCGTATGCACAGCTCATCTATTCCAGATGGTGATCCTCTGAGCAACTCTGCAATGCACAGCGCTGCCTCGTTTCAAGGCTGCGATTAATTTCCTAAGTGACGTTGTGCTCATCAGCAAACCCAACCAGTGGCACCCATTCTTTTTTAACTGGACTCGGAGAGGTGAGTGAGCAGTGCCGAGGCCCGGGCTCAGGCTGCTTGTGTAGTCGTGGGGGTAGACTGACTGGGGATACCCCCGCACCACAGCTCTCCCACTGCTGCTGTTCTTTCCCAAGAGCTTAAATAACAGCTTATCTTGCAGCCGCCAGAGGGCATCTTCATTATATGCTGAAATAATCAAAAAAGGCAAACTCCCGTTCATAGTGTGTAATTATGGTGCATTTATAGCTACCTGTTATTAAAAGCAAAACCTCATCCTGCCTTTGCACTGTACAATTCAAGTGTTCACATTTCTAATCGTGGTTTTACTCATCATTAAGACAGCAATACGGTTGTTTTTAAGCTGTAATTTTAGTTGGGTTTAGCTGTAAATTTTAGTTCGTTTTAAGCTGTAATTTTCTCTTGGTTAATGAAATGCGTAAGGGTGTCTTCACTGCACAGCAGGCATGGAGGGAAGAAAAAAAAAAAAATCTAATCAAAACCACAACATCACCGAAAATACAAGTGCTCCAGGCAGGGTCAAGGAGAATCGACAAGTAGCTTGTGTGTGACAGACGAGCACAAGAGGAGCCAAGCAGCAAGGAAATTCTGGAGAAGCCAAGCAGACTGCAAAGATTTAACCCAGACCAAGAAACCTGTTTCCCATAAAATCAAAGCCAGTCTATTTGCATATACTCTAGGGAGCATCCTTTTTATTATTGTTATATCATCTTGTAAGAGCCAAGACAATTAAAAATATATTCATTCAAAATGCAGCATAAAAGAAACAAACACCTTTTCAGGAAAGACATAAAGCTCTGAAAATAAATTGGTATCTTGGGAGCTCAATTGAAAAATCTATGCTACAAAACAAAACTATACAAAGTATTTGAGGTGATACAGAAAAGGCTACTCATTTTTGCAAATGTCACTCAAGAAGACCATCAAAGTGGCCATCAAAGGTAACATCATACATATAAATCCAGATTATTAATGCAGGTGGGAAAGGTGTGAGCGGGGACAATAGGAATAGTTATTTTTGCTGCCTTGTCTCTGTCTGCAGTGCAGTTTGAATGTAATGAATAAATTAACCGTAATCCACGGAGGATGTTAGTGCTTCACGTCTGGGAAGCTTTTTGTAGAATCCCTTTTGGTCAAGGGGAATTGACTTGCCTCCACGTTTCAGACAGTTGTGTTCACCTCTGGTTCTGTTGGACACTCGGCTTTGTAGTGTATCAGTAATGTCCCAGACAAGGGCTGTCACTCCGACCTACATAATCTTAGTCTTAGATATGGACTACAAGAAGTATTTGTTACTCTCTGCCAGGGATTTTGTCACTCTTCAAAGTAATTAGATGAATCACTTCTGGACCAGGCCAAATTGCTTTATCAGGCAGAATAAAAGAACCAAAGAGCAACCAGAACAAATAGGACAATTCATAGACTGACATGAATAAAAATACTGTAACTCTAGAAATATAAAGTATTTCTCTGTTTTGCATACCCCCTAGCCTTAGGCTAAACAGTGCACAGACACAGACTTGAAGTTGTGGAAAAGCATCTGATCCAGGCATGTGTTTGCAATTTTTGAGGATTGAATGAGGACTGGGGAGAAAAAGGCACAAATCAAAGAATTTTTTTTCCCCAAATTTCAGACCTGAAAGTTTTCTTGCTCTGCGTTTTTTTTCTTTGCAGTTTCAAGTACTTGTGATTATCTTCTTTTGGCATCCACCTCAATGTCAGCATGACTATGTTTGTCACAGGTTTTATATGCTGCTGCAAGCAGGACTTAAATTAGGATTGGTGTGACCAAAGGACAATAGCTCTGCCAACAAGACAGACTTTTTTTGATCTAACTAGCAGATGCTCTGCTAGCGTCTCTCACTTTTTTGCCTGTCTCTTGCCTAAAGGACTGAAACCAGCCTGTCAGTGTGATCATACTCATGGGAGCTACAACTGTTCGCGCAAGATCTGAATCTAGCCTAATATCTACTTTAATAACTTCTTCCAACAGCTACTTGTAAAGGCTTCAATGGTAAATTCCATTCAATATATCTAGCTTTAAAAAGCACATTTTTTTCCAGAAACGGCTACTCTTTTTATAGAGGCTATTTTGTACCCTAGTGGATTATTTAAGACAGTAACAAATTGTTCCTGCATATCTCTGGTCATCAATCACTTGCAAGAATAATATTGCAGGAGGAGGAAGAGCCTAGAAAGAGGCCCTGCTACAATTCAAACTTTGAACTCTATTTCCCGCCCCCCCCTCCCCCCCCCCCCTTCCTGTTACTTGACAGTAGTTTTGGAAGAAGAAGAAACTACCAGACATATTAGAGACCTAGCATAAAATATCGGACCAGCTTTTCAGGTGTCGCTGCGGGGCAGTGGGTCTGGAGGTGTCTCTCCAGTCCAGACTTAAGAAGATCTAACTAGCTTTAGCTTTTCAAGTAAGCATGAAGGCTACTGACTGCCAGTCATCCTGACAAGGTGATGACTAATGGGGACAATTAGCTCCCTCCCCCAACATGCTGTCTGTCATGGCGATTTGAAAGGGAATTTAGAACACTTCCCTAAGGAAACAGGTTGGCAAATGGGTTTGGGTCTGTTAAAGCTTTAGCATAGATTCATATTAACAAAATGTCAAAAAGTTGTTCCAATGAAGAGCAGGTTCAAGCCTAATATTGTCTGCTCTGTAAATTCCTATTTAATTCATGTTCACATATTGAAAAATTCACACTATAACCAACCCATAATTCCACAGGAGTAAGCTGCATGAATTTCCTTTGACTCTAAAGGGAGAAAGATACAGTTCTGTGTTGTCCACTTCATGAAGTAACAGCTTTTTTTAAAAATTTTGAGTAGTAAGTAGTTAGGTGACTTAAAAAGTAGCAGCCATCAATAATTTGCTTCTGTCTCTTTCAGAATGGTATTTCTTGTTTACAGAAAAAGTTGAGACACATCTGACAGGTTTTTATTCATTATTGCCTCTATCCAGCTGCTAATCATTAAAGCTATTGCGTACAGCCGTGTCCTGCATCTCTGACGTATTGATTTTAACACCCATCTCTCACAGAGCTTCATTTTCACATCTGCCGAGTACCCAGAGTACGAAGGGCAGTTTGCGATGTGTATTTGCTGCTGAATTTTAAGAACTAAAGTGCCTTCCAGTTGGAAAAGTTAATTTTTTTCCTTAGTTAAAAGTCCGTAATCAACTAGTTTTAATATAGCTGACTTCACGGATCTCAGCAGAAGTTGCTGAAAAGAAAGGAGGAAGACAAAGGAGTTACTGACACTGAACTAGACTACTCTTTACAGTGACCAAGAAGTAGTCAGACTTTAATCTAAAAGCCACTGTGAAAAGCTACATGACTAATCTGTATTTTCATTGTGTGACTGGTTGGAGGAAGGAGGATGTAGCACAATAGTCAATTTATTGGAAGAACAATGTAGTCATTCAACAGGATGTTATTCTGAAATAATTTAAATGACAGTAGATCAGCCCACTCTTGACTTAAGAAAACACAAGTCATTCAAATTCCGTATCTAATAATGAAATTGTTTCACTGACTTATTTGTTGATATAAATTACATATAGCTAATATGTTACTGTTACAGACCCTGAGGACTCTTTGTTTATGCTGAACGTGAATGTATTCTAGCACACGAATTACTATCCTCCTGCTTGCTTCTTGGGCGCCTCCAGAATAAGTAATACGTTGGCATAACTTTGCCATTTGTCAGCCAGCAGTCTGGTAGCACATTTGCTCGTCAATCTAATTTTAACCTTTTCTCATACGAGCACTTGGTATTTCATGTAAATCAACCAGACAGTCTGTCATTCAATAGGATACTATCTTCATAGTCTTCTAAACTATGTGCTCTATCATTTTTAAGGAGCAGAGGGAAAGTAAAACTAATATATTACTTCTGGTTTCTTAATACCAGCATGTCAGGAATCTCTTTATTACCACAATAGAGACAAATGATCTGTCTAGCAGAGGTTTTGGACAATGGGCCTGGTAATGCATTCAGCACTTTCTGATTTGAAAGGTCTGTCCTGAATGGTAAGTAGTGCAATGCATGGTTAAAGGCTTCATAGCACAAATTCTAGTTCTGCTCCTTCTATCACTGTAATTTTCCGTTAAGAATACAAAAATACATGCAACTGATGAATTAAAAATTTATTTATACTTACTCTGTGGTTTCAATAAGTTTCTTGGTAAAATACTGATACTGACTGCAATGAGAACATAATTTATTCTGAAATATAAGTAAGTCTGTGAATGCTCATTTCTTTTGCTAATTTGTTTAAATAACATGAAAGGTTTACTGGCATATCCTTTAGTTTGTAAGGTTTTTCAGAAATTGTTTTTGCTCTGGAAATAGTTTGCCTGGTTTGTCAGGGTTGCCATAACTAGGCATCACTTTAATATCTTTTATTTTTTAACCACAAATGAAGGTCATAGTCCACTTATGCAGCCTAAATCCCATTCTGTATTTTCCAGATATTTATTATTTTTCACAGATATTAAGAATGTTTAAAAAAGCAATTGCAAATTTATACTGAAATTACTTATGTTGTCTGCTAAGAATTCAGTCCTGCACAACACCTGTAATTGTTCACTGCATGGTACAACAGTTATCTGGGTTAATAATTATAAACAATATAGTTTGATCAGAATTTTCCTTTGAGACAGTTGATGCTGCATTACATTTCACTCCACTCAAGCTTATGACTGATAAAATAAAATTTCATATATTGAATACTAGATTCTGTTCTGAATAGTAATGTATGACACTGTACTTGGTCTGGGGCAGACCCTGGGCAGTGTCTACGTTTCTTTCCAACACAGTGCTTAGCAGTCTCCTTACCAAAGAGTGTAAGAGAAGCTCATTCACTCCTGTAGCATCACAAAGCCCCTCCTTGGTCCATACTTTCTTGTGCTGCTGTTTACTTGCAGATTCCATCACACTTTAAGCCCATCCCCATTGTCATGCCCCCTTTCTAGCAACTTCTGTGCATGGTATGCATCCAAAACTTTACCTCTGTTGCTGTGGAATTAATTCACCTGTGTTTAGTTTCTGGGTACGAGTTGTATCTAACGAAATTTGTGCCATTTCTACTACAAATTTCTGTGCCTTGTTGAGGTAGTACTGTAATAGAAGTAATAACACACAAACTGCTTGCACCACTACCTCCAAGCATCTTTCATATCTGTAAATCAAGTACAGACAATATTTGCTCATCATGATCTAAAGTAATATAGGACTTAATTTAGCACTACTTTGACCCAAAGTTTTAGCCACAGATTAAGTAAATATCTTCAGGAACACAGGCCTGAGATTTCTGGCCATCTTGAATATGCATTAGAAGAATGTGTCCCATAAAATATTCAGGTACTTGTATTACTTAGTTTGGCACAGCGGGAGCATACATGAGTTTATCCCTCAGGCTCTGATGAAGTTCTCACATGGGAGTTTGTTGGGTTTCTGTAGCTAGACTATTTATACCAAGCATCTGCCCGTTTTTGCTCTCAGAGATGTATCTAGACAAGTTCAGTACGGTCACTGAGGTGGAGTGTCATAAGCGGTGACAGCACTTTGTTTCACTGAGCTTGTCAAAAATAATTTCACATGTAATTTGTTCATTTCCTATTAGATGCTCTGGTTTACCAGCACTGCTCTTGCAGCTGCAAGCTTTACCTAGTTCAGGGAAGTGTGTATTACCAATAAATGTTCGCTCTGAAGCAAAGCAGTGAATTCCTATGGATGAGGGGGTCCTGCATTTTTTTACAGGAAAAATATTTTCTGGTCTTTCTTACTCTTTGTTCATTAAGGAACATGTAGTTGTGTGTAACAAGCTTCCTATTTCACTTCAGATTTTCCATTACTCTTGGTCCTCATGGATTAGTGAAGAAATATAATGGGTCAATAGGATCAGAAGTTAAAGAATTATCTATGGGGTGAATCTAGCCTCAGGTCTTTATTTAAGGAGGAAATGAATCTCTTAACTTTGTGCCTGTATAAAGTAAAAAGAAAAATTATGGTAAGGAGTTACTACCTCTGCAAACAACTTGGGTAATCTTTTTCTGTGGGGTACATAGCTGAGGACAAACATGGTTCTGGTTATTAGCGATATATTTCTCCAGGAACCAAAGACAAAGTCCATCCAATCTCTATTGGGAGGGCTCAGTCTTTCTCTTTCATGAGAATCTTCTATACAATTCAAAGAACCCTTAAATGCATTTTCAGATACTGCTAATGAGACAGCTTTTACAATTATTTCCCCAGAGATGTTAATCATATTAATTCTTTTAATGTTCATTGATTATTTTTAATATTGACTCAGTTCCACCTATTAGATGGCAAGCCTAGGTATCAAAGTGCAAACTTGGCTCACCTCACTGTTTTTGTGATGTTTCCTCCAAAAACGGAAAGCAGATGCCACCTACGGGACAAGTACAGCTCACAGTTACCATCTGCAGCAACCTCGGTATTAAATTGGTGCACAAAAGGTAAGTGCCACAACTATGTACTGTCAATCTGAGTTGCATGTCTGTGGGCTCCATATGAAAACTAAAAGCAAATGTAGATATTCTGCCCTCCCCAGCATGTGTCTGGCATCCTGGCTGGTCAGTCTGCGTACCTGTCCTCCTTGAATCATCATATTAAAAAAGCAAGGAACAGAATAATGTTCTAAAACTGTAGTTAGAAACACTCTACTGAAAGGAGGACTTGGCAAGCTGTACTTAGGAAGAGACTACACTTATTTAAGTAAATAAAAATACTAAAAACAAGCAAAAAAGACTCTTATATTTGATAAATTACGTGTTGTCTGCAGGTCTTGATCCAATATCTTTTGTCAAATCAACAGTACTTTTACGCTGAAATGATCATAGGGGTATATTGTACTTTTCTGCTGTACTGACCATATGGGGCCCAGAAATTCAGCAGAGAAGTTTTATTGCCGATTATTATTAGAAAGTCATTCTGGAGATGTTTAATTCCATTTTTAAGGGCACGTAAGAATTCCCTGGTGTGTCACGGTCCTAGCACCACATCGATGGTAAAAGCTGAGAACAATGGTCTTTATGATTTGTGTTCTATAAATACATATGAAGGCACATCAGCACCCGTTACGTGGAGCTGGGCTGCAGGGTTGGTGTGAGGTCTCCAGTGCTGCCGACATGCTGCAGCTCACCCGCTGCCCACGGGACAGCTCAGTGTCCCCTCACCTCACGCTCCCTGGCTGCCATCAGCATCTTGCACTTGCAGCACATCATGGGCATGCTGCTTAGTGTTGGACGAGGCTTGCCAAGGGGACTTATGGCTCACTGTATCTGACTAACTGCAGCTGCCAGCCAGAACCCAGGTGGGAAATGCGCCCCACGCTGAGCAGCTCCTGGCTGGAGGAGCGTGCTGACTTTCTGCGTCCTTCCACGGTCATGTTTTCTGGGCTTTTCTAGCCTCCTAATCAACAGCCAATTTACAACTTTAGGCCCTCCTTAGTGTCCAGGGACATAGCAATGAAAAGCCATGATGTGGATTTATAGGGGGCACTACGCACTACTGTTCTTTCAGAGCAAAATTTGTCCTCTGCTAGGTTTTCCATCCAATTCTAAGGGGCTCTTCTCTAAGGACATTATAGACATTTTAACCTACTGCTCCTACTCTGACCTTACTACCTCTCATATAATATTCCACTTTGTGTCTGTGCCTGGCTCCTTGAAGCTTTTCTGCTTGTCATTTTTTCCCCTTCTCCCTCCCCTCTGAAAGACCTCTGTAGCCTGGCCGCTTTCAGAGGAAATTGCCTTCCACGGCTGTCCTTTCACGCCTCAGCACAGGCTGGACTGAGTGCAGAGCCATATCCAGCCAAAGGCAACTTTCTGTCAAAGAGCAGACGCAGGCGTGGGTGACACTGACATTGAAGAAGTGGCCTCCAGCAGTCCCCATGTTGTACCTCTCTGGTGTCTACATTCCAGGCACGGTCCTGACCAAGTGGCACATTGCAGCTCAGCTGGCCCCATCTGAGGGTGGCTCAGGACAGGGTCAGGCTGAACAGAGCTGGAGTGGGGCAGAGCTTTGGGGGGGCCTGTCCTGCAGCACCCCACACTTACCCTCTGAGGGACATCCACAGTGCTGCAGGAGGTGGGCCACCAGCTTGGCAGGGGAAGTCACCCATAGGCACAAGGTAAGTGAAGTTTGCTGAGGGATTTAATTTCTTGAAGGCAAGGATGGGGAGAAGAAAATACGAGGTGTCTATTCTGCAGCAGCACACCTCACCTGCGTGCATCAGCCCAAAGGGCTGTGCCTTGGCCAGGGTGGTGTGGACATGATGAGGGAGGGTGGAGTATTTTGCTGTTTTTCCACTTGGGTCTTACAGAGATGGAGTGATGTCTTTATTCATTACTGTAGGTAGAAGGAAAGCGGCAATGCTGGTGGTGGTGGGTCCTCAGCTGGGGGCTGGTCCTCTGCATTGGGCTCTTGTACCCCTGTATCAGGCATCCTGGCCATTTGGAAGGGTCCTCTGGGCTGCCAACCCTGCTGAACCACCACAGGGTGCCCCAGGCACCACAGCTCCCAGCTCTGCTCCAGGTCGTGCCCTTTCCCTGACTCATTTTTTTCCAAATCTCCACTAAGTGCATCCCTAACCCTATATTAGATCCTCATCTCATCCCTGCCTGCTTTCTGTGTGCTTTCCCTTTCTATTCAGTGCTCCCCCAGCTCCTCATCTCCTGCCCAGGGAAATGATATGTACACCAGGAAGCTTCTGCTCTTTATGCCCATCTTCCCACTTAGCATTCCTAGTAGAAAAGAGCTCTGTAGCTGTTTGTGCCTCTGATTTGCAGCCCAGCTGGTGCTGATGCTTCCTAAGGTACTTCTGTCTCCCTGCCATTTCTGCTTTTGTCTGGGGCTTGACTGGTGTTTGTCTGTTATTTATCCAAAACTGATTGTATTCTGCTACTCAGATCAAAGAACCTGGTTTTATGTCTTTGAAAATGAACCTGTAAAGCAATTGATGGGGAACAAGTACCTTTGGAAGTTGTGTATGACCTGGGCAGCAAGTAAGTGTGAGAGAGGTGGAAGCACTGCATTGCAGAAAGGGAGTGGATTAGGATTATAATGAAAATAAAACTCGCAAAAACTCAGAATATCTTCAACATTACTTTTCAAAAGAATGGATCGATTATTCCAGTGACATTATGCTACATGTGCCCGTGCTAAGAGGGCTTTTACTTCCCTCTGGAATGGCAAAAGAAAGTGGTTGCTTAAATCACTTATTGACGTACAGCACATGAATTCCAGTTTTGATTTTATGAAAAGCTTCTATCATCACGTCTCGTGTGGACTGCCTTGTGCTCATTGTGCTGTGGAGTTAGACACATTGTCACCATTCTTATAAATAGCCTGCTTGGTTATGAAGGACTATCTGTGTTTTCTCTGGGAAGGACTTTCAACTAAATGGCATTTTAGGCCTGTTTTCTTTAAACTTTCTAGAGGAGATAGGGTTTGGAGAGTAGAAAACTTGCTAAAGTGAGCCAATAATCAAGGTGCTAATGTTTGAAACACAGCTGTGTGGTGAGCCTGGGAAATTCACAGAGAAAATCAAAGTTAGAAGGAAGAGGACAGTGGTGTGCTCTTAAAAAAGGAGGCTTGGCTTCAGGGCTGGCAAGGAGCAAGACAGCTGCCATGCAGAGAAAGAGAAGCTCCCTGTGATCCAACGGAAAGCTGGGCTGCAGCGCCAGGACGGCTGCAATGTCACAGTCTGCTCTACACCTGAAAAATGCTCAAGTATACCAGGGAACAGCAGGTAAGGCAACGTGGTTTTCTGTATATTTTTGGAGCAAAGTGGGAAAATCTTGTGTTTCAGCTATCAGCTGTTTAGTTGTTAGTATGACCTTCTGAGTGTGGAGAGCGAACAGGCAAACACGCTCAAGTTGTTTTGGTAGGAATGGATGTTTTTAAGCTTGTGGATGGAGTGGGGATCCCTGGTTCTAAGGATATAGGTCCTTTGGGCCATGCAATCCCATTTCTGTGAGTAAATGCACTGGAGACACCAAAGGGTGCATACGTCCTGCTGGCCACACAATGAGGGAGTGTTACAGCACGCAGTGCAGGAGGTCAAACAGAGCACGGCATTGAACGACAAGTAAGAACATTTGGTAGGTGTCTTCTCCTGACTGTTAAAAGTAACAAACGCCAAGATATTTGGGGCTTTTCCTTGCAATTAGCAACTGATCTGGAATTCAGACCCCTCCTTCCACAGCCTGGGATGCTTCCAAGAGCACACTGGATTGGCAGCAGCGCCCTTTGTGCTAACAGCGAGTCGGTACGCACAAAGATCGCCCTACCGACAGCAAAGGAATAGAGCATTACATCAGGGATGTGACTAACCTCCTCTGAACAGTGAGGAAAGCACCACACTTGCCAGTTATCTCTTCGGCGTGTTTCCTCAGTTGTGGCTGGGGCCATCTGATGAGTGTTTCCCTTTCACTCCCAGCGCAGCGCAGTCTGTCTGCTGTCAGCAGTTAATGAAGTCACTCGCAAGACGCCATCCCCTGGGGAAAAGCACTGCTATGAATAGACCTGTTACTTGCGTCTCTGGTTGCAACGCTCTCAGCGCTGCTTTTGCTGTGCCACCATCTCTGATGATTGTGCCATTTTTGAACAATGATCTTTCACTCAAGAGCTACTGCTATTCAGGATGCCAGAAAATGGTCTTCTTCCTTCTGGCAGAGCTGTAGAGCTCAGTGAGCAGTTCTGTGCTGTCCCCACTGACAGATGTACGTTCTGAGGTACCAAAATGTGCAGCAACTGAGTAATCTTACTGCGTCAAGTACTTTTGATAATTGTCTGCAGTGAAAGTCATCATCAGATAATTCATCAGCGCACATCCTATGATAAGGAGGAAAAAAGAAGAGCTTTTTTTTCTGAGAACAAACTATTTCCATGCCCCTGAAATAAAGGGGAACTCTTCATCCAATGAGAAGTATTAGAAAACATCACCTATTTGCCCAGCTGAGCTTGCATGTCTAGGTATGATTAAGCTTGTGTTTATAAGGGCTTGTGCATTGGTCTAGACAGAGGTGAGGTATGAACTTTTGATTAGGTGCCTCGTCCTTCTGCTTGCATAAAAACAAAACAGAGCAAAAAAGCCCCTTGTTACTCATACTTTTTATATTAATTCTGGATGGCTGAATAAGCTTGAGTGACTCATGACCTATGTTAAAATTTAACTTCAGCCTTTAATGTGTTCGGCCTGACACATAGTGTGTCTTATAATATTGATATATCTCACCAACCTAACAATCTGCATCAGCTTGCTGAAGCATGTCATGAAAGGATAATGATACAGTATTCCTGATACACTTCTTTGTCAAAGCTTTAATTACAACTTTCACACTATCTGTTAAGCATGCAGAGGCTTGGGGAAATTCCGAAGATGCCTATTCAGTCATTAACAACATTTCATTTTATAAGTTTAGGGAAGATAGGAATATACTTTTAAAATCAAACTTCTGTGACCTGGTAAGCACCTCAGTGGTATCCAGAATTCTCATCTGACTTACTCACTGGTATCCTATATATAAGAAAACATAAATCAATGGATCAGCTTTTGTTGTACACTTGCTCATCACTTCTAACAACTGAAGCAGCTGAGGTGAGTTCAGCAGACTGGCAGAGCTGGAGCAGTGCTGCACTTGAAGCAGTTCTCATCCTTTTCTCAGGGCACAGAGGTGCAAACCTGAGGCCAGGTTTCTCCTGCAGGTTTTGTTTCCCATTGCTGCCACCTTGAAGGCTGTGACAAGGTAATAGTTGGCCCTCTGGAGGCTTGTCAGCTGGGAAGTAGAGCCTGTTTAAAATGAGGTTTCATTTAGCACTAGCTGCCCCTCAAATAAGACCCTGCCAGACTACCTGGGAACCGCACTCATATGACAAAGCCTCCTGGCTGTATCTGCAGAGGTGTCTTATTAAAGTCAGACAGAGATTGGGTTTTTCTCCCCGAGCAGAATTGTCCAGAGGGTAGGACTGTAGGACTGCAAATGCTACTGTCCCTCTCCAGGGCAGAAAATCTACCTGTAATGACAATCCTTGTCATCACCAGAATATGCTTCTTGCCTGTTTTGGTCCCACAGTGCCATGCTAGCAGCAGTTCCTTTCATCCTGAAGCAATGGGTATTAAAATCACAGCAGGTATGTCAAATAGTTGTTTAAGATCAGCTTCACCAGGCTTTCCTCCCTCTCTGACCTTTTCCTGTGCTTGGCTGTCCTCCACCCACGCTTTGAGGCTCAGATTTGGAAATCCCCCATTCCTGACATGAGACTGTATTTTTCTGGCAATATTTACCTTCTGTCAATGGAATGGAATCAAGGCCTCTCTGATGCCTGTGCTATTATTCAAAGTATTAACAGACATAAACAGGAAGGAGTGCACAGATTTCTCCCACAAGAGCTGTGCTATGGAATTTCTTCAGCCAGGAAGGCTGCCCAGGATGGAAATTGTGATGTTCTGTCTGACCCCAAACCAGCTCTGCTTGCAAGTGAGGGGCAATTTCTTCCAAGGAACAATCTTCCTCAAGCATCACTGTAAGAGAAGAAGCACAGTTCCAATAAAACTCTCATTGCTCAACACACAAACATAGCAAATAAACCAAAAAGAGGGGTTTGGAGCAGCGGGGGAAGAAAATAAAAATGCTCATATAAAAATGGTAATTATGAATCAGGTGGTAACACATAAGAACATGACTATCAGTTCAGGATGAAGGAAAAATAGGCTTTATTACTTCATGTGAGCGAAGTGATGATGAAAGAGGCCTAGTAAAAATGAATGGTTTTATCAGTCGTGTGACTATGCAGGCATTGTGAGTAGTTATGTGTCAGCACAGTCTGAATAAATAACTGCAGTGGTTTTGTTTGCTTCTGTATATGTTTAAAACCATTTCACAACATAAGACTGCAAATGATGACATCATGAGGATGTGATAAATATGTACTTTCCACAAGACATTATTAGCATATTCAGTCCTTTGCTGGCGTTGTTTATGAGATAATCTTGCTTGCACTTCCTACTATGATTTTGAGTGGTCATATACCCATCCCCTTTTATCTTCAGGTTAACCTGACACAGGCAGAAGAGGGAGTTTGTGTTTTTCCTACATGTGAGAAAGTTCACACACTGAAAGAGAGGAATTTCCCTAGCTTTAAAGACCAGAAAGGCAGCTGAAACATAACATGAACAAAAATGATACATGGGATTGACTTTTTCTGGCCTAGATTTCTTCTTTGTAGGAGTAAGCACCTGATGTACCCAAGTTAGGGGCCAGTTTGCTCTTGACTGTGTCTATAGAAATAAACACCAAGTGAGGAACCTCCTGCACATTAGCCCAAGACCCGTGTTTGCTGTTTCTTGGTTTGTTTATGACCGCATTTATGGCATGGAATGGTCCCTGGGTGCAACCACAGCACCAGTGTATGACCTGTTTGAATTCTTCCTTGGTCTCTTCTGTTGCTCTCAGACGTTACTGAGCACAGCTATCATTCTCTGATGTACAAGGGCATTCAGATGCCTCTTCCAAATTAGCACTAACTTGTTAACCTCTTTACCCTTAAGTATATTTTTCATAGAGTTGTAAAATTTTGGTGTGACCTTACGGTAGTTAGGTATTCAAACTTCACCCCTGGTTATGGTGGGCAGGGTCTTGCTCTAGTTGAGTCTCATCCACCAGATCAGTATCTTACTGTAAATCAAAAGGAAGAATAATGTTGGAAAGAATCACATCATAACTGACTGAAATATAATGAATAATGGACAGCTATGACTCAATGTCTGCATTTCTTCCCTAACACAACACCATATTGTAGACTGACTTTGAATAGGTTTTTCACATAGTTTCAGGTAATGATTAACTCCCAATGACTAAAATATCTCCAGGAGAACTAATGAGACATCTCACACAGCTACTCAAGTTCAAAAATGTATTCAAGCTCTCACTTTACCTCTTTCATTCAAAAGTACATTTAGTTTAACTATAGCAATTTTAAAAATGCCCCATAAATGTAAAGTCAGCAGTACTATTGCAGCATAATTTCAAGCTAAAAATGACTGTATTTCAGGCAGATGCACACACAGTACGTGTGTGCAGTTTTATTATTTATTCCACTTATAAAACAGAAGCCATTTTCATGTCTATGGAAATACAGTCAGCTCTGGGATGAAAAACAACTTTGTACCAGCTCACATTGCAGGATAAACCACTGAAGGAGGGAGCACTGAGAAGAACACGAAACAGGGGAAATCTGTGTGAGTAGCTCTGTCCTGAAGGAAAAGCTCCCAGTGCAGTGTTTCATTCCTGAAGAGGGTGTGTTAAAGCACGCAGGATAATAAAGAGCGGCAGATGTCTTAAGAATTGATGTTACAAGGAGTGTTGTACGACATTTAACTTTTGAGAGGAAAGAGGATTTTTCATGCAAACTAGATGAATCCCATTCAAGCAAATGTGGTATTAATTTTCTGGAATCAAGATTTCTGTAACTTATATCAATACAGTATAACATTATTATGTCACATAGAGTACTATAAAATAAGAAATGATAGCAATATATATTTATATATCAGTAAATCAATAAAAGGATTGTAAGCTAGGAAATAAGAGGGAAGGATGGGGCAAACTTTTAAGTAACCTCCATGCCTGGTTCTGAAAAGCAGAAAGCAGTGACTATATAGGGGAGAAGGAAATATCATATGGGAGCAAAATGGCCAGGAAAAATCAGTGCAGACACAGGTGGGAATATGATGTGAATGACCTGGATGTCAGAAATAAAAGGGATGTGAGTAATGTAATTATCATAGAAGATGATCCAAGTTGTATGTGTACAGAAATTGTGTGCAAACAGATGCAGGCTAGAACTGCATCACTCTGGATGACCCCGAGTTTCCCAAGAATAGTCAAGTATGGTGGATGGTTAATCTATGACTGAAATGCACTTAAACCAATGTGTAGAGTGCTAAGAAAACTAGACATAAAACCAGGAGTAGAGAGGTACACTGTTACTCAGTGAAAACAAAGTCACCTATAGAGACAGAGAGAGGTGGCATGGTCAGAATGGAATTTGTCAAATTGCAGGTCTTCTGAAGGACCACCAAGGAAATGTTACATAAATATCTAACCCACATGACTACAAGCGTGAAAAAGAAACTTCCAAGCATTGTCTCATTGCAGAAGATTTTAACTGCTCAGAAATAGAGTATAAAGCAAATGTTACTGATAACGGTAGAGCCAGTTATTCCAGGGTGTAATAGCTGGCAGATTTCATCACTAAGCACTCACTGGACTACCATGGTGCTATTCTAGGTGGTCTTTGTTAGGTAGTGATGACATAGAGCAGCTGGTTGTAGAAAATAACCTATCTAAAGTTATCCTAACTTGATTAAATTGAAAATAAGTGAAAGAATAAACAAGAATAGGCCTGTTAGTGTCTCAAAATTTGTCCTTCTGAAGTGTTGTTCCTAAAGAAACTAGTTAGCAGTGACAAGTAGATGAAGGTTACAAATCTGAGTATTAGAATTTTTTAATTGAAATAATATTTTTAAATCTGTACTTTGCACTGTAGGTAGAGAGTGAAGGGTGAATAAATCCATTAAAAAAAAAAAAAAAATTAGGAGTAAGCAAAGAGAATGAAAGTCATAGGGGAAGAAACCCCCACCATACCAGATCATCAATAAAAATGGCATCTTGGGAACCAAGTGCAGTCAGATTTGTCAAGTTTATAGAGTTTACTGTCTGTAAACAAAAAATCTGAAAGATTTTTTATTATATGGCAAGGGTGGGGTAGAGATTAAAGATTGTGTAGGTACTGCCCAAACCAAAGAAATTATTTTTCTTCTTTTCTGTGAAGAGGGTAGTAGAGATCATAGAGAAAAATTGAATCAGGATGGGAAGAATCTGTAGAAATAACAGCTAGCATTTACAAACTTGAAAAGTAAATCCAGAGTATAGTAGGCCCATAGTGGAATGTTACTTGTTATTCATTCTAAAATGTGAAATAATGAGCAAATTAAATTTTAAGAACAAGAGCAAGTTCTTCTTAAAAAATCTGCCAAAACAAAGGAAAGAGAGGAAAAAGTGACCTCACATCTACAATTTCATTATTGTGACCTTAGTAATACCGAACTTTTATAAACATTTTTGCAAGAAAGAATAAATAAGAGTGTGGCAATAAAGTGAAGAAAATAGACTCAAAGCAATAAGTTGTTAATACAAAGTACAAGGGCTGAGGAAATGTATGTATGATACTGTTCTGGAAAGGGAATTACTGGTCTACCTAAAGGTTGGGTAGAGATTTTCAAGCATCACAGTTTCAGCTAGTCTCTGAAAGTATTAATGTGTTCATTGCTGCTAGAAGTGGCATGGTCAGATGACAAGAATATCCATACCATTATATACATATTATGGGGGAACTTGAGAGCTGGAAGTGTAGATTAGAACTTAATAGCACAAGAGCCAGATCACACACAAACTGAGGTGGAAATGATTTCTGTTATAAATTGTGGCTTATCAGTTGGGAAAGAGGAAGATGTCTTGGTCTGTTATAGAAGGATACTGGGATAAGAGCTGGGATGGAGCATTAGGAGAGGCAAAAATTATCTCCTTAGATACAATACAGGAGACTTGAGAAGGGATACATAAGTATGGACACCATTGTAGGAGGCACTGGTCAAACCTCTTCTGTAGTACTGTGAACGGTCTGTCACCCATAATTAGGAAAGACCATTGAAAGAAACGCAGAGTAGTAGTACTGGACAAAACAAAGACTGAGGGATATACAATTGCTTCCTATAAATATATCAAGGGGAGGGGAAAGAAGGGCAGGGCAAATACTAGGAAAGAAGTTATTTAAGTTACCAGACAATGTTGTCATTAAAACAAATGGATATAAATTGAAAAAGTTAGTCCATCCAGCCTGGGGCTTAAAAGGTTTCCATCCATGAGAAGAGCAAAGTCTCTGAAACAGTCTTCTAGTATGAATAACCTCTGTAGGTGAGGGTATCACAGTAAAATGGAACTTATTTGTTTGCAAATTGGATAATACTGAATTCACCTAGTTCCTACGTATACCATAAAGGTGAGTAGAGCCACTTTTGATTTGCATCTCTGCCAGAGAGATAAACAGCCTGAGTAGGCTTACGGTGGATTTTGGTAAGTTTATTAACACAGTTGTGAAAGGTTAAAGGACATGCTTTCAGTATCTATGAGATCCTTTGCAGTGTTGTGCCCTCTCTTTTATGCTCTTGTGGTGTTAGTGGGTTTGGGTTTTTTATTTCTGTTAATTACTTCATTAATTCAGATGGGAAGTCTGACTCTTTGGCCTGCTGTGACATATTGGCATGCTACAAAATGTTAGGAATTATATATTTATTTGATTTTATTTTCTTAAACCATGGTAATTCTGTGTGCTAAGTTTTCAACCAAAGCATGGCAATGCAGTTGCAAACATAGGAGGTAAGAAGCATAAGGTATCAGTTGATCAAATATTATTGGTATTATTTACATGATCAATCACTTTGAACTCCTGGAAAACATTGCTAGGGAAAATCTGTCTTGCCTTATCTTTTTTATGTTGCTCAAGCAAAATAACTGAAATTGATGTAGTTGATTTTATTTTTATTTGGGGATGGTTCTATTTACGTGTTCTTGGTCCCGCATGGCTTTAGTTTGATATGTAATTTCAACAGTTTTCACCATCTCTTGAAGAGGAATTGTAGAAACACTTATCTTTCTGCATAAGGTTGTTTTCTCAATGTTTCTGTCTAAACATGAGCAGACACTGTTGGTTTAAAATTATTTCCTGCTATTTTCATAAGAAACACATACACAGCAGTAAGGCAAGGTTAGCAAAATATAGTAGTAATTTATACTGAAAAAAGATACCGAAAGCAATTTCTGACATGTAAAAATCATGTAACTGAGATTTTAATGAACACACTAGAAGTAATACTATTTACAGTGACAGATGCAACAGGAATTTGAAAAAGAAGTGTGCTAACAAAAAAAATTCTAACTCAGATATAACATAAATGACCAAACCATTTAACAAAGCTACGAACGTCTCCAATGTAGCAATGTTGCTAAAAGGTAGTAGGGCAGTTAGTATCTGAAGCCCTTTGTACCTCTAGGTTTTAAATAACGTCTCTACTCCAGAGTAGCCATAAGATGGCAGCACTCTGCACAAAGAGCTCCTGAAATCCTAATACCTGGGTTTTTTTCCCAAAAAGAGCCTGCACCCACTGGCTGGAGACAGTGACCCGAACACCGCGTGTCTGTAAATAGAACCCGTGATGGCCAAGTTCAGAATAGCTCCTGGAAAGCTTCAGAAATGTGGCTAGTTTCAGGGCAGTTTCCTAAGGTTTTTAAATGCAGCTGTTCGGGTGCAGAACTAAACGCTCAAATCTGTTTGGTTCTTGCAGATAACTTTATTCAAACTCTGTGTTTCAGCAAAGCACTGGACTTCTCTAGGTCTAAGTATAGTAAGGTCAACTATAAGATAAATTTATTTGCTGTGTATAAAACCAGAGTGGAATCACTTTTTACAAGTGATTTAATCTCAACTCAGTATTTCAGAATTTACATCTGGATAAATCAGACCTGACTACATCCCTAACAGCTTTTCCAAAAGCAGTTCCTCCCTCTGTGTGGTTGCCTAGCCCAGCCTGCTGCAGGCTGTGCTAAAGCTTCATGTTTCTCTTGGTGCCCCTGCAACCTGCCTGTATCAGGACTGCCTTTGGCCCTTCTCTAATGGGAACTGTAGGTCTAGTTTGTACTTGGCGTTAATCTGAAAGGGGTAAATTTCGGAGCGGGTTCAGTTTGCAGTCAGCATTACTCTGACGAGAGTAAGTTACAGAGAGCTCTTTGGCTAATGTGCAGGAGGCCTGAGGTGTTGTGGAGTCAGAGCTCAGCACGGTTCCCTCCATCAGCAAGTTCAGCCTTGCACCAGCACCAACAGAGGTGCTTGCTCTGGGGCTCCAGCACCAGGCTTTTATAGCATAGGGAGAACAAGGTCTACTATGCCGCTGTGAAAAGAAATCAGAAACTGAGGCCAGATTCGCTAAGCTGTGTGGAAATCCCTGGCATGGTTTGAGTGCTGTGGACTGTCTGTCAGTCCCACTTGAATGCCATGTGATTCTTCCACCAGTTCCTCCTCAGCCCTTCTGCAGTTTGGAGCTTTGATTATTTCACTTTGAATGTGAGAATGTATTCAAATCTGAAAAGCAAACAAATCTTTCAGGGTGCTCACCCATGCAGAGGAAACAGAGGACAAAGGTTTGCTCACACCCTTGGCTGGAACCAGCCAGGTTAGAGCTGTGGGCAAGATAAATACAAGTTGAAAACACCCTGGTGTTCATAGCACAGCTGGTGAGCAACTCCTCCTCTTCCTCTCTGTTTGTTCAGAGGTAGGTTGTTGAGTTCACTCTGCACTCATCCAACAGCAGCATGCTACTTCAGAAATGAGAGGAGACCAGAGCATGAATCACTGCCTGAGTCACGAATCCCCAACACCCTGCTTTGCTTAGAGCTGGAGGGGAAAAATTCCTTTCCTCTGTGTGGCTCTTCAGCTCCTGCAACCCACTGGAAGGAGCTACAGACACCCCTCATCTTCTAAATCTGCTCTCCATCATGCTTAGAATGTGCTTGCAAACTGTTCCTGGAGAGGAGAGCAAGAGAGGCCTATGCCTTTCCACACACATCTCAGCTGGACTCTGGCTTACTCTACAGAGCAGTGTTTTTGTCCTAGGCTCCTAACAGGGTATGATATTAGTACATCCCAAAATACAGGAGCTGGAGTGAAGCAACTCAGTCACTGTATGTTCAGATCTTCGCTTTCCACAGACTCCATGTTATTTATACAGGACTCAAATGCTTACAGTAGCTTCTTTGGATTGATGCCATTTTCTGATGGAGCAATAGCAATCTCTCACCATGCTGCTCAGAAAAGAAAGAGATAGCAAATAGTATCAACTGCCATTTAAAATGTATAAATCCAGATGCATTTATTTATTTTACACAGTGATTTGATAGATGATACTATTGTTTTATACCTAGGAAAAATGTCAAGTACAAAAAAAAAAAAGCAGAAGTTACTGATTAGTTGCATTCAACACCACTCTGAATTTTCCTGTTAAATACAACTATTCATTAGGTACTGTTGCTTCCTATTTAAATGTTTTTGCCAGGTCTCCCTAAAGTATTGCCAGGACCTATACTGCAGAAAAGGTGGAGACAGGACAGTGCTTCCAGTATCATTGCAATATTTGTGTGTGGTGTCTGTCTGTGCTGCATTGTCCTGTTTGCATTGACATTCACACTATTATGTGGCTACTAAAATCACCTCTAGCTCCTTGAAAATGAATCAAAGTTTCACGCTTGGAAACTCTTTTTCAGGCTTCATTGCTTAACTAATTGACAGGCATCCTCTGACACATCTGTCACTGCTCTTCTTCGGAACTGGGTCTGTCAGACTGCTGAGGGATCTATTTCTGGGTAGACTTTTTCTGAAGAAGTGTCTTCCATTTCTGCTGGTCCAAGCATCCGGAAGCACTTGACTGTGCAGCTACAGAGCGTAGTTCTTCTTTGGGAGAAAAGTATTTTAACCACTCATTCTGTAGACTTCTGCATATTCTTCAGTTGCTGTTAAAAAGTTTGACCAAAACTTCTAAAGTCTACTTTGATTCCCCATTAGGTATCATCAGGAGCTTTCTAGACAGATTTGATCTGGAAGGCTATCGGGGAGAGAATAATCACCTGGTGTCTCTGATGCAAAACAACCTGATGTTGAGCCATGGGGTATAGTAGCTCTTTGTCTCTTTCAGGTGTGTTGAGGTGTGTTTTATTGAGGTGCTGGAGCGGATGCAGAGCAGAAGCTGGTCAAGGGACTGGAGAATAGATCATATGAGATCGTTTGAAGGAGCTGAGTCTGTTTAGTTTGAGGAAGAGGAGGCTGAGGGGAGACCCTATCACTCTCTACAACTACCTGAAAGGACATTGTAGAGAGGCTGGTGCTGGTCTCTTCTCTCAGGTAATTAGTGACAGAACCAGAGGGAAAGGCCTCAAGCTGAAACAAGGTAGGTTTAGACTGGACACTAGGAAAAAATTCTTCACAGAAAGAGTGGTGAGATATTGGAATGGGCTGCCCAGGGAGGTGGTTGAGTTGCCATCCCTGGGTGTATTTAAGCATCTCTTAGATGTGGTGTTGGGGATATGGTCTAGGGATGAACTTGTAGAGTAGGGTTAATGGTTGGACACGATGATCCCAAGGATCTTTTCCAGCCTCTCTACAATGTCCTTTCAGGTGGGTGTAGAGAGTGATAGGGTCTCCCCTCAGCCTTCTCTTCCTCAAACTAAACAGACCCAGCTCCTTCAAACGATCCTCATATGATCTATTCTCCAGTCCCTTGACTGTTTTGCTGCCCTCCTCTGCACCCGCTCCAGCCCCTCAATATCTCTCTTGTACTGAGGTGCCCAAACTGGACACAGTGCTCGAGGTGAGGCCTCACCAGTGCTGAGTACAGGGGGACAATCCCCTCCCTGCTTCTGCTGCTCACTCTATTTCTAACACAGGCCAGGGCGCCGTTGGCCTGCTTTGCCACCTGGGCACGCTGCTGGCTCATGTTCATTTGCCTGTCTGTTATAACCCCCAGATGCCTCTCCGGCAGACAGCTCTCCAACCACACTGCCCCAAGCCTGGAGCACTGCCTGGGGTTGCTGCGGCCCAAGGGCAGGACCTGGCACTTGGCCTTGTTGGAACTCACACCATTAGCAGTGGCCCAGCGATCCAGTCCAAGTTTCTCTGGAGAGCATCCCTATCCCCACGCAGATCGACACACCTGCCTAACTTGGTGTCATCTGAGAATTTACTGATGGCAGACTCTATGTCCTCATCAAGATCATCAATAAAGATGTTAAATAGAAACGGCCCCAGCACTGAGCCCTGAGGAACACTACTTGTGACCTGGCACCAGCTGGATTTAGTACCATTGGCCACTACTCTCTGGACCCGTCTGTCCAGCCAGTGCTTGATCCAGCAGATCGTATTCTCATCCAGGTCATGAGCAATTAAGATCCGGGTTATGTGTGAGGCCAAGAGATCACTTAGAAGAATTTATCCTCCATATGGACAGCTCTCCAGCTTCTAACTAAAAGAGGTTTTTCTTGCTCTGATGAGCTTGGGACATACTGATCTCCTATGTTAACCAGTGAGCTTTCACTGCAGCAAATGTGCCTCCTCTTTCAGGTTTTGACTAGCACAAAAGGAACTAATTGTTGTTTTCTCTTGGGCTAGTGTCCCTGTATGTGTAATTACACTATGTAAGTTCAAACCCTATTTGCAGGAGAGGCTGCAATATTTTTCTCTAAAATGAAGTAATTCTTAGATGAGCCAATGGTGAGGCATGCTTCTGTAGGCAAACACTTGCCATTCTGGAATCTTTGCATATCCATCATCAGGGGGACTTGTGGATTCAGTTTAGTGTGCCAGGAAAAAAATCAAACCACTATTATTAATGGAACACAAATTGAGTCTAATGGTTTTTTTTTTTATTCTATTTCTCATTCCCTGTCCAAACATTAGACTGCTTTCTTTCTGTACCTTGATATTCCATGATTGTTACTTGCCAGTGAATTTGTTAAAGGCTGACTGGATGAACAGAATATCTTTCTGTACTATCTTCGTGTATTATAATTGCCAGGAATGAGGGTAAATGCATTAAAGATTTTATCCTATACAATGTTGTTATCTTTTAAGGAACCACAGACTTGCATTGTTTGCCATTGCCCATACCAAAAAATAAGCAGATGTTTTTTGTTCCAGTATGTCATTATAAAAGTATAGTGATGATTCAATTGAGATCAGAATTTGCTCCAATATGAGTACTTAGTGGCTGATAAAAACAGTAATAACTGTGTTCTAGCTGTACTATAAACTACCTTTTTCTTATATCTCATTGAATTGATGCTTCTAATTTGGGTGAACAAGACAAGACTGTCTTACAAACCCTGTACAAAAGGGGGACTTTGCTGCCAAACCAAGCAATGCCAGGACCCCAAAGGCTTTTCCATATCCTCCACACATCAGCGTGGCTACTCTGGATTGTGATTCTACTCTTCTAACATGTATAAGTGTTAAAGCCACATGCTTTAAAGAGTTAAAGCCGTAATGCTTTGTGCATTAATTTTGTAGAGGAATTTCCTGATCAATTACCTTTAAATATTATACAAGAAGTTTGGTGATATTTCAAAACAAGGATCATCTGTCAGTTTCCTGCCTAGGTTTTCTTGCTTTGGCCAAGATCTACTCTTGGTACATGCTGTCTCCCTTCCTGGATGTCTCTTAACCTCCTGTGTCCCTACCAATGAGCTTCTCATTGTGTGAGCTTTTAAAAATCAAAACTGACCTTGATTTCTCTCTCTTTGTGTCCCTGTGTGTCTTTGTGGTTGGTTGTTCTGCTACTATCTTTTCTCATCTCTGCTCTCTCCAGACAATCTGGGGAGGTTTGTTCTTAATAATTTGCAGAAGCTTACTTATTTTATTCAGGAAAGACTTATTCAGATAGTCTTTGGCAGTCATCCCATCCAAAGACAGGCACTTAGCCTCCAGTCATGCTGTCCTTGCCAACACACATATAAAATATTACCACATAAGCAAATGGGGAACTGATAATATCAAACAGAATTTGTAGGTTTTATGTGGGCTGTATTATTCTTTCTCTCTACACTAAAAAGTTTGATATCTTGAATCTAAGAATAAGAATTTGCTAATTGCCAGCTCTTCAGTTGGCTGGTCCTTAATCTGGGACACTGCTGGTGTCTGGTACTTTTTGGTGGCTGAAGGACTGTCATCAGGTCCTTTGAACACATAGTTTGAAGTACTGTTATATTACCAAGGGCTAGTAAGAGCTACAAAGTGACCTTCTACATTGAAAGGAAAGCACTGGGTTTTGGAGCTCCACAAGACTGTAGACATAGCAACAATATTAAAGGACACATACACAAATTTAAATTAAAAACAGGGAAAGAAGATGTTTTAGATGGCATTCACAGGAGGCTTTTTTTCTTAGTATAGGCAAACATTTTCAGTTGACTCCACTTGTTTTTGACCTTACAGATGGTGTCCTCACAGAGTTTCATCTTCACCAGCTGAGGGAACGTAATCTAATCAATTCTTTTTTCATGCCGCAAGAAATTGCTGCGGCTGAAAAAGTGCCTTACAGAGGACACTCCAAGGTATAGAAAGCAGTGGAAGGAGACTTAGGAATGTTGTTGTAAATAGAAATGTTAAGATATGGTTACATATAAGATATGTTAAGATAACAGCCTAAGCTGGGCTAAATTCAGCCTAACATTCCCACCTTCCCTGTATTTCCTGCTCCCTCCCTTGACCTGGGCACTCACTCTGGACTGGGCAGCCACATGGTTCAAAGCACCCACTCAGGTGAAAAGTAGCTCCCCACCTTCCCCATGGAAGATGACTGGATTTGAACTGAATCAGTTTGAATCAGCTCACTGTTTGTTTGGACATGAGTACTGGTAGGAGCAAAGGGGTGGAACACAAGGGCAGAGCAAAGGTAAACTTGACGTAATCCAGCCTGAGCTGCTATGAAACCGCCCATAGATTGTGTAAATACTAGTAAAATCGGATGTGCCTGGGAATATTTCCAGGCACTAGAATGAGATTGTCTATGCTATTAAACTGTTAAAATGCTCCCTGGCATGAATTTGACTTCTTCCAATTAACCCTCTCTGCAAACAATTTCTGGGCATGATTTGGTTGCTAGAATGGTCCCAATAGGCAATTTGCAAGCACAAACTCAGGTCTTTCTTTGACAGTTGGCCTCAATGCCCAGGAATGTTTCCAGGCATGTTGAGTTTAACTAGTATAGACCCATCCCTACTGCCATATCCTGACCCAAGATTGCAGCTACCACCAACCTGAAAAGGGAGGTCTGGTTCAGCCAGTTCTCTTGGTGAGAGTGACTTAGTCCTTATAAGCTAACTTAGGTTGGATTTCTGATTGTAGAAAAAAAAGATACACATTTTCAGGCCAGCAACACAACTGTTGAAATTACAACTTGATGCTGCACTGTGTAGAGTCTGTTGCAAACTCTTATGATAAGACAGCACTTGTATTAGACAAATGATTTTCAAAACAGACAACAGCAGAGCATAAAAGATGGAAAGAAGATGAAATCTACAAATAAGAAATTTTATTTCCTTTTATTAAGGTTGTAAGAAATGCATATTTTGCCTTCAATCTGAGTTGGGGAGAGGGTGGGGAAGAGATAGCAGTAACTTGTTATATTGTTGTGTCTCTGCTATAGATTACCACTTAATACCCGCAGTTAAAGTTGATACGAATTCTTTTCTAAGTCAGTTGCAGAGACGCGATGCAATTATTTGTCCATATACATATTAAGAATATCTACAATTGCAGCATTTCCTTTTCAGTTTGCAATGTTAATAAGGAAAAAAAATGAACTCTGTATCTCGAATTACTGAAACTGGTTCTTCAATTACAGTAAGTGATTGCTTTTTGGTTTTTTCACAGCTGCCTTTACGAGTTGCCCTTCACATCAGGAAATCTGAAAAAATGGGATTTTTACGTCTCTCCAGGTATACTCACTTGGCAATTGTAATGATCCATCTACCTAACACACTCCCTCAGCGAACAATTAAAGGCATTATTTTTTAGAGGAGCCTTTTAAGAGCTGCTGTACACACAAAAACTCACTCTCTTGGCTGAGTTGCTCTAGGACCCAGAGTGACTGGGATTGACAGAAAACTTCACCTGAATGAATTTTCCTCTTATGCCTTATAAGGAGTCCAGGAAAACAAGGAAGTGATAACCATGTTCACATTACCTTATGCACAGCTTGTCCTCTTTACCTGGCCAGGTAGCTCTTGTTTTCACTTTTCTTCATAGTCTGTCCTGGTAGGGTTGAAGTTTCCTTGCAATCTGGTGTAGGTGACATCTGAACACATACCCTCCAGGAATATATGATTTTTACGACGTTCTACCTTTAAGCGGATGGTAATTAACACACTAATATTTTTTTGTCACGCAGCCAGCACTGAAAACGAATGGGGATTGAATTGCTTTGCCTCTGTTTCCTATTTCTGCAAAGAAATAACTATGTGCAAGGTAAGATTCAGGGGTAGGGAGGTCCATTTCAGGACCATTTTTGCTTTGTTTCTTGCTTGAAGTTGATAAGAAATAGGTTTCTGTCTTCTGTATTTAATAATTCCTTTCTTTTTAACAACTTTTTTTTTTTTTTTGACAGATGGCTGTAGGGCTACCTTGCAGATTCATCTAAGATTTGTGTGGTCATTACATAGCACAACATGTATGACAGAGATGGGCATTTGGGCAATTTTGGTTATACTAGTTTCTGATCTGCCGAGAAACTTAATACTATAGATATGACTGAATAGTTCTCTGGTACTTACACAATAAATTAAAATCATATCAAGTATCTACAGACCCGAGTGAAGCAATTTTAATTGTACAGAGTGAACATAAATCTGTTCTTTTAATATCCCTGCTTATGTTATGTTAACCTGCACCATAGCAGAAAAACGTGTAACACTTTATCAGGTGCACGGGAGAAAACGAGTAACAAGTTCTTTGTGAATACCACCCATAAAGCATGCAAAAGTATGTTAATTGCCAGCCACTGTGGGGTTTTAATTTGTATTAGAAAGTTAATCTTCTACCGATAGAAACACTGCTGTGAAGGAATTTTATCAGTAATCCTAAATATGGCTAAATGTGTGCATTTTTCACCTCTCACATTTTCTATGTGACAAGATTCTTCATAAATAGAATGATTAATCACATTATTAATAGTCTTTTATCTTCTTGGATTTAAATTTAGGGACCTGTTCCCATGAAAGTGCAGTGACTTGTGAAGATTGTTTGCTTTCTGGACCACACTGCGCTTGGTGTTTTCAAGAGGTAGAGTAACTGATACAAAAAAATTTCAAAGTAAGACTTGAAGTGTTTGTAGTAGTTCTGAGTGATGAAGTATTGACTTAATTGGGTCAGCCTGTGGTTTTGTAATGTGTGCAACACTTAGTGAAGACTTCCTGGGGATTAAAAGTGGAATTCAATCTGGACTTGATGGTCTATTATTCTTTTATTTAATTTTATTTAAAAAAACCAAAAACAAACAAAAAAACCCCAAACAAAACAACAAACCAATCTGACAAAACACATGAAAAAAAACCTGCCAAACAACAAACAAGACAAACAAAACCAAAAACAAACAAAGAAACAAACAAAACAAGCAAAAGACCAAAACAAAACCAAAAGTAAAAAAACCCAAACCAACTACAAAACAAAACCAATGCACCCTTCGTTATCTAAAGCAGAAATAAAAGTGCTATTAGAGGGGCTCAGGTCATCAGCCTCAGGGCTGACTCATCCCCAGCACTGATGATGAAGCACCAGACATCAAGTCAGAGAGCAGACTACATTTTATATAATCCACGCCAAGTCAGACAGTGTAAACAGAAACTGCTCCAGCCAGTTTGCATCTACAAATAATTAAACTGTACTTGATTTAAGTATGATGATAGTGTCAGTTTTATAATTAGTATGATATAGGTGTGTTTTGGCTAAAACATCAGGATTAAAAAAAATAGTCTTAGATTATATTACCCATATACCTGTTGCAGACTTTCTGTGTAACCTTAGGCAAATCACTTAACAGTTCTGCTTTTAAAACTTGCACCTGTAAATGATGCTAAATAATATTTCCTGACTTCACAGTAAATATTATAGGTCCTTGTTCATTGATGTTAGCAAGATAGCCATATATCACAATTAAAAACTTGCCAGAAATAATAAATAAAATGTCTTTTTCATTATAATTTTTGTTTTACACTTTTGCTGTTAAAAGTATTTCTTGCTTTTTTTTTTGAATAGCACAATGATATTTAGGATGGGACTAATGTACTGCTTTATGAAATACTTGACAAAGACCAAACAGAACTTTTTTCAAAAATAAGTTTTCTACAAATAATAGAGACGTTTGCAAAAAATGTTACCATGGGAAAAAACCCCACCTACATTAGTGTGTTTGCAGCAGTTTTTATGTTTGTACTTAACAAAAAAACCAGGATTTTCTTGACATGATATTTGATCATTCTGACTTCTGCCATATATTTTCAGAAAACAAAAATGAAACAAAATTATAGATTTTTTTTTTAAAACTCTGTGAAACTGTTGAAAACTTCAGAGTAGTAAACATTATTTTTTCATTGTTCATAGGTTTGCTTGTTTGCTAGAGAACAACTTATCAAGAGTGCAAAAGACGTAGGAGTTTAGTGTCAGAATAAACACAAGTGCTTCCGAAGAAACCACAGCTTTGTGTAGGATAAAAACACACCCTGTAACTGTGTTTGAAATATGAGTTTGTCTCTTCACACAAGTTTGAAAACTTATAAAGTGTGTAACTAAAAGAGATGGCATGAATCTCCCTGTGAAAGTTGCATAATGGTACATAATTTTTATGCACACTGTATTCAAGAAGCAGTTGGCAAGAATTTTGCCTGAGCAAAGATGACAGATTCAGTCTAATGACTAATAAACCGCTGTTCCCATCAGATACCTCAGCATCACTTCCACCAAAATATATAAGAACCCTGATAATTTTCAAGCATGAAGGGTGATGTCTTGGTGGAAAGAAGGGTCTCAGTTCTGGTTTTAACAGGTTTAAAGTAAATTTGTTTTGTTTGGGATGGAAAGTTTTTCAGTGGCTGAATTCAGAGAATATTTGTGATTTAGTGGCTGAACCCCAGGTAGCTTGCTCAAATCTGGGAGAAAAGAGTGGCTTCACTGTATAGGCCCAAGACTTTGAGCCAAGAATTGATTGTTTTGGTGCTGGTTCTGCTGGGCATTGCCCAGCTCTTGGTCAAAAGCTCTTGCAGGCCAGAGCAGTTTCAAGTTCAGGAGGCAGCTGACTGATTTTGAGGATCAAGACTCTAGACATAGCTCTAGGAAATGGTAATAAAGCACAGAAGCCTCTTTGTAAAACTAACCATCAACTTCAGCTCTATGTGGGGGTAGTACCTACGCAGTAGCAGTGTTGTGGAAAGGAATGCACAGCAAGTGCTTTGAAATGAGTAACAAAAATTAACTGCATGCTATCCATCTGATATTGATAGGCTTGTGAGTTCCTCTGGATGGTCAAGTAGAACTCTGGGCAAAATGTAACTAGATAGATGTGGGCATGCTGGGAGCCCCAGCAGCACTGGGGGATGAGTGAGGGAAGCTGTCGTGCCTGTTGGGCACCAGGCAGAGTAACAGAGATTTGCTACCTGCTTCAGAGAACCTGTTAAGGGAATGTTGAGGAGAAAGAGTAGGTCAGAAAAAAGAACAGTGAACACTGGGTACCCCTGTCAGTTTGTCGCAAATTTTGTAGATCTGCAAGATCTCTTCTGTTATTAAGTTATATTGTTCCATTACCAGTTCAAAACTGTTCAGGAAAGACTGATGCATTTGCAGCATGATCCTGTAATAGAAAAACCAGGGCCTCATAGAGGCTTTGTGTTATCATTCCCAGTACCACGAGAAGCCAAATGCAGCAAGGGGCACATTTCCCATTCCCCAACAATAGAGCAGTTTCTCCCAGGATACCAAATCGGTGTAAGTTACATTAATTATACACCTGCGTGACATGATCCATGAAGGGCAAATTCTGATTTCTGTGACACCTAGATCTCTTTCTGCACTAGTTCCCACTAACTTGCACTTTTGTTTCTGATCCCTGCATTGGATTGACCTTTTGTCAGCCAGGTGCTGGTGGCTGATCAGCAAATACATTTAACTCATCCATCCCTTCTCCTGTTTGCTTTAGAATTACACAGACTCGTCTGCAATTAATGGGAGATGTGATACCCCAGAAAACCTTTTGTCAAAAGGATGCCAGTTGAATTTGATTGAATTTCCCATTTCAGAAGTAGAAATTCACAGAAACAAGCCCCTAACTGTAGCGACCCAGAAGAACGATTCTGTTGTCACACAGATTTCTCCCCAGAAATTAACTCTCAGGTTGCGACCAGGTAAGTCACTGTGTTCACAGATATGGGATCCTTTTTTCCAGCCAATATGATATACTGAAGCCTCTCAGACTGGTCTAAAAAAATCTTGACAGAAGAAATATAAAAACCCTGAGCCAAGTCCAAAATTATCTGTTGATTCATCAGATGAAAACTAGGTTCGGCTGAGTTCAAAATACTTTTAGAACCTCTGGGTACATCATAAAAGTAAGGATATATTTTTTTAGCTCTTCTATTCTCTTGCCGTTGAGGTGGCTGAGAAAGAATGGAAATTCCCTGCACCATCCCAGCCCTGCTCCTGTGCCTCTCCCCTGTAGGTCTGCCAAAGAGCATATCTCAGAGGCAGCATAAAATCTTGCTTTGAGGATTTACAAGGTAGCAGTGGCATTTGTGTAAACACTCCAGACCTACTTTGGGGTCCTTGAGATATGATTTTTTTTCCTGGAGAAAATTTGGAATAAAGAAATGTAAGAGATAGCCAGTCAGGTCATATCACCATAGCGCTGGAACTGAGAAGAAAGTCTGTGTGTACACTCTGGGTTCTTTGAATTTCTAAAGTACATGCTATGTCCCATACATTCTACCTTTAGTTTTATTAGCTTCATATCTAAATTTTCTAAAGCTGCATTCTGATGAAGTGATGTTCTCATATTTTTTTTTAAATTATAGCAATGAGTTGTAAATCTATGCTTGTGTTTAGAAAACAAACACAAGAAGTGCTTTTCATTTCTCAGATCCCTGTTTGAGATTTTTGTTGACGGGGAATTTTTGAAGTTACTTTGTTCATTCTACTGACTATTTGAAATACTAAATAATTTTCACCATACACAAGTTCATGAAGAAATTGATGTTGCTCACAACTTCTGTATAGAAGTGCTAATATGTATACCATTTTCCCATGACCTTAATAGGACATGAAGAGACAATACAGATCAACGTTCGCCAAACTGAAGATTATCCAATTGATCTCTATTACCTCATGGATCTTTCAGCCTCCATGGATGATGATCTGAGTAGAATTAAAGAACTGGGTTCAACTCTTTCGAAAGAAATGTCAAAACTGACAAGCAACTTCAGACTGGGCTTTGGGTCTTTTGTTGAAAAACCAGTTTCACCATTTATCAAAACTACAGCTGAAGAAATAAACAACCCTTGCAGGTAGGCAGGGAAAATACCTACACCTGTTTGCATGCCAACATTAAGTCACAATACTAATCTTTAGGATAAAATACAGTTCAGCAGCCTCACTGGAACCTCTGCCCCCTTCCAGGTGTAAATTAGTCAGTTTGTGAAATAAGGTTTGTTTCTTTTAGTTTTGCACTCTGATCGTTATTCTGTCGAGTCTTATGTTATTTGGAGAGAGGAATCTGGGAGTGATTATGCTTTTCAGCTTTTGCTGCTAGTTACAAATGTACTTAATGGGTCAACAAACAGGTATGTAGAACAATTATGTATTTTTCTTTAATTTGCTAGAATATACATATTTATAACTATTTTATGACATTGCTGTACTAAACAGGTGAAAACTCAAACCCAACACAGAATAGCAGTTGCATCTATCTATTAATGCTGTTTTCCTGGGTTTTTATTGTTTTGTTGGGGTGTTTTTCCCTTAAGGTCTAACAGTATCCCCCAAACCCAGGCTGCCCTATCCCTTTCCTAACCTAGGTTGAAGAGAAGGTGTGCTCCGCAGCCTGAGGCAGGGCTGCAGCAGCTGTGTGGTGCTCTCTGAATGTCACTAAGGGACTACAGAGCTTGCTGGACTTCTGAGTGTGAAAAAAAAGGCACAGAAGGGAGCACAACAGGCACTGCATGTTGTTAACTGTCTGAATTACTCTGCTCTAGGAGGCATTTTGCAGGCCTTATGCAGATCTCTTTGCATTGCCCAACTCACTGGATGCTCGTTGGTTATCTTACATTTCTCACTAGATCTGTTTCAGATACAGAAAAGAGATACATGACTGAAAACTAACCCAGACAAGCTTGCAAAGTACCCACTGCAGTGATTCTTCACTCGGTATTATCCACAACCTGTTTCACTTATTTTGTAGAAGTGTACCATATGAGTGCTTGCCCACCTTTGGATATAAACATGTTTTGCCTCTAACAAATGATGCTGAAAAATTCAATGAAATTGTGAAAGGACAGCGAATCTCTGCTAATATAGACACTCCAGAGGGAGGATTCGATGCAATTATGCAGGCAGCTGTTTGTAAGGTAATTTAAACTTCTAGGTATAATATTAATTATTCTCTGTACTACCAATTCTACTATTATATGCTTGTATTTCAAAGCAGCAGATCATCCTTTTCCAAGATTTTCTTAATGCAGTCCAAAAGCCTCATTAGATTTGTGTGAAAATACTTTTGGCTCTATCAAGTAAAACATGCATATTGCAGTATTTTAGTGTTTCTTTTTAATTGCCAGGGATAAAAACCCCCACAACTGTATAATTACTGGGTCTGTTTTCTTGATTGTTTTTCTTCAAATATTTTTGATTAACTATGTTTAGAGTAGTAAGCAGATTGACATGAAAATGGCCAGCCTGTGTTATTAAACACAGGCATGGGGAGACAAAATGTTAGCCAAAGACACTGGAATGAACACCATATCTTAAGACATGTGATATTTTTGACACTCCCTTGAAAATGCTTCCATTCATTCACTTTGAGGTGTTGTTCTCCAAATATTTTGCTGCTTTTCTACATCGTGAGTGCAATACACCCTGCTAAACTTATGTATTTTAAATGACAGGAGAAAATTGGATGGAGGAATGATTCTCTACATTTGCTGGTGTTTGTGAGTGATGCTGATTCCCATTTTGGGATGGACAGTAAGCTGGCAGGGATTGTTATTCCTAATGATGGGAACTGTCATTTGGACCACAATAATGAATATTCCATGTCAACTGTTCTGGTAATTTACTATGATTTTTGTACAACTCTTGCATTCTGGAAATCTAAAGGCTACCATGAGCAACTTAAAATTAATGGTAGTATACCTTTATCACTGAAATGTGTGAAGGCTGGGGAATCTAGATATTTCATATCATCTATTTTATTTGTAATTGCACATTTCAGTAAGAAGAGAACAGTGTGTTTGCATGGGGTCAGGATAGAATACAACCAGGAAATAAGAAAGCACAAATCTTACTCCTGCTAACCCAGAAAACACAGAGGACAGGACTGACTAGAGTTTTCTTCTGTGGGGAAGGCTAAAATTGTATTAACCATGTTCCTTGTAAGGGTGTGAATTCAGGAGGAGTTCAGGAATTTGTAGAACACTGTTCCTGTATGAGAATTTACCATCTTAAGATTCAGTGTTCAAAAATACTGAATATATATGATATATATTTATATATATCTATCTCACAGATGCTACTGAGCCAAGTGTTCCAGTATGGAAGCTGGCACTATACTTTTCTCAGAGGAGTTTCCTTAAAAAGAATGCAAGGAAATTATATACACTATCTTTTATTTTGTATGCATGTGGTGCCTAATTATAGTTTGCACAACACGGAGAATACAATGTTAATTATGATCATTTGCATGTGTGTTCCATGGGAGATGATTAGTGACAGGATGAACATGAAAAATGGATTGATGGGGCTCTCTTCTGTTTGTTTGCAGGAGTATCCCACAATTGGACAATTAATTGATAAACTTGTGCAAAATAATATTCTACTGATTTTTGCTGTAACGAATGAGCAAGTTCACATATATGAGGTGAGCAAACTAAAGTGTTCAGTTTTCCAGTATTTATTGTAAAGTACACTCTTTTTTCACAGCTGATACAGTAATTCTAGTACTAAGGACTGAATTGCACAAGATGTTAATGTAATAAAAATAGATGTGAAATTATATATCAGAGGAAGTCTCTAACTTACGTAGTGCTTCTTCAATTTATTGATTTTGATGTTCTTAGGTAACAAATTGGATTTCAAGTTGAATCACACCAATTTTTTTAAGCCAAGGATTGTCAAACTAAGCATTGCTAAACTATTCAGTGTCATCATTATTAGCCTTTTGTATTTTACAAGCCTAGAGAGGCCAGTTGAGCCTTTTCTTACTTTTATAAGACAAGAATACATTCTGAAAAATACTGCTGTCTTCATGATCAACTCTGAGATCATGTTTGTTTGTTTTTTAGCTGAAAGTTTTGTTAATTTTTCTTTGTTTCTGTGTCTCTTTTCAATGAGACAAGTAGGAAATCAGTGACAAGATGGAAAATACAAACCATGATGGACAAAGTGTTCTTCCCTCATGTATCATTCCTCGTGTCTACTGAGGAAAAAGACTTCATTACAGGAATTATTGACATTAGGACTTGCAAAATCCATTCTGCAAACTAATTTCCTGCTCTGTGAAGTCATGTCATGGGAAATGGGAGCCAGGACAGAGCAGACAGCAGAGAAGCAGTGGTTATAGATATGTAAAACCCATATTTATCATAAATTGAATATAATTAATACCTGCAGCTCCATCAGTCATCTATGCAGGAATCTATTTTCAGACTCCACAGACAGAAGCCCTTCTGATGCTCCATGCTGCTTTTGGCCTGTTGGATATTCCAGCTGTGAGCTGAGAAAAAGCCACCACTGGCTGTGTAACTGCTTTTGCAGTGAATGTGAGCAAAAGCCCTCTAAGATAAAATAAGAAGGATGTTGACAATTCCTGTTTCCTTTTCTGTTCAGTCCTGCTGCTGGGAAGGAATATTCACATACAAAAATAAATTCTAGATAAGAATTCAGTGAGGATAATAAGGGTTTTGCAGCCTAATCTTGGCTGCCTGGCCACATACTGCTGCACGAAGAGGGACAAGAGGAGAGCCTCCAAATTTATTTAGGCTGGTCAAGAGGGAGCTGATACAATAAGCTTAGATTTCCAAAGGAAAAACCTTCACATAACATTCCTCATTAAAAGCCAAAAGTAAAGGAATGAGAAGAAAGGTGGTGCTGCTCTGGTATGATAACCACATGGAAAATAGGAAAGAAAGAGTAGGGGAAAAGGTGCTATGATAGAGCAGAGAGAGCACATGAGTCCTTGAGGTACTCACCAGGATGATGGTTTTCTGTTTCTGTCCTGTGTGGTAACCCAAGGAAGACATCTCGGTGCTTCTGCAACTGATTTCAGTCATAGAGTTGTCTTGAGTAAAAACACTAATACTCCAGGTGTTTGACAAAAGTTGCAAGAGTCACATCATTTCATAAACTGATTCTCAGATTACAGTCTTGACAAGGAAACACTGAATCTTGGAGCACTGACTGACTGGCTTTTTTAAAGACTGTATTGAATACTGAGCTGAAGTTGAAACTTTAGATTAACAATAGTAGAAGAGAATCACTTAAAAATGCAGTGGGATTTTATAGCCAGCACATATTAGTTAAAATTTTTGCATTAGAAAATTTTTACTAAGTCATTATTGCTCAACAACTTCTTAATAGGGTCCCAGTTAATGATAAATGAAATCTTCCTGATTTTAATAGGAGCTGCATGAACAAAGGCTGTTCTAGGAGGTAGTTTGGAAGTATCTTTTTGATTTACAGAGCCTTATTTTGTCCAAAGAAACTTCTCTTACTGGTGGCATTATATTTTCCCCTGGATATTGGTGGCGGTCACCCTCAGAGTTGGCCAACAGTATTCTTATCAGGGGTTTTCTATTTCAGCATCCCTGTGTCAGTACCAAACTCAAACTTATCAAGTGGCAGCCTTTGTTCACTGGGAACACTAATTGAAGATTTATAGCTAACAAAAAAATGAAAGTCATTGTTAACCCAACTGGGGAATGGTTTGTTCTTGTTACTTCCTTTGTTACTGGGGGGAAAAAAAAAAAAAAAGTGACTTTTATCTTGTAGGGCATATAGTAATCCCATTCACTATATTCTATTTGCTGCTTTCATCTTTTAAGACTGCTTTCTGTCACATATTTGAATAGCTGTAGTTGTTATGGTCTGTTTTCAGTCCTGTAGGAGATGTGGAAAATCAGTCAAAGCAAGTATAAAAATCATATATAAGTTTTGTGGTGCAGTTTTGCCACATATACTTCAAAGGGTATATGTAGGACCTGCAAACAGGACAATATTGTCATGTTTTCATCTGTATGATTCAAATTTGTAATATAAATGTAAATAACAAAGTATCCACGCTTAAGAATGTAAAAAGAACCAAAGAAGGAAATGAGAATTATTCTGTGTTAAGGCCACAGCTGAGGTAGCCTGGAAGATCTGGGAGAGGATCCTAAACTGTCACTTAGGAACCACCATTAAATCACTCTTGTCTCGGTGTTTTGTTACTTTTTAAAAGCCTCAGTGATGGAGATTTTGCCACGTCCCTCAGAAAACCCTCCCAAACTTAATTAGCCTTTGAGGTGGAAAGCCTCTCCCTAAATATCTCATCTCACAACTACTTCAGCTCAGCATCTAATTATATCAAAAAATTATCCCCCAAACTGGCCATTGCTATTTATAATTCAGTTCTTAGGGACAAACGTACATTAAAATGATGGTGAGGACTTAGAAAGCATGTCTGTAAATAGACTTGATAGATTCCATTAGTCTTAAGTGCAGTGTTCAGGGTGTCAAATATATATTTTATATTTCTAGCCCTGTATAATCCCCAACAATTTAACCCCAAATAATTCAGTCATTTAATATTCTTGATCCTCTTCAACTGAATTTTCAGTTTATCCACTTACATGTATGTGTATTATTATCTAACACACAAATACTACAGATTGCACAAGCACAGAACATGTATGCTTGTAACATAGCTGGTGTCAGCTTTGATCCTTCCACCCAGCCCAACAGCTGCTGCACAACAATCTAGAAGAGAGGGAAGGTTTAGGTCTGACGCTCTCCCTGACCATGAGAACTTTAAAAGCAGACACACGGAAACATTCATAGGGCCACTTAAAATTAAATGCAAGAGACAGGAGGAAGTTCCTTATGCTGAACCCTGATAATTTGAGATTATTTATAAAAGGACTTTTTTTTCCTAAAAGAAGGATCTTTAAAACATATATTCATAGATGTCTAACTTTGTGCATCATTAGTCTCATCCAAGGCCTACCAAAGCAGCAGGGAATGTGTTTATTCTATAAAAGCTATTCACTCAAAAAGCATCTGTAAATATTGTAATAATAATGATATTTTGACACACTGCATACATCCCATTTTGGTATAAAAGAAAACACCAGTCTTCAAAGTTTCATGAAGCAGTTGTTATTGTTGGTGATATTATTTGTTTTCAAGCAGAATTCTTGAAAAAATTATTCAGACTTAGGGAAAAAGACTTCCTCTTTAATCCTGACTAAACAGCACTTATTTTGGAACAGAAATTGCTCTTTTTTGGACAAATTATTTCTTTTTATAGCACAGAAGAATGCAACTTGAAAATCAGGGTTTTTTTCAGACTGCATTTCACTGTTGAGAATTGAACTAAAAATACTCCAGTCTCCACACTTGTATAGCATTTCAAACAATTTTTGTAAATTTGGCAAGATACTATTTATGATAAACGTTCTATCATTTACATTGCCAAAAGAGAGACATAACCCCACTGAACTCAAATATATAATTGTCAAATTTCACTAACATGAGAGTATCTCTATAAAATGGCAGTTCACCTTTTAATGAGTATTTACTAAAAGAATAAACTTCCATGACATCTTTTGTATGTTTTACAATAGTAGGACTCCAAAAGCATCAGTCTGCCTCATGTAGTTAAGGATTAAACAGAAAAATTTGCTAAAAGGGTAGGGTTTAACCAGTGGGCTGCAGACACACACTTAAACTGCTCTTGCAAGGTCATCCTTGTATCACCATGCAGAAAATTTTTGTTCAAAGAGGAAAGATAAAATGAAGTCTTTGGAACAGTATATCCCTGCTGTTTGTTTTGCATACCACAGATTAAAGGGTGCTATACTTTAAATTCCACGTTTATCATCTTTTTTTTATAATTATCTCCCAAAAGCTCCACGTGTACAAAATTCAAAGTTTCACTATTCTAAGAATCCTGGAGAGAGCACTAATCACAGGAGGAGTGAGGAATGCAAAGTCAGCAGCTGTAGCATAAAATGCAGTTAATCCTACTGATTTACAATAGCACTTAGGAAATCTAATGAATGACAAATATTCTATCTACAATATATAGAGTAATCATAGGGCTTTTGGAGATGTAAAGTATAAAAGGGATATAAGGGTATCAAATTATCCGTGTTTATTAGCTCTCTGTAATTTTTTTAGATTAAAATAATAGCATTATTGTGATAAATTTCAAAAGAAAATGAATGCTACAATGTGTATTTTGAATAATGAACAGTTACTTTTTTCCAAAGGCATGAGTGCAAGCAAGAGAAGTTCATGTAGTTAACAATCAGGCAAGATAAATTTTAAATGAGCATATTCAAAATCCAGCTACTAGATGGCATAATGCAACTTATTGAAAGAAAAAAAAAAAAAAAAGAAAAGAAAACTTATCACTGAAATAAATTCTTAAACTGGCACTATATTATTAACATAAAGTCACCATGAAATTCATCATAGCCACAGACCACTGTGGGACACATGTGGGATGTTCCATCAAACAAAAACCAGCAGCAGTTTCTGAAGGCCCTTTGTTCAAAGTTCTTGTAGCCCTTATTTTAAACTGTGCCCTCAGTAAACAGAACTCAAGATGCTCAGCTGCTTGCAAAGATAAAAAAGTGATGAAAAATTAGAGCTGAAAAGTACTACAGTAGCAAACTTCCAAGCAATCAGAGGTGATTCAGCAATATATGTCCCATTAATTTTCAGTGAAATTAGCACTTGTCCATAGGACTTTTTCAATAGGATATGTGTGCTTGAGTCTGCAAGGTTCCTAGAAAACGTCACTAGTATTTGTTTGAGGTGGCTTCAATATATTTTGGGGATTTTTGGAGTTGGTAGCCCCTTGTCACCTAGTCTTATATTTTTGTGCTTTAAATTATTTTTTATATTTTCAGAATTATGCAAAACTTATTCCTGGAGCTACTGTTGGACGACTACAGAAAGATTCTGGAAATATTCTCCAGTTGATCATTGCTGCATATCAGGTAAGAGGCCTATAATGTGTTTTCTTCCTGCATGTCTGTATTTTCAAAATTAAATTGCAATGTTGTATAGATGAGTGTCTTTGATTCTTTTTATGCACTGATTACAAGAAATTTTTTTAAGCTTAGGTGGTGACATTAACAGGAAAAGTTTTGTTCACTCAGAGGATGAAGTGAGCACAGAAACAAAACTCCTATAGTTTTCTGTCATCAGTCAGTTCTGCTGAAATGCTAAATTCACATCAGTGTCTCATCTGTCTTGCCTTCTTCATAGTCCTGTATTTCACACCTATTCTTAAACCTTTTTTAATATAGGTATTCAGGTCTCCCAGTTCAATACCTCTACAGGGCCTCAACTCTTCTCATCAGTAGCTGTCACCAGAGCAGATGTACAATCGCTCCCTAGGAATATCTGGGGAAAAGAAAAAAAGCACCATCCTGTGCTCAGTGGTCTTCTCTGCTCTAGCAATTTGATGCTGCCCCTGTGAGGCTGTTCTGAGGTTTTTAAAAAGAAAAATGCAGGAGCTGAAATGGATTTGTTTAGATAATACCGAGAAATACTGTAAAGATGACAAGAACATAAATGCAGTACTGCCCTTCAGAGCTTTTTTTGTAAAACACATTCTGGCTGCCTGGTTCTCTTCTGACAGGGGAATGTTTTAGGATAGTTTTGCGTGTCTTTACACAGATATATTAATTTACACACATGCTGATATACCATAGATTTCTCTCTTCCGTCTCCGTCTTTTTTTTATTAAAAAGCTGCTCTACCGGTTGACTACAATTGTTTGCAAATAGCTTCCGTTTCTTTCCTTACTTTTATTCTGCTCTTCTTCCTATCACCCAAATGGGATGATAATCATTATGCTCAGAATTATTTTGGTCTTGATGATAGGAGTGCAAACCAAATTCTTCTGACTCTTATAAAAACAATACATTTGGTGAGTTATGATTTTTTTTATGAAATACAAAATACCAGAAGATTGCTCTGTCCCATGGAAAATGAAATAAGCAAAGAACTTCAAGGTTAATCTTGGGAGTCTACAAACTGTAATAAATATGGGGGGAAATCTTTACATGAGCAAAGCTATTGCTAAACATCCAGTGGCACCAGGATTTCACTTCTGGAGTCCAACCTGTTGTTAGTCACATCTGGTTCCTATCAGGATTTCATGAAGCTGGCACTCTAATGCATAGGCAGAGGTTCCTACATTTAGTAGCTGAAATACCATTTTGTTGCCCAATAAGTAATGGAAAAAAAAGAATAATTGTCCCAGTGCTCTGTCCTGGTGCCTTTGCTGTAACACTTTGTTCAGTGCAGAATGGTGCTTCCTCTTACTGCAGTGTCATGGCACCTTCTGCCTTGCTGGAAAATGCGAAAGGTGGAGAGTGAATTCTTGGCTCTTCCTCTTAGGGCCTGCTTATGTACCTATAGCTCATGATGGTTTTTTTTACTTTCTCTTTGAACTTGCTGATATTTTCAGTCTCTATTGCCTTTTGTGGCAAAAAGGCATTCAGTTGTACTCCGTCAAAATACTTTTTTTCTTCTTACCATTTTAAATTACTCCCTGTGCTTTAATATCTCACTAGGTGCACCTTAGTTCTGGTGTTGCAGGGTCTGGTGAATAACAGCTCTGCATTCACCTTATCTTCATGTCCTCACAATTTCATAATATTTTATCATTGAGATACATTCCTCCCTCCCAGTCTTCTCTGGATTGGTTGGACAGTCCCAGCCTTTGAAGTCTTTTCTCAGCTGCTCCATCTCCTTACTGATTTTAGTTGACCTCTTTACCCTCCATGACTCCAGCGAGTCCTTTCTGAGACATGGAGACTTGAAGAACTTGCAGTATGCAAGACAAGGCACACTAAGGTCTCTACAGAGTCAAAATGATGCCCTCTGTCTTGTTCTCTGCATCCTTGCTCATGATGTCCAGGACATTGTTGGCTTTTTAGCTGCTGCTTGCTTTGAGCTCTGAGTGTGGTGCGTGCTCCCCTCCCATAGCATAGTGGTTGCAGGAATGGTGCGCCTGCCTTCATGCCATAATTCATCATGTCCTCGTTCAGGTACAGCATGTCTGGACCATGCAACAGGGTTGCTCAGCTCATAGGTTCTTGAAATCCCACATAAGTTCCAAGATGTACCAAGTGTGCATGTAGCAACATGTCGCACTCAAATTTTCCTGGAGCCCATTTTATTACACTTAACCTTAAAGATTAACACTCTTATTGCTTCACAATTGAAAGTCCTCCAAGCAGGAAACTCTGAAAACCACCTTATTTGACATAAATGAAGACATCGGAATTTTCTTGGACAGGAAAGGGGGAAATGAAGGTAGACCTACAATTAAAAATCACATGCAAAACAGAAGATATAATTCCTTTTTTTTTGTCACAGACTTGTCATGATACTCTCAGCAGTGTAATATGATGCCCAGTGTCTCTGTTTCTTTACCCACAAAAAAAGGAATAAATTACTATTTGCCAGCCAAGAGCAGAGTTAGACTAGATCTTTTAATGCTTTTAAAGTGCTTTCAAGTTTTTCTTGCTGTACCAACATGAGGTTTGCTAATACCATTCACTCCAGAGAGGAAGTAAGCAAGTTAAGAAAGTCTGAGTTGTCAAAATATTTGTTGCAAGGAGTTCTCGTGTTCTTTCCAAATATGATTCATTTTTTTCTGTAAGCATATTTCTGCTTGCTTTGTTTAACATTGAATTCTGCATAACTTTGTATTGCAGAGCTGTAGGCTAAAATGCATTGTGACAGATATCAAGCTGTTTGATTAAAGTCATTCCAGGATTTTAAAATTTCAGAAAAATGATACTTTTTTTTTTCCCCACCCCCCCCAGTGCTTGGTCTTCTCACTTACAGGAAAATAAGACCAAAGAAATAATATATTAAAGAATGACACATAACACAAGAGCACAAGTTTGTTAACACTGTTGTTTCATTCTGAAACTTTTGTAAACCACAAATGTTTCTCAGTGAATGGCTTAAAGCTTAATAAACTCTCTGCTATTTGTCCCCAGACAATGTCCAGGCAGCTTAGTAGATTTAAAACACCATTAAAAATCCTTACAGATATTAAGATGTAAGAAATTGGAGTTTGTCACAGTTTATATGTTCATTTTCAGTGGTGTAAGGTGCGTATCTTGGCCTTTCACAACAGCAAGGGGTGTTAAAATGACCCAGTACAGACACCAGGATTTGAAGTATAATGACTTGGTCTTCAGGAGCATGTTGCACTCTACTTGAGCCTCATAGTTTTGCAGCGATGGAAGAGGGTCTATTTGGTGATCATTCCTGTAGCATCAGCACATACCAACATTCACAGTTTTGTCTAGAGGTTTGCTATGTTTGATCCTTTTGTGAGAGCCCAGCTAGTGCACACAAATGGTTATCTAAGACTCTGCATTGTTTCAATAGCACCATAAGCACCTACCAAGTGTGAAGGGAAAATTGGACATACCCAGAGCTACCAACACCACCAACCTGTTGCCCAGATATTTTACTGCTCTCACTGAATGCTGCAACGGATTCTGGGTATTATGTGGATGTGTCTTGCACGACATGTGTTGCTTTGGTTTACTGACAAGGTTTTCCAAAAGAAAAGTTGTTACAAAAATCCAATACTAAACACAACCCTAAGATAAATTTCCAGGGATTCCAGGACATGTACAAAAGACAGGGAATTGTTGTCTATGCAGGTTTATACCTATTCTACTTTTAGTTTGTTTACCCCACCAGACCTTTACTCCAGTGAGTCACCCCAATGCCTTTACTAGAATGACTCACTGAAGTAAGGTCAGCGAGCTCCTCATGCTCTGATTGAAGTGCAGACGGTATTTTGTAATGCTGTTAAGCTTGCAAGAGCACAAAGCCAAGTCAGTGAGACTTTTGTTCAGGAATTGCTAAGGTACTTTTGAAAAATTTCCATTTACTAGATCCACAGCCCAATGAAGTCATAGGGAATTTCCCCATGGTCTGCTACAGGCTTTGATTTAAGGTTAAGTTGTGTAAGCAAAGTTGCTATAAAATGTTTAATAAGTTAAATATAAAAATCTGGTGAAAGAGAGTTCGGGAAGTGAGTTTCTCATTTAAGAAATGAAAGTTTGACTGAAAAAAAAATCCATTTAAGAAATGAGAATATTGTTGACTACAACTCAAAATAGCACTGACAGGTCACGAAGCAGGAATTGCTAGAAGGAATTGGTAGAAGAAAGAAAGGGAGTGAGCCTCCCAACTGTGGGAGCTCACCATGGGGCTCAACTCTGATTCTGCCCCTGGACATGTTGGGCTAACTCATGGAGGCCCTGCACCGAAGCAAAACTGAGCTCGGAGCCTGCCCTGCCGTGAGAGAGACTGTGAGGTTTAATTCTACCAGGAGAGATAAAGATGGAGCAATATTGACACAGGCTGGCTAATCAGGAAAAGTCCAGTGCTAGCAATGCAATCAGGGACATAAATCCATTCCTCCATTAAGACCAGAGCTAAAGCAAAAACCTATATCAGTCAGCAGAGCACTTAGTGATGAAAGTTGATTTAATAAAACATTGAACTTATTTTCCTGCAAGGGCAGGAAATAAGCCCCACGATAGCAGATATTAAACTGATACCACCATTGCTTTCCACTGAAAGCTGGTTCTGTCGGCACTTGCTTTGTTTCGCTCATTCCCCATTTTTCTTGCAATAGAGAAGTCTGTAAACAAAGTGCTAAACACACAATTTTATTCTTGTGTAAGTCAGGATAACTTACAGTCCACATTACACAGACGTGGAGCGTTAGCAGTGCTTGGCAGTGTTATCGCTCCATTCATCTCACACCTTTTTCCTTTAAGGAGCTGAGGTCCGAGGTGGAGCTGGAGATCCTGGGAGAGACAGAAGGGCTCAATCTCTCTTTCACAGCCATCTGTAACAATGGGACCATTTTTCCACATCAGAGGAAATGCTCTCATGTGAAAGTGGGAGACACAGTAAGTAAAGAGCAAACTCTCAAAAACATGAAGTCCAGAGAATTTAGGACACCAAGGTAGAGAGTCTGATCTTTATTAAATAATCTTCCTCCAAACAAATTCCAAAAAGTAGGTGAGCTCTCTATGACACTCTTGTTCTGCCCTCTGCCTGTGCTACCAGAGCACCCCGCAGAGCTACGTGTGCTGCAGCTCTGAAGAGCCACCGCTTTCTCTTCCAGGTCTCTTTCAATGTGACTGTAAGTCTCTCGTCTTGTGAAATAACCAGAAGGCGTATCGTGATAAAACCTGTGGGTCTCAGCGACACGCTGGAAATGGAAATTCATCCCCAGTGCCGCTGCAACTGTCAGGCTAAGGCCGAGATGAACAGCCCAAAATGCAGCAAAGGGAAAGGATCGTTAGAGTGCGGGGTGTGCGTCTGCAGCCCGGGGTACGTGGGCCCGCGCTGCGAATGCGACGAGAGCTCCCTCGGCGGCAGCTCCTGCAAGGGCTCGGCAGAGCAGAGCTCCTGCAGCGGGAGAGGCGACTGCTACTGCGGGCACTGCGTTTGCCACCCGTCCCTCTACGGGAAGGTGTACGGACCGCGCTGTGAGTGCGATGACTTCTCGTGCGTGAGACACAGAGGGCTCCAGTGTGGAGGTACGGGCCCTTGATGCTATTTTTAGTCACTGCAGTTTTGAGCTTTATCGTCTCGTTCTTAACTATGAGCTTGTGAATCTCTATTTTCATCATATATTCAGTTGCAACCAATTCTGTATAAACTGTCATTTACTATTTCTAAACAAACTTTAAACAAGAATCTGGTTTTTACCCTGTGCAGATTTAAAAATGAGACACATTTAACCATCACATAGCTAGCGTAAGTTGGTATGGCTTTATTGGAGCATATCAGCTGGGTCAGTCCTTTAATGGCTGTAGGTGATTGTAGCTCCAAGGAAGTTTAGGTAAGTATATTGACATACATCAGTGGTCGCCAGTGTACAGTTTCACTCTGACATAATTGTCAAAGCAAAGCAATCTTAACTCATTAATCACAATTAATTACTTTTAAGATGATTCTGGTATTTTTGTAATTTTAACCCAGTAACATCGGTGATACTTGGTTTACCTCAGTAAGACACAACCAGAATTTGAGAACTTGTATTTATAGTATTTTTTTCCGAGCTATAACATTATAAATCATAAGTGATTCTACTGAAACAATGGGAATAGCTGTCAGGAACCAGCAATGAGATTGTGCTGAATATAGGCTGAAATTATGCTGCTGTAAGTGAAAGAGGATTTACCCGTTAGGTTGTGCACTGTGAGGAGATAAGATCTGTGTGGAGGATTCCAGAGAAGAGAATGGAGCTGCCCTGGCTTACAGCCAGTCTAAGCAAAAATTTGATCCTCTGGTTTAAAACTGTACATTCTGGGGGAGGAAGAAACATGATTAAGAGTGAGAAGAGTTGGATAGCACCAAGTATCTGCTATTAGAGAGAATTATTTTAAAGGCCATAATTCAGATTCTTATTAAGAGACTGATTGGAAGTATAATAAATGTTTTTCCAGGCAATGGTGACTGTGACTGTGGGGAATGCATGTGCCACAGTGGATGGACTGGTGAATACTGTAATTGCACAACTGACACCAGCACCTGCATTGCTGAGGATGGGACGCTGTGCAGTGGGAGAGGACAATGCATCTGTGGATCGTGTACTTGCACCCATCCGGGGGCTTCAGGCCAAATGTGTGAAAAATGCCCTCTCTGCAGTGACCCTTGCAGCTCCAAGCGGTAATGTGCTGGTTTTACATCTTCAATGTTTGTATCGTCCAGGTGCCATTTCCTGGATAATCGTTTCCTGCCTCACACTGCCTCAGCAGTGTGCTTACTGCTGCTACTGTAAATTGGATTTACACACCAGAACCCAAGAGTTTCTTTGCCCTTTGAGAGGAGTAGTCATAACTCGTACATCAACCATTTATCATCACTGCTTTTGTACAAAAGAACTTCATGGAAAACGATTTAATCACCTTCAAGCAGTGCAAGTAAAACATCACACTTCCATTGCTGTCCCTGGCTGTACAACTAATCAGAATGGTGGCCTTCCATGATAACATCAGTCAAAAACAGATGAACTTCATTCTAGTCCACAGTACAGAATGAAAACATGCCAGTGCAGCTGCTACAGCAAAAATGAGGACTCACATAAAAATTTAGCTTTTTTATTACCATTCTTATCCACATGAATTAATAAGGTCATGCTGTCTGCTCAAGCTTTACACATGTGCAAATTCATAGTCCAAATTCAGTTAAGCTTGGCTGAATTAAAGCGGCCCAACTATGATAAACTAGGTCATAGGCTGGGGGTGAAACCTGTGGGTAGCTGTATATCATATATAAGTTGACAATAAATTGATTGTAAATGGTGAAGTGTCTTCTGCTCATTGAGCATACAAAATTTATGTACCTTTCCTGCTGTGATGCACAATGTGTGCTACCGTGCATGATAGGAAAAGCAACCAAAAATACGTATGACATAAAGCTGACCACTCTAAGTACATCCATGTTTATACTTGTGTTACACGAGCTCTTGCAGAGGTAAAGTCATTTAGAAATGAGCAGTCTTCAGTAGAAATCTAAGCTAGAAGTGGAAATAGGCTTCACAGAATACTTGGTATTAATGACTCTAGCTGTGTTTGCTGAGTATCAAATCAGTGTAAGTTGCATTAATGTTTCATGACGATGTCATGTCTACTTATTTAGAGTTGAGGCCCATTTCTCTTCCATACCAGCTCCCTGTCACTGCATTGTCATGCCTGCCATTGCAGTCTACACTGTATCTGAGATGAGAAGCTATTCTATGGCATGTGATTAAAACATCATTTATGTTAGTGCTAAATTTGACCTATCAAAGTGAGCCTGTCAGTTTGTTCAAAGTCTTCAGTAAAGAGAACTCCTGGATGCAATTCTGCTGCTTTGTTCTGCCCAGTCTGGCACAGAATAAGAAATATAAAGTTACATGATGGGCATTCCATTAGCCTATTTAAACACATATATTGTATGCAGCATTGTATCTTTTCTCCGTTTCAGTGTCTTCCCTTGCTGAAATGCAGGGCAAGGAAAGCTAAAAGAGAGAGAACACTGGGAACACCTGGTTAGGATAACTGAGAGAGCTGAAAGACCAGGTCAGAGGGGATGGAAATGAATGGCTAGGGAGCTAAGAAGAAGAGTGGTAGTATGACAAACATGGCAAATATGACAAAACCACCAACAATACTGAATTTGTCTCCATGAGATAGAGGCTATCCCATTACCCGCTTGCATTTTTTTTTAATTCTCCATCTCCAAAACGAGTGTTAAGGTCACCTCCATCTTGCGAAGATAATCTCAGCAGCCTCAGCATACTCCCATGTGTATATGTAACTCAATGCAATAGGAGATGGCCAGGTTTTCTGGGGGGATATTTTCTTGCATTTCTTCTCTTTTCTTTTCTTTTCACAGTTGGTCCTTCAGGCTGCTTCTTAGAGACTTAACCCCTCAATCTGCCTGAAGCTATTTGTAAAGAATTGGACTGATACCTTTTGCATCAAAAAATTTCATAAGTTAATTCTGTTCATTGTTTCCTTTTTCTATGTATAAACACGATTTATTAAAATCCTCATTAAATTTCTGGAAAGATTTTCAGAGACGTTCAAAGGAATTGGTTTAGACTGTGTTTTTAAATAGTATTTCAGTCATTCCAACATTGAATGAAGTAAATATTTTTCCAATAATTGCGTTAGTATATTTAGGATCTAAGAAAGTAATTCCTGAGACAAGGAATCACATTCAAGAGACGTCTGTTGAGATACCTGAATAGTGTTTTAATACATTATTCAATAGGCTTTTAACAAAAGACTTCTAGTAGGTGCCCCAGCTTGATCTCTCTGAAGTAAATTTCAGATATTGTTCATCTGATAGGCATTCCTTTGGCTGGTATATAGTGTGAGCTCAGTTCAGAATATTTAGTTTTGAAAATGAATGTTATGTGTGAGTAACCCCATGTCTTTGATAGACCTACATGAACAATGTTGCCTGGGGTTCTGTCTGGTAGCTAATAAGCGGGGAGAGAAAAAAGGACAAGAGAGAGCTTATCCACAATACCTTTATTCAGGTGGTTTTTTTCTTTTTTTTAGTTGGGTTGGTTGAGTTTTTTTTTGTGGCAGTAGCTATCGTATTTCTGAGAACTACTGTATCCATAGCAGAAGACCTTTTGTTTAGCTTCTTTTTAAAATGCAGATGCATATGCACTGGCTTTTATATTGTTGCTTTGTGACAGGCAGAGATTGATGAGCTGCTGAATTATTTTCTGCAGGAGCTGTGTGGAATGTCACTTGGCTTCCGATGACAAGTCACTGGGAGAATGCAGTGAAAAATGCAAATTGGTTGAGGCAACTGTCAGCACCGCAAAGGGTTTGTAAACTCAGTCTTTTCTGTGTGTGCATGATTAGTGCTAGTTTCCACTTTCAGTAATACTATATTTGAAAGTAGCTTCATTTTTCAACTGTGGAATTACTACATTAAAGCTCATAAGGCAATTGCTGTCTGTCTTCATTTCCTCTGTGGTAAGTAGGAAATGCAGATCAGGACTAGTATTACCTTTCCAGGTTAATTAGCTCATTGGATCACACCTACTTTCTAAGCAGTTTATATAAGAATGTATACAGTTTAATAAATACCAGTCCCTGCATTCGGTGGCTGATGAAAGCCCCTGACTTTAAGTTACACCTGTACCATGAGTTCCAGTGTGGCTTCTTTTACCATACAAACATAAAACCTGACTCCAGTCCTTATGCAGAATCTTGGTTACAGCTGCCAACTAGACACAGCCCTTCAACCTGTAGCAAGGGCATTTCTAGTATTCTAAAGGCTAAGCACATCTTTCAGTTGCTCACTTTTATTCAAAACTAACCTCCATCAATGGGAAATTCTGAAATAGGAATCAGGCTTGTTTAAAATAGTACTCTTAGGAAAAAAAAACCCACAAAACTTTAAATGAAATAGTGCATCTTTTTCCTTCCTGTAGAGGAGGGTGCTTCCCTGTTCAGTAGGCAGTCTGCATTGATTCTAATGGCAATTCTAGCCTTAATCCTAGGGTAAGAGGTAATTGTTAGGTGATGCATGACATATGCACATTATATCTGCATCGCAGATGTACCATAAACATTGAAAAGACAAATGTAAGAATTAAGAATGCTATATTCACATCTAAGGTTTGTGTCTGCAAACTTTTGGAAAGCCATTGACAGCTACATGCATGCAGAAATTTCACTGATGTACATCTTCTCAACTTTCTTTTATATAAGAATATATAAGACACTACTTTCAACTATAATGAACACTAATCAAGAGCAGAAAGAATCACCTATATGGCTCTGGTTACAGACACAGAATTCACAGGAATTTGAGCATGACAACATCACCTCCTGCTGCTGCTTATTTTCTTTTTTTCACATCCAGTGATTCCCTCATTGAGACCATCAGCTACTTATTTAGATTAAAAATTATTTGCACCAGTTACGGTAGCTGCTGCACTGAAGGCTGGATAACTGTTCCCATCCTAAGCCCTCAAAAGAAAAAGAAGAAAAAAAAAAAAGGAAAACAAAAAGGTGAAGTGAAAGGGAAAGAAGAAAAAGAAAGAAAAAGCAGCTGTTGCAAACTAGGTTTCATCTTGAATACTTGTGTAATAGCTGAAAGGATTTGTTTTGACATGGAGATGGCCTCATTAAGAAGTCCTGAGGGGAAAATAATAGTCTTCAAATTAATAATAATATTTTTAAAATCCTAAAATCAAAACTGTATGACCAAAAGAAAAAAAAGTTTTGAAAGTGGTATTAGTAGACAACCACACAATATTTGAGAGATTATTGAGCAACTTCATACGGGTGCATACTGTTTCTTCCTGGTTTATATTTAATTTCTTTAATGCTTCAAGGCTTTTTGAAAAGTCATAATAGTTTAAAGTTAATTAAAATATAAGCACTTTAAAGATTTACTTTCTCTTTTGCATGCATATGGTGCAACACAATGACTAGAAGTGTGGAGCAATAGAAAAAGCTTAGGCTTTACATTTTCCTGTTTCCTGGCAATGCCTGTTTTAGACTCTGGGCCACGTCTTTCGCATCCTCTGCTTTGGTTCTCTGGGTGCTGGGGGTTCCTCTTTCTGCTCACTCACAGCAGTGTTCCTGGTACCACCACACTGTGAGCAGCCTCTCTGCCTGAGCATCCAGCAGGACATGGGATGGCACCGCAGCTCTGGAGATTCTGATGGCTTCATGTTTACTGGGCTTATCTCCATGGGAGGCATAGCTTTTGAATATTTGCTTTCATCCATTTTTGGACTGGATGATCCTTGAGGTCCCTTTCAACCTGGTATGATTAGAAGAAGGCACTAGAGCGTGTCCAAAGAAGGGCAACAAAGCTGGTGAAGGGCACAGAGCACATGTCTTATGAGAAGCAGCTGAAGGAACAGGGGTTGCTTAGCCTGGAGAAAAGGAGGCTGAGGGAAGACCCTATCACTCTCTACAATGACCTGAGAGGAGGTTGTAGGGGGGGCAGTTGGTCTGTTCTCCCAAGTAACAAGTGATAGCACAAGAGGAAATGGCCTGAAGTTGCGCCAAGGGAAGTTTAGGTGGGATATGAGGAAGAATTTCTTTACCGAAGTGGTTATCAGGCACTGGCACTGGAATGGTTGCCCAGGGATGTGGTTGAGTCCCCATCCCTGAAGGTATTTAAGAGTCGTGTAGATGTAGTGCTGAGAGGTATGGTTCAGTTGAGGTCTTCTCTGTGTTAGATCACCGATTGAACTAGATGATCTTAAAGGTCTTTTCCAATCTAGGAAATTCTTGTGATTCAGTGTTTAATATTTGAATACTAAATCAGGCTAATCCCCTCTTTGCCAGCTGGGGGTAAGAGGAGTCCTTGTTGCTCTACGCACCACCCAGGAGGAACTGCAATTCCTAAAAAGTAGGTCCTGCCACCACCCTGGCCATAGGGCACCACACTGTTCCTGCCACAAGTCCAACAGGGACAGTTACAATTCCCTTGGAAAAACAGAGTTTTTCCTACACCATAGTGTTGCAACTGCATAAATTCCAACTGCAGGAACACAGTGGATGCTGGAGCCTGAATAAACCTCTATATCTGCACTGCTCTGTTGTTCTGGCTCAAAGCGAGATGAAACTGTTCAAAAAAAGCAGTTTGTTGAGCAAAAGACAAACAAGAAAGGGCATAATGACATTTAAATTCAGTCAACTTTTTGTTGTTGTTGAAACTTTTATCTAAGTATCTGTTAAGGAAACAGTCCTTTGCACTTTGAGGCTCCATCTTACCACTGTTCCCCAATTCTTCTTCCAGTGTGACTCTAGTAATTACAAATATCACTGATAGTAATGGAATGAGCCTGTGGGCAGAAGTGGGAAAAGTGCGATGAGTCACTGAAGAACGCAGAAAATTACACAGGTGTAAGTTACAGGAGTTTACCTACCTAGGCAAATTTCTGTGCTGATGGACTGAAAATAATCTATGCAATAGTCTCTTTTAGTGATCCCTCCTCCTAAAAAGAACATCAGAGAAATAAAAAATACTAAGCATAAGCTGGGTTCTGAATGGCTTGAACTGGCATCTTTGCTTTTCTTGCATCCTTGCACATAATCAGATTTCTGCTCCCCTTTGTCTCAAATTATAACATTAAATTAAAAATTACAATGGAAAAATAACTAATATATTTGCAGTTACTGGCTTCTGGATGATATTTGGAATATGACTGCAAGTTTTTTCTACCTTCAGGACAGCTAACAACTATTCTTTTTTTTTTTTTTTAAAAAAAAAAGCAAGATAATAATTCTTTGGATCTGCTTGCTTAAAAGAGTTGGGAAACAACAAATATTGCAAAATTTGTGCCAGTGATACCTGAGACCTGACAATGAGTGCCATTAATTCAGTACACTCAGTCGGCAGTTTGTGGTCCTTCTAACAAAACCAAATCCTGTTAAATCAGCAAGTCCTGTCTGCTTTCATAGATAACACATTACTCTGCCAATAAGGACAAGCAATAGGTTAACTACAAGATTATCACAAATCAAATCTAACCAGATGTGAGAAAAGGACTGTAGGGTAGTCAATTATACTTTCATATTTTCTGTGGTATTTAACAGCATTTTCTGTAAGACCAAACCTTATGATAAGAAGAGGAATGTGAGGGGAAAAAAAAAGTAATAATAAAATTTTTTAAAAAAGTAAGCACCTATTTCTTTATGTACCATAGGTTTCTTGAAAGTCCATATTCCTATCTGATTTCTACTTTCTATTTCATTACTATAGTGGGTCTGGCTGAGCTGCTTTTCCCCATCCAGCCCTCATGCTGCAGTACTGGGAGCTGAAGGGCGGTTGATAACTGTTCTTATTAAAATTTGAGGACTTAAAATTGTTAGCACAGTTGCTTACAAAATTTCAGTAAGACTTTTGAACGGGTAAGAAATAATGGAGGGTAACAATTATTTTAAAATAAATGTTTGAGAAGCCTACTGTTCTATCTTACCTATAAAAATTAAACCTAGGGAGATTTTCTAAGCAGGTATTGAAAAGCATACCTAGATTTCCAATGCTATTCAAATCATGGGGTTTATGGAAACATAATATGTTAAGGAATACATTCAGCCCCAGAGGACTTGCACACAGTTATAAGGTCAGATATTTTTGCTCTGTGGAAATATTATATAATGGTTGTGCATCACATTACGTCACTTTTTATCTGCTTTCCTTAGAATCACATTAAAATCTCCCAGTATCACAGTTTTCTGTTCTTAATCTACATTTACTGTTGTGACAGTCCTGGACACACTAAACTTTGAGAGGGCTATTGTGGAAGAAATAAACAGCAACCTTTTTAACAGTACCCATTGCTGTTTGATGTATGAATACCTGCTTCTGAAATATAATCTAGACACATAGGAGTTGCTGTCGACCAAAGAGAACTTATTGTTTACTTTGTCCTATAATTGGGGCCTGTTACATTTCCTAGACAGCTGGTGGTTAAGCATCTTGGAATCACTTCTAATTCACTGAAATTTACAATAGACAAGATTAATAAGGTGCACTAGAGGGTCAGTGCAGACTTTCAACACCTGGATCAGTTCTTTGGAAACGTTAAGTGAAAAATCAGAAACAAAACAAAGCTTGGGTTGGAAGAAAAGTAATTACATTTGGTAGAAATTCTGAGGGTATTTCTGCTTTTGTCTTTCACTCTTTACCATCCACAGATGAAGTCGTGACAAATGTGATGCCAGCAGTCTCTTGTTATTACATGCTAAATTTCATTTGATCTGACGAATTACTTTTTCCCCCCTCCCTCTGCAGATTATTCAGAGGATAAATCCATTCCCTGCTCTTTGCAGGGGGAAAATGAATGTATAACCACATTTCTACTGGCTATGGATGAACAGGGAAGGACAGTCATTCATAGCATAGAACAGAAAGGTAAGCAGTAAATATTGCTGTTTTCCTAGGTGAAATCTGATCTAAAAACACAGGCAGGGTGAGCTGTGTTGAAGCTGAGCTGTGTTAAACAGCACTGCACCTCCTTGTGTTTGTAGCCCTCCTCTGCCCAGCCAAAAGAGCACGTACTCAAGTACTTGTTTAATGCAGTAGTAAAATAAATACTTGGCCTTTCATGAAAGATGTGTACGCACCCTGGGCTGCAAAGGCAAGTTAATTTTTCTCCAAGACAATGATACCAAATGTCATTTGCCTTACATGGGAAAACTATAGTTAGCTTTGAAATGACACGTATTTCATAGATGGCCAAATATCCAAAATACTACGTGACTGGACATACCTGACAAAATTTAAAACTATATTTAGAACTATGTTTAATGTTTCAGTATCGTTAAGATTTGAACATTTTGCATAACTAACAGATATTTAACAGATCTCTTTATATCCTTTTATGTAACGTTACTTCTTTATTTACTGTTGTTTCACTACTGATTTTTTATTAAAGCTCCTAATCACATAGGACAAAAAGAGAACACAGACACCACTTTTCAGCTGTCAAACAATGTAGTTTCCATGTAATCATTTTGGACACACCCAGTGTCTCATTGCTGAATGTTAGTTATGTTTTAGGGAAAGCCGTGCAGATTTGTAGCCTTGTTCTGTTGGCACAAGTGGTGTTTATTTTATTAACCTTTCATGTAGCTTTTCTCTAGTATACATCTGAGAATGAAAGTGATTCCACTGCAGAAAAAAAAACCTCAGCTTCTACCACCATAACAGTAGTCTGGTTTTGTATATGTTGCTATTACAAATTTTGTAAAATAGTAAGATTTCACTGTCTTTCATGAGCAATGCTTTTCAAAATTAATTAAACTTTGTGCTTTGGTGAAACAAAATTTTAATTTTGACTCGGAAAAATTGTCTGATAAAATTTATTGCAGAACTTGAAATGCAAAATTCCTTCGAATTGTTCAGGCCAACATTTTCAGCAAGTCTAATGGATTTTTTTTCCCCATTGTTTTCAGGAGTGAAATGCAGTTTTCTCTGTTTTCACAATACTGTTGGTGACTTTACCCTGACACAGATCTTGCTAGAATGTTTTCGGCTGCAACACACTGAGTATCAGTTAATTGAGGTAGAGCTTCAGCTGTAACACTGTAAAATTCATAATCTTGTCAACTCAGTCCTGGTTTTTAGAATTTTTTTGGCAGAGATCTGAAAATAATCCTCTAACTTTTCAGAATCTGTGTCTGTATCCAGCAGCTGCTAATCAACATGGTAAAAGAGCAGTGGAAGAAGTTAGCAATATTTTAACATTTTAATGCAATTTTTTTCAGCCAGTTTCACAAGCCCTTTAGCAAGCTAGAAGGCGAAGATAACATGAATGAAAAGGCATATACATTTTGCAGCAAATGAGAAGCCCAGCATGCCTCTTCACTGGTTTTAATTGCCTACAATTTATTGAGTGGATATCCACAGTCATAATTGGTTTTGTTTCCACAGATTGCCCACAGCTTCCAAATATCCCAATGATAATAGTGGGTGTCACCTTGGCTATCCTTCTCATTGGCATCGTTTTACTTTGTATATGGAAATTGCTGGTGTCAGTTCATGACCGAAAAGAGGTGGCCAAGTTTGAAGCAGAAAAATCAAAAGTTAAATGGCAAACGGTACGTTAAATGCATTGATTTTATCTGAGGTTCTTTAATTTGGTTGCACGATGCACAACTGCCTTCAAAATTCTATGTGTTGGGCTTGCTCTTTTAAATTGGTAGATTTTACTGGTAGATTTGCACTGCATTTGGTATTCTATAAAGTAAAATTATGATTTTTTTAGGGATGAAAAATAGAATTCAATCTCCTGGTTTAATTTCTTCCACATGCAAAAGCACGTAGATAACACTTTTTATTAGTTCTTTTCTAACTAGTACCTCTTCTTTGATGAATGTTAGCAATGTAATTATCAAAGGTGTCTATCTATGTAATTATCAAAGGTGTACCCCTCTTTCCAGAAACAGCTTATTTTAGGAGATTAGTGCTGGCTTCTGACATGATGAGAGCCCACTCACACAGAGGCGCAATGAATGTAAACTGTCCAAAATGTAGGTAAAAGGCCAGAGTTCAGACCTTATCTTCTATCTATAGCTTGAGAACATCTAATGCAAGCTTATACCACATGTTCCCTTTTTCTTCTTTCCTTTCTGACCTTGATTTTTTTGCTCTTCTGCAAAAGCTTTAAGACTTCTGAGGCTCTTTGACAAAAGCCTGTTGAGTAAGCATTTCTGGTGGGTGTCAGGAGGACAGGCAACATGCTGCTGATCACTGGCTCCCTTCTCATACAAAGCCCTGTGATTGCAACATTTCTGCAAGAATGGACACTGCTGGCCTTTCAGCTTTTGAGATGGGAAAAATCCAGTTACTTATAGGCAAGGTCACAGACTCATAGAATCATATTCAGCTGGAAGAGACTTTCCAGACCATCAAGTCCAACCTTATTCCTAGCCCTATCAAAAACCACTAAACCATGTCCCTAAGCACAACATCTACCCAGCTCTTAAACACTTCCAGGGATGGTGACTCCACCACCTCCCTGGGCAGGCCATTCCAATGCCTGACAACCCTTTCTGGAAAGAAATGCTTCCTGATATCCAGCCTGAATCTTCCCTGTTTCAACTTCAGGCCACTCCTGCCTTGCTACAACTTCCCTTCAGGCAGCTGTAGAGGGCAATAAGGTCTCCCCTCAGCCTTCTTTTCTCAAGGCTAAACAGTCCTGGATCTCTCAGACTTTCCTCATAAGAGACACGCTCCAAACTCTTTACTAGCTTTGTAGCCCACCTCTGTACCCTCCCCTGCACCTCAGTGTCCTTCTTGTAGAGAGGGGCCCAAAACTGGTCACAGTATTAGAGGTGCGGCCTCACCAAAGCCGAGTACAGAGGAGTGATCCCCTCCCTGCTCCTGCTGACCACACTGTTCCTGATCCAGGCCAGGATGCCAGTGGCCTTCTTGGCCACCTGGGCACACTGCTGGCTCATGTTCAGGCAGCTGTCAATCAACACCCCCAGGTCCTTCTCTGCCTGGCAGCTCTCCAGCCACTCCTCCCCAAGCCTGGAGCACTGCAAGAGTCACTTGAGAATGTTTTCTTAATCACAAGAGCTACATATGGTGAGAGGGAAGGGAAGAATATGGTTGATAGAAGCATTTTACTTTTCTGGTTCAAGAGGAAGTGATAGGAAGTGAATGATGAGAGGCCAAGATTAAAAGACTGGGTAGGACTTCCCTTCTCCCAGTGCATTGTATTCTGTGTGGCTCAAGCAAGAGGGTCCTGGCAAGTCACACCTCACCACTGAGACATTATCTACGCTTTTATAGTGGTCCAGATTCAACATCTGATCCACAAATTATAGTGGACATATTTGATAAAGTATTGTTTAATAATGTGCATTACTTTAATTCATGAGGGAGACGTGAAAGGAAGCCTATTCCTGACCCTGGACTAGTTTGTGCTGCCTCATATAAAACAGTCTGAATTTCAGTGTCTTGGAATATAAGTGAGCTGCTGAAGGCTATTCTAAAATGATAAACGGTACAAAACTATTTCTGTAGAAAGAATAGACCAGAAGCCTTTACTAGGGAAGAGAAACAGTGGGAGGCTGTGTTATTAGTCTGTAAAATTGTAACTGGGGAAACTGAAGATGGGACATTTGTTCACTGACTTTTCCCATACAAGTATGGTAATAGAGCAGGCTCTAAAGAAGCCAAAAGACACCATTACACAACACCTGCTTAAGGCATACAATTTATTTCCAAAGATAACCTGGATGATGAAAGTTAGCATGGATTCGAATTGTCTATGTACAAATCTATAGAAGGAGGACATCCTCTCTGATGCAGGAGATTCCTGAAACCTATGTCAGTTTTTCCACAGGCAGCCTGCATTGCCTGCTGCTGGGAACACCCTGCTGGGCCAGGCAGCTGTCTGGCCCAAATTTCTCGTGAAGTAAGAGTACAAACCATCTTCTGCACACTGGGAAGCAGAGTAGTACTAGCTGGTGCATATATGACCTGCACCGTAACACTGGGTCAGGAATCATGAACCAGAGTGTTCCCTTTGCTGAACAGGTACGCTCAAGGCAGTGGTGTGCAGCTGTATCTGCTTGAAGATGAAGCCATGCTAAGTTCAACATTGCATGACTCCCACTTCTTCTGTTTTTGTTTGTTTTAGGAGACAAATCCACTGTACAGAGGCTCGACAACCACTTTTAAAAATGTAACTTACAAGAATCAAGAAAAGCAAAAAGGGGCCATGGCTGCGGATTTCTATTAGCACCTCCAACGCTACAACATTAGTTTTACTGGCAGGGAATCTAAAGCCACAACTTCTCAGCTGATTACGTGGTATTTGTTTGCACATTGCAGTGGTATGATCATTCTGTTAGAGAGAATATATCTTGTGTTGGGAAACTATAGGTAATATATTAGTGGTAAAGGTCAGCAGAAATACTAAAAAACCCCACCTTTAATATTAAAGTCCCCCATCTTAAAAAAAGTAGCATTACAAATATTTTTAATTTTCTCATTAATACTGAGGGTTAAAAAATATCATATGTAAGCCTATTTTTGTGTAGTTAGGTACATACAATGAGCTGTACACTACTTTGTCCATACACACAAACCTATGTATTTGTGTTTAGGAAAGTATTTGCACCATTCTATTTGATGGGCTGGTTTAAATTTAATTTTTTTTTTTTTTTTTTTTTTTCATGAATGCTGCTTTAACTATTGAGGTTCAAGGTTCCTCATCATCTATGTGACTCAGTAGTTTTTGTTCAGAAACAAGTACCGTTATTGCCTATCATCTGTGTACCTAAGGGATACAGAAACAGCTCCTCTCTAATTGTTTTTTGTCCTGTTTCCCTCTTTTCTTGTCCTTGTTGCTGTTTGATATTCTTTAAGAATCCAGTCCCTGCATTCTCAGGGGAAGTTAAATCAAGCCCTTATTCCCTTGCAGAATTGTTTTCTGTTCTAGGCAGACTGTTCTATTTTTCCTTTAAATTCTAGTAGAGAGGACCCCGAGCAAAAGAAATTGATTGTAAATTAGAGACTCTGGTAGAGAAACTTTAAACCAGAGGATTACCAGAACTCCATTTCACCATTTACATTCTGTTTAGGCACTCAAAATAAACCTTGCATGCTGGACCGTTTCATGAATTGTTGCAGGAGCCCTTTACATGTGGGAGAAGTTCACACACACAGACGGTACTCTCTTGTTGATATATGAAAAATTATGAGGTTCTTTCAATGCTCAACAGCAAAACCATTTATTCATGTGTGAAATAATGTATTCAGCTCTTTTGGATTTTTTTTTTTTTCTTTTTTTTCAAACTAAGCAACAAACAGATCTATGGATTCTACTTCATATAAATTTCCATGATGCTAATGAGGATTTTTAAATCTCACTTTTAGCTGGTTACTAATGACTTGCCATAAATTCTTAAATTGTAATGCTGTTATCAGGCATATCACTAGGGAAAAAAAGCCCCAGCAAAATCAGCTAACATGTTGCCATAACAGCAGTGAGCTATTTTAAGGTAAAAATAATGTCCTTTACTTTTTAATAGCGCTTTTTCTCTGCATTTTTTAGTACTTTGGAAGAGATGGTCAAAATGTACATATGTGTGTGTAGTTATAAAAAAAGACTTAGAAATCACAGGTACATCAACACAGTCACAGACAAACAATTATGTACATTCCCTATGGTAAATTATAGATTTGATCTAAAAATCTCCATGTCCATTTTGTACTAAATATTTACAAAGTCTGTGCACCTTCAGTCTCTACATCCTCTACAATTCCTGGATGCGAGACTGATATATTAGCTAGCTCTGGCCCATGCCTGTTTTAGGGCCTGATCCAAAGCCTACTGGAGTCAATGGCTACAGATGAGGATCTAGTTTCAGTGAAACTATTAGTTTTGGTTTACAAAGTTTTTTTTTTTCTTATTTAAACAAACTGGTTAATACTGTCTATTAGTGGATTAGAGCCTATAGTATATATTTCTATGCAAAGAGAAATAAACAGTATCAGATGCCTTTTGAAAGAAGGTGATGCTATAATCATGTATTAAATACAAAATTATTGCAGTGTGAAGGAGATGATGGCTGTCATTAAACTGGAATAATTACAGGTTCACATCCATACTCTTCAGTATTCCTGTATATCTCACAGTGGTACTGTGCACAAAGGCTTGCATCTGTGGCCCTTCCAAACACTAAACTCCCACAGATGTCAGTGCAAGTTACACATGGGACCAAATCTTGTTTCCCTAGCACATTGATAAACTCATGGGAGGCAAAGCTGGCCCCTGGATTCTGTCTCTGATTCCACTTGGGTCAGGATTGCTTAAGGTACTAGAGAAATCTGGATTTACCCCACATAAACTATCTGTTACTCTCCTGTTTTTCACATATAAGTAATGAAATTACAAACTTTCTCTGAAATAAATGAAAATATTTTTATTACTTATAAACTAATAAAGACCTATAGTGTTTATTAAATACCTTTCAAGTTCTGTTCTGAGAAGGGAGATTCTGATGCTCAATATTAGGGTTGAAAGCCCTTCTGTAGGTCACCCATTTCAATATTGAAATATATTTCAGTATTCAAATGTTATTAACAAAGTGGTGTTCACATTTCATAGCAAACACTTACTTGGTGGTCTACATTCCCTGTTCCTACAGGAGATTTCATTTCACAAAGCTCCTCAGTCTCTTCCCATCACTTGCATCTGCTGATTGTCAGCAAAGATTCAATTTGGTATGTAGATAATGTTTACAGTTCAATTACTCCTCCTAGTAATCTCTCTCCAAATTATCAAAGAAGTACAGAAATCAGAAAATATGTTTTGCAATTTCCCTGCTGTGACTGATTGTACTATAAATGTTCTCTGCACCTTCAAAATTGTCAGGATGGAAATCACTCAAATAATTAAGAATTCATCAGAAGAGAAAAAATAGAAGGGCTTGGTGAGTAAAGTCTCTATTATTTGAGAGATATCAAAGAACTGGGATCATTCATAAGAGTCATCATTTGAACGGCCTTAATTTAGATCATAAATTTTGACTAAACCCCCAGATTTCAAGATCTTACTTGGCATTCACCCTAGAAACAAGAGTGGTGTTTATCTTTTTTTACTAACTTTATTATTTTTATCTTGTAGCATTTGTACCAAAGTTTATCTTTTTTTTTTTCCTCTACCAAATTATAAGTGGGTTTGAGTGTGGTAAGTGGGATGAAAAAATCTTTCTGCTGTTTTCATGAATATTGTTTTGACCTGAGGCTGGACCTTTGAGAGTGGCCAAAGCATTTTTTAATAGTAATACTTCTATTCACTGAAGAGTTAAACTGAATAAAAGAATAATCATTAGTAATTTTATTGTATTTGTGTATCTTTTACAACTAGTAAAATGGTAATTTCAGCAATGTATGTTAAGTGGATAATTTCTCATTTGATTTGTAAAAGTTGCATGTTAACTTGTACTGTATATATCCAGGTTGCATTCAGCTTCATTTTGCGATATAACTAGTGGCTAATGAGTCTGGGATACAAGACTCAGGTGTCAAGTGCAATACCCTCCATGTCTCATCTGCCTTTATACAGAAGTCCAGGTTTGTTTTAAAGTGGGCATAATGAAATTATTGTCCCCCAAAACTTATCACACACAATCTAAAAGTAAAAAAAAAAGGAGACAATTTTTATCTTTTTGAAAGAACCAGGTAAATGCTTCACCTTGTTTCTGTAAAAAAATGAGTTATTTAACCTTGAATAAAGATTGTAAAATTGAATGCCTTTTTTAATATACTTTTATTGTTCTTTCTTCATTTTCTGTTTTGGCGTGTGTCTTTATCATTGTTTTCACATGATTTGATGAACTTTATCGAAATAGCATATTTTTGCTCTAGTAAGAACTCACCTGGAGTATTGTGTTCAGCTTTAGGGTCCCCAGTATAAGAAAGACATGGACCTGATTGAGCAGGTCTGGAGGAGGGCCATAAAAATGATGAGAGGGCTGGAACGCCTCTTCTAGGAAGAGAGGCTGAGAGAGTTGGGGATGTTCAGCCTGGAGAAGAGAAGGGAGACTTTACTGCAGCTTTCCAGTACCTAGAGGGGGCCTACAGAAAAGCTGGAGAGGGTCTTTTTACAAGAGCATGTAATGATAGGACAAGGGGTAATGGCTTTAAACTGAAAGAGGGTGGATTTAAATTAGACACAAGGAAAAAGGTTGTAACTATGAGGATGGTGAGACACTGGAACAGGTTGCCCAGAGAAACTGTGGATGACTCATCACTGGAAGTCTTCAAGGCCAGGTTGGATGGGGCTTTGAGGAACCTGGTCTAGTGGAAGGTGACCCTGCCCAAGGCAAGGGGGTTGGAAATAGATCATCTTTAATGTCCCTTCCAACCCAAACCATTCTATTATTTGTCATGGTTTGGCATACCTTAGAGCTTATTTTATAACTCCCCCTTTTTTTAAGGCAGCATATGAGATTTAATGTCTGTACTTTCTTCTATTTGTGATCCTTTTACTTTTCAAGGAAATGAGTTAATGGATGAATGCCACAAGTGACCTGTTTCTGAAACTCTGATTGATTACAAATGGCATTCTTTTTTTAGATCCCTACATTGCACAACTTGCTTAAAGCTAAAGATCCATCAGTTCTGTAAGTGTAACATCAGTTACTTTTTGGAACTACATATTTTCTCTTTGTTCTCTTTAATCCTTCTTTTTCTCTAATGAAGTTGTGTATTTTGTTGTCTGCTAATTTCCTGCTCTGAGGAAGAGAACATTCCTCACATCCTTGACAGAACTATTAAATACATTAAATAAATCTATTTAATATTTAAAGAAATTAAAATTTAAATAAATTACAATTTACACACAATCTGAACACAATCAGACCACGTTGTCTTGCATTTCACAGTGGATTGTGAAAACCAAAACTGATACAGTTACATAATGTATACTCATGGCATGTAATTCAGAATGTATTCTACTCCCAAAAGTCTACACGTTTATTTTTGTTTGGTTTGGTTTTAGGAATAGTTCATGCTTAGAAACTTTTCTTCTGTGTTTTCACTGATGTACATATCAGCTACTATTGACAGATAGTAACAAAAGCATAATAATGATGAGTAGTGTAGATATATAGGCTTTGGCTTTTCAAAGATGTTGGTAGATGAGAACTTTGTTTCTTAAACCTGGCTCCATCTCTCTCTTCTACCAGTAATCATGCAAAAGCAGAGAGGACCAAAACCAGATTTTCTTTGCAACCTCTCCCTTCCTCCTGCTACTTACTCAACAGTCTAGATTTATTTTTAATAAAGTTGGACAATTTAAAATGGTTTCAAGACATTTCTGTATTCAGATAGACAAAGTTCCTGAGGCATGATGCATTTAAAAAAAAAAAAAACACATTTTTTCCACAGGATAACATTTCTTCAGTGGTTTTTTTTTCATTACTGTTTCCACTTTTAGAATAGGTAGGACTGTAAATAAACCCAAGATCTTTATGTATGAAGAAACAGAAAATTTCTGTTTATTGTTCAGCTGATGGATGTTACCTGTGTTTGGAAAAGTTTGTACCACCATCTTTGGCCTTCAAAGTTGATAATTCTAGTTCAAAGGCAAATTGTATCTCTTGTTGATCTTCTTAGGTGAGAGATTAAAACTTGCTTTATTAAAACTCTCAACTGACTTAAAAATCAAACCTATAATTATAGTATAATTACCATGTAACAAACTCTCAGTTGCTACTATTTGAGGATATGGTAGATTTGAAAAAGAACAGATTGGGAATAAAAAGAAAATAGAAAACAAAACCCGCCAACCCCAAACCACATAGGAAAACCAAAACAAACAAAAACCACCACCAAGAAAAAAAGTCCCCACTAGTCTCAAAGGTGATGAAGAAATTAAGCCTGAAAATGTACCAAACCAGAAAAAACAAACAAAAAGAAAACCCCATGGTTCAGGCTAAGCATTTTAGAGATCCTTAAAATCAAAGAACTGTAACAAAAACTTTTGACACTTTCGCCCCCAGTGTCTGCAGGGAGAGAAAGTCTTCTGTGGTAATGTGTCATGAGCCGACATGCAAGGCATCATCAAATGAATTATGGTCAAGCAAAAGAATTTTCCTTTTTACATATACAGTGGTCTGTACCTCTTCTATTCATCCTAGAGTACTTGCAGCTACTGCTTCCGGCTGTCTGAGGCAGCAGCTTCAAGAAACCAGTTTAACATCTCCCTCCCATAGACTACAGATTTTGTATTCCTGTTCTGATGTTCTCTGAATCTGGCAGACACAGACCTTCATCAGACAGAGAGGCTTCTCACGGGACACAGTATTAACTGTGGGTGATTAGTCAGCATCCCAAAAGAGCTTGTGGAAAGACCATCCCTTAGGATTTTTCCAATAGCAGCACTCAGGAAATTCATTCCAAAATACATCTAGGAATTTATTGTGGGCTGGACAATCCACATGAAAACAGTGTAGACAATGTTGACTTTGAATTGGATAAGTCTTAATTTAGTTACTCTTTATTCCAAAGTAAGGACAATAATGTCTGAACATGTTTAATTCAGTTTATGTGATTTGCTGCACAGTCACTGATTTAATTAAATGTTGAGTTCTTTCATGTTGAGATTCTAAGGAGATAAAGGAGGAGAAAGAAAAATAGCTGGGAATTTTCCTCCCTCCATATCAAAGGCCAAGATACCTGGCCTGACTGGTTTAATAGCATCTGTGGCAAGTTGCTCCCACTGGTTAGAAAGTCATTACAGTCATTCAGTGACTCATAGTCAGAGCATCTAATCTATTGCAATTAAAGCATTTCAGTTTTTTGACTGCACAGCTGCAGGCTTATGATAGTAAACAGAATTGCCCTGCAAAGAAAAGATACTATTCTCACAAATATGTCTAGTTCTTTCACAGGAACAATCCACCAGCAAAGGTTATTCTCCTCCTACCTGAAATGAGCAGTGATTAGAGATCATTGAGGTTTATCAATCTAATTTAATTTCTCATTCTAGATAACAAATTTTAAATCTTGGCATGGAAGGAAGCAAAGGAAAAATATTTTTGCTTTTTCTATTGTCTTACCAGCGTAAAATTCAGAGGAGAGAGCAGAAGTTTTAACAAGTGGTTCCCTAGTGCCTACCCACAGGGGTGTGTGTGGATATAATATAAAACATAATTACATAAGTAATGAAGACTGATTCTGCCACTGTGAAAAGCCAAAGGGAGCTCTGGCTTCCAGACTTTCTTAAACCCTGGTTCTTAAATCCTCAAATATGAGACTGACTGTACAGCTGACTTACCACAGAAGAAAATATTGAAGATGAAAAAAACCCCAAATGTCTATGAATTTTTATTGAATACAAAGTGAGGTATATAATGCAAAAATTATTCCACCTGAAAAGAAATTGGTTAAAGAAAAGATGCAAAGTAAAATTGCTTTGGGTTTCTCTGTGTGCATATTCTCTAAAGAGCACAGTAAATGTTTCCGTTAGCAATAGGACTTGTGAGTCTAAATATGTACACATGGCTGGAAAAAAAAAGCATGAACTCTTCTGAGGAGGATTGTACAAGGTGCCAAGGCACACACTCATCCAACCTGTGAAGTCATGGCAGCACCGGGTACACTTATGCCCTGCAATTTCTGCAAGCATATATCCTTGTTCTGAGTGATACACCCAGTCAAGACTTTTTTCTCCTAGACTGATGGTAAGTTTTTATAGGTTGTCTGTCCTTCCTAAGTCATTGTTCTTACTCTTTTAGTAAATGACAAAGCTTAAGGCTACACCCAGCCCTCACTTCTGCCCACTCCAGTTTACATCAAAGTCGAGCCCAGTTCCACTGACACGCTCATTTCAGATGCTGGTAAATCAGCAGGCTGCACAGAGAGGCAACGGGACCTGGCAAGAGGTGTTTTGGTGGTGGCTGATGGAGACTAGTAACTTCAGATTTGGATTCCTTCTGTGCTGCCTTGCAGCTCTGCTGCCAACCTGCCCCTGCCGGCTGGTGGGACAGCGTGGTCGTGCAGATGTTGGGGAACGCACTGACTGAAGGGCTTGTGCTTTGAAAGCATCCATTTTCCTGGAGCTGATAAAAAGTGTCCTTGTTGCTTCACTGTCAGAATATATGTCCACTCCCATTTTTCATAGTGGAATCTGCTTGTTCCCTATTATCCTAACTTACAGAGTTTCATTCCGATAAAATGAAGAGGGGTTGTGCTTAAGGAACTGGTTAGCACAGTGTAGAAGACACATCTGGCCAAATAAATCAGGGATGGTTTCGCTTACAAATCTGTGTGCATATGATTAAGAAACACATAGAAAGCTATCAGTCTCTCAGGTGCACTTAAACCCTGAAACAAAAGTTGTGAAAGTTTTATGTGATTTATATTTATTCTACAATGTCTGCTCAGCAATTGAATGATGGCTTTATAGGTTTGCTTAAAAACTCTAACACTTGTTGATCACAGTATGTAATTTCTGCTATGAAGTACAATGAGTCATTGGTTTGTTTAGTAAACAAGTCTACAGTCTAATACAAATAGCTTTTCTTGGGAACACACTAAATACTCTTTTGTTCAAATCTTTGCAAAAAAATGTCATATCCTACTCTTGAATTCACTATAATAGTACTAACAATAAAACACTCCCTTGACAGCAGCCATGTATGTCTTAACCATCCTGACCCTAGGTTAGCAAAGTACTTACGTATCTCAGTTACTTTACAGATATAGGTGAACATACACAAAGGCTTGAAGCCATTATAATCACATAAATGCCTAAAATTTAAGCAACAAATCAGCTTCTTTGCCAGAGTTGAAAATTTAAGTTAAAATACTGAGCTCCGGTATGTGAAAAATTCTTAAAATGCGTTAACCAGTGAATCATCTGCACATTATGGCTCTGAGTTCTGTAAACCTGTGGTACTTAAAAGGGAGAGGAAGACTTTGAAAAATATCTATAGGCATAGGCTCTCTAAGCCAACAAATTCAGACTTGGGGCAGCTGGGAGCAGCTGTAGTTAAAAGCTTCATGAAGCGGCAGACAAAATTTTTTCTACTGCATATCTGCTCTTTTTGCGCAATTCTCTCTTCTACAGTGCCAGTGTGATTTAGTTTTGCTCTATGGATCCAAAGTCCTGGCTTTTCTCAGAAACTCAGTAAAAAGCAATCAAGGGAAAATCTAAGACTGTTCCCTGCACAACATGGCAGTGTCCCTCCCATCAAGGAGAGCATGAGATGATGTTCAAAGGGTAGGAGAGAGTCACAGACGCTTCCCTTTTTTTCTTAGCAATCCCTGCAGAAATGTTGACAGCACATTTGGGGTGCAGCAAAGAACTCTTTTCATCCTCTATTTTTTCCCATGTCCTTCTGGTCCCATTGCTAAAAGGTATTTGGAACTACATAATGTGTAAGCACGTGTATTTTTGCTTTAGCTGCAGGTAGTTAAAATTATGTGAAACACATGGTATTGGTGTGTATGCATTAGTGAAATGATGATTTGCTTAAAAGCCTTGAATATGGGAAAAAGATAGGTAAGGCAGACAGGTTTTGTACACAGTACTCTATTGGGTAACCATGGAAAGGAAACCCTTGTGAGAAAAGAACAAGAATGGACAAAAAAAAAAAAGTCTCCATTATGTGGAAGGATGAATGATATAGTAGGTACGGTTGTGCCATGGATCTCAAAGGCAAAGACAGGCTCTGAAAAGCTAACAGGTATGGGCCAGAGGCAGCTCTGGCCCCATCAGCCAGTTTTGGTTTATTGCAAATATTGCAGTATTGTATTTTTTCCCTTAATGCTACACCGGATGGATTACATGAATGTCTGTCTGCTATTGAATGTGACCCTCCTGACAGTGTGACATTCTAGATATGTAGTAACAGTAGAATTTCTAGCCATCTTTAAAGCATCTAAAGATCTCTGTCAAGCAAGCGTTTACTGGGAGAGAAAGGATGGAGAGCTTGGGAAGGTGAAGATTCACCCATGGGTGGCTCATGCGGCAAAGTAACAGCCGCACATGTAGTTAGTTACTCTCTCCACTTGACACACGTGCAGGAATAGCTGACTAGCAGAGTTTTAGAAGCATAAGGCTTTATTAGTGCTCCTGGTGTCATTCTTATAAGAGAGTTTTTCCACTTTTGAAACAGAATTTTGTAGCCTTAAGCTATGAACAGCTAACAAAACTTAAGAGTCACATTTAGAAAAATACACATTCTGACGAAGGACTTCAGCTAACCCGAAACTGGCCAGTGTAAACTGTCTTATCTGATGCAGGCTGACGGGGACCAAAACTGCAAAGCCTGGCAGCCACAGTGATTGCCTGTGAGCATGGGAGGATGGAGTGATGTAACAGAAACACACAGGTAGAGCTGCCAAAAGGAAAAGGGGTGTTGCTGGGTATGGCTGGGACATGTCAGAAGGGGTAGGGAAGGTGGAAGCAGTGCCTTGTATCCAGGAGTAACTGGAGTAGCAGAACTTATAAATGAGAGTGGTTCTGTGTCTGGGGTAAACAGGAAAACCTTTAAGTGAAAGGGAAGAAGTATACCAACTTGGGAGTAGACCTGAGATGCATGGGAACTGTCAGAGCTAGACATTATCTAGGATGGTGCCTCTGAAAAAGGCGGAATTGTTGCTTGCTGGTCACAGTTAATGTAAGCAACTTTGGTCCTGTTTTTCCTTCCTAGCTATTCCCTGATTTGGTATTCCCATTCTGGCTGGTAGGGAAGAAAAACACGAGACCTGTCCTTAAACTCTCATTATGAACAGAAATTACTGTATAAGAACATGCTGAACACATGACCCATGGAATCTGTACATGTGCCTTGGAAAAACAATGGGTTTGTGAGAAAATGGAGTTAGTGTCAATTTGATGAGGACTTGTATTTGTCGATGAGGGCCATGAACAAGCACTGGGTTCATATCTGTGCCTCATACAGAATGAGTTAATATCCAAGCAAAGATAGGGGAAGGTGTTGAACATCTGTCTAGAGTACCTAAATAGCTAAGACAGATCAGCTCAGAGAAGTGTATATATATATATATGCATATATATGGGTCCAAGTATACAAAAAAAAAGAGAATAGATCATCAACAGAGAAATGAAAAGCATTGCTGTGTGGGTTCCACACAGCAAATGAAATAAAGGAGACAAATCACTACAGTAAATGCCTTGAAGGAAGACAGGTAAAGCTTCAAACAAACAAAGTTGGAAAGTTATACAGTTTAATGTGCAATATAAACTGTCATCGAGTTTACTTCAGAAAAGGTTGCCAACCATGTTGGTTTTACAAGCCATTATGACAGCAAAGATGTCTTATTATTGTAATTAAGTAGGTACGGCTTAGCTATACTCAGGCCAGTATAACTGCAGCTGCACCACAAAGGATTTACCAGTTTAGTAAGAACAGAATAGATTCAAGACAAAGAGGAAGACTGGTCAAAGAGGAAGATCTGAATATCAAAGAAAAAAAAGAAGCTAGAAAAACTACTTAGAATTAGTAAGTTGCTAATTTTTGTTTAGAAAATATTTACCAAACCGTTGTTGATACATTTATTATTAGGCATCTGTAATCAGACCATGCTTACTTTGATCTTACTGAAATGAGAAGAAAAATCCACCTGAGGTGAGGCTCCTTCCCACAGCCCAGGGCAGCCTCACTTTTGCTCACTGGCACCATTATTTTTAAACATAGTGCCACAAACACAGTGTAATGTCTCGGTGTGACCCAGAAGCAGGTTCTGAAGCAAGAGTGCCCTTTTCTGGCGCTCAGTACTCAAAGCAGGGCCCAAATACTCCTGAAGAGATCTAGGCAGTTCTGAGTAGCCATATATTCATAAACAGCTCATTAACAAGCTTCTCTCTCAGGATCTGAAATTCTCGGAAAGCTGCAGCTTTGCTGAGAGGTACAGTTCCTTGAGAGTTACAACCCTTCTGTCTTGCAAAGTCAGGTCTTGTCTCGAACAGCTTGTTCAGCAATGTTTCCTGCTGTTTGTTCTCTGCCAGACATTTTCATGTTAAGCTAGGAGAAACCCATTCAGTTGTCTGCTTCTTACTAAGTGTTCGGCTTCACTTCCTTCTCAAGTCCTTCTGCTACCAAGCTAAGAGTGAGAAGCTCCCCAAAGCCCTGAGGCTTCTGTTTCCATCCTTCTATCACGACTGAGGTGAACAGGGCAATAGAGAAGCTCAGTTCAATTATGCTACAACACTGTACACTTATTTTCATACATTTATGTGTACATTTATATATATATACTTATTTGTCTGCTATACATGAAGAACAAGGCAGAAACATGCTTATGCAGAGTAAAAATGAACTGTCCTACTGATTCCAGCTTCTGCTTTGGACTTTTGCTGCACTATTCATAGCTTCTGTAAAACTGAAACTCAACCCAAGCAGAGCAGCTCCTGCAAATATTCAACTGAACACAGAGACGACCATGTTGGAAGAAGGCAATTACTCTTCCTCATGCCAAAATTACTGATCTGACAAGCTGACCTAGCTAAAATAACAAGTCTCCGAGTGGGTGCTGTAAAAGCGGGGACACTCAGGGAGGGACAGAGCAGCAAACGCATGACCGCGGACTGTGCTGTCAGTGGTACCCCACCTCCAGTGTCTCTGTGTACTTTCTGGTTCTTTTTAGGATAAAAGTACCCGGAGCGTAGACATGAGAAATTACGTGTTTTCAGGTGGAAATTAACATCATTACAGGGCTTTTTGTCCGCTTGAGTCCACAGCCCAGGTCAGGGCAGGCGGCCCCAGCCACATACGCGGCGTTCCCAAGCCCGGCCGGGCGGTCCCCGGCAGCGTCCCCCGTCCCGGGGAAGCGGGCGGGGGCGGGCGGCTCCACCGCGACCTCCCCTGCGCCCCTCCCGCGGCCGCACGGAGGGAGCCCGCGGGCCTCGCCCCCGGGCCGGGGCCGCCCCTCCTTCCCGCCACGGGACGCCGCCGGGGTGGGATCGCGGCTCTGCCCTCCCCGGGGCAGGGCTCGGCGGGGCCGGTCCCGCGGAGCGGAGCGGAGCTGGTCGGGTGGGCGCAGTGCCGCGGCGATGCTGGGCGTGCGGCTGCTGGCGTGCTGCCTGCTGCTCGGAGGCCGCGGCCCGGCGCGGGGTGCCGCCGCCCTCAGCCAGGACGCGGTGCCCTCCCTTCGGAGTGAGTGACGCCTCCGGGAGGCGGCCCGGGAAGGGAACCGGGACGGGGACGCGGGGCGTCCACGCTGGGGCCCCCGCGGCGGGTCGGGGAGCGCCGAGGGTCGGGCAGCGGCGGCGGCCCCGCTCCGCGCCGAGGTGGGGCCGTTCGCCCCCCGGCCGCTCCCCAGCCCCGTCCCTCCAGCGGGGATCGCGGCGGTGAGGCAGCCCGCGGGCCTCGCGCTTCGGGATCTGCCCCGTAACCCCTGGCAGAGCCCCGGTGGCTCTGAGCGCTGTGGGCGGTCGGGACGTGTTAAGGGGCGAGGCTCCGTGCTGGGGTCAGCCTGGTCCCGGCCGGGGGGTCCGGGCAGGGTGAAGGGCTCGTCCCGCACAAGGGTGAGGGGTTTTGGAGGCGGGAGGGGCCGAGGGCAGGCACTGAACCCGTGCCAACCTGCCCCTGCCTTGCGTCCTTTTCGTCCTCTTCTGCTTATTGTTCCACTGCACATTGAATTTGTTGCACTTGGAAGGAATATAGGTTATTTTTTTCTCATTTCCAATAAATTCCAGTTATTTTCTCTGTTACCACATAAGCAGTTTTCACTGGGAGGGAAGGAAGTGGGAGGTGAGGAGGAAGGAAATGAAGATAGCTTGTTCTCCTAACTTTCTAACAGCTGTTTATTCACTATTAGCTTGTGTCGAACCTAAGTAAACAGGAACCTGGAGGTACTGCTCAGCTCTTCATCATTGGTTTCACATCATCTTGAGGCTTCGCTTGTGCCTTGTCGCTTTGTCCTTGTGTGGAGCAGCCTGGATGGAGGAGAAGCGGGATGTTTCCAAAGGCCTCTCTCCACCCTGGCAATTCCTAGCGCACAGGCATTTTTCTTTTCTCCTTGGGTCCTCAGTGGCTTGACAGTTTATAGACCTCCTTGCAGCTTTTCATCTGCAGGATTTGGGGCACAGAGTCTTCCCTGACCCTGGGAGCTTTGTAACAGAACCCTTCTATGAGAATATCTGTGAAACAAATTTGCAAGCTGACAGGGAGCTCCAGAGGTATTCCCAAGGCTCCATGTTGCTTCAGTTGTCTCATTGCTGTAGTTGAGGAGAGGGCTGAGCTAAGGCCAGCGGAGCTGTCACAGAACCTGCCAGCTCTTGTGTGTTACTTCTGCCTTGAGCTTGCAGCCCTCAGGCTTGCACAGCTCTCCTCCCAATTGCATTTTGTAGTTGTGGAGCAGAAACCACATTGAGAAGGGGGCTGTTTTTGGCTTAAGAAGAATGAAAAAGGGAAGCATGCTGTTATTAATGGAGATCATACAACTGGGTTATTTGTGTAGACTGTGTAAGACCCTTATCTTTTCTCAGCAGTCATTGCAACTCCTAAAAGCCTTACAGATAAAGGCATTCAAAGGTTGAGAATCCTTCGTCTTTGTGTTGTGTTGCTCCCCCTACCCCCATGAAGCTGCTGCATGGGAGCTGCTGTGTGCTATTGCAGTGGAGGTAGATTGGGAATTTGCATAAGAAGTTTATTTAAGTGTGAATTAACCTCATTAATCAACGTTTACTGGTGCTAACAACATCCCAGCTTCCATTTATCTAGCAAATTAACAGTCTGTTTTCTTTGTCAACCAAGATAAGACCACCATGGGAAGGATATATGTTAGCATGAGAGGCAGAACCTCTTTCTGGCCATGTAAATAGAGATGCCTGTGTTGCCCATGGAGGATTGGGTTGGGTAAGGAGGGTGAAAGCAGCACAAACTGCATAACTTCACAGGAAACTCAAAAGCAAAGGGCCCAGATAGGTATCTGTCACAGTGTTGTCTGATGGTTTTTCAGTGAGCTCAGACACCCAAGAGCTGTAGAGATACAGTGGATTAAGGGAACCTTGCTCTACCCCAAATGTTTAAGGGCTTAACGTAGGATAGCTGCTAGGTGCTTGAGAGATGAAATTACACGTCAGTCTGATTCTCATGTGCCAGTGAGAAAGGCAGCTCCTGCACCATCACAAGCTACTAATGCCTACAGCCGTGTGGAAACCAGCCCTGTTACTAGTGCTACAATCTGCAGTGTGACTGTCTGTCCTCTCCAAGTCAAACAGCTTGATGTGCTCTGTGCAGAATCTGTAACTAGAATCCTCTCTATATATCTTCTGTGTTCTGCTTCCTGTATGCACATTATATTGGTGAGTGGATCACCTGTTTGTTAGGTTGCACTGTCCTCCTGATGCTTGAAAAATCTCTTTTTTAGAGCTACACATAAGCTGTATGTACTAAACCCAAAACCAGCATGTGGGTGGATCTCTGCATCTCATACTTTATATGTGGGCTATGTCAGTGTGAGAGTTGTTAGGGTTTTTTTAATTATACTTACTGCTTCAGGATGTTAGGTGTTGTGAGTTACAGCAGCTAGAAAGCACATATGGCAGAAAACATCACTAACATTTCAAGGCAAAGTGAAAGTACTGCACAGGTTTTCAATGCATACTCTCCTGAGGCATAAAATAAATATCTTGCCTGTAACATGAGAGGAGCTCCATGGGTTAATTACTGCTGGATTTCAGAGTCAGTGAAATAGCTGAGCTATTACAGGTTTATATTTTGCTGATTTCCAGTTCCTCAGCTGCCTTTGGGTTCTTTTTCAGTCTATATGCTCAGTTAAACATTTGCTCCCAAGACATTAAACAGCTGAGTTGTTTTTTTTTCCCCTACATACTTACAATGTTAAGTCATATAGTTCTGTGAATTTCTACATGGTTCCAAGAAAACTGGGATGTGAAGCTAACCCCACAACATCTGCTCTGGTCCAGGATAGTCATGTAAGGCTGAAAAATACACACCCAAGAGGGGAGGGATACTTTAACCCTTGTCCACCAGCTCTCATGGTATAGATAAATCCTACCTTTTCTGTATCCTATTTACCATGCAAAATATTTTCTTTCTGCTTCTGTGGTGGGAGAGCATGAAGAATTAAAATGTCAAAGAATATGTCAATGTCGGCTGTAAACTTTATAGCTGATACATTAATGGCACTTCCCAATGCCTTCCTCCTCCCTGCACGCTCCCCCCCAATTAGTTAATTATTTTATAATATACAGTATGACCTCTTGTAACACTTAACCTGTACTCCATTATAGGGTATTTCTTCATGTGTTTTTTGTGGTTTGGTTTTTTTTTCTTTGAACGTGACTGATAATTTTGGGCACTTCATCTTTTCTTTGACTATCCAACTTGAGAAGTATTACATAGACTTACTTTTGTGATCTTGCCAGTGGTCCACATGTTAAAACCTCATCTGGCACCAGTAGTCTTATTTTTTGAAGTGCCAGTTATTTATTAATTTCAGTTTTCTTCCTAAATAGCTGAAACGGAAACATTTGTCTTTTGATACTGTTTGATCAATTATAGTATTCTACAGCCTGAATTTATTTTCTTTTTTCCCTCTGTGTAGATAAAGGGATATTTATTATCCAAAGTGAAGACTCCAACTTGTGCATTAAAGTGGACACAGTTGGCCTTATTCTGGAAGACTGCAGTCGACTCTCAAAAGACATGTTATGGAAATGGGTATCAAATCGCCGTCTCTTCAACGTAGGCAGAAGTACCTGTCTAGGACTGAACATCAGTAGACCAGAACAGCCATTAAGTATGCTTGAATGTGATTCAACTCAATACTCATTATGGTGGAATTGTGATGGAAAATCATTAGTTGGTGTATCAGAGTACAAATTAGCCATTGAAAACAGCAAACGTATTGTGGCCAAAAAGAAATCTACTTATCAGTGGAAACAGTACATGTCCTATGATGAAGACCTCTGTGAACTCCCATTTCAAGGTAAAAGTAGAATTTTGTCATAGCAGTGTAGATGGGAAAAGTTTGGAAAAGTTCTTCTAAAGCAAGGTCAGGTGCTTATGATGCCTTCCACCCTCTGTTGTGGTTTGGGACTCAAAGTTTGGGTTTTTTATTTGCAGTGGTTGAGGTGAACATACCACACAATTGATTTTTTCCTTTTGTGCTATATAGGCCCAAAAAAGCACCAGTATCTTGGCAAATCAGGAAATGTTAATTTCAAATCCTCTATGAAATAAAAAGGGGAACTGAGGATTTGCTGTTGCTTGTCTTGTACCTTTCATTATCAGTTAAACCTAATGAAGATAATGAAGGATTTGGAATTCCTATCACTGAAAATCACTCTGTGATCACAGCGTGCATGAACCAAGTGTTTGCAATGTTTAGCACCTGGACTCTGAACAAGGCAAACTTTGGAGCAGAGATCAAGGTTTTGATTAATCGTGCTGTACAGCTAGCGAAGGCAGAGCACTGTATGTCAAGATCCAGGTCTGCAGACCTGAACAGTTTTCTGGCTATAAGAATTTAGATAAACCCATTGACAACAAACAGCAACAGACTGTACCTTGACCCCATCCTCGGCAGTTCTGTGAAAGGAAAGGCATAATGTTTGCACAGCATGTCTCATTCTGGAGCTCTTGCTTCCCCCCATCTGAACTGGGTGTTTGGGTTGCAGATCTCGTCTCACTGATTTCCTCTGTAGGTGTACCTGGGCTTGGCCTCTGCTCTCACCAAAGTCCTTCCTTTGAGAGCTGTGATAACTGACTGGGAAAGCACTATAGCATCCAGCTTCTTTAAAATCTAGTGGAGTTTATACTTAAGACCAGAATGAAAATATTTAAAACTAAAAAATGTCTTACACATTTGCTATGTACACATAGCGAGATGAAAGCAGACCTGGTTTAACCCTAGTATTGCAACATCTGGGGAGAAGAGGATCAGCCTTAGTTAGGCAGGCACTTCTAGCGTAGTTTCAGGACCAAAGTAAGTAATCGGGTTGGCAAAATTTCTCTCACCTCCCAGTTTCTATTTTCCTCCTTCTACCTTATCTTAGGTACATGGAAATGCACCTCTGTAGCTAGCAGCTACAGCTGGTAGTGAGTAGACAGAGAAGCAATCCTGAATTTTTTTTATTTGTTTTTCACCCATGTTCTTACTATCATCACCTGTTCATATCAGAAGGTTTTAAAGGGGATTTACAATGTGTAAACTGCTTTTTTATATGTGCACAATCAGCCATTCACTCTGGAAACCTCTAGGTACCTAGAAGTATGTTTTGATTCTGTAGTTGAAGGACTTTGATCTTTAGGCTATCAACATGGGATCTTTCACAAACAATGTCATTCTAAGCGTGGTTGTGGTTCTTTGACCTTTTGTAGAAGCTCTGAGGTTACAGAGGCACTCACTGAGGTGAAGCTTTTACGACTTTCAGTTGCACTAGATTCTCTCAATGTTTTGGTACTCAAGTACAATAGGAAAATATTTTAAATATTTTATAAGGCATTAATTGATTCTGACAACAGATGTATGTAACATCAATTCTTTAGCTAGATTATTATTCCCCATGGTATAAAAACTTATTTTTAAAAGCTTATTTAATACTCTTTTGTCTTTCTCATTTCCTTTCCCATAGAATGACAAAGAGAATGGAAAAACCATTAGAAAAAAGCACTTTATAAAGACTGGGAGGAGCATCTAAGCATGCACTGATTCTGCTAACTATTGTTTTATATAGTTGTTCAGTTGTAATAAGTTATGAGAATGTGCCTTGCTTCATGGTGACAGATTTCATAAATTATTACTTCCAGATTCTTTTCACTGAAGTTATGCTGCTCATACTTGTAGTGCTGTGTTATCAATTATAAATTAAGATTAGAAAATAACTTTATACAGTTTGTTTTTTTAATTGCTACTGAAAATGGAAATAATGAAATATGGGAGCAAAGACATTTCTGTCAACTGCATTATTTTATTCTCTGCATTTTGTTTATTGCAGAAACATACACCTTGCTGGGAAATTCATTTGGTTTGCCATGTACTTTTCCATTTAAATATAACAACAAGTGGTATTATGAGTGTACCAGAGAGGGAAGGGAATTTGACTGGTGTGCTACAACAACTCACTATGAACAAGATGAAAAATGGGGATTTTGCCCAGATGCTGGTAAGATGCTTGTCTTCTCTCCCCGCCTCCCTCCCCCCCATCCCCCAAGAGTGTCTGTGCTCTGTGTTAGTAACTCTAGGACACACCATGTTTTGCATTACTTCCCTTCAGTTAGAGGGGGATGAGAAGACTTTAGGAATTTTTTTCATAATTTATTATGTTTTGCCTTTGGGGACCCAAGTCCTCATCCCAAACCCAAAACTACAGGGGGTGAGCAAAAGGATGTTACTCTGCTCAGCCTATTGACCTAACCCTGCAGCCAAACCTTCTCCTCTGTTCCAGTGATACTCGGGGAGCTTCTCTAAGCGTGTAAAGTGAGGGTTGCTCCTGCAAAGTCACTTTTTGACTTCTGACTGCGTTACTTGGACATATGTGGGGCCTAAAACATTTAGAAGCAATAGCTTTCTGAAAGATTTTGTCTGTATAATCTCCATGAATATTCCAACTTCTTGCATAAATAAGAAGAATAGTATCTTTTATCAGCAGAAGTGGTTTGGAAAGCCCTTGCTGCTCAAGCCGTGTTTCAGATCTTTGTTCCAAAGAATCTTAAAACCAGTTGTAAATGTGTATTTCTAGTGGAGATTTATGGGCAACCATTATAATAGATGGTCTTTCTCATATTTTGTAATTATAGTAATTGTAATTTATTCTCTTGAGTGCAAGACAAGAGGAGATCCAGTGACTGCTACTCCACAAGTTGAGTTCGGTGTTCATAGTCTGAATATTTCAACATTCAGCTTTAGGAACAAATGATCAGCTGGCATATATTAAAATGTATCTCTGTTGGCTTCAGGAGAGCTGTGAAAATCACCACCAGATCAGCTCCTGAGTATTTTATCAGTCCTATCAAATATGGAGCAACATTTTATTTCAATAGTGCCCTGTTTCCTTATGTCCTTTCACAAAAGAATGTGAAAGGAGTTCATAGTCATGCTTTCATTGGGATACTACTGCCATTAACTAATTGAATTGTTTGAGGTGTTATATTTCTGATTAGTTTGTAGACTTGGGCTGTTGGTGATGAGTCTGTTTTTGAGCAGAGAACGACTGTGATGTTTTTTGGAAGAAGAACCCTGACACACACCTTTGTTACCAGTTCAACCTTGTGTCTGTGCTGTCCTGGCGGGAGGCACGGGCTGTCTGTCAGCTGCAGGGAGGAGACCTGCTGAGTGTCACTGACCCCGAGGAGCAGAACTACATAAGTAACTTAAGCAGTGAGTAGACATTTCTTTCGGGGAAGAAGACCTATAGGAAACCTGTAGTTAGATTTCCCCTTTGCCCATGAAAAGGGTGTAAGCTTTGGAGCTTAATACTTGTTTGTGGTGTCTCCCCCATTGCTGCTTGTGAGGCTACATCATGTAACACACCTCAGTACAGCTGTTTGCAAAAGCAAGGGTGAAGGTAAGTTACCACTTTAATAACCCAAGTGCAGAAGTGGTGTTATGTGAGGGTGTAATTGTCTTAATCCTCCCCACAGAGACTCCCATTCATTCTTGCAGCTGTGGTTATGAAGCGTGTTTGTTTGCTTTGGAAAATTATACAAATACTTACCTTCTCTGTAATGTACTCTTGTGTCCCCTTCTCTGTTAATTTTCCTTTGCAAGCTGGACTTCACCAAATGTGAATGACAAGAACATTTCTTCAGGCTTGAAGTAAATGTCCTGTATAGGAAAAATGCCAACTCTGTTTTCATAAGTGGGTGGTATTCCTTGTCTGATAAGCCTTTTGCTTTCCCCTGTGCAGCAAGCATCTCATACAAATTTTGCAGAGCCTTCTGACAGCATGTTTTCTTTGGGTGCATGGAGAGGGCAAAGCAGAGGAATGGGTGGTAGAGCTGTGAGGTGAAAGGCTACCTCAGGTTTCTTACTCCTTGTTTCCCATTTTTGCTGATTTTCAATTGCAGGATATATGCAAACTGTAAGTTAAAAGAACTATTTCATTAGCTATTTGATATGTCTGCAGACTGTAGTGGGACTGGAAATTGGTTTACAGAAAGCTGAAACAGGCTATCCTTTATGTAGCTGCTCGTTCTAGATGATGTTCTAAGGTCAGCAACAAATTTTGCAGGAAGGCTGTAGCAGGTTGAGTAGCTTTGGAAGGTTGCAGACTTCTAAGTTTATTCCTTTCCATCAACACAGTTTTCATGTGTTGATTAATGATGTAATGGACTTTTTCTAAGGACAGAAAAATAGCCTAAACTTTCTGGAGGTTGGTTTGAAGTTTTGGTTTATTCCTATTGTAACAAGTCAAGACAGCAGATTTATACCTGTAGGTATTTTAAAGCATGGTGAAAGTGTGAAGTGTTACTTTGTTTATTTTTTTACTTTGTTCATTTTTCTGTTTCAGGGCAGCTAAATGCCACAGACATGATGCTGTGGATGGGCCTGAATCGCTTGGAGGAAGATGCTGGCTGGCAGTGGTCAGATGGAGCACCTCTAGTGTTTGTGAACTGGAGAGCAAGTACTTGATGTTCCTCTTGGATATGATATAGCAGTGTAATTATATGCGCTCTCTGACTGCAGCTTGGTACAAGACTCCTGTTCCTACAACTACATTTGAAACGTGAACCAAGTGAACAAATGCACCCTTTTGGGGGGGGAGGGGGGGTTGGGTTTTTTTCCCTTTTCAGGAATATTGCTAAAAGCCCCTTCTAGGGATGTATCATTGAGATGGATCTCTTCAGAGTGTTAATCATCTAGCCCTTTTGGCATTTACTTTTAAAAGTGTTTTTAAGATTCCAGTTGCATGTTTAAAAGCTATGCTCTAGCTGGTGTCATGGAGGAGAGGAGTTGATTAACATGGTGTAATTGACTTTAGCACATTAACATGAGTTTCGTGACTCGATTTTCTACATTTTGAGGACTGTCCACCAGCAGATACAATATAGACACTAGATCTTATTTCATCCTCTCATCTTGGCAGCAGCCAAGGAGGGATTGTCACACGTGTATAAATCATGGTCAGTGTTTAGGTGTCCATAGTATTGGTGTGATATTACTATATATTCATTCAATAAGATGCAGAGAGCCTTACAACATCATTTTATAAGTAAGAACAGATTTTTTTTGTAATTTTGTCCTTCTCAAAAATTTATTTGCAGATGTCTCTGACAGCCGTTTTAAAGAAAATGATTGTGCAGTGATTGATTCAAGATTGATGTACGGCTGGCAAAGTTATTTATGTGAATCTGGATTGCCTTTTGTATGCAAAAAATATTTAAATAAGACAGAGCATGAAACATTGGGTAAGTCTCTCAGTGTTACTGTCTTCTGTTTGTGGGTGTGGAAGGAGAACAAGAGGAAGCCACCAGAATATAAAGTCAGCAGAACAAGAGTCTTAGCTGGACTAAATGTATGGGTTTGCTAGTTTAAGTTGAATACAGTTTAACTGATATACTAACACTTTCTTCTCTTTAAATGCAGTCCTGGAAAATGATGAAATTCTTAAAACTAACAAATAATTTTAATATACATAGCATTCAATTGGTTCCTTACATGATCAGAGGCTTACAGAATGCTCATTCTCTTTGTATTACAATAGAACCACACTTTTGAGTTAAAAAATAAGCTTTTGGCTTTCAGTGGCCCACAGAGAAGAAAGTTTTATAAATGCAGGTCAAAATTTGCAGTTATTGTAATGGCATGCTGTACTTTTGATAGAGAAAAAAAACATAGTACATATACTTTTTTAAGCATTTCTGTAATGAGTACAGACTATATAGTGCACAGAATGCCTCAGACTCCCATTCTATGGGAAAGTTAAACAGGAGTTTATTGGAACATAATTTTTCATTTTGATGAGAACTTGCATAGGTTCATCTTCTTCCTGATAATTTAAAAGACAGTTTCGTTACTTGTTTCAGATAATCAGAAAGGACTTATCCAAACTTTTTATAGGTAATGCATCTGAAAAAGATTTAGCTGGCTTTAAATCAACTTCAGAGGTAATAAGAGATATACAAAATGCCTTAAGCTGAATACCAGATCCATTACTGTGTTTGCACTAGTCCAGCAGCCCAAATGGTTGACTCATAAAATACAGTAGGAGAAATTTGTTTGCTTGGTAGGTGGTGTTCCATAGAGCATGTGTTTTGGCCTCCTTAAGTCATCTTGGATGACTCCATTTTCAGCATTTGTAGATTAAAACAATGCACCCATCTTGGATGACTCCATTTTCAGCATTTGTAGATTAAAAAAATAGCTCTGAATGTGTTATGAACATAGTATAACCTTGGCAATTCTAATATGCACAATTTTTGTATGCTTAATTAAAAGATACATGGAAGTATTATGCCACTCGTTGTGACACTGGCTGGTACCCGTACAATCGCAACTGCTACAGACTTCATAAAGAGGAGAAGAGTTGGAACGACGCTTCTGTCTCCTGCCAAAGTGACAATAGCAGGCTCATTAGTATATCCTCCATGGCGGATGCAGAGCTGCTCCTTAACTTGCTTGAAAGTGGTGAGTTTTGGGAGTTAAAGTGTCCAGTGTTTCTTGCACTTGTTTTGTGATACTCTTTTGTGCAGCCCTTTGACATTGTTAGCCACTCTAGGCACTTTGTTACATGGTGCACCCACGTGATGTTTTCCAAAAAACATAGCATGATGCATGCTCCTTCTAGGAGTCTTAAAAATCCATAGCACCACCTTCTCCAATGACCATACTTAAAGAAGTGAAGTAAGCACAGTAAGGCCACATTAAACACACTAGCTTTCATCCTTTTCTGTTCTTCGCTGGTTCCTTTCAAACTGTTTCAAAATACTCGGTGATCCTTATGCAGTAACTGTGCTTGGAACCAGCAACAGTTCGGAGTATCTTTTCCTTTCAAGCTGGACTTGTCCACACTGTTAAGTTGCTGCTGGTAGTATGTTGGCAGAGTCCCCTTTGATGGCAGCAGGGTGTATCAAAGGACTTCTGCTACTCTGTGTGCTAGTCTGTGTTGTCCTAAGAGGTAGCATAATTAAACAAGGAACTTAATGAACAAAAGCTCTGTGGTGCAGCACTGACAAGGCTTTTGTTATGATAACATGAGCACACAAGTCTTACAGAGCAGCAACTCCCCGGGGAACTGGGGTTGTTTATCCTGGAGAAAAGAAGGCTTAGGAGAGACCTTATTGCTCTCTATAGCTACCTGAAAGGAGGTTGTAGCGAGGTGGGGGTCTGTCTCTTCTCTCAAGTGACAAGTGATAGGAGAAGAGGAAAAGCTTTCAAGTTGTGCCATAGGAGGTTTAGGTTGGACATTAGGGAAAATTTCTTTACTGGAAGGATTATCGAGTACTGGAACAGGCTGCCTTGGGAAGTGGTGGAGTCACCATCCCTGGAGGTATTTAAAAGACATGTAGATGTGGTGCTTAGTGACATGGTTTAGTGGTGGACTTGGCAGCGTTAGGTTAACAGTTGGTCTTGATCTTAAAGGTCTTTTCCAACCTGAACAATTCCATGGTTCTATAACAGCAGAAAAGAAAAGTGAGTATTTTGTACCTCCAGCTGACATCAGTGTTCTGACAGAGCTGCACAGTTTGGCCATGATTTTAAGCTTTCCAGAGATGGAGCACAGTGACATGCTTTATCAACTTGGTCCTATCAGCTGTGGTTGCAGGATGATGTGTTACTCTGGATTTACTGGACATCATCTCCCATTATTGTCCCTTGTGCCACCCATCTTCTTTGCTGTTCTGTCTGTCTTTCTTCTAGTGGGTTAACAACTATATCATCTTTCTCACCTCAAATGCTATTATTTCCAGAGGTGCTGTAATGGTTAGATGTAATTGTTCCTCAGATTGTATTCAGCTTCAAAGTCTGCTGCTTCTATTTCAGACCTGCCTCAGGCTTCTCTTCAGGAGAATAAACTTCACATGCCTGAAAGCCAGTCTGCTTTGTCTAGCCATAGTAGCTGGTCAAACTGCAAGTCTTGTCTTTCCTATGTTTGCCAGCTGCTGTGGCTGCAGCTCTGTTGTCACTGGAATTTATAAACATCACTCAGAGAAACCTAAAGCTGAGTGTGTCATGGAAGATTATAAGAAGAAATTTTTCTCTTCTATGCCCGGATTCAAAAAAGTGCATATGCTCTTGATTTGTATTTTTTCAGGATTTCAAGGGATATTATCGTGTATGTTGATCTAGTTTTGAAACAGTTTAGTCTTCACAGGCAGTAGAACATTATTTCATCAGTAAGGTTTCCAAAAGTTTGTACAGCTATTTTTGCCCCTGAAAGTATGTAATTCTTACCAAAGTCCCATGAATAATTTTTAATGGTGGTGTTAATGTTACAGGAAGAACAGTCATTATTTCTTCACCGTTAAAATCTGAACTCACTTATTCTTTTACAGAAAATGTAACTGAAACATGGATTGGGTTATACAGTAATAACACTCCAGTTGTTTTTAAATGGTCAGATAGCACCCCAGTAACATTCTCAAACTGGCACAGCCAAGAACCTAACACCTTTCAAAGAACAGGACAACTCTGTGTTTCAGCACAAGGATCTGTAAGTTTCCTTTTCTTTTGAAAGAATCAGACACTTTTATTTTAGCTCATAATAATTTATTTTCTCACTGTGTGTACCTTTTTAAACCGTGACATGTTGTATGACTGTGATTTTTAATTCCTAATATGTTGTGACAAACTCAATGAAACCTTTAGAAAACAATAAATTTTTCAGTACTGATGCACTAAAAATTAATCATAGATTTTGAGCTTATGTTTAATAAAAAGTGTTGCATATGTAAAGCTTGCCAAATGGAAGGGAACAAATGTAAGTAGGCATTTTAATAAAGATTAAGTAATTTAAAATCCAAATAATGTATAGCATAATTTATGGTGCTTCAGTTCTGGTCTTGAAAACTTCAAAAACATGTTTTGAAAAACTGTCAGTTGTGCCTATTTTATCTTGCTGTCAATATTTATAAAATTTATGTAGCATCTTTCAAAACCAGATAGTAGTCTAGATCCACAGAAAATTATGTAGAACTTGACAGCAGTAAGATTGACCCCAAATCAGCAAGGTGTTGTAAAACTGGGAGTAATGGTCAAATAACACTGTCCTGTCTTATCGATATTCAGGGTTTTTTTGTAATTTGGTCATAAGTTTACTTTACTTTTACAATTAACAGTACTTAAATTCACTAATGTGTGACACATAAGCAGTGCTACAATCTTTGGTTTGTTTTTTTAAAGTATGTTTTGTCTTAAAACTGTCTGTTGTCTGTCTCTCTGGCAGTAGGTCCAGATTGCAATCTTTAATTCATGGGAAAGCCCATTACAGTGACCTGGAAAAGTGGGTTCCCATTAGAAGCAAAGAACAGGACACTGGTAAAATTGTTTTTAGATACACAAGCCCATATTTTAGTCAGTTTGCAAGTGTTAACAAACCAATGAAAATGTAAACTGCAAAATAAAAAAAAAAATTCATCAAGCATTATTTTTGGTACACGTCCAGTATGTATAGATGTCTGAAAAGTATATCATACGAAGTTCTTAATATCTTGAGTAAGGACTGTTCAGATACAAAGATTAATCTTACAAAAGATTATAATAGGAAGAAAGTTTCTATCTGTTCAGAAAAGTAAGTTCTCCGACATGGCCACAGTGTTAGTTAATTAAGATGCATTACATCCCAAAGACTGATTCAGAGACAAACCCTTTTGTATGATTGATTTGAAAAGACCTGCTGATAGTGTTGGTAGAAATAAATGGTCCATCTAAGGGTAAATGCTTTGAGTGAGGAAAATTACTTGCTTTTAGCAGAAAGCTAAAATAGCAAGTGGGAGTGTAATCTAATACATGCATAGATATGCATGAGAATATGAGTATGTACAGCTTATATTTCCTTTTTATCCCTTAGGACGGACATTGGAAGGTTAAAAAATGTGAAGACAGATCTTTCTACATTTGCAAAAAAGCAGGGGAATTTAATAATGTCTCTCCTGAGCTGGAATCAAGTTGTCCAGAGGTAAGGGGTTTTGAGGGTTTTGTTTGTTTTAGAGCCTTACTGATAAAATAGAATTATATAGGAAACCTCTGACTGTAGCTGCAGAACACATGGATTTAAATAGATAGTTTTTCATATTAAAGACATAGTTGGGTTTTTTTCTAGGAAAAAATCTCATTGTTTGCCTTAATAGTATGTAAACTAAATTTTAATATAAGATTTAATACAAGATCCTTTCTCAGGATGCCTTTCACGGCTTGTTGCATTGTCAGCAGTTGTGACCCCAGTTCCTGTTTTTTTCTAGATCAAAAGTGAAACTCCTTTTGTCCACCATCTGTGCAAATAATGGCTGTTACAGGATGCCACATCCCACACATGGTTTTCATACATTGAAATGGAATGTCAGGGTGCAAACCAATCGGTTTCATTGACACGGAGAGTGAATTCTTCCGCTTGTACTTTAGCATTCCTTTTGCTTTCAAACACAAATTGGAAGGAGCACAGCTATCTAAATAGGACTTTTTCAAGCTTCTAGGTTCTCCATTCTGGTAGTAAAAGGTAACCTGCTAAAGTATGGTTTTATTTGCCATCGGTTCCTTTCCTCAGCGTGAAAAGAGGAAACTTGTAGACTTTGTATTTCATTCAATATTCTGGTGGATCTTTGTGAACCTCCTTTTCTAGCAACAAAAATCTTTCCTCTCTAACTTGCTTTATTATGTAGATCATTGTCTTGCCTTTTTAATTTCCTGTCCTTTTTCTTGAGAAATCAACAAATGCAACCAGTTCAATTAATTATAAGAAGCTTGAAGCTGAACTGTTGGGAGTCAGATGCAGTCTTTCCCCAGTCGTACTGTGGTCAGATCCAGCAGTCTGGCCATACCATCAGGGAGGCAGAAGTTACTGCTTGTTTCCATTAAACTTAATGCTTAAAATGAACCATGATTAAGATTTACAAAAGTTTAGGGTAACTGCATTTGTTTCATTTGGACCAGTGCATTTCATCACTCAAGAATTCTGTGTGTTGTTAGTGCAAGAAGGGTTTGTCACAGTCCTGACCATGTGAAAAATATGCAGAATGTCAGGACTTACAGTTGTAGTCAGGAGTTTGACAGCACTCCATCTTCTGGTATCTCGCAGGATTGAGACACAAGAGGTTGAGTTACTGGTCATAGGTAGTTTGGTTGGCTCTGGCAAACTGATTAGGAACTCAGGCTAAATTTCTGCTTGTTGATGTTTCACACCCTATAAAAACACATGCTGAACACTGTTGTAATCCTTGGTTTCAATAGATCCTTTTCTTTCCAATGTAAAAAAACCTATATTCATTTAATCAAAAGAAGTCAGCACTAAGCTTACTCAAGCTACATTTGATTTCAGATGTTTTATCTAGACAACGCACCTTTTAACATTCAGTGTATATATTGTTGTTAGTTGTTGGCTTAAATTTCCAGGGCGAAGTCTTTATTTCATCCAGATTTACCATTTTTTTCCCTCTATTTGTCTGTTGCTGCCTACCTTAGATGTACAGAATATCTATTGGCATTTCTCATATTTGATCTTTTGCTTCGTTAACCTCATACTGTCATTCATGTTGGATCGCTGGCAGATTCTCAGGGAGCTTTGGCCTTGGACACAGTTGTTTGCTTTTCTAAAGCTTTATAGTCTTTTGTGTTATTACTGAGCTTTCATCTCGTGTTGATTTTACGACTTGGGCATCAGAGGAACTAGACTTTGACATTTTTCTGGGGTTCTGCTGTTTACAGTTTTTGCAGTATGTCCATATCAAGTTACCAGAAACCTGAGCTCCTCTTTTTTTTTCTGCATTTCTGTTATCCCAAGACATGAAAAGTGCTAAGCATTTTCTTCCCTTAGCAGGTCAACTATTCTTTTTTCCTAGTCAGCAGGCTATTACTGAGAATAAATACTTTACTGCAAAGGTCAGATTCTCTAAGCAGTTTTCCCCAACAATGAAATAATGTTTTAAAATATTTTCTTTCAACTAGCTTTTGAAAAAGTTTGTGGAGCTGTCAGCTGCATGGTAATTGAGTTGGAGGTTTCTGTGTGCAGAACTGACTATGTTTGTGCCAATGACTTTCTCTGGCCCTCTACACTGTAATTACTGCATCAAAAGGTAGCAGTGTAGTACTAAATCAAGCATTTGTCTTTATGGTTGTTGTAACAGGAGAGAATGGCACTTTTAAGAAGGGAATTGATATTAAGGCTGCAAAATGTCATCAAGAGTGGAAGGGTAGATGCTCAGAGTAAGGGTCCATTTGGCCTCATGTTCTGCCCCACACCGGTGGCTGCCTGTGATGTTTGGGGAAGAGCGGGACAGAGCAAATATGGATAATGCTTCTCCCAATTTTCCCTTGATCCCCCAACCATTCAGGGGATTTCCTGAGCCTTTTAACAGCCCACACTAGGTATCCCCTCCAAGTGCTTGTCCAGTTTCCCCTTCAATACATGTGAATTCTTTGCATTCGTAACAGTGATGAGATCTAGAAGTCTACTACCCTTTGAAAAAATGCCACCTTCTTTCCATGTTGAAGCTTTGTCCTGTTTGTCATCCCCAAGATTTGTGCAGAAGTAGTCACTTACCTTCATGGCACTCACCATTTTGTAGATGCTTTCCGTGACCTGGAGGGTAACTACTGTTGAACCATGGTAGAAAGGAAAAGGGCTTTAGGGACATCAGTAATGGTCAGACGGAAAGTACAGAAGGGGATCAATTTTTTAACAACTATATCATAATTAATAATCTATGAAATAATGTTCATTTCTTTTAAGGGATGGGAAAGACATGGTGGATATTGTTACAAAATCGACAGTACCCCTCGAAGTTTTGAACATGCTTCCAGTGGTTATTTCTGCCCACCTGCCCTTGTATCAGTAACAAACAGGTAGTTAATACTATTAGACAGCGTGAAGATACTTCTAACAAGAGCTATTCTAACTTCAGAAAGTGTTGCATGGCAAACGGGGTTACCGTTACGAAATAATGTTTGTGTGAGAGGCGAGCATAATCACTAACATTGGCTAAAATCAAAGCTGCGCTTTGCTTTATTTCTTAATTGAAAATAAATTTAGTAAAAAGCTATTCTTAGGCTAATAAGCACAGCAATGTGCACATGTGTGAGCATGCAGGAATCTAAATGAAATATTTTCTACAGAGGTACATAACATCCTTAAGAAACTTTATTAGTGTACTTCGAAACTATACTGAAAAATGAAAATATATTTATTTTTAATAATAAAAAGTATATAAAGTTTTAATCCAAATCAATTACTGTTTTAGAATCATTTCTATTTGTATGTGTTTTATGTAAGTTCTCAGCAAATAGGAGGAGAGAGTAAATGTTTAAAAGCATTTGAGGTCTGTCTTCTCTTGCTTTGTTCCTATTTATCTGTATTCCAGCTTCAGCAAAGGCTTTCTACTCTGCAGATGTTCAGATGCTTGGGTTTTCCATAATCTGTGATTTACCCTATATGTTGGATTCCCATTGAAGTTTATGACATACTGATAGATACATTACATTATGTACTTTAGCCTCCATGTAGTTATTGTAAAAAAAAAAAAAACAAAAACAATGTACTGAGGGAATCTTCTCTCCCTTTAGGATGGGGGAGGTGCTATAACCACTAGCAACCAGATGAACATTAGCTAGAAATTTTAGGAAAACAGGCTACTCTACATGAGGAGTTGCACTGAGGGGCATTTGGCCTGCTAGGTGGTTTCAGGACTGTGCAGAAAGCACATAGCGCTGGACTGCGCTGCCACAAGAATCTTTTCGTGGAGGGCAAAGGACAAACTCTCACAGCTCAAATGTCACAGGGAGCTGAGGGCATGCTGTACATCACTGAAAGCACATCTTTTTTTCTGCTTATTTCTTTTCATTTGGTTTTTGCTGGGTGTAGCCATCACAGTTTATTATGTTAGTTCCCAGTTCCAGTGTTGGAGTGGCAAAGGAAGCTGGTTGTTAGTTTATCTTTTATTTTTTTAATTACTGCTGAGGTTTGTTTTTCTGGTGGGAAAAATCCAACAACTTTTCAGTGTATTGATCCTAAAATATTGACTAACAAGTAGGTTGTAGAGGAAGGAGAGTTGATATAAAAAAAGAGCATGCAGAGGAAATGAAAATTAAATAAAAGGCCTCAGTCACTGTCAGTGTTACAGATACATTAAGTTTTACATTAATGTCATTCTTATGGTATATTGCTGTTCTCTTCACTATCTGTGAAACCAAGAAGTCATATAAGTCTTTATCAAAGTGGGAATTTATGTTGCTGTATATATCTTCATAGGAAGCTGATTAAATGTGTACATAAAATGAAACATTTCTGTATAATGCGATACCAATTATAGCTGAATAAATTATGTGACAAGTGAGTTACTATATGCAACAATTATTGCTTGCAAAAAGGTGTAAATCTCTCACTTGACTTTAATGAAGAAATTAAAGAAGGAAAAAGTGATTCCTTCTGTAGTCAGGTCAGCCAGTGCTTTGAGTCCTTCGGCTCTGGTTTCTTAGCACTGGTTTGTGTGCCCAGTTCCAACAGGATACTTCTGTGCAAAGCTTTTTTCTTTCTTTCTTTCTTTCTTTCTTTCTTCTGTAGCTTTCTCAGACCCCACTATCTTTTCTCCTAAGTACAAGGAGTTTCTTATTTTTATTTTTGTGTCATTAATATACTCTGTCTTCACATCTTGTAGTTCAAGCACTGAGCTTATAAGATCTTTACTGTTTCTTCTATGTGCCCAAATGCTGGGAAAAAAACCAAGGAAAAATGGTGGTTTATGCTACATACTTGTATCTGAATTTCCCCACAGCATTCTATAAAGAAAATTAAGTACCAATTATATATTTTTCTCTTCTCACATAATTTAAATAATTTCATGAAAGCTATTCACTGAAATACCAATTGACCTGTCTTATCCTAATAAACTTTTTATCTTGATTATTTTATTAAGGTTTGAACAAGCTTTTATCAACACCATGATCTCTAGCATGGTAGAATCTGAGAGAACTTATTTTTGGATAGGATTGCAAGACCTTAACAACACAGGAGAATACTTTTGGCTAAGTACAGGGGGAAAGAATCACTCCGTGAGCTACACAAACTGGAACAAGCACCAGCCACGTAAGTACTGTACTGATAAAAACCGATATGGCTTGGAGCTGGGCAGTACACTCTTTTCCCTTGCCACTGGTAGCTTAGCAGTGACAGAAAAGTCCAGGTCCTTTCCTCTCTGCCCGCCCCAAGAGAGCAGAGAGATAAGCTTATGTTTTCTGTCGACTCTGTAACTTCCTACCATGATTGAGGTGGATAAGTTGGCAGAGCCAGAGCTTCCTTCCCTGCTTCCCACGTGGCTGCTAGTATTGTGGGCTCCTCGGTTACTGCAAGATGCTGGAGGTTGCTCTTCCCACACCCTCGTCTGATGGGGAAATTAGCAGCTACTGTCTCCTTGCAGACACAGTTAATACCTGACATTTTTCTGTGAGATGCTTTTCATACATTTATTTATGACCTTTTCAAGAGTCCATCAGGGCTTCCTGAGACTCCCAGCAAAAGATCCCAGAGAAGTTGTGAATTTTGTTCAGTAATAATCAGTTTGTAAATTGCGTTCTATATGAGTAAAAAAAAAAAGGGCAGAGGTCATCTTAGATACATTTCTGTCAATAAGAGCACTGTGTGGAAGTTTCTTCTTCCTGTTTAGTTCGTGATACTTTATTTGCTTTGTTTGATTTTGTTTGTTTTGCAGTAATTCAAAGAATACATTACAAGAAAACAAACAAAAAAAGAAATAATTGTTCAACGTTTGAAACACAAACCTCTTAGCAATACCTGAGAATAGAGACATAGTGCTAAAGACACTCCATTTCACTAATTGCTTCTCAGTTTTGGACTCTTTGCATTTATTGCTTTACTACTGCAATTTGCAAAAGTATACTGTTTTAAATGGTATTTCATCTCCTGCATTTTGTGAGAGGAACCCTTCATGGTTCATTTTACAAGCTCAAGTCAGACAAGACAGGCTTATAAACTGGTCACTGACCAGAGAATTTGCTACTTTTCTGAGTTCTTCGAGGTTTTATGCACAACCTGATGCCAACAAAACAGTCATGTCACCAAAAATTCACAAAATTCAAATACTTTATTCTGATACTCAGCACTTATTCCCATGTCTAGGTCATTCTGGAGGCTGTGTGGCTATGCGAGGGCAGCACCCTGTTGGTTACTGGGAGGTGAAAAGCTGTAAGACCTTCAAGGCAATGTCATTGTGTAAGCAAAAAATCAATTCTTACGAAGAACCAGAACTTACTTTTCAAAAACATTTGAGTTCCTGCTATTTTGGATGGGAGTCGGACACTAATTTGCTCAACTGCTACAAGGTAGGTGACAAACTTGCTTTGAATTTTTCTGATTCTACATCAGCTTAGGGATATGCTGCTCCTAAAATATTTTTGATAAAGCAGTATTTCTTTCACTCAACAAGCATCCTTCACTGCATTTTAAAGTGAGTAATGGTCTTAAGAATCAGAACTATACTTGATCTATACAAAGCCTTACTTTAGGAAAACCTGCAAATAATACTTGATTTTTAGGTTTCTGAAACAACTGCTCTCCAAAATCAGCTCCATTTATGACAGTGTTTATTTCATTGCAGATATTTCACAATGAAAAAGTTCTGATGAGAAGAACATGGGATGAAGCTGAGGAGTTATGCCAAGATTTTGGAGGACATCTTGCTAGTTTTAGTCATGTCTATGAAGAGACATTTTTAAACAATTTATTATATACGATTTTTGATAGGTAAATGTATTTTTTAATACCAAGATTTATCTTAATCATACTAATGTGTAAAAATAATCTACAGTTTAGCTTCTTCCATCCTCTCTAGTAGTGAGTGGCTGAAGAGCTCTCTAACACGAACTTAGAAATGGGTGAAAAGACAGATACTAGCAACACTGTAATGTGATTCTTTTTGAAGATCTTTGCAGTAGATGTCAAGTAACTGTTAATGTCAAGGTGATATTCTTGTGAATTAACATTCCCCACTGAAATGGAGGTTCAGCAGTTTGATACTTATTCTAATTGTTTCCATCTTTACAAACATAATTTAACATTTTAGTAGGAAAACCAGAGTTTTCTTCAAGGATACTAAAAGGCTAAGAAATGTATTCCAGAAGGATATATTTAATGCAAGAAGAAATTTATATGAGTATTTGCAGTATTTAACAAATAATTTCTGAAATAGCTAAGGAAAAAGTATGTGAGAAATGTTATTTTCTTTGCTTCCATCATAGGACTGAAGAAAGACAGTTCTGGATTGGATTTAATAAAAGAAACGCACTTTCTGGAGGGACGTGGCAGTGGTCTGACAGAACACCTGTAATTATCTGTATACTATATATTTCACTAACCTTTCAAGTCATATCGGAGCATAAATTCACAAAAAATAAGCCTTGTGAGCAAACGTTGGCCGGGGAAACTGTTTGGTTTTCACGTCCACATACTTCATTTAAAGTAATAATTTCAATAGGATTAATAGTACACTACAGCTAAAATAGCAGCCTGTGCCTGCTTTCCTGCAGAGCACGTTGTGTATAGCCCAGCACCAGGCATATGGAGAGTAAATGTGTGTGTGTGTATACATACTTACATATATACACGTGCACAGACATTGGAAAGCCTTACATGAGCTGTGCTTGCATGCTTTATTTGTTCTATGGCTGTTAGGTTCATGCCTACATTCAGAGCTAAGTCTTCCGTTTTTTAATACCACTGTTGATTTAGCATCCTTGGAGACGCTGGTGCCACGTGGCACAGTAATGGTTAACACTTGTGATTTAAACGTCGAACAACTGAAGAAGAGTCAGTTTTTAAAGTGTAACTGGTTTTCAGCCTTAAAGAACAATGCCAGCTCTGCCATCGTTACTTAAGTCGTTTCAGAATGCGGGTGGAAAATTAATCGTGCAACATGCTGAACCAAAGCAGAGGCTGTTAGTTGTGTGCCATTACCGCTAATCGTGTAAAAACATTGTTAGGTTTCAGTCAGTTATTCAGTTATTTTTATGAAGAAGGAGTCTGCTAAGATGGGAAGTTGAACAGGACATTGAGAGAACATGATTGTGGACCTTATTTTTCAGATTTTACGACCATAATTGAGGTGGTCCTCTAGTTATTGCTCAAGATATTCTTACCATACAAATATCTCCAAATCCTTCCTTTTCTCTGTAATGAGCTTTTGAAATGCTTCATCTTGGATTGTTTGAGAATGATAACGTATGTGCTGTTTTCAGGTTGTATCTTCATTTTTGGACAGCAAGTATGTTGAAGATGACTTAAGAAACTGTGCTGCCTTCAAAGTAAATAGAACGGTTTTTCCAGCACACTGCAATGAAAAGCGTGAATGGATATGCAAAATACCAAAAGGTGAAATATGGATTAACATGCATGGCCTGTTATACCCATTACTTGCAATTCAGTAGAGACATGGCAAAAAAATGTGTAAAAGCCTGCTTTTTTAGCTGCATCTGTAGTTCTCCTCATTGGTCCTCTGCGTGAAATCGTTGCAAAGCTGTATGTAGCCATTAGGGTTGGTGGCCAGTTAACAGGTTTAATATGTGCAGTCAGTTTAGAAACATATAGCAATGATTAGCAGTTTGTTAGTAAGAGTTAATCAAAGTTATTTGTAAAGGTTACTAAAAATGTTGTTTAGCAAGCGTGGCAATTATTTTATTTTATACCATGTTTAGCTCCTTTATTTGTCACTGACCAAACCTAGCAATATTCTTTCATGATTTTGATTAAATCCTTACAGTGTGGAGAAAGCAATTTTAGTGAAATATCTCTCTTCATTCTTAATCAGCAATGTTTTCATTTATGTATTTTTTTGCAGGTGTTAAACCAAAGAAACCAGATTGGTACATAGCTGGTATGAAAACATTTTCTTTTTTGACATCTTGAAACGTTGTAACTTGGAAATACAATTTAAGCCACTGGTAAAAATAAAGTAACTAAAATGTTCTGAGTTAAAAGTTTACGTTAAGGAACTCTGTGTGGATTTGTTGCTAAAGATCAAAATCTGGCACTCCTTACTTGTTTAGGAACACTGAAACATCAGATCCCTCTTTGTTTAGGTAAAGGAATGTTGCCAGTAATAAGCACAGGAGTTTGATAACCTCTCCATCACATTAAAACTGCCTTTTTGCAAAGTCTGGGCAACTCATAACTGCAGTATCACAGGATAGAGGTTTTGGTTTGTCTGGTTTTAATTTACTCATAGTGCGTATTTTTTCTTATAAATTGATATGTTAAATAGGGTTTTGCATATTTAGTTGTGGCATATTTTTCCTCTTGACACTTGGCTGAAGGTGGGCTACAGGGGTCACAAACAATGAGACTTTTTTTTTTACTACCACACACCACTGACTCTTTTGCTCGTTTTCTAGAACTGCCGTGGTCATATTATCAAGGAGCAGAGTATCTTTTCCATGTCAGTCCTACAAACTGGGAAACATATGAATTTGTCTGTGGCTGGCTTCGCAGTGGAATGGCAACAATAAATTCTTCTGGTGAACAAGCCTTTATTCAAAACAAAATTAAGAAGGTAACAAAAACTATCCCTGTGAAAAAATAAACGCTCATGCAGTAACTGGTTATTTTCTGCTGCATCTTTTGGAATATCTTGCTGTTTTCAGCTTCACCTTTAGAGTATCTGTCTGCCTGTTGCTGCAGGTAGAATCCAAAAGACTTTTTACTTTAGAAATAATTCTCATGCTGTCTTAATTTCACACATCCCATCCTGAAGCCCTATTTAGCTAAAGAAGTCAATTCAGAATCTGCAGAATCATCTGCCTCAAAAGACCCAAGAGGGACAAAAAACAACTTCCTATCCAAAACTTAGGAAAATAATTAGGGGTGAAGGAAAGATTTGATTCACATGTGGTGTGCATCCTTGAACTTGGAAATCAGGTTAGCTTCCTTGAAGTTTTGTCTCGAAATATAACATGCACAGCTATTTTAAAGCTTGCTGCCTTTGGCTAAGCTTTCCCAGTATAGCCAAGTGTGCCCTTAAGTGCTTGTAAGTAGTTGCCTGTGGCAGCAGGAGTAAGGATGGCAATCACTAAAATAATACGTAGCTGTCTGAACGGACTTTGTACGTGTTATTAGAAAACTTGGTCACAATTTCTTAGCATGGAATTTGAAATCACATTTTTCACTGTTTCTTTAAAAAATGGTGATGTGTAGGCTGAGTGCTGTGATTGAAAAAACAAACTCAGGGGCCAGCCAGTACCAAATCAGACAGCATTCCTGAGGCTCTCTTTGTCAGAATTGTCTATTTTCTTCATCTGATATTACTGTATAAGCTGTAAGCTGGTGAAATCCTAACTATAAGTCCAAGGACAGTGTGGCTGCCACAACAGAGGTTGCATTTCATCGTCTTTCTGGGAAAAAAATAAATGCTTCTCAGAGACAGGGTAGCTCTTCCAGTGTCCTGCACATTCAGAAGTTGTTGCTGCTGCTCTCTTTTCTCCCTTGCTAACAGCCCAGCAATAATAAGTGGCTGTTTCAAATACATTATTTCTGTGACTTTTCCATAATACTTTGCCTTTTAAGAGTGGAGGTCTAGAACCTTTCATGAACACAAAAATCATTCTGGAAAGCATCTGTAGGAATGTCTTGTGTGAGCTATACAAAGTCAGTAAATGTTCACAGAAAACATTTTGGAAATGTTAAGGACCAGCAGTATATTAATGCTAAAAGGAAAAGTTCGCTATTGTCTATTTTTAGCAGTTGGGGAAAAACAAATTCTGTCCAAAGACTACAGTCCTTTCCAAGCCATATAGGCTGTAAATTCCTAAAATTGTAATTTCCAAGTTTACAGAAGATATATCAGCATTCTCGTGGGAATTAGGGGCTAAATCATGCTGTGCTTATGTGAATAACCTTACTGAAGTGACATAAATTAACACGGACAGGATTTAGCACCTGTTCTTCCCATTGGAACCCAATGGAGCTGCTGTTTGTCTGAATACAGAGACTGACTTTAGGAGTTTTTTAATGCTTTGATAAGAGGGCAACAACAGCTAAACATATGGCAAACCATTTTTTTATAGCTCTCGAATAGTGATGTTCACTGGTGGATTGGATTGCATGCAGAAAGCCTGAGCGATGAATTTCGGTAAGAATACCTACACTTGAGCTGCTGTCAGTTGTACTTGGCATGCCCTATTTACAGGCTGCCGTTCAGCCTGAGGGACTAAAACGGTTTGATGACTGAGTAGGATGTTGAAGAGACAACTTCAGTTCTCGTGAAAATATCATTCAGAATATATTACCCTTAACTTATGTCCATGTTACAGTATTTCTTCTGAGATGGTTATAAAAGGTACAAGCCAAAGACATGAATATCAACCTCATGGTTGTTGGTGGTTGTCTGGGGTTTTTTTAATGCTTGGTTTATAAAGGGACACTTTATACTTTTCAAACACTTTTAATGGAGGGTGTATTTTTAGGTAAGGATAGCAAGAAGTGTAACTACACTCTTAACATTTCTGTGCAGCTGGAGAGATGAATCACCAGTAACATACCAGAATTGGAATGAAGGGAGGCAAAGAGATCCACAGAAACCTGGGAAAAGATGTGGCTTCATTTCATCGCAAACAGGTTTATTTTATATTTCCTTTTGCTGCAGCACTTGTGACTTGATTCTGTTGTTGGCCGAAGGGGTTATATTTCTTTCAATTGTTCTTAAGAAATGTAATCCATATTAAACTCCTGTTATATGGTTATAATTTCATAACTGCTTTTATGGTTAAGAAAGAATGGTGAAATATTATTAATAATGCTCAGTGACTAGGTTATGAGGACTTATAATTATATTAAAGGTTCCAGTTCTCCAAAGTCAAAAATACAAAGATTCCAGTCATATTGATGCTTTGGTTTTACTTAAGAAACTGTCATGAGGCACAGCAAAAATGTTAATGCCTTGCTGGTTTTCACAGTCAGTTTTCTCATAACCAAATGAGCCATATGGACTGAGCAGCAATTTTTCCTACATCTATAAACTGTTTTTCTATCAGCACACAATTTTAAATACAGGTTTCTATCTTATTTATGACCCCAAAACCAATCTGCTAAGGGATTTTTGGGTACCATGGTTTTGGTGCTAGCCTTCACGTCATCACATAGCTATATATTTTATTACACTAATAAAAAAAAATTACAATGCTGCTGTGTTCCAGTGATTTCATCTCACAGTCTCTACCTTCTGAAGATCTGCAAGTCACATGATAAAGTAAACATGTCAGGTTCCATGGAAAGAAAAAGTATCCAGCTTTATATCTGGGAGGAGAGCTGAAAAAAGTGAATACAGCTGCACTCTTGTCATCTCAGCCTCAAAAGCCAAAACTGCATATATGTAAAACTTTCTTTTTTTCCACACACAATCTAAAGGTTTTGATACATGACTTTTGAATGCTTGAGTTTGGCATTGCTACAGTTAGTATCAAAAGGAGGAGGCACTCACCCTTCCCCCTCAGCTGGCCAGCAGATGGGAATTGGTCAACAACTTGTTGAGTGCACTGAAAAATGTATTTTCCTCCTAAGCAGGTCAGCATTTTATGTAGGTACCTGGATCTTGCCAAAAATTTTCCATGTAAGGAAGTCAAATTATTTTATCTGGGAGGCATCATTTCTATACCTTTCCTTCTTTTTTTTTGCATAACTAACAGTTTTTTAAATCATGATGATATAGGCATATGTTATGTGGCTCAGTGTAGAGGAATTGGTTTAGCTTAATAAAATCAAACTGTGGATAAAGGTATGAGTGCCATGGACCATCCAATCCACTGTAATGCACTGTCCGAATGTATTCAATGTAGAGTCTTGTCTTACTCAACCACTAGAGAGTACCCTTCTTAACAGTATGTAAGCTGCCTAAGAAAAAAGCCCTTTCCAATTCTCAAGCCAACATTGAGCTGTGATTTCTCTTTCTTACACAGGACTCTGGGGTGATGAAAACTGTACTGTCTCTCTTCCCTGTATTTGTAAACGTAAACTTGCATGGAAAATAGAGAAAGAGATTCCAAAAGACCAGGACCAACAAGGAGTATGTCCCAAAGGCTGGTTACACTTTGGATTCAAAGTAAAACATTTTTTTTCTGCTGTTTGATTATTCAAAATGTTTTCTATATTTATGACAGAAATTGGACATCTTAAAGATTATTCACTATTTGAAGCTTTTCTTCCTTTTTGAAATCAGAGCCCTTGGGTTTCTGACTACTGACAAAGTGGTACAAAGGTTTACAGTTATTAAATAGCTTTGCATACAGAAATCAACTTAAGATGTCAAAAAATTTACTTTAGTTCAAAGAATTGAGTACTCATATATGCAAAAGCTAGCTAAGTGCATTAGTGCCTTTGCTGTAAAAAGCCTGCCACTGTGTCTTTTCCACTTATGACAATTCCAAGAGTCTTCTATGGTGTCAAAACAGATCTCTGACCTCTTGTTGTACTAAATGGATCCCTAATTGCTGCTATCTTCCAAAAGATGCTGTTTCAAATAGGGTTCATCAAAGAGAATTACAAACGCAAGTCTATTTGCAAGTGAAGGTCAAAAGGCAATTATTTCTTCAGGCTTCTCATAAATACATATGTTCCTTAATAGCAACATGCATTGAGGTGGCTGGATTTATCCCAGTGCTGAACTGCAGTGACTAGAAGGATAAATTTAACTCACATTGTTTTTGTCTTTAAAGAACACATTTGAATCCAAGCCTGATCGCATCTGAAAACTCATACCAAGCATGCTGGAGAGGTCCATCGCAGGACAGAAACTAATGAAATATTTAATGTTTAGTAACAGTGTTGAAAATATTTTAGTGATCGCTCTTAGTGATTGATGAGAAGTTTTTAAAGTGGAGGGAAAAAAAAACCCAAAAAAACTTTTTCCTTTTTTTTTTTTCTTCTCTTCTTCCTTCTTCTTCCCCCAAAACAGTGCTTTTTGATACAAATTCCAAAGGATACAGAGCATCTGAGAGACTGGTATTCCGCACAGGAGTTATGCAGTAGCTACGATGGGTCACTCGCTTCCCTTGAAGATGAACTAGAACAAGGTATTGAAAATATTGTTAAATAAATAAAATTTCATCTTCATTAGTAAAGTTTCATTTTGGATACTGATTTAGGAAAGAAGATCATTCAGATCCTACTCACGGTTACACTGCTTTTAGTGTTTTTCTTTCACAGTTTCCCAGAATGTAAGGATTCAAATATTCACTGAGCTGGGACAGGTACATTTTGAGGAGTAATTGTTATTTTTTTTGTGCTCACTACCATGCAGTAAAAATACAAAAACGTAATGGAATACCCATTTAAAAATTTGCTATGTTAAATTTCTACACTATGAATGCAACATCACACCATATTAAAGCAATCTCACTTGTATCTTTTTATAATACTTCAATCTATAGTGTAGCACATCAGCCTGAAGTTAGGCTGGAACTGTCAGAGAAATAAATGCAGTGCATTCAAACACATTTCTAATCCTTATTAATAAAAATCTGTGGTTGAATTTCATATATTTGTAAAACCACTTACTTGGAGGTAGGAGGAATCTCACTGACTAACTTTAATTAAGAAATCTTATTTTTAAATAAAACTGAGAAAAGCTTTTTCAATGGTAGAGTACCCAGAACTGATACTTAAGTTGTTCAAGCTGCTGTGAACATTTCTGGATGACTTACTAGTTAATGCACTAGAGCCAAACTCAACTGAAGTGAATCAATTTAACTGAATTTACAGTTGACACTGAAATGCTGCTCGTGTTCTTTCTTTCTAATAATTACGTAACATCATTTATCAGTAATTAAATTTTTCAGTACTTTATTGTGTTGGAAGAGATTCCATCTATCCCTAAGTAACTACTGGTTTATTTTATTTTATTCCTGTTTCATTTTGTAGCTTTCATTACAATGAATCTATTTGGACAGAAAACTAGTGTTTGGATAGGTTTCCAGAGTGATGATTATGAAAAATGGGTGAATGAAAAGCTTCCAATATATTCCAACTGGTCTCCAGTTGAAGCAGTGAATGTGAGTATTTCCAGGGGGTTTAAGGATAGAGGGAAGTTGTTTTCTCTATAAAAATCATGACTGCCATAAAAAAAAAGGCCTAACTTGTTATGACAACTTCGTCTTCTCCTAATTTTTGCAACTTCAAACAACTGTGGGCACAGATTTATGGGCGTATCTAGAAGTAGCAAAAAAGGCACTATCAAGAGTTATTTACATAATTTTTGATTATAGTCACATTCCCTTTCAATTGCTTTTAAGCACCATAGTTTGAATGATCTAGTTAGTATCATATTCTAGGTCTGAGGAAAGTTTAGAAATCAGACTATAAATTTCATATTTTAATATGTTGTTTTACACCATGTTAGTCCATATTGGGCTTAGCAATTCAGTTCATTCAGGGAAAGTTTGTGACTTTTTATTATAAGGTTATTGCTTGAAGTTTTATTCATGGGAATGTTCATTGTTCTACCTAAATATTTATAATAGTGACTTTCAGATAATTATTCTTCTGAATTTGATATAATAATGATGCATTGTTTTTACACAGTGTCTTTTTTAATAAATGTAAGGTTCTGTGTTGATTGCAGAAACAGCTTTATGAGAGTGCAAGCATTCAAGGACAACTTCCACTATGTACACTGGTATCAAATAACCCTAATTTTCATTTTACGGGAAAATGGTACTTAGAAAACTGTCAGAAAAATTATGGATTTGTCTGCCAGAAGACTCAGGGTAAGGTTTTGGTTTGCTTTGCTTCTGTTGTCTTCTCTTCCTATATTGAATTCATCTTACTTTATCTTCACCTAGAAGCAGCTTGTTAAAAAAACGTGAACATAAAAGCTCTCTAAGATAGTTTGATAGACGGGTTGGCTCTACATGGTTTAATAAATCACTAGCTGTGATGTAGAAGTAATTTCTAAAACAATGTTCTGTTATTAAGTTTTCTTCCTAACTCAGAGCTTTCTGTTGCATATCTTAAAATCAGGAATAGATATGAAATTCCATGTTTTCTGTCACAGCAGAAAGTATGCAGAGTAACTGCATGAAATTACAAAAGGCAAAACTGAGCATAATTTTGATAAAAATATGGGTTTTAAATATATATTTTATTTATTTATTTTTAGTGAGGGTGGGTGAAACTTGCAGTGTTAGATCAGAATAGAGTCTGAAAAATGTAATTCTGTGAACAGTGCAGACTGACTGGCCAATCAACTAGAGTTTGGTGCTTTTCTTGGGGTTTTTTTTTTCCTCCACGCTTCTCTGATTCTGTTGCCATAAAGTTCACTCGCCAGAATCACAGAGCTGTTGCAGAGTCCATGTGTTGTTTGGTTTCCTCAAGCCACATTCCCGCACTACCCATCCCCTGGATGCTTGGGCGTCTGCTGCAGCTCAGGAAGCTGCCTGAGCATGGTCCCAAAATAGGCCAGCAGCAAATAATGAACCCTGGAGCAAAGGGCAGGCTGTAATGGGAGCCTGGAAGGAGTGTCCTTGGGTGCTGTACTTACTGCAGGGGTGGTTTTGTATGGCTCAGCTTTATAGATCACCTCTTAGTTAAGCCCTGGGACTAAAGAGCCAGTACTCTCCTGCTGCCTGCCTGGGAGGCAAGGGAGACGGGGTGGAGAAGTAGAATAAACAAATAGGAGCTTTGGGCAGTGCTCACATGTGGTTCTGGCAAAACATAGCAGTATTTGACAGCATTTATTATGAACTACAGTTGTGGAATGGAGTGGAGTTACTGCGTGGAGTAATCCTACATGTAGTGTATAAAAAATAAATTAATGCATTTTCCTGCTGGCTTGTTTCATTTGCCTCCTGAAAGTTCGTCTTTTCATCCCTTGCTGCTGCTTCAGACAGACGGAAGAGGCACTAAAAGGCAGGACGGCAAACTGTGGTCTTTGGGCAGCCAGGCTGTGGAGTGCCTGGGGGGACGTGGGTGCAGTGGACCCCTCCCCACATTTCCCAGCTGAGTGAATGTGAGAGTGGCCCATGGTTCCCAGCCAAGCACAGTGGGACTGTGAAGGCCATGCTGTTCCCCAGCCCAGTGCTGCCCTCCTGCCCCATGTGCCGCAGGGTGCTCCTGGGGTGACTGGACTGGTCCTGCCTCCCCCATGGGACACCCATGGCACTCTCCCAAACTGTCAGGCAGTTCAGCGTGCTAATTCAGCAGAAAACATTTCTGTCTCCTTCCTACCCTCTTTATTTCTTTCTTTTTTTCCCCCTAATTGGTGTAATTTTGTGCAGCTTTCCCAGGCTGTGTCACCTCAGGACAGGGTCAGGCAAACACCCGACCTGTGCATGGGAATACGCAGAGAAACAAGGAAGGGAGAAGTGAGACAGCCTCCTCTTGCTGGTGGTACTGAGCTGTTACATTTGCTCAAATGTCCAAAAAAGTATGTAAATTCCTGGAAAGATGAGCTGCTGCTTTGCTTCTGCCATCCTGTCCACATCCTGTCTCCCCTTTTTTGATTATTTCTACAGGAGACTAAAATGAAATAAACCAACAGGAGATCTGAACTGGGGGCTCTGATCTCTTAGTAATACTTGAGTTAGAATTGTGTCAGCATTTTATTGCATTTCCTGACTTTTTTTTTAAACAGTGGAAAAAGAGTGCTTCAGTTAGCTCAAGAACAGAACTTTTCTTGCTTAGAAATTTCTAATTTTAAATTATTTGTGAATGGCAAATAATGAATTAATTTGCTATTTTAAGATGTACGTTAACACTCCTCATCTCTTAGTCATAAAGTGAACTATGTCTAAAAACACTCCACCTTGTAGCAAAGCAACCACTTCATTTTGTAATCACTGAGAAGTTTTATAGACAGAAGCAATTAATCCAAACTGACAAAAGGGATTAAAACTGAGGAATTGCTTTATTTTAATAGTCTTGTTTAAAGTATACTGGGGGCATTCATACACATTAGCAAAGGCATTTGCCTCCTATAGAAAGGCGAGCACAGCAGCATCACAGGCTGGGCCAGGATGGAGATGGTCTCCAATTTTCTTTTTCATGGGAGACTCTCTCTTTTCATTTCTTAAATCTAAAAGATCTGCTTCTTCCTTTCATTTTTTTTAATGTGGCATTACTGAGTTAGTTTATCATCAAAAAGAGATTTAAGTCTCTGTGCACAGAGGATTTCTCTTTAAGTGCCAGTACTGTGATCTTCCATATCTTGTCTCATGGACAGTAAAGATGAGTTCAAGAAGTTCCCATGCATGCACTTGTATCATGAGCCACAGTTTGTCATCCTCTCAGTTGTGGCAGTACATTTATTTGTGAGGCCAAGCTTTGTGCTGTAAACTGCTTTTGGCATTATTTAAAATAATGGATCAAAAAAGAGGTAATGTAAATTACATGCAAGGTATCTGGGATAAGAGCACCCTGCAGCCCACTGCTGTTGGACATCTGGGATATGCCCAGATCCCAGGTGATTTCTTGCTGACGGTGTTGTTATTGCAACTAACACCATCCAGGTTTGTGTTTTTTTGTTATACATTACAGTCATTCACTCATGTGCTGCATTTCGTGCTGTGATGAAATTTCAGATACTGTTCTAGTACTCATCATCTTTTCCTTTTTAAAGTTCACACTGCCTTCCTGAAACCAAGGAGTTTACAATTTGCAGATTTGTTTTTAAGGATAGTTCTGAATTTTAGGAGCTGTTCTGCTACGTTCAAACTGACTGTTTAAAAATAAATAAATAAATGCCTTTCTTCCTATTTACAACAGACACATCCAGGCATGTCATCAACGCATCTGAAATGTACCCTGTGCCAGATACTTTAGAATATGGAAACAGAATGTATAAACTAATACGTGGGAATTTCACATGGTCTTCAGCCTTAAAAACTTGCATGGCAAATGGCGCAGAGTTGGTCAGCATTACAGACCAGTATCACCAGGCTTTCCTCACGGTCATTGTGAATCGGCTGGGATACAACCACTGGATTGGGCTGTTCACTTCAGATGTACGTAGTGGATGGGCTATGAATTGATGCTGCAAAGGAATTTTTCCAGTAAAGCTCCTGAGTTGTGTATTTGAAGTCCCAGGAAGTTTGCATCTGGAAATGAAAACCTGGAAAGCTTGAGTCCCAGCTGTTTTTTTGCAGTGTAATGTATAATGAAATCCAGTTTGGTGCTATGACTACTGAAAACTAAAAGCCATAGAAAACATTTAAAAACACACAAAAAATATCTTGTAGTGTCAACATGGAAATGATGTTATTTCATTTGTAGTTGCCCAATGGCCCAAATAACCACTCGCTGAAAACAGCAGGTTAGATGTAGTTTGTGGTCTCCCAGAAGTAAGTTGGGAGGATGCTTGGATCTGTCTTTTGCAGATCCTTCTGCATCTACCCAGCTTTTGGAGACATAAAAGACATGCTGAAATACCTGGTTAAGGATGCTGCTAGGAGAAGATGAACTTGTGTAGTGCTCAAGCATATCAGAAAAATAATCTGAAATTTGTTTTGGCAGAACGGGCTTCACTTTGAATGGTCAGATGGGACTAGGTCTTTGTTTACCTTCTGGGAAGACGATGAGTCGCAGGCCTTTGGCAGCTGTGTTTACATTGGTCCCTCGGGGCACTGGAAGAGTGCTAACTGTGAACGACTTCTGCAAGGAGCAGTTTGCCATGTGCCACCTAGTAAGTCAGACTGAAGCTTTATATTAAATCTTTGCAGGTGCAAATGTGGGTAGTGGAAGTATATGAAAGGAAATTAATTGGTTTGATTAAGCAATTATGAGTTAAGCAATTGTGATAGTTAAGCAATATCATTAAGCAATAATGATAGTATTACTCAAAACTGAAGTATATTTCTGCCATTTCCTTGCTGTAACTCCTATTTGTGAAACAATTTTTTTCAACATACAATACTGGCCATCATATCTGGTCTGTAGGAGGATGGAAAGAGAACTTTCATAATAGAAAAGAAAGAGGAAAACCCCTTACTCTTTCTCCAGTGAGCACTGTATTATCTGTGAAAAATTATGACTGCTAATAACCTAGCTCAAAAGGAAAGAAATTCAGTTTGCTTCAGTTAACTGCGGGATGGGAGAAGGGAAGCATTTAGAGCAAAGTGAAAAATTAGAGACACATCTTTGCTGATTGGACATAAAAGCTTTCTCAACATTGTGGGTTTTTTCCAAGTATACTAAAATATGTTGTGTTTCCTGCAATGCTCTGTCAATTACCTGGACTTCATTTGAATCCAGCATTCAGGTTTGGAACCCCATTCAGCCCAGGACTGCAGAATCTTGGCAGCATCCAGTTTTCAAAATAGCTCCTGTTAGATGGTGTTGATCACCATGGGTTCACATACAACTTATGGGGTTTGGATCTGTCAAGAAGAAAGCTGTTTAGGAATACTTCAAGACAAAAATTATTCTCTAACAGTGATTTTTGTAGTGAAGTTTTCAATTTTCTGATTTGTTTTTCAAGTTAAGTAACTATATATAGTCTAAGGTTTACTTAGTTTTTAAAAATTGTGTTTTGTAGCAAAGTAGGATGCATGTGAGGCCACAGGTAACGTAGCTGAATCTACAGCACTGCCCAAAAGCAGTTCTGGCTATTGCAAAGCAAGCTTGGAGAGCTGGCCCTGAGTCACAGGGGCTCTTTGCTACAGCATGTTGCATGCTGGAGAGGCTGCTGCTTACCGACAGGAAACTCTCCTCTGTGCCACAGTACTTGGCATGAAGTTCTTTGTGGCTTAGTGGAAAGAAGCTCTGCAGTCCTTGGAAATCCCCAGCCCTCTGGGAGATGTTAGCCCAGAATGCTTTGATGGGACCATGGTTTGCTCATAACTCCATCTGCACATCAATATCAGATTGTCCTGATGTTGCTGTTGCAATCCAGCATGACTTCTGATCAGAAATAAAACCAGCTTTACTCTTCTAATACAAATATATACAACCACTTGATTTTCACTTTGAAAAACAGAGTCATAATGCAATAACATGCTTATTAGCATTACTTCAAAACAGTGTGTGGAATGTTATATTACTGTGTATGTTGTTGTGCCAATAAAGCTGTGCTGTTATTTCTATCACAGAAAAGAAACCCACTGCCTATAAAGGCTTATGTTCAGAAAAAACTGTTCCCTGGATCAAATTCAAAAACAGTTGCTACAGCTTTTCCACAGTTCTGCAGAGCACAAGTTTTGATACTGCATACGAAGTGTGCAAAAATCAAGGTAAGGGATTATTTTGTAGCTACAAAATATCATCATGATATCTTCAAAAAAAAATACATATTTTTGGAAATGACTGAAATCATGGTATCTAGTTGAAGATAATGATGGTGGAGCTCGTAAGACAAATAGGAAATTTGAGGCAGCATATATATATAAAAATATTTCTTTCCATGTGAAAATAATAATTTCTGAAATAGGACATAAAATTAATTTTTCCCCCCTTCAAATTTGTTTTAAAATCATGTGAGAACAGTTTTATATCATCCTGAGGACTTTCATATTAATTGCAAATTTAAGAACTTATATTGTATAAACAAGCTTTTCAATTAATGCTCATAATACTAACTTTCTGAAATGCAATGGTACATTTGAATGGCATGGATTGTTTGAAAAGTTGTTCTGTGTTTAATTTGTAGGATCAAATCTTCTAACTATTGAAGATGAAGATGAAAATGCCTTCATTTTGGAAGAATTGCACAGTTTTGGTTTTTCTGTGCAAATGATTTGGTTAAACATCCTGCTTGTTACAGACAGTAAGTTTTGGGTGGAAGAAAACTGCATGTAAGAATCTGGTTTTGATTTAGTTATTTTAATCGTAGTGTAACCATCTTCCAAAACAGTTATGTTTTGAGATTATTTTTTTTTTTCTGCAAGTTATGAGCTGTTTATTATGTAGTAAAACCAGTCAAGCTTTCTGTGATTGTTACTAGTATTCCTCATACTCAATATGCATGAGTGCATTTGGATGCCTTTATTTTCTTCTTAAAGAAGCACTACAGGCTGTTTTCTGTGTCAACAGCATAGGATGTTTTTAAATCCTTCAAGAAAAATAAAAAGTAATATAGTGCCAAACAGACAAAATCCTGGCATTCCGTAATACGATATTTTTTTAATGTGAAGCTAAGTCCCACTGAATCAGAGATACTTATCTATTTATAAAAATACTGTGATATTTTATAATGATTTATAACTTCTGCCTTTAGATGAGACAGTTTCCTGGTTTGATGGTTCTCCCTTAAATTATTCTAACTGGGGCATCAGGGAGCCTGAATTTGATCATCTCAAAGGGAATTTCTGTATCGGCCTGAGGACCACAGATGGAGTCTGGCAATTATCTCCATGCAGAGAAAAAAAGGGATTTGTATGTAAAATGGATGCAGGTGCGTGCTTCCATAAAAGAAGGACCATTGTTCTACATGTTCTTTATTGCTTGCTTACTTGCTCTTAGTTTTAATTTTGTTCCTTTGTATTAGAAAAAAATAGCCATAAAAAAACAACCAGCCAGGTTAACCTCCTTTTGAGGAACCTGGGCAGCCATTGCATTGTTGCTGACTTTGGTAGACTTTCTGTTGTATGGGTGAGCTATGTGCAGAGCACTGGGCTGACCTCCACAGACCCTGTAAGGTGGGAAGGTGCAGCTTGGGAGGGCTGCACAGGCACCATGTCCATAGGAACACAGGTCTGTGAGAGAGCTGGACTGTTTTCAGAGCCCACCCAAAATGCCCACTGTTGGACTCAATAGCAAGATTAATCTACTGCTGCACAGTTCTGCTCATGCATTTGTACTGTAAATACTGCACTGCAACTGTAGTATTACAAGTGGATATATATAGTATACAAGTGGATAAATACTGCTGCTCATCCTCGCACAAATGTCAATTAATATATTCCCCCAAATTTAGAGGGCTTTTTTTGCTAACAGATTAGGTCGTGTTTAACTTGACCAGTTGGAATCCCATTGACATGAGTGAAGTTAAACAAAGAACAGCCTGCGCTTGTGTGGTTTTAGTTAGATTGTCTTCTATGTCTTAATTTAACCATGAATATATACAGTAACTTTTGTTAGCTCTATGGGTAATCTTACGACCGTTTTGGATTCTGTTTCAGATATTTATGCAACAGAACCCTCTGAAAAATGTAAGTTTTTTTCTATACTTTTTTTTTTTAATAAGGAGTAATAACATATTTTGAGACAATATTTTGTGAGGTATCATTTTTCACTGTTAAACCTGTACTGTAAAATGTGTGACATATGAAGAGTAATAATGTGTTTTCCATAAAACACCTATGTTTATATTTAGAATTATAAACAATTATAGCTGTATTTGCTTAATACCGATTTTTGTCCTTCCCTTTCAGCATCATACCATGGACTTGTAGCTCTGGCTGTTCTCATGACATTGGTGATGCTGGCTGCCATTTGTCTTTTCCTGTGGTGCCTGTACAAACAGAATAACCAACTCTTCAGCAGGATACTGTGGGTCAGAAACACTTACTTGCCACAGATTAATGCTGACGTTCCTGCTTTGGAAGAAAGCATCCTTATTTCTGATTTTGAGAGAAGTGAAAATTAATTAATCAGAAGTAGCAAATGGTCAGGTCTTCTGTATGAAACTCCATGCTGTACAGTGGTTTTTGTCCTTCTCAGGAGTCCTCTGGGCAGCCGTGTACAGAGGAAACACTCACAGCCATTGGTATGAATGCTGTAGGGGCTCCCTCCTTGGAGCACTTTTGCTTTGTGGCAGGATGAGGTGAAGACATGTGGCAGAACCACAGAGAAATTGGCTCCTCTGGGACAAGCCAGCAACTGAAAACACTCTCATACCGTAAACCTCCAGCCACTCACGTGGAGCAGTCGTGTCTGAGGCCCCAGAAGGCATTTTCATGCAACTTTTTCCTTCAGGAATGTTTGGGCTTTTGTGTTTTGTTTTTATATGTTGCAGATATCTGCTCATGAGCCAGTATTAAAATTTGGCCTTGAGTTTTGGAACTCTGAAACATGTTCCGAGCATTAGGGGGTATTTTTTTTTTTTTTGTAACAGCCATCCCTTCTGCAAAATGAACAGTTATTTTTCTTGCCAGGTGGATTTCCAAGTTTGCAGAGATGAAGTCACTTTTGAATTGGAAGTGCCGCGAGTTTTGGTAGTTTGTCCCATGATGCCTAGTTCTTGTTTTAAAATAAATTAGTCTAGAGATAAAAATGGCATGTGGGGTTTTTCATCCTGAAGTGAATATATTGGCAATGTGTCCAGCATCCTGTTAAAGACTTAAGTATGTGACCCCTCACCTAGGTTACTTGAGAAATGGAATCCCATCAAGCTCTTTTAAAGACATTCCTGGCCAATATCTGTTTGGAGAAAAAAAAATCCTGTTACAAATCTTGCTGAAATTATGGTAATAAATTGCTTTACTAATAAGCTACAGTATTTCTGCAAGCAATATTCATGTATGCTCTTCATAGCTTCAAAAGCTAAGGACAATGTGCGGGGGAGCCACATTGCTTTTCCCAAAGGGTGCTCTAAGTCCTATAACCTCATGTAGCAGACCCTCACAAAGACTCTTTTCACTTTGAGTTTTCTTACTAAGGTGCTAATGAAGGAGATAAATTTCACTGACCAGCTGGTCTGAAGGCTGATGGTATGAAGGACCCAGCTCAGGTCTTGGCACTACCTCAGTTACAGTGGCCCAGGACAGCACCACTTAGTCTCCATGGGACTCCCACCACACTAACTGGTCCTCCAGCCCCATGTCTGAAAATACTTGGAAGGATTTCAGGGATTAATTTTTTTTTAATTTTTATTGCAGTTTGGAAAAACAAATGGTTAGTCATGATGAGTTACTTCAAACCAGATAGATCGTGCCTTCAGTCGTCTCTAAAAACTGCTGCAAAAGGCTGCATTTATTGTTGGGTTTGTTGGTTTGTTTGTTTTAAGGTGACTCATTCTAACAATTTTGCAAGAGCCCTAAGACAGAGGTATGTTCCTCAGAATTAAGCAAGCAGCCAAAGCCAACTGTAATGTTTTTACACAGTATTTGCGCACATGCACAGGAATGTACAACTGCCTTTTAGTCAGATTCCACACGGCCAATTCTAGAAACAAAAATTGCCTCTTCATGTCACAATTATGTATAGGGCTATTTAAAAAAAAAATATTAGTACATAGAATATTTCTGTGCTGGTTCACAGAACTGGTCAAAAATGTTGTCAAAGAGCCTGCAGGTGGTTTTGATCCCAGTACAGTTTTCAGATTACTGTTTTTGATAACTTCTATGGATGTAGCTATCACAAGTTCTTAATCCGAGACTTTTCCATCATATAAAATATAACTTTTTGGTGTATATTTTGTCTAATGGTTCGACCCCATACATTAGTCTTCAGTAATGTTTTCAAGTTTGTTTTCTACCCTCTAGATTTATCTGTGGGACTGTCTTTATGTGACATCCACTCTTAAAGTGTTTGTGGACTACAGCTTTTGAGTACAACTGCCAGACAATCTGCTGTTTATATGTACGAACTGTGATAGCTTCTTTACCACCAAAAACAGAAGAAAAAAGGTTGGGACCATCTCTCCCTTCTCCATGAACACTTCACCTATTTAAGCTACAGTTGGAGGAACTTGTCAGTGAATGTGATGAGGGGGATCTGTTAAGTGTGTAAATGCTGCCTTCTTACAGGACAGCGAGCAGAGTGGCTTGCAGGATGGTTTTTGTTTGTGAGAGTAAACTGCGTTGTCTCCGAGGACGTGTAGTTATCAGGCTACAACCCTGTTACTAGTTATTCAGACTCTTGTCAGATTTTGATGTGGTTAATGAAGTGGGTGTTTTGTTTTGTTTTTTTTTCACAAAAGTTGACATAGGCTTTTAAACAGTTTTCCTTGAGGTAGGTTGTAATCATTTAAATGTATTTGAAGGGCAGTGGTATAATAAATAACCCTAACCTCAAAATAGTGATCGTTCATCAACATTGGCTTTGATGATCTTGCACTAAGAGAAAAACAGTTCCAACAGTGTTTTCTTCATACTTTGAAATGGTTTTGAGGACCCTTAAATATTTATTTTTAAGTCTTTCATCATTTAACTTTTATAATTGCAGGCATTATTCACTCAAGACTGTAATCATTGATTACTTTCTAGTCCCTGTTCTGGATACTGTTACCCATAGCTTTCATTTGTTTTCCCTTAATCAAAGGTCTCTGACACTGTTCCTGATCAGAGTATGTGGTGACTGTTTTTACTGCTGACTTTGGTGATACTGGCAATGAGGTTCACTGTATTATTTCAAGTGGAAAATTAAAGCTGGAATTATAATTGTCTGTGCTGTAATTGTTCTTGAATCTTTTCCCAGCTTTAATTCACTGCCAGGCTTCAGTGTCTTGTAACAGCATTCCCCAGGCTTCATCCTGGGTCATCTTGGTAGGAGAGGGACAGCTTGCACCAGCCTCTCTTCTGGTCACATGGCTGGATGTGGACCTGGGCACTGCAGACCATCTCCACACATGTGATGGGCCCAGTGTTTCCCAGGGCACAGACAAGGATGCCCTGGGACATGTGTGCAGGAGGTGCTGGGACAAGGAAGGAGCCACAACACCGTCAGTAAGGATGATGGACGGGAGCATGGTACTGATACACAGATGCTCTCCCAGCTTACTTCCTGTTCCCTGCAGCCCTGGGAGCTGGAGTCACAATCTGCAATTGATGGGCTGGAGGAATTTTCCTGCTGGACTGCAGACTGTATTATGGGAAAACACATTAATTTCTGCCACAAACAAGGTGGAGATACATGGATTGCAGTGCAGTAGCTCCCATGGGTAGTGCCGAAGTGTCCCCCCTTGGTTGGGGCATAGATGAGTATCCCCATGAGAAACAGATACATGCAGGACAACCTATGATAAACCTCATAACCAGGTATCAGGGTTTGTAAATAAAAAAATCCATGTGCCTATTTTTGCAGACTCCAAGAGAAAATTTACCTCCTGGTCCCTTTAGCAGTCCTTGCATCATGTCTCTGAGGGAAAGAGATGCCTGATGCAGCTGTCACATCCCAGCTGGATGGGAGTCTGCAATGGGAACATCTGTATGCTGGAGACGTGCAGCATGACAGGCAGAGTGAAGGGTTGTGGCACAAGGCTGTAAGTGGGCAACACAACTCCAAAGCAAAGCCCTTTCCAGCTGTGTCTCTCCTGGGTGCAGTGCTGCCCTTCCTTGGGCAGGGAAACTCCTCCCTTCTACTCTCCTTCTCCTTCCTGTTGCCTTCATACACACACATTTTTGTGTCTGGGTCATGAGAAGAGAGAAGCTGTGGGGCTGCTTGAAGTCTGTGCAGTACAGTTCAGAGGGAGTGTAGCAAAAAAGTAGTTTTTGTACACTGTAAGACTTGACCAGCTCTGGTTTCCAGGGCACCATCACACAAATTCCCATTTAATATAGACCCCTGCTTTCTTCTTTCATCATATTACTCCTCCCTTAGTGTTATAGCAGGCATCCTCAGTCTCTTGTAATAATAAACCCCCTGTAATGAAATCTGTGGCATACCTTCCCCCAGGACATTTATATATAAGTAGAATTTCTTGGTTCAAGGCTAAATTGCACACATTTAGCAACTGGGCTCTAAATCCTCAACTGAGGGGGGAAAAAAAAAAAAGGCCTTTTTGTGAGCTATGAAAGTATTTCCTTTGGTAATCAATGGAAGGTTGATTTTAAACCCCTGCAGGCCAGTGCTGATCTCTTAGAATCTGATGCAGCCCTCAAGCAAACACCAGGAGCAAATTCACAGGCATGACCCTGTTCTGAGATGGTAGGAACTGAGGTTAATTTTAGTTCTTGGAAACACAGTCAGTCTCGATTTGGCCAGTAGATGGTAGTGGTACACACAGAGCTGACAAAAGATTCTGTGAGAGACAAAAAATCAGAAGGATCCGCTCTGGATCCTTTGGAAGTTTAATTAATGAACAGCAAACTCCCAAGTCACAGGACTGCAAATATTTAGTCAATTCTTAGCCAAGGATGCATCATTACAAAGCCGTGTTGAAGTGGCTTTCCAGCCATCTGGAAAGACGCGGTGTTCATCTCAACAACTTTAACGGGATGTGTTGAAATGCTTGGAGTGCGATAATGCAAGTCCTTACATTGGTCTGTGGGTTTTTCTTTTGTTTAGTGAATGATAGGAAAATCCACTCGGGTTCCTAAGTATTAAATAAGTAAATAGATCTTTGTGGCATGTTTTGGTTCTGATCTCTATGATGCAAGGTAAGCCACTGAAAATGCTTCAGCCAGGTCTGTTTACTGCAATTGGATTTGTTTTAATGTCCTATTTCTTGACTGTATCAATGCAGGCATTTAACTTACTAATTCACATGGGAAAAGAAAAATGAAGGCACAGAAATGAAAATCATTAGACATTTTAGACGTTCGTTGCATAAGTAAGCATTCCACAGCACTGTTGAAAGCAGATTGAGTTTCTTCTCTCAATTTATTCTGTAAGTTGTTTGCAGTGTAAGAATTGCTGATTCCTTTCTATACCCATTATCTTTATTCAGGATAACAGTGATTTAGATTATGCACTTAGAAGCTATAAAAAAAAAAGTCATTGAGAATACTTTTGTAATAGAGCCTCACTTCAACTTTTTAGTTTTTATAATCTTGTTTCCTTATACTGTAGCTCTTCTAGACTTTCCTGATCTTCCTCTGACAAAGAAACTGCAGTTGTCTAAGGAAGTGTACTAGACCCAGCCTGCCACAGTGCTTGTGAGTAACACCATGGTAATTTATAACCACTAAAGTGATTCTCAACTGCAATTGTTTCCAGAAGTGCACAGCTAGATAATAGTGAAAATGCTTCTGCTAGCATTTCCTTTATTTCTGATGCTTATATTGTTCATCGTCTTGTTGCTATTGTAACAGATCCTACTCTTTTCTTAACCTCAGCCTACAGGCTAAATCTCTGCATTGGTTCTCAGAAATAAATGCTTCAAAACATAGCTTTAGTGAGAACAACAGCTAAACTTGTAGATAAAAGCTAAATCTGGAAATCTGCAGTGGGCTAAAAGTTAGTGTCCTCTGCACTCTAGCACAGGATAATAGGGAAGACATTGCCTGAGTCACGCACTTCAAGGCCTAAGTAACAATCTGCTTTCTGCAGAGGTGGCCGGGCTGTGGCCAGTGGTGGCAGTCACTGGGTGCCTGAAGGCCATCCACCACTGCTGCATTGACTGGTAGAATGCAGTAGCTGGGTCAATGTCTCAGATCATGTTTGGAGAAACAAAACTATCCCCATGTTTTATTTTTATGGATGGATGTTCATCTTAAGAAATTAAAAGTTTCCATTTATGATGTATAAAAAGTGCTCTGAATTTTTTCTTGTAATTTTTTTGTGAATACAAAAGTCTGTTCTTTTTGTAAAGCTATTTATTCAGGACATTCATTCTAAAGCATGATCTTAGACCTTTGAACACAGTCATAACCTGATTAAAGCTGCTTTGCCACTTCGTCCTGCCATAAAGCTTCTGTGCGTTGTAGGTGAGAAGCCCCTGGAAATCCCTTGCTGGAAGCCAAAAGCAAGCTTGCACAGAGCTGATAAAAGACTGACTCCACCTCATCAGCAGCTTTGGGCTGCGTGGCTTCACTGACGCGGGATTTGGGACTCCATCCCAGAGCTTGATGCTTCCAGGTTCATTCAGGTATGCAAGCAGAATCTTCAATGTTGGACTTTGCCAATGAGCTGGAGTACATACACTTTTAATGTAAATTAATATTCCGAGTCATGTAAGGCTTCATTTAGCCTAGCACAGGTTACACGTAATTCTGCTTTATCAGCAGTAGTTTCTTCTGGGAAGTTTCTCCTGATGCTAACAGGCTTACCTGTTATGTATCTGATCTCTGATACCTACCTAAATGCTTACATGACCTAGACATTATCTTTTCTGGTATTTAATATTAAAAGAGTATCAGAAAGATTCTTTCTGAAAAGGTAAGAAGGTAATGTTTCTGCTGCTGTATATCATGTCCCACTAGTCCTGTGAGATGAAAAATGATGTTGAAAGGCAAACTGCCTTACTTTAAATATCGTTTCAAAAGCAAATATTGAAGATGGAGTTGTACGTATGGGACATATTGTGGCTATAAAAACTATAAGGTACTGTTCGCTTCAATGTGGAAATGCATGAGAAGACCACTGTGAGGTTTTTCTATCTGGAAATAAATACCTATAGAAACAGCAGCTACTTTACCCTTCAAAATAGTTGTAGTATAAATAGCAGAGTGGATCTTCCACACACACCTGACCCAGGAATGCAGCTGATGTTGGTTTTATCACTGCATGCTCCTAGAGTGCCTTGCCCCACTGAACACTAGGGAGAATATCTACCACATGTTTGGGTGTCCTGGTGCAGTTAGGTTATGGAGGAGGGGAAAAAAGCCCCTGTGGCTCCTTTCCCCATCTTGTCCTTGACCATCCATCATCCCCTGACCTTCCAGAATCTAGTCTGGGTTGATCATTTGGATTTTCACTATGGCTGTTTACATATAAATTTGCTTTATTTTTGTGTGATTGAAAGAATGTAAAGTGGAAGTTGGGTGAGTCTCAGCTGCTCCTACAGATTGCTTGCCCACTTGCTCTGATGTCACGCAAAGCAAACCCTCATGGAAGGAAAAATGAAAGGAAGACCTGATCACTGCTGAAAGCAAAAGTATAAAGAGAACAGGGATCAATTGTTCCTACTAGTAGGGAAGACCAGAACAAGAGGGAACTGACTGAAACCAGAGTGGGAAATACGTGATAGATAACCATTGGAAGAGCTGGGCTGCACAATAAGCAGCCAACTTAAGTGGCAAGGTCACTTTCAATGGCAGTGTGCACTGTTAAATTGGATAGCTAATTTAGAAATAAACCAACCATCCACCAGCACTGCTGGGGAGGAATAAATTCACAACACTTCTGCATGGCCCCTTCAGCTCAGTCTCGGTAGAGATGAGTACGCCTGACCTGACAATATTGGTGTGTGTGTCTCTGGGACTGCTGACACATCCTCCTGCTGCCTTCTAGACCAAATGCAGCTTCTAGCCTTCTGTCCCACACAAGTGTTCAACAGCCAGAATTCAGGATCCCTGTGGACATATTCCATGAAACTGGGATACGGGAAACACTTATGGGAAACAGTTAAATTTGTGATCTGCCTCAGGTTAGAAAGAGACAGTTCTGAAGTGAATAAACCTGAATCATCTGATTCATCTACTACAGCAGTCAGTGTGACGCAGGCACCCAACCTGCCCTGGGCATGTAAAATCCACGTCCGGAGTAAAGTAAGTGAAAGCCCAGAACCACTACGTGAAGAGCATAAAAATAAAAGGATACGTACAAAAAAAGAAACTTTTTTTTCCTCCTTTCATTTGTTTTACCTTCTTTGGGTTTTATTTTGTTTTCTCCAGTGAAGTCACAGACCCAGGTGATGGTATGCCTGATGATCTATTCCCTTGGGTTGTACTCTGAGTTGTCCAGTTGCCTCAGCCAGCCTGGAGTTGGACTCCAGGTGGGGACAGCCTGCTGGGAGAAGCAGCAGCCCTCACTTCTGCACAGGAGGCAGCGATGTCCCAGGCTCCTCTTTCTTCCCGTTTTGTAACATGTTTGTGGAAACGGCAACTTCCTGCAGAGCAACTGCTGAGTCAAAGCACTGAGATATGACTGACTTGCAGGGCAGCTTTTGGCAGACTTGCAAATATCTCTTCCTAGCATGTGGGTCTGCTGGAGTGTATCTGGCCAAATCTGGTTCAAGAGCCATTGGATAGACTATAAAGCCCATGATGTTTAAAGCAAAGACATAAGCTGTGAGAAAGGGCAGGAATGGTTGGCCCCATTTCTACCAGGATCATGAAATCATTAAAAATTTCCTTCATTTTAGATAGGATGCATTTAATCCATTTGCATAACAACACCAAAAAGGAGAAAAATTAATTTTGGCATGGACATTCTTCAGTGTTTCTGGAACTGGTATTTAAACAGAGCCCTAACATGGCTAGGAGGAAGTTTTCTGTCTCCCTTTGGAGACAGAGGAATATTCATGGGATGCTGAAAAAAGCTGAAGCTGCAGAAAGCCCACATTAGAGTGTGTTCCCAAATACAAAGACACCCAAAACAGATGCAAGACTTAACCTAAGGTGCACAGTGCTATGTGAGTGCTAGTGTTTATTATTTTTATCATTGCATTTTAAAGCAATGGTTCTTTTGATCCATGCTAACTGCTGGTCAGGGAAAGAAAAATAAAGCTTACATAGAAAATAACAAAATTTTCTGGATGGAGGCCAAAACTTTACAAGAGAATACTGAAGCCTAATATGTTTTGTTTGACTTCTTTGTTTCTGATAGATGTTGACTGAATTCAGGAGGATGACGGCACTTTGAACAAAACCAGCTGGGGTAGTCAGTTTGCTAATTATTAACCCTCTAGGGAAGAGACTGAATTGGAAATGTGCACATGAAACATTCTGGGAAAATATAAAAAGTAACACAGACCTCTTTGGAAAAGAAATACTTACACTGTGCCTTGTGTTTTTAACAGAAAGGGAGGAGACAATTTGCGATATATGACTGAATTCCTTGAGGCAGATAACAATTCAGTCTTGGACTTGTTTTCTCCCTGTAGTGTGATTCATCAGTCCTGAGGCTGAAATAAGTCTACCATTAAGGAATCACCTTATGGAATGAAGAGAAGTTATATATTCATTGTGATATAAATCATAGAGGCGGGGAAAAAAGACTGTGGTCAGCCTCTTGACCACTTGACAATAAGGAAAGTGGGGATTTTCAAAGCTGTAAAGAGGAGAGGAGCATCAAACTGCATCCTGTGCCTTAGAAAATATTACTAAAAAGCTACTGTGATAAATATTCAGATACCTAATGGAAAAAATATAAGTAACAAAAATGAAAAAAAAAAAATAGTCTTTGGTCAGTAAGCTCTGCTGTGACATATCTAGATCTCACTCTACCTGGATACTCTAATCCTTCCTCTGTAACCTGTCCAGAGAGGTAACAGTGTATGCAGGGTTTCCTTTCCCTATTTCAGGTGTTTTAGGGATAGAAGAAAGGAAGAGTTAGGTATGCACACTACACCGATTTCTGGTGCAGTTGAGTGTTTAACTTATGGCCAGTCTTATCTATAATTACAGCATGAAATGGAAACAGAAAAAAGAGGTTAAAGGAAAAAAAACATCCTGGTACAAAAATCCCAAGGATGGGCAAAGAAAATAAATTTAGGAATAACTTTCACTATTTGCTTTACATTGAAGCTCTTTTCCTGCCTGATAAGTTGGTTGCAGCACAGAGACATCTGCTGTTAGCAAGTAGGTGCCAAAATAGATGTGACAGAATGCATTATTGTTTAAAACAAACAGATCATGTGGGATGCTGAACTGATTTTTGTTTTCTTCTCCATAGTTTAGTGTGTAGTAATTTTAGGTGTCAGATTGTTAGAGAGAAATATTATTGTTAGGCAAGCCTTTGAAAGTTGACGTGCTTGACCATTAATTTAATATCAGAGGTAAGTGTATTTTTTATGTTTTAATGCTGTAGGTGGTTAGCTAAAGTCCTATCCATTAAGGAATACAGTAGCTAGCAAAATGCCTTCTGAACTTGTCCATTCTCTGATTATTTGCAACTCTCTTTAGTTGCTTTGATGTACGTCGTGTATGTATGATGTATATAAGTCATGTATGTACTGATGGCTATTACAGATTGTGAACTGGAGTAATTATAAATTGTTCCATTTCCAGAATGCTGTGACAGTCCCCTGTTCCTTCCAAGGCTGATTTAAATTGCCACTGGTTATGTAAAGTGAACACTTACAATATTTTAGCAGAAATTATTACATTTAAGCATCCCAGAGTGACCGTGAATGAGAGAGTTAGTATGTTACCATACACTTAAAGATTAGAGGGTAAATCCACACATACGCACAGGAATTAATGCAAAAAAGGAACCAAGCCCGACTTCTGCTGGTGAAGGGGCAGTTGTGTGAGCTGCCTTGGACTGTGGGTCCTGATGCTTTCATCCTGCCCTAGTAAGAAAAAAACAAATCTCCAACAAAGCAAACAAATCCAAAAGCTGGAATATTCAAGGTGTGTGGGCATACATCGCTGTTTCTTTGCTTAGGCTGTTACATACTAATAGCAAACGAGTAACCAAATGACATCAGAGCAATGATCAGTCATTGAGTCCATGAATCAAACAGTCCTTATTTCTCTACTTCAGAGAAAAACTGGGCAAAGAGAAAATAAAAGCTGTGCATTTTACTGTTGTGCTGTTTGATGGCAGGTACAGGCAAAAGGATTTGCCTGATGCTGCAGGCCTGGGAGGTCCAAGCTCTGTTTTCTGGCTTTACTAATATCACTATATGTCATCTTGGCCAGTGCATCTAGTTTTTGCTTTGAATATTTCACATGTAAAATGGGGTGTGGGGGGGGATTTTTCTTTGGTGATCTTCTTGGGAGAATGACTGTGAAGTACCATGCAAGTTGCAAAAACACCTTGTTACTAAGAGGAAACTCCTTTGGAGGAACAGTGTGAAGTACCTCATTCCATCACTGTTTCCAGACTGCTTCTGAGGCCAGAAATTTGTTGCAAAATTTGATTTGCAAAGCTTCTTTTTCCAACTAAACTTGAAGTAACTTTTTTCTCAATTCAAGCTAATAGCAGGAACAGAAAGGAGCTAAAATATCAATGTGATGAAATGAATAAACCAAATCTATTTTCAGTTATGTATTTGGTTAACAATGTGAAAGTATGATCCCAAACTTGTTTCATTATGATGTTGTATTGCAGCAGTAGCAATCTTTCTAAATCCATGCTATTGTTTATAAAAATAAACTAATTGAAGGTAACTTCTGTTTAAAGTGATCTCTAGCACTATGTTTGTGTTCACTCATGCTTTCTTTTTATGCCCAACATTTGTGTTTAAACATGTTTTGTTAGATGAATAAAATATACTCTGACTTGGAGTTTCTACTAACTTTTGCTTTCCTTTTGCTTGTTCCTACTTTGCCGTGTCTGTCATGTCCTCACTGGTAGGGCTCGTGGTTGTAAGTGTGGGAGTAAAGGTTGGAGATAAATGCTGGATTTAACAAATATGGTTATTGTTGCCTTAAGGATTCACTTCTGAAGTTAGAGGTTGGATCATTCTACTTTTACAGTAAGATTACAATTGCATTCTGTGTCTGTGCCAGAGTTAAAGGTAAAATCAATGTACTTAGCACTTTGTCTTTCTGAAGGCTTCAGGTTGTCAAGTCAAAGGCTAGATTCGTAAGGGGAACATAGTCTAACTGTTGGACTTTATACCCATAAGTAAACAATCAACAGGTCACAAGGAGAATATGAGTGAGACTGTTCTGCAGTAGTAACAGTGCTCATTTGTGGGGAAAGGGAAGAGGGAGACCTAAACTCCACTTAGTGTTCTAATAAATATATCAGTGCTTTGAATGGAGTGGATTAGCTCCAAAAGGAAACACCGAGAACTTGCTTTAGCTTCGTAGTTACAGAACTAATCTAAAAAAAAAAAAAAGTTTTTTTTATTGTGGTAGAGGTCAAACACTGGAGCAGATTTCTCAAAGAGGTTATGGAGTCTCCATCTGTGGAGATACTCAAAATGCAACTGGACTTAGCCCTGGATAACCTGCATTTGCAGACCCTGCTTTAAGGGTGCACTAGAAGGTGCACTAGAAGATCCTGTGATTCTTTGACTTAGTTACTTGGATTCATTTCAACAGCATCTGAGTATTCCTTCCAGGTACACTGGTTGTAAAGATTTCTGTTGTTTCCAAAGTTGGTGCATGCCCATGGGACCTACATATGGCCCACAGGTTCCTTTACATATGGGCCACAGGCATTTATATACTGCCTATGATAGATCCAGCCCCAGGTTATTCTGCATGGCCAGACCATTTCAACACTGTGATATACACACAAAACTTAAGAAACTTAGGGACTAGACAGAGTGATGTGGTGCTGTTTAACAGAGTGTATATATATAAGAATTGCTGTTATAGTACTATGGGCATATTATTTCCCCTGAAAAAGAAAGATCTACTCCTTAAATAAATAGGGCTATTTAAATAAGCAGGAATGAAATAGATCAGTAACTGGAACTCTACAAGCAGTTGCATTTTCTACACTACTACAACCTTTGTTCATGCTTTTTTTTCTTTTTTTAATTTTGTGATTTTATTTTTTTTTTTAGGTATACTCACAATAATGTATACAAATCAAATTGATAACAGTACTCTTTAATTACTTTAGAGATTATATAGTAGTACTGGTTTTTTCTTTTCATTAAAAAATATTACTAGAGGTACTCATGCAGTGTTGTAAAGTAAGTCTTCAAAGGTACTATAAAGAGCAGGCTTACTGCTTGATAACCTCAGTAAAGTGAAGAGAATTGGACACACATGATGATCTCTACAGTGAGAGTATGTCATACACAGAGGTGATCTCTGAAGTTGACAAATCCTGATGGCTTTATAGCCTAAAATCTTCTCTGAAGTTCTGTCTAGAAGCTTATCATGTGCATGTACACAGCACTGCAGATCTGAGTCATAAGGGATCTATGCTGTTCTGTACTATCTTTGTCACCCACATTCTCCCTGGTATGATCTCTGTCAAGCACATGAAACCAGCTCACCAGCAGTACTGGTGCAATGATGAAAAGCTGATATCAAACATTACTCTTATAGTCTCTCTCGGATTTACCTGTGCTGTCAAGCACAGAGAGAAGTTCTGTAAACTCATTTGTATGCACTGTCCACCCACAAACTTTATCTCAAGTTTGTGAGCGTTGAGTCACAGACAGGTAGTTCTTGTTCAAGTCTCAGTTTCGTGTAAGCTGTGGGTAATAACAGAAGCTATTTTAGTTTCACTTTCAGAAATATTAAAAGTAAGGTACAAATAATTTCTTTCCAACAAAACTCCCTCAAGTCATTAGAAAGATGCTAACAGAAAGTTCCAGTTAGGAGTACCTGCTGATTTGTTCATCCAGGAAGTGCTTTCATCTAGATCAAGAAATTACTGGTGGACCATACCAGCCCAATCACTCCTGTCTGCATGCTCGCTGACCTTGTCAAAAAACCATCTAGAGGCCTAGATGGTAAATAGAACATTGAGAGGAGATGTGTTGGTACTGCCCAAATAGATGATATTTATCTAGGTGCACGTTAATTCTACCCTTTATCACAGTTTCTACTGCTTTACCTAGCACTGATGTTAGGCTCACCAGCCTTTAGTCTTGTCCATCCTGTTTCCTCATTTCAACACTGGAATCTTTATTTTAGAGATTGGCATCACATTGCCACTCTCTAGTCTCCAGGCACAAAGCTTGAAGAGAAAGGTAGCTCCATTAGTATATCTGCTATTTCCTACCCACACTCCCTTAGAAAGCTCAGGTGCCTGGGGATTTATTGCTCCACATACTTTGGATTACAGCCTTTCCCAGTTAGCACACTTTCAGGCAGAGTCTCTGCTGACTCCCTCAGAAAGAAGGGCTCAAGTATGGGGATTGTGTTGTGTGTTTATTCCAATGAACACATACAAGTACATCATTTAGCTTCTCTGGAAATGTTTTAGCTTCTTTGGAAATGTTTTGGCCTCTACTCTTTTTTACTTTGCAGTTGTCATTTGATCCATCAGACTCCAGTGTCTTTGTCTTGATGTGTCTAAGGGAAGATTTAATATTAGCTTGGATTCCTTTCGCTAGCTGCTAGTCACACTCTTTTATTGTTCTTTCACCATGCCTTCCTTTAACATGTCAGTTTATGATCCTTTCTGTGTTTTTCATTTGGAGATTACTTCATTTTTCTTGTTTCTAACAATCTACCTTGTGGTGAGACCTGTGATGTGAAGTGCCTACTTCCTTTTACCAGTTCTCAAGACTTCAGCAGATAGCACACACTGATGCTGTGCTGGGCATCCTTCAGGAAATTCAGCTCCACCTGTACGAATTTACTGTTCCCAGCTGCTCCTTTTTGATTCGTCTTCACAAGCTTCTTCATTTGTATGCCTCTGTCCCTTTTGAAACTGGGTGCAACTGCTGTGAATGCTTGGTCTTTGTCAACCCTCTGGGAATTTTGAACACAAACAGAGGAACAGCAACCATGAGCAGAAGATGTAGGACAAGATCTTGCACGGTAATGAGGACCAAATGAAGGGCTGCATCTCTTCTATGGCTTCCCTGTCCACTCTGGGAAGCAGTATTTATAGTGTTAATGTAATCTGTGTTATATTCTAATGCTGCAGTGTCCAGACAACACAGGGGTTACCTGAAGTACAGTTTGGGCTGTATTTCTGCCCTCTTTGCCCATCTGGTCTCTTTTAGCATACCCTCTCCATCCTTCTGGTCAGGCAGGCAGCCTGCAGACTCAGCACTACATACACTTGAAGCTGGCATTTCAGTCCATGCAGATTCTGTGTCAACTGCTGGGTCCCTCCTTTGTTCATTTGATTTGCTTATAAAATCTCACTAATAAATTTCACTCTCCCATCACCAGCGGGGGTATATTTTACATTCCAGTATTGTGATGTCCTACACATGTCTAGTATGTCATTGCATAAGACCTTCAATTTATTAATTGGACTTTCAGCATTTGTGTAGGAGTATGTGTCATTGCACTGTTTCTTTCCTTCTTCATCTCCTATTTGAAAGACACTGTTTTCCATTCCTTATTTCTGCTCTCTGGCCTCTCCTTCACTCAAAAAGGCACAATTTCTAAGCCTTTGTTGATGGCATACTGAATAGTGTGTTCCCCATACCTGCTGCTCTTCTGTTTACAGCTTAATCAATCACAACCTTTAAATGCCAGCAGTTTAGCCTCCAATGAGTTCACCCTTTCCACACAAGCTCTTTTAATCTCGGAAGTGCTCCCAGGTCCAGATCAACCTGCAGTTTTGCTCATTACACCACCTGTTCAACTGCACATTGAAAGTTTGCCCCTTTCTGGTCACACATAAGGCAGTGGGGGCATTTTGGAGTGCGCAGTTGGAGAGATCCTTATCTTCATCTTCCCTTCAAGAAGCTGAATTTTGCATCCAGAACACCACATGAGACTCAAAACCATGGGTTCTTGCCCAGCACTTCTAGGGCTGCTTTGCATGTTTAAAGGAGAAAAAGAAAAACAGCTTTGTGATTTGTATGTGAAAGCTCTTCCACCTGAATTAATTTTTATTTGCCTAAAAACATTCCCCAAATTATAACTGATGTTCTTTTAAACCATTCCTCCAAACTACATTTTTTGCAACAAATGTAATGTGGTACAAAATATCATCTGAATTGCCAGCTCCCACAATCCTAATTTGAGTAATAATCCTACATTGGCACAGTGACAACAGAAAGCAGGTTTTGAGGAGATTGAGCATATTAACACTGCCCGTGGAGCAACTACACTGAGGCACACTTCATTAAAATTGCACAGTACAGATGTCAGAGACCCTTTTTTAAAGTGCTACAAAATAACATCATTTACTACTAACTTTGTGATTTTAAGCAGTTTTCTGAGTGTTGAAGTGCTGCTTGTGTACTTTGTTGCTGTTCCAGGAGCATGGACAGATCCCAGCAGGAGTCAGAGCCAAACGAACACCCAGAGAAAGACATTAAGACATTCCCTGCTATCAACAGACAAAGATGCAGAGTGGATGTGTCCACATGCCTTTCTTTGCCTTGTTTCTCAAACCTGTTTCTATTCTTTCAGTAGACCTTGTCTAATCTGGGTTTGAATACGCAGCGAAGCAGCACTACAGAAGTTGGCACTTCGCATTTAAGAGGAGGTCAGTATTAGAATAAAGGTTTGTAATTCCTTTAATTATTTCTGGAAGTTACCTACCATGTTTCTGTGCAGTGGGAGAAACAGAACAGTCTCTGAAATGCTATAACATCTAGCCTGCTTATTATGAATGATGACACTTTAGGAGAGTAAAGTGTAAGGATCCCTAACAATAACAAACCCTTCAAATGCACAAAAAACTCGGAACCTATGAACTTGTGACAGAGATTCATATAGAGACTGTTAAAGAGATGTAAAAAATACATAAAAGAACAGGTGAGACTGATTTCATCTTCAGTTTACCATGCAATACAACAGTTTCACAACGTGCCAAGAGGTCAGGCTGCTGCCACTGAAACAGGAAATCTAAGGCCACAACAGAGAAAAGCCATTTTCCTTAGTGTACCATTTTTGCTAAAAGTGAAATATTCTTCAATGTTTAAAAATAAGTCCCCAGCATCCAGTTAAAAATGGAAGCCAGCAAATAAAGTGTCCATGAATAAGAGACCATCCAGGTGGAGTTCATGCAAAAATAAGTTGAAGTTATTGCTTAAAGATCTCTCTGGATACGACCTTTCTGTGTCCAAATCAGTTGCTGGATGCTTGTCACCTCCCCTTTGAATTTTACTTATTTTATTTCAATGCTGTGTATGTGCTTGGCTCAATCAAACCTAACATGTGTATCTGTCAAAAAAGAATCACTTGGCTTTTAGCCATGCTTATGGTGAAAGTTGCAATTGTCCAGTTTTCTTTTCTATTATACTATCTTTAAACATGTCCAGGGCTGATATTTTAAATGGTTAGCAGGCACTCCAACCAAACCAGAGCCACATTCTAATAGTAAGCTTAGCAGCAGCGTCCAGGTAGGACCAAAATCTTTGTCTGCTGAATGCTTTTCGGGCACCATGACTTTCTCAAAGAAATAACTCTGCTCCTGCAGCTCTTGTAAGATCTCATTTGTTTGGTTGTGTTGGTTGGTTGCGGTTTCTTGGGTTGTTTGGTGCGTGGTTTTTTTGTTTGTTTTTGTTTCTGGTTTTGTTTTTCTGTAAGGGCTTGGGTATTGCAAGCACCAATGTCGCAAGAAGGAAAAAGTAATAAACAATTAGTGTTCCCTGTTCAGATGCCACAGTTTCTAAGTCACTGCTGAGGGAATCAGAGAAGAGCAGAAATTACCATCTCCATAGCCTTTTCCCTAGTAGCAAATCCTTTTCCACCATTCCCATTGTGCTCACTGGTGCGTGGATGTCCTTAACCTAGCTAGAAAAACTGGATTAGAATGTGTTGATTGTAAAAGAGGGAGGAAGGTTGCTCATGCAAAGCATCTATTTCATGTGGTGAGCAGAAGAGAGAGGGGGTGGAGATTTATGGATAGACAGGTGTTGATGCTTTCTGCAGGTAATGCTATTGTTATAAACATATGGGCATAAAAGCAAAGAAATTATCTGTGGATGAGCAAGAAAGACTCCTACTAGAAATACAAGGCTCTTAGTCATGATGTTGGCAACTTGAAAGATTTCTTTTTTTTTGACTAGAAAGTCAAAGTAGTCTTCTTGGAAGCAAGAGAGAAGGCTGCTGTGCACTACTGTCAGCTCTGTGGTTGGGTCCTTCCTCTAGCTGAAGTTCTGTATTTGGTTATTTACCTAAGTACTACTGAAATTTGCCCCGCTATCAGTGGTGCTTTGCAGTGAGATGTAGGTATTCTTGAGGATCTGATAATGTGATTTCCAATACAGAAATTGTTCCCTGATTATACTGTGAGCAACGCTGCTGCACAGCTCTCATTAAGTGCTGAAGCCTCATTGATAAAGCTGGGATAAATCCTTTAAGAGGTAGGCTTTGACATTGTTATAATTTTGATTGATACAAACCCACTTTTTCAATTAACCGAAACTGTATTAAGAGCTCCATAGGTTATCATATGACTTTTTCCCCTGTACTGTTCTTTCCAAATTAGTTGTTGAGGTTTTTTTGGCTTTGTTTGCAGAGTGATTGCTCTCCTCACAGCTATCTACCTCAAGGAAATATTTTTAATCCTCCTTTTTTAAAACTGGCATGATTGCAACATGAATGACAAGAGGAGGCCAAGAGTCTTCCGCAGGAAAGATTACTTAGGTCAGAGGATCAGGAAATTCAGCAGAGAAAAGGTGGTTTGAGATACTGCCTTTGAATGATAACTCCATTAGGAAGACATGTGGGGGAACTTGCCACCTTTTTGGGGACAAGAAAGACACTGTGTCATGGAGGGGAGAGGAATGAGATGACTTTTCAAGTTCCACTCTCCAACTGCTTATAGCAGTGTTATGCAGAAAACATAGCAGAAACAGGTATGAGTTGTATAAATTTGATACGCACCAGCTCTTTAGGGTAACAGCAGCATATTGACTCTACCCAGGTGAGTAGCTGGCAGCCTGGAAGTTACTGGTGGCAGCTGGTAGTCTTATAATGGACATGAGGCCTGACTTTGCTGGGTAGGTTGTGGGGATTTATGGTTGAGCTCTTGGGATACAAGATTATCACAGGATATTTTCCAGTATCCATCTCCTTCTAATTCCTGTAGCACTGGTCTACGCAACAGTGTGTCTTCAGAGATCGGTATTGTCATGATGGGTTTTGCTCTGCACAGGCTGTCAGGTAAGTTGTCAGCTCTTTGCCTTGGTAGGGGACTGCATGGCATCAGACTGCACAAAATTTGGTTAGATACCATGCAAGCCCACTGAAGGGTTAACAACCACAAAAAGCATATTAGCTTTCAACTGATCATTTCCACAGACCACAAAACATTGTACTGCAACTTATCTTAGGAGAAAAAAATAAAAAAAGAAACAACAAATCAAAAGTATTTGTGTTCAGGCTTTCTTTTTAAATGGTCTTGATAAAAAAAAACCCCAAACCACCCAGTAAAACTACTGTTTACATGACATTTTCAATAGCTTGCTATTTTTAAAAGTTTTGCTATCAAAACAGTGACTCCTTGTTTTGTGCGTACAGCACTTTGACCAAACAGTTGTACAGGTGTGAGTCTATGTACTCTTATCTCCCTGCTGCTTGGCTGGGGGTGGAGATGGGGGCAGAGATGTATTCTGGTGGGCTCACCGGGGCTGTACATTTTGTTTCTCCTTACACATTAATGTATGACAGAGTTTACGTGCAGGCCATGCATGGCACTCAAAACTGAAAGGTGGAGGTACCAGTGCAATCAGGGATCTTCTCTATTCTTGGGCATTCTTTAATTTTTGAGCCAGGATCAGGGTCTGATCCTGTGTTATCCAGCATGGTATTTTATAAACAGGTGAATGAAAAAGGACCTCAAATTGGAAGTGCATATTGGAGACTATATGCTATATACATTAAGATACCTTAAAAGACCCTCTTCACTATTAATATACATGTTTACTGATACGTATTTGGTAAATAGGATTCTGTTGATTTCAGAGTTGCTCCTGTATGATCAGGAAATATGCACTGCATGCTATTAGTTTCAAAGTTAAATTCTTTAGTACTCTCCATACCAAAAGTGGGACAATCAGTTAAGCCACTGCAAAGAGCATGCATTCAGAAAGGTTCACAGGGATGCAAGGTTCACATCTACTGCTTCTTGTGAAGATGTTTTATTTAAAAAGAGACACACCATCCCACCACATATTTAATTTTAGTTTCAATAGCTTGCTTTTGTATCAGGCTCACCAGTGGGGAATTTTCTGCCTCCCACTCTCTGCGTGAAGACTTTAGAGCTTTTCTTTTCCCGAAAACAAACTGTTTCTGGTAGCACAGCTTTGATTTTGCTGCAGCTACGGACCCCCCTCTGCCCAAACCTGATTTCTGATTTTTCAAACAGCTCCTGCCTTGGCAGCCAGGTCTTGCTCTGTGGTTTCCAGCAGGAGAGAACGTTTGCTCACTTACAGATGCCTGGTTTTGTTCACTGTCTTTCTGCCCAGATCCCAGCCCGGCACACCCTCAAGTCCTGCATTCCCCGGGTATCCAGATTCCTACGTGATGGGCACATTCAAAATGCATTAAACAGACTGCACATTGCGCTTCCCATCTTTATGAAAATCTAATATTTCTTTTCCCTGAAAGACTGCTCCTCCAAGTCTAATCAAAATAGATTCTCCTAGCCAAAACCTTTTTTTTTCTTGTGACTTTGCAAGCACTTTCTTGCACAGCTGGGGTTTGAGCTATACAGCCTTTCCAGGTCAGTGCAGAATCACCCAATGTGCAGCTATAAAAAAATACAATTTCATTTTACACAGTTTCTGTCAGATTCCCTTCTTAGTCTTTTCCTTCTTCAGGCCAACTGGTTCTCTGAATCTTTGTGTTTTTATTTTTGGTTTCTGTAACTTCCTGTAGCCAGCATCATAATTTTCTCAGCAACGGTTATTTCAACTGCTCCCAATTTCATCCCCTCCTCCCCCTTCCCTGGCAGAAATGGGTCAGAGAATTGCAATTTTAGCTACTAGCCACCAAGAAGCTCCTAGAAAGTATGGCAAGGCTGCCTGGCCGCTCTCTGTTCCCTCCAGCTTTGCGAAAGTCCAGTCAGACCCTACAGGCAGCTATGCAGAGGCAGGTCTGTAGCAGAGGGGATGGGGAGGGTTTTGAGACCTGTCTGTGGGGGTCCCTGATGCTCCCCATGGTGTTGAGGACCGTGGCCCTGTGCCAGGCATGAAGTAGGGTAGGAAGACACGAGACCCCCTTGACCAGTTCCCAGCAGGGTACCAACCCCTGGCCCGTGCCCTGTAGGGGTGGTCACCTCTCCCACAGCCCCTGGCCACCGCCGTGGTCCCCGGGCTCGGGGATGGCGTTCTGGCTTGGCCAGCACATGACCCCGTGGCCAGAGGGGGATGAGGATCACAGGGTAATGTTTAGGAATTTATTATTTGATCCATTATTAGGTGTTTTACTTCTGTGTCTGCTATTATTTCTTAAATTTGGTTTATATTCTCTCCACTTCTTGCCATTTCACTTGTAGTGCTTAAGCTTTCCCTTTCAGTTTCTCTGAACTTCTGAGACCTTTTTTTTATTTGTTTTAACTTTGATGATCGCAATGCAATAATTAGGTCTGCTTTTCTAGTTTTTCTTCATTTTTCCTCGAGTCCTCTTTTTTTTTTCCTTCTCCTGCCTTTTTTTCCTTCACTTTTCCTCTTTTTATCTTTTCCTCTCCTCATTTTCTCTTCCTTTCCTCCATGTTTTCCTCATCTTTACTCTTCCTTATTACTCTTATTTTTCCCAGTTGCGGCTCCCCTTCCCTCTCCTGTTTCAGTCCCCTGGGCTGCCGGAGCGGGGCAGCCGGGGCCGACCCTTCCCCGCCGCCCCGACCCCCGCCGCTCGGACACCGCCCAGGCCCAGCCCCGCCCCGCCCCACGCCTCGCCGCGGTCCCGGCGCCGCTCTTCTCCTGGCAACAAGTGACGCTGCCCGAGGCGGGCCAATCGGGCCGGCCGCTCGCGGGCCCGGCCAGCCGGCGGCGGGCGCGACTCTCCGGCAGAGGGAAACCGGCCGCGCGCCCCGCTCCGCGTAGGCTGCGCGCCGCGGAAGAGATGGCGCGGGCGGCGGGGCTCTGCCTGGCCGCCTGCGGCCTCGCCTGGCTCCTCGCCTGCTGCGCGGCTCGCAGGCAACCCTCAGGTAAGCCGGGCTCTCTCCTTGCGAGGGGGCGGGCGCTGCGCGGGTGCGGTGCGGCGCGGCGCACGGGGCGCGGAAAGTCCCTTTTCGCCTCGGCGGACGCCTTAGGGGGTCAGGCGGTGCGGCGACGGGCCTTCCGCCCCGGCGGTTCCCGGCCCCTCCGGGCGTTGCGCTGGGTGGCGAAGTCCAAGTGCGTGGAAGCAACGTGGGAAACTTCGAAGGAGGGGCGAAAGCGGGAGGAAAGACAAACCACCTCCAGAGCTGCCTGCCGGACCGTGCGCCTCGCACCAGCCCGCTGCCCCGCCGTCCCCGGGGACCGCGTTCCCGCTGCCCGCCGTGCCGGGGGCAGCGCAGGGCCGGCGGAGCGGTGCGGAGCGGTGGGAGGGAGGGAGGCGGGCGTTCGGCGTGTTACCTGGGGAGGAGAACTCGGGCAGGACCCCGCGGCGCCTCACGCCGTCATTTTTATTCGCTGTGTTGTGCGCGGGCAGAGAGAGGAAGGCGGATTCCCCAGCCCGTCAGAAAGCAGGTGGAGAAGTTCCACGTTGAGCACATTTTCAAAGCCAAAGCCGCTAGTTCGGCTAGAGCTGCTGGGAAACAGCTTCAGCTCTTTGCTAAAGAGTTACATCTCACGTATTTTTATCTCCTTTGGCAGTAACAGCCTCGAGTTTGTAGCTAAAGATCCCAGGTAAAACTTCGTGGCAAGAGTGTTGAACTGGTATGAATAAATTGCCGCACAGGGGGATTTGGTGAGACTGCAATAGCAGGTTTCCTCGGGGCTTTCTTCTTGATGTCACAATGTGGGTTGTGTGGAAGAAGTGAAAGAAGAACGAAGAAAGGGGGAGCCTGAGAAAAGGCAGACTATGTTACAAGAAATTGAAAAGAAGAAAGTCTGGAGGAAAGAATAAAAAGCATATACAGTGCTGGAAAAGCACAGGGTAAAAAGATGCCACGAAAGCAGGATTCGTTGTTAAAATGTCTTGTTTAGTTAACAGGGAGGATGCAAGAGGCAGTTGGCTGAAATGTGCGATTTAGAAAAAGGCAGTCCAATAGGTAACTGACTTAGACACTCTTTACAGTTTGACCAGCTCGGTACTATTTAGATACTGTTTGGCACTTACACAGTGGAAAATTCACGAGTATACAGGGAAGTAGTGGTAAAATCACTGCATAACATCACTGAATATTTTCCTTGCTCTTCAGCCAAACCTATTATTAAGTCATATTAAAAAAAAACGCAGCAGGAATGTGATTGACAGTGCATTATTACTAAATACAAAGCACTACTCAGCAGATTCCTTATTTAAATGGCAGAGTAATAGCCTTGTGGGTCTGGGACAGCCAAGGTCCATTTCAGGGTGGTTAGTGAAGGGTTTACACTGTGGCGCCATCTTTATTGTGGGATGGAAATACTTTTAGGGCTTTTTTTTTTTTCCTTGGTTAGCTTAAGCCTATTGCCACTTGTCATAAAGATGTTCTTGTACTGCTAGAGGTGTCAGCTTGTATCAGTAGGGTGGTCCCTATCTTTTTTACAATTCTATACTATGCTTTGTTAACTACCTTTTTTTTTTTTTTGCTTCTTAACGACCAGCCACATCATAGCTGAAAATGAAACTAGGGTTCCTGTGTCACTTTGGATGTGATACGCCTAGTCTTCCTGTGGTGTCTTTGGTGGGACATTCATTCTCTCCCAAATGCAGTGCCAGTTATTTTAGTAATACAGCAGTTGCACCCACAAACTGGTTCACATGTGAGCCTATCATGCCGTGTATCATAAAATGTTAAGACAGTTTAAAAAAAAAAAAAAGTGCTTACTAAATGGAAGTTATTAATTATATTTTATGGTATCTGCTGAGTATTACTCTATTTGCAGATAGGTATGAAGACACAATTCTTCACCCAGTAAGCCTGCAGATTAGTTAGGGGTTGATCCAATCAGTATGTGTTAAAATTAAAGGAAGAATTGTCATTGGTAGGGTTGGGTTTAGAATACAGCCTTTTTTTATCTCCCCTCATTTTCTGATTTTGAAATTGATCTTCTCTTTCCCACCATAAGTAAACAATAATTGGTCTTCTCTTTCCCACCATAAGTAAACAATAGTTGGTCTTCTCTTTCCTACCATAAGTAAATAATAATTGGTCTTCTTTTTCCTGCCATAAGTAAACAATAATTGATCTTCTCTTTCCCACCATAAGTAAACAATACTCTCTAAAGAGCAGGAAAATGTACTTAGCGTGGCTTATACAGAAGAGCTGGTATCATGTCCAAACAGCAGTTGCTGTATTATTCTGGTAATGTGTCTCAGAATGTGATGACATTCTTTAAGATTAACTTCCTGTGAAAGGGATGCGGAATTATCCCCACATGTGGATATTTGTTCTTATACAGGCAATAACGCTTTTACCATTCGCCATGACACACTGAACAAGTGCATGCAAGTTAAAAACTCACGAGTGGTGATAGATGACTGCAAGGAGACAAGTGAAGCTCTGTGGAAATGGGTATCCCAGAACCGCCTCTTTCATTTGGGGTCCAAGCAGTGCCTGGGACTTGATATATTCACCAAATCACCATCTCGCCTGAAGATGGTCAACTGTAACTCGGAACTAATGCTGTGGTGGCGATGTGCTGATTCTTCCATCCTTGGTGCATCTCAGTACAAAGTGACTCTCAAGGGTGCCTATGTAACTGCAAGCGTAAATGCAACAGACCAGTGGAGAAGCAACAGTTCCTCTGATGATATATGTCAGTCTCCTTACCATGGTAAGTTTGCAAACCCCTGATTTACGGGTTTGGAGGACTTTTTATTTTGTATTTGTTAAGGGCATTTTCCTGTATATCTACGCCAATAAATTCTTAAAAGTAATTATATGAAAAGACTGATCAGTAACATGTTTTGCTGTAGAGAGATAATTGATTTTCAAGTATGAAACTTTAACTGTTTTTAATAAATATGCACAACTGCAGAAGTTGTGTTAACAAGAGTCTTTCTTAGCATGTTTAAAACCCTCCCCCCATATTTAGTGAGATCCTATTTAATTATGAAATATTAACTACCTTCTATCAAAACTGACACTGCCCTCTTCACAGTGACGGGAATTTTGCTGTTAGCAGGGTTTGAGGGTATTTTCTTTGCTGTTAGGCCATACAATCAAGCTCAGTGCATGCTGCTTGCTCACAGCCTGTTAGACTGTCAGGAACCATCCATTGACTTTGGTCTGGTAGTCTGTCCACTTGCCATGGAAGTCAGTCAATGTGCAATCTCATGCTTGCTGGAAGAAGTGGTGAAAACTTGCTTTACTGTGTTTAAGAGCAGAAGTTCTTTTTTATTTGAATTGTTCAAAGTGGCCAGTCTGAAGAGCCCGGTAGGCTCCAGTTTGAAATGGTTTTCCTCTCCTGTATGTATTGATTCATAGAGCCTTGTTCTGTATTACTCTGTGCAAACCACCTGGATTTCAACGGGACAGTATATTTATCCCTAATTTACCAGGAAGGGGATGACAAATTTTTGCTGTCTTATGCCCCGCTCAGAAGAAAAAGTACAGAAAAATATGTTCTGCTCACTTCTTTCAGTTCTGATATTGCTGTATGTTATCTGTAACAAGAAGACACTGGTGAGACACTGGAACAGGTTGCCCAGAGAGGTGGTGGAAGCCCCATCCTTGGAAGTTTCTAAGACCGGGCTGGACGGGGCTCTGAGCAACCTGCTCTAGTGGGAGGTGTCCCTGCCCATGGCAGGGGAGTTGGAACTGGATGATCTTTAAGGTCCCTTCCAACCCTGACAATTCTGTGATTCTGTGAGATATGGTGTTTCCAGACCACAAATGTGATCTGCATGTTTTTAAGTTAATTATGCCTGTACTAGCAGTGGCATTGATTTGCTGTCCTTTCCTCCACTAGACAGGTTGTATCTACTTCAAAATTTTTTTTCTTTCTCGCAGAGATTTATACCAGAGATGGGAACTCTTACGGAAAACCCTGTGAGTTCCCCTTTCTGTACAATAAGACATGGCATCATGACTGCATTCAGAATGAAATGCATACAGGTGGGAAATGGTGTGCCACGTCTGAAGATTATACTCGTGATGGAAAATGGGGAATCTGCTTGCAACCAGGCATGTTGGCTTTCTAAATAGATGTCCTAAAAGGGTTCTCTCACTTCACGTATGTATGGCTCCACCTCGGTGTAGCACGTTGCTGTTAAGCTGGGAAAAAGCAAGTCCCTTTCCTATTGCAGCGTTGACAGGACAGTCAGCACACACTTACTCTGCGGTATATATGGTTATTAATAGAAAAATTGATAGACCTTCAGTATTATATTTTTCTTTTGAAACTTTCATGGTGATTCAGTATAGTTGTAGTTACAAGTACCTTCTGCTTCCTTTACACAGAGGACGGTTGTCATGATATATGGGAACGTGATCCAGGGTCTGAAATTTGCTACCAGTTTAATACACAATCTGCTCTTTCTTGGAAGGAAGCTTACATTTCATGTCAAAGGCAAGGAGGAGATTTACTTAGCATCAAAAATGCATCTGAATTACGTTACATACAAGGTAGGTGTAATTATTCACATATGAATATAAATATATCTTGACAAATTAACATTAAGCAAAGACAGCATTTTGGTTTCTGTCTTAAAATTCTGGATGAAAACTTGCTTGTAGTTAAATACATTGATGCTTTCATTTGTGAAGCAAAAATAAGATGATAATGTCAAGTTAGAGGGTTTATTTTTTTTAATTTATCTGTGTTATTTCATTGTAGTGATTAACGATTGCTCATATTTATAATGAGGAATTGAGGAGTGTCCCCAAAATCTCAAATACAGGCCAGAGCGGCAGTTAGTGTTTCAGCAGCATATTTTCCACTTGTTATGAAATAGTCCTCACTGATGTTCATGCTTGGCCTAGAGGAATTGTCAGTGTGCCTTTGAGAATATAAAACTGAGGGACAAACATCTGAAGGCATTGGAAGGGAAGACTTGTGTTCGTAGATTCCTCCTCAGTTCAAGAAAGTTTGCATGTCCGATTACAGTAGCAGTCCTTTCATTCCTCAAATGCATGACCTTTCAGGCCTCATTTTTAATTTAAAGGAGACCAGTAAAGGATAAAGATTTTATACTGTTTTCTTAAAATAAATAAATAAATAACTTTTTCTCTCCAGCTAAGGATGATATTGCTGAGATCTTTTGGATTGGCTTGAATCAACTGGACGTTTCTGGAGGCTGGCAATGGTCAGATCACAAACCTTTGAATTTTCTCAACTGGCATCCAGGTAATGATGTTTCTGGTGGTATTAACAATATTCAGAACACTAACTAGTATTTTGCCTTTTTTTGTTGTTGTTTTTTTAAACAAACAAAATCCAAAAAACAAAACAGCAAAACAAAACCACACACACGCACAAAACCAAAACAAAACAAAAAAAACACCACCACAAACAAACAAAAAAACCCTTTGTGGTGGTTTAAACCCAGCTGGCAACTAAGCACCATCCAGCCATGCAGTCACTCCCCTTGGTGGGATGGGGGAGAAAACTGGAAGAGTGAGAAGACTCATGGGTTGAGATAAAGCCAGTTTAATAGGTAAAGTGAAAGTTGCACATGTAAGGAAAGCAAACCCATCAGCAGGCAGGTCTTCGTCCATCTTCAGGAAAGCAGGACTCCTTCACATGTAACAGTTACCTGGGAAGAGAAAGGCCATCACTCCAAATGTCTTCCCCTTCATTCATCTTCCTCATAGCTTATATGAGGAGTGTGATGTCATATGGTGTGGAATATCCCTCTGGTCAGCTGGGGTCAGCCATTCCAGCTGTCTCCCCTCCCAACTTCTTGTGCACACCCAGACTGCTACTGTTGCGGTGGGGTGAGAAGCAGAAAAGGCCTTGACTGTGTAGGAACTGCTCAGCAGTAACTAAATCGTCCCTGTCTTATCAACGCTGTTTCCAGCACAAACCCAAATCACAGCCCCATACTAGCTGCTAGGAAGAAAATGAACTCTACCCCAGCCAAAACCAGCATACCCTTCTCTATCACACTTCATGAAAACAATTGTTGTTCTGTTTCTGTTAAAAGTTCAGAAGCATCTCTTCCTTCTCGCCAGTGAATCTTTCTGCACTCATTTTATGTTTATGGGTGATTAGGTTAATAACCCTCTAAAAGGGTAGAACCTAAATAGTATCTTTGAGGTCCATTTTAGTCAAGAATCTACAACTTTCATAGATGCTCAATTTCTCCTCCCACTGACAGAATTACTTTGACTTCCCTCAAATATTACAATTATTGATGTATGGGCAAAGACTGATATTACTTAAAAGTCTAACTTGTGTTTTTAACTTCAAGGTTGCTTAAATTTGTTTTGAGGTGAAGATGAAAGATGTATTAAGCCTTTGAAAAACCTTTTTTAATTACTCTCAAGTTTCTAATAGAATTGGTGACAGTCTTGTTTGTTTGAAATTTTCAGCATGTATTTGTACTATTCTCACAAATATGCTATGGATGTGTATATATGAGAATCCTGGAGGAATAATAATCAGAATACTGAAGCTAATATTGTTCTGTAATTCAAGCTTAATTTGACCTCTTTAAAGGGGAATTCTCTTCTTCCTTCAGTTTCTAGAATAGTGCAGCAATTATGAGTTCTGTGAAAAGACAGTAAGTGGTTTCTATTACTTCTTTGAAAGATTGACTAAGAAATTTCTGTGAGATTTTTCCAAATGTAATCTTCCTTTAGGGAAGGTTAAGGATTTTGCTGCTGCTTGTACTACTGGCTGCACCTTCTAGCACTGTGATGATACTGTAGGACTAGTGCAGAGATGAGGATTATGGTCAGGGTTGAGAGGAAGAGTGTAGAACTGTGTTTGGAGTGGGGCTGGAAAGGGGCTGCCAAAGGAAACTCAGGGATGCAAAAAGGATTCTCCCCTGAGATATTTCTGGTCTGGGAAAATGCTCGGCCAAGGCTTGGTTGTATTGTAAATAGAACATTCCTCCTGATTCTATGATTAAACGTTGAAAAAGAAATCTGGATTCCTTGATTCTGAAACTCTCTCTTACAAAAAACTTTCTGTGGTACCTGTGGTAGGACAGGTGTCTTCTTTCAAGGTAAGCTATGTTCTTCAAATGTAAAGCACTGTACTATGCAAACTATATTATTCTTGTATTGAAAAGCAGTAGAAGAAAGCACCAGACACTACCTTACTGTTTGATAACTTGTGCTGGTCTATATTTATTTGTTCCTGTCTATAGATATGCAGAGTTTGTCCCCGCTGGATGGGACTAGCTGTGTGGTGATGAATGCTGCCTCTGGTCAGTGGCAGAGCTACCACTGTGGGACTCCACTTCCATATATTTGCAAGAAGACACTCAGTGAAGTTTCAAGCCTTCCAGGTAGAGCTTGCATTTTTGTTTTTTGTATGTTAATATGAGCATAATGTTCATTTTTGGAGTCTTTTTTTCCCTCCCCAAGACTTCTTAGTCATTTCTGCCAAAAGACTTTCACAATGGCTTTGTGTTTTTTAGCAGAGCAGAAGCAAACTATGTATCTTCAGTGTCAAAATGATGTATCACAAACAGCTTTCATTTTTTTGCAGCTTTGTCATTCACACGTAAAGCATTTTCCAGCACAGTCTTGCCCTTTTCATCACATTTTCCTCCTTGGCTTGTGCCTTCTTTCATTTGCTACCAAAAGTCTGGAACTGGCAGTTGCACCCTGAACCTTTCCACTTTTCTGTCATTCTTGGTGTGCATTGACATAAAATGGGACATACCTGGGGCTTGGATTAAACTGTTGAATTCAAATAGAAGTTAAATGGCCTTACTATCCTTTGAAACCAGGCCTAGCAGTAGAAATCAGAGCACAAGAGTTGGTAGTTTGCCCAGTGTGTAATCTTTATTGGACCTGTTGTAGCTCTTACAAGATACTTATTCTCTCCTTCCTACACACAAACATACAGTCCTTCAATTTTTACAGTGTCCAGCTGTGACAAATTTCTTTTTCTTCCATGAGAAAAAAAAAAAAAAAAGCTTCCATGCTTTTGGCCATTTGCCTATACTTGGATGTCCGGACATTCCCATATCCGTGGCCAGTTCTTTCTTGTGCGCTTTGGATTTACCCAGTTGCCAGGCCTCATTTTTGTGGGGCTATCCTGAGAAAACTTTACTGGAAGGTGATGGTTCTTTGATGAGAGAGAGAGAGAAACAGGGGACAAGAGGGATAAAACAGTATTGTAGATGTGGTGTCACAGAGTGTCTTTGGCTAAGGCACATTGTCTCCAGCTCCTCCAGGAGAGGTGTGTGCCTTTGAGGGAAAAAAAAAAAATAGTAAGCAGTTTAAATTTAACTAAACTAGTTCAAATTTTTAAATGATCCCTTGAAATCTAATCAATTAACCATCCTTATCTGTTTTCTGGCTCCTCAGCAAGGTATGGGGAATTGTTACCCTTGGTTTTACACCATTTTATTAATTAAAACCCAAAATTCTTCCAGCTGGGGTATTTTACAGTGTGTTTTGAACCAGAAAGGCTGTTAGTATATACCTTTTTCAGTATGCATCAAACTCAGTTTGAATTGTTGAGTATCTTAGTTTTCAGAATTAAAAAAATATTTAAAGCTAAGCATTTGTTTCATTGTGAGCTGTTGAAAATTGGTCTTACCTGTGATACTGCATGTAGATGATAATGCACTATAAAAGTGCAAACTCCTTGTAGAACAAAACAAGCAACTTTATTTGAAGCTGCTGTCCTGCAGTGAAGGTAACTTGATTTACCTTGATTTGCTTTTGAAATCTTGCTTACAATTACTTCCAAACCTTTCACTTACACTAAGGCCAGCTTAGTGTAATGTGTTCCGTTGTTCTACTTTCAATCCCACTAACTTCTTTCTTCTTCTGCCTCCCTCATAGCTCTGAAGTATTAAAAGTCCCCACAATACTGTTCAGTCAAATCTATTTGCTTGACTAAACTGTGACCCTTTCTTAAAACATTAGCCCTGAAGAGATGTGAACACATTCTCATTGCTGCATTCTGGCTGTTTTCAAGGTGCTGCCAGATTTTAAACACGAAGGAAATGCCAACTCGTTGCACTAGCCAGCGTAAAACAAAAGCCTCTAATCCTCTTTCTCTTCACTGTTAGAGTTTTGGAGACACTTGGATACTCGCTGTGATTCGGGCTGGCTTCCTCACAATGGTTTTTGCTACATGCTGATAAATAACCAGGCACCTTGGAGTATGGCAGACGAACTGTGCAAAGCAAATAACAGTAACCTCATCAGCATACACTCATTAGCAGATGTTGAACTGGTTGTTACAAAGCTTCACAATGGTGAGTTGGGATACTTGTAAAGGACAAGCACCAAGTGCTGCACACCATAAATTATAAATCACTTTCCATGTTCTAGCATATGATTATCATAAGCTCTAGCTTTTAAATGGTGGTGCTAAGGCTGAGCTTGTACCCAGGCTAGTGCTGAGTGTTGCTGTTCAAGTCCAGGCCCTCTGTGTCAGCTCTGTTTTGCTTCAGTGAATTGTATTTGTTTATTTATTTATTTACTGGGTTAACCTACTTCTAGTTGCCTAATACTAATTAATGTTATAATTTTCTCATTCAAAGAGAATCATAGATGGTTGGATCAATATTTGGACTTCTGGGTCACTGAACTCATAGATGTTATCTGTACTCTTTGGTCTTATGTTTTTGCCTCCACTCTAAAACCTAAATTTGCTTGATCATTTTTTGCTTGTGTTTTTATTATTTCTGGGTTTTTTTTCTGTTTGTTACCTTCTTTGTGAAACTTCTTCATATTCATGAATATAAGTTAAGAAACAAGGTAACAGTAACACATTGTACTTGTCTCAAATCCCCTTGTTGTAGGAAAAAGATTCATGACATTTATGGTGTGCAGCATAGTGGTATGAACCTGATTTTGCTGATTTCACATTCCTTTCCAATTAGGTTGAATATTATTTTGAAACAACAGTGTTGTCCTAATTTTAAATTACAGATGTTAAAGAAGAAACGTGGATGGGTCTCAGGAATGAAGCTGTACCAACCTTATTCAAATGGTCAGATCAGTCAGATGTAGTTTTTACATACTGGGATCAGAATGAACCGAAAGTTCCTTTTAACATCACTCCTAACTGCGTGTCATATTCAGGCGAGGTAGGAATACAATGTTGAGTTTTTATGTTTTCCATCCTAGCAGAGGCAACGTTCATGTGTGTGAAGGTCAAGGAGGCGGGGTAAAGGAAATAACTGACTTTATTTCTGGAATAGGCTTTACAATGCAGATAATATTTTTTCTACAAGCAAATCTCTTAAAATTATTTCACTGACATTTGGTAGCTCTGTGCTGCAAAGAATGGAAGAAACTGCTCACAGCCCTGAGGCTGCCACTGCTGTTGTCCAGCCGGTTGTCCTTGTCGCTCTACATTTTGCGTTACCATATTCTTACCTGTCTGTGGCAGAGAGCTGGGAAGGAGGTGGGCCAAACTATTGCAAGGAAAAGCTGGCTTTCAGTCACCTCCAGGAGCAATTTGGGCCATCCTGTCTGAGGATGGGTAATGAGATACCCAGTAAGGGAAGAGGAGAGGACAGACACTGGGGGGATAGAGTACAGGAAAAGCAAGGGGTGAGTAGGAGAAGGAGGTCACAAAGATGAGTGGAAATGGAAGCAGGCTGTATCCCATCTCCCAGATTCAGCAGAAAACTGGGGCAAGCATTTGCCTGCTGTGTTTTCAGACTGGCAGTGGAGCTCATGTGCCCTCCTCCTCTGAGCTGCCTCCTCCCCGCCTCTGCAGTAAACTGAGCGCATTCTCTGTACCCATTCCCTCCCTAATCCTAGAGCTGTCACCATCCTGGCCTTTTCTTCCCTGTTTAGATGTGATCCAGAATCCTCCCATCTCCATATTTATCTGCTTTCTCTCTCCCTTCCAAACATGGTTTTCATCATCAAGGGCATCCCACCCCTAATTTTTTTGCTAGAGGCACTATGGCTTTCCCCCTCATGAAACTCAGCCCCTGCACTATGGAAATTGAAAGATTACAGAATTTTGAATACTTTGTTTTTTCCTTTGCTTCTCACAGCTGGGACGGTGGAGAGTCAAATCCTGTGAAGAAAAATTGAAATATGTGTGCAAGAAAAAAGGAGAGATTTTGAATGAAACAAAATCAGATAAAAGTTGTTCATCAGAAGAGGTAATAGGAAGGCTTTATTTCTTTTACTTTTCCATGGTTCAGAACGCTTCATAAATCACTTGTTTCCTCTACATCCCATTTCTTTCTTGCCCATACAATAAAGTCTGTGGAACATTTTATCTGAAAATAGACATTTATATAACAGGAGCTAAATTTCAGGTTCTCCTAAGCAAGCTCTGGATGTATTACCATTCTGTTTATTGATGAAAGTATTATGAGCTTGGACCCAGGAGATGATGTATTTTATTTATTTGGTTGAAAAAAAAAAATCTGCTTACTAGCTATGTTATTGCTAACACCACTTACTCTGACTTTTTGCTTTAAGCATGTTTTAAATTTTAGGATAAGAACTTTGCAACATAAAGATATGCAGAGACTGATAATTGAGATTAGGTTTCTGTTGCACTTTGCTTGGCTCTCATTTTGTTCCTTGATTTAAATAGAGGTGGAAGTTTTTTTGCTTGTTTTGTTTTCTGGTTTTGTTTGTGTGGAGTATTTTTGTTGGGTTTTGTTTGGTTGGTTGTATTTTGTTGTTGTTTGTTTTTTTTATTGTTGTTTTGGCTGTTTTTTTTACAGTATAACATGTTACAGCATAAATAAGGCTTGAGAAGTCATCTTTTCTGGTTTGAACAATCCTGGGGTAGTATTACAAGCTACTTCAGAGTTCTTTGGTTCAGTTTTGTGTGCTATATTTCCTGCAACAGGAAATGTTTACCTCTTACCTTTCTTTCTTCACAAGCTCAGGGTGTTTTTACTCTGTCCCTTCAGAGACTGAGAGCATGTAGAGTTACAGCTTTGTGTGCTGTTCAGACACCAATGGTACCGGTAGGCTAGCAAAGAGGTAACATATTAATGTTCCTTGAAATTTCATTGTAAATATAGGGGAAACATTTGAATAATAGAGAAATTAACAGGTTTTCAGTGTAAAATATTTTTTTTCCAGAAGCAGCACTAGTAATCACCTCTTACTATTCCTCTGTTTGAATCCTGGCGTTGGTGGAACAGCATGAAAACCACTATTGTTTTGAACAGGACTAGGCTGTTGCCCTTGTGTTTCTCTCTCTAAATACACATAACAGTCAGAAGACTCTGCACAGCCCAGCTAAAACAGTGGTGTATTTTATTCCTGTATTTGCATTATATCTTAGAACTGTGAATCTGAGAGTTGATGATACTGGACCTTGCATGTGATGCACTGCATTTCCTCTTGTGTATGCTGTGCCAGCTTGTGAGAACCAACCAGTGTTAGCAGTGATTTATTTTCTGTTGTAGACGATGCCGAAATTAGGTTGTTTTGTAAAATACATGTTCTTCATTCTCTAACCAGGGGTGGGAGAAACATGGAAACTACTGTTACAAAGTTTATAAAACGGAAGTTTCATTTGGAGCACAGTGCAATCTTACAGTGATGAACAGGTAAAGCATGTCTTTGTAATTTATGGGCTTGTTCTACAGTACAAGCCTGGAGATACAGTCAGAGATTAAAACCTCTGTATGCTATTTAGTGGTTGATTAAAAAAAAATAGAAATAGAATTGCTTTTGTGGAGAGCTTGCAAATTTGTGTTTTCCATGGTGTGACAATGGTAACCTACAGTGTAAAACTTTGGAAGTATGTGAATTCCCAGCCTGCAGACCCCATCTTTAATATACAACTGCCTGAACAACCAATTGATCTAACTCCTGTAATAGTATGTCTGGTTTTCAAATTATCTCAATAGTTTCAGGTATCTTTCAAATATTGACTCAAATTGTTCTGTGAATTTTCAGATTTGAGCAAGAATTTATAAACAGTCTAATCAGAAGGCACACCAAAGTTGAAGAAAAATACTTCTGGACTGGTTTGCAGGATATTAGCCAATCAGGAATATATTCCTGGAGTACAGTGGATGGGGAAAAAACTGAAGCTGTGACATATACTAACTGGAATTCCTTGCAACCAGGTATATTTAACAATTAAAAAAATTTGTAAGAATACTAAACATAAAAATTTTACGTTAAGCAAGCATTGGAGTACCATGTTACAGATCTCCAAGTATGAAATAAAATAGTCTTTCAGAAATCTATGGATTTTTTATTTTATTTTTTTGAAGACCAGCCAACAGTTCTAAATATGTCTTTGGTGACTTAAATTTTAGAGTTTTCAGGAGGATGTGTGGCCATGCCAAGTGGAAAATCTCTTGGAAAGTGGGAAACTAAGGACTGTAAAACCACTAAAGCATTTTCTGTCTGCAAAAAATATATTGGTCTGCCTAAGGAGCCAGAAGTGCTCCCAAAGCCAACTGATCCCTGTCCCCCAGGGTGGCACAATGGAACTGGCCTTGCCTGCTACAAGGTAAAATGTTATTCCTATTAGATGTTAATCATTCATTAGTGTCTTGCAGCAAGTGTGTGATTAGCCATTTTGTGGCTTATAGCTGCTCTGAAGGGTATTTCAAAGGTAGATGTTTTATAGCAGGAGGTGGAATTCCTGTTGATTAAGGTTGACTGCCGATGGTTATTCTCATTCATTTTCCTCTGCCAGTTCCTGAAAAATGCAGTTGCCTCTCCCTGATCTTTCTGTGGCCAGCTCTGCACATCAGAGCTGAGCGAGGCAAGAACATTTGTCCCGTGTTGCCACCTCAGGAGCCTGGTGCTGCTGGAAGGTGCTGTGTCTGTGTCCTAGCCTGCCTGCTGTCATCTGGCTTGCAGAGACACCTCAACAGGGGAGGAAAGCGCTTCACATCTCATTCCCTTCTCCTTTTCCTTTCTCTACTCTAAGAGTGTAGACAGGAGGGGTGAGGTTTTTCTCTGGTTTTAATATGGATATCAAACTTTATCAAAAAAAGTGCAGCCTCAATTGTATTTTACTCTTTCAAAGTAAAAAAGTGGCAGTAAGCAGCCATGCTGTTAATGGAATTAAGCAAGTTTGTATTTATAAGTGCAGGGTTTTCCTCTCCTATTAACAATCAAAGCAAGTTAAAACTGAGGTTGTTTATTGGAGTCTTTATTCATTATTCTGGACTCAGTGTCTGCAATGAACTGTGTTTTGTAAACAGATCATATAGCACACTGGGGAAACCCAGCTTGAATAACAAGGCTGTGAGCAAGGATCCCGAAGTTATGGGTGTAGCTGATACGTGGCATAGCTGTCCCATAGCTGATGGGATGTGACAGCTGGCCCTGGCAGCTTGTCCAAAACTCTTATTGACCAAGTACAGCATGTCTGTGCAGAGATCCAGCTGATGGGAACTAGCTTGAATTGAAGTCAAGGGGATCAAGCGAACAGGTTAGCTGAGGTGCACGAGCCAAATATGGAACTCTGATACATACAGGTAGCAAAGGGCGTGACGAAAAACTGTCAGCACATAAAGGATTCTGGTTTCAGTGAAAATTGGGCTTTGCAGTTCACCATAAATTTGAAAGAACAACATCCCTTAAAACCTATAATTTGGCTTGCAGTTTTGGAATGAGTTGGGTGTTGTTTTCTAAATTTTTTCTGGTAAAGAAAAACAGAGAAAGTCTGCCATATGGAATACGCTGCATTTGAAACAAATTCTGTCAGCTGAACTTCAGAGTCTGGCTGTTGTCAAACAAGCTGAAAAAAACTGAAATCATTGTTAAGAAGTCAAGTGCTCTCCCTCTGGAAATATCAGTTATTCATTCCTACTTAGGGTGGCTATATTTGAGTAGTGCAGGAGTGTTTTAAAAATGCTGTCACTTGTGTCATTTTCTGCTCTGATGTTTGGCTGTTGTGAAGTTCTTCCACAGTGAAAGAGTGCTGCGAACCCGGACCTGGGAAGAGGCAGAAAGGTTCTGTGAAGCCCTTGGAGGCCATCTGCCTAGTTTTAGTCACTCGGAAGAAATCAAGGCACTTCATTCTATCCTGAGAAAAATAATCAGGTAACAAACTAGCAATGCACTAATATTTTCATTTCAGTTGCTTTCTGCAGTAGATCGCAAATGCTGCTGCTGACCCCAAATGGCAAGTATGAGATAGTGTGCAATGACTGTGTTTCCCACAGTAAAAACGACTGGATGTGGCATTTGAACTGCTGGTCATGTCAGTGCCTTCCTGGAAAATGTCAAGGGAGTACAGCTTGGGCTGTACTTGGACTGTTTCGTATTGCTAGAGGCAGTGCAGGAAGAGAGAGATTTGCTTTGAGCATCTTCCATTACATGACTTTAGGTCTGTTGAATTTTGGCACAACTAGGTGGTAGTTGTTTCTGTTCTTTACTGATACATTCTTTAGAGATGAATTATTATTCCAGTTTTTCAGATAGGTCCCATCTTTATTCATGAAATATTTTGCTGACTAAACTGGGTGCTATCTTTTGAAAATGTGAATAATGTAGTGTCCAGCAATCTGGTTGGCACAGATCCCATTTGGCATAACTGCAATAACACTATATGGGCATTAGATGGGTGTGTTGAGTTTTCTGGTATCAACAAATTGAATGCTACATAATTTATGAGTCTAAGACTCTATTTTTAATCGAAGGAACTGTCACTGCAAAGCTTTATTAGGCATTGGTGTGATGTCAGATCCTTGTGTAATATGTTTTTTTTTGATTGACAGCCTGTTTTTTCAGAACTTTTGCCAGCTTAAACTCAAATGCTGCCAGTTACATGATCTAATTTTTTTCATCAACAAGCTAAATTGGGATTAGTTCAGAAGCTGCCAATGTACAACACTGTGATTAAATTTTAAAACTTGATGACTGGAGAGATGCCTTCTTGAAAACCCAGTGAACTTTTTTTAGAAGTGCACAAGTCACGAAAATTGCTCAATGTTTATGTTAATAAGACACAAACCCAAACTTGTACATTCTATATATAGATGGTTTAGCTTGTATAAAAGCCACTTCTGATTCCTTTGCTAAAGTAACTAAAGACCCTGAAATAAAAATTAGTACACAAATTATTTTTAGCCGTAGATCTTAGTATACTGTTTGGCAATTCCAAATTTTGTTTCAGTGTACCTAATCTTACCTAATCTACTATGAAACATTAATAGAAACATTAGTAGGTATTTCTTTTCCTACGAGTACTTGGGACTACTTTTCATCTTGCAGACCATCCGAGGTATTAATTATAGTTAATGGCCACTTTTTGTTAGGAGTTTAAAGGTTGAAACTTCTGTTTTTCTAGAAAGTCATCTGACTGTTACTGCAGTTCTCATATTTCAGAAAACTTGAATTTAACCTGGAAGAAGGAGAGTCCCAGTACTTCAGTATTACTCTACCAGAACTTAAATTTAGATGTCAATATATTGAGCCTGGTATAAATTCATTTTGCAATGAGTGTTGCAGTATCTGCATCTGTCATCTATAACCCAAACCATGGTATTTTCATCTGGGTTGACCCCTTTTCAAGCATTGCAGAACTTCCCAAACAGAAATACTATATATTTGATATTGCCCAAAGTCTTTTAAGTAAAGTCTGTTTAGGTAACATAATGAAGTGTTTGTTAGTTATGCATTTAAATTGTTCAGAGGTGCTCATTATATGAGATGAAGATTCAAGAATAGCTTGTCTGAAAATAAGCTCATCTAGGGAAGAAGAAACCAAGTGAATTATTTCACCAAGAACAAATAATTTAGATAACTGTCTGAAATCTTCCTAAGATAATGTTAGATGTGATTAGCTGCTGGAGTGTGCTGGCACGCATCCATGTTCCCCACACTTAGTGCAAGCTCTGACCTGAATTATTCATTCAGTGCACTCATTTCGTCTTGGGGAAGGAGCCACACCTTGGCTTCTATGGTTTCGTGTTTTTTTTTTCCCCTTGCACAGTTGTCCAGTGACTCACTGAGAACTGTTTGTTTTTTAAATGTTAGCAGAAGTCAGTTTGGTTCACCAGGAAAAGGGCAGCTTGCCTAGTCCATTCTGTTCTTTACTCACATTCCACCTTAGAGGCAAATAAGAGCTTGAATTGCTCCAGCCGAGTTGGGTGATTGCCATTGGAAAGGAAAATAAAATTTGCCTGCCAGCCTTCCCCTGTCTGGAACAAATAGGAGATAACCTCTTTTCTCTTTGAGGAACGTGATACAGATAGAAAGGATCCATTTCAGTTACTTCCATTCTTTTACAATTGTTTTTGTGAGCATTCTGCAGCTTATAGCTGGCAGAGATGCTGGATGCAAGGAGAGTGACAGCTTGGATTGGTTAGAAATAACGTTTAATGAGGACACCTTACTGGAAAGAAATACAACATTTCAATGAGGATACCTTACTGGAAAGAAAAATAACATTTCGATGAGGACAAAGTACTGGAAAGAAAAAGAAAAACTGTGCCATTTAAACGCACAGCTCTGCTGCTGTAGTTGTTCTGAATCTAGAAAGCCTCACTAGCACTTGAGTTTGCAAGATAAAAACTGATCTTATTCTCAACACACTGGCGAAAACAGCAATAAAGTTGAGATACAAGGTGTAGTAATTGCATTAACACAGCTTGTCTTTTTTGCAAAAGAGTAGGTGACTAACAGGATGGAGATTCGGCTAGTGGCAGTAGCCTGTTAGAAAGTGAAGAGCAAGGGGTCATCTGGATTTCATATACACTTTTAGGCCAGCACTGCCTAGGATTAAATGGTGCCTGGGATTGCACTACTAGGGAGTTGGCCCAGGTGTACACGTGTTACCTCTCTTCAAGAACTGGGTCAAACTACAAGCGACAGTAACTTCACTTAATCTCTTAATTTTGTGTTGGAGATGGCATAATGGACAGAAAAGATCTTTTTCTATTTCATCAGTTAGAATATGACAGTAGAAGAAATTACTGGTTTATATTCTCTTCACATTGATCTAAACTGTATTTATCAGCTCCTGCACAACATTGACTTTTACAGAAATTTTAGTTCTGTGTGAGAGAAAAGCCACCGGTATTCTGGAGGGATTGCTGGCTATTTAGGGTCTTTCAATGTTAATCAGTGTGGAGTCCATTGTAAACAACAAATTGCACCTATTTTTAGGCTAAAACTTAGGATAATGTAGGTTTTGATACCAGTCCGTACGATGAATTTTAAATGCTTTGCAGTGGCGAAACAGATACCTGAAGTACAAGCAAATTCCTTGCTGCAGGCTTAGTTGCAACAGAGAGTCCTAATTCATACTTACCTTAAATAGTTGGTGGAATTTTTTTTCTGTGGTAAGAATAATACAATTTCAGAGGGTTATCAAAAGGTTTTACATAGGCTTAAAGGTGCTCTTGATGATAGTGTAGCAGTTACTGAATTACTCTTTGTCATAACAGTTGCAAAAGAAACAAAAAATTTATGTGATGTGTAAGTGCCCAGTCAGCTGGAAAATGTTGTTATGTTTGCAGGCCAGTAATTATAACTTGGGAGATAAGCAGGGCAGATTCTTCACCTGGCACACATACATTTATATTTTACATAAAAGCCAAATGCAAGTTGAAAGACTTTGAAAAAATGCTCTAGTTCCACAGGTAATTACTGAAGATCCTTTTGAAATGAGCGTCTCCAATTTTCGTTTCAGTAGATATTTCTCTGTGATGATCAAACCACACTAAGCCTGTAGGTGACAATTAGGAAGGGACGGTTAAGCAACGTCTGATTCATAACTGGAAAGAACAATCACAGAAAAAAAAAAATCCTAAAGGCGAATTGCCAAAAGCCACTTAGCTGCTTGACAGCTGTGAATATTTGGCTCACAGTTTTCCCTCTGGAGTGATATGGGGCATTTAGGCTCTTTAAAGGCTCCCTAGTGATATCATTAAAAGACTAAAGACTATTCAGTATGATAAGATCACACTAGTGTGATCACACTATCACACAAATGTCAGAAAATTAATACTGGAGTTGAGGAAAAAAGAAGGGGGGGGGTTGAAAGAAGCTTTGTAGGTGGCCAATGCTTTTCTGCCTAATGGGAACCCTACCACATGAAATGCTGTTGCCCTTCTTGGATTTCGTGTACCTAGCCCGCATACTGTGGGCTCAGCTGTTGTTTGTTGGTGCTGCACTCTCAGATGTTTCAGGCTCAATTTAGCATCTTTACGGTGATATGTGTGGAAAGGTAGTGGCACAGTCTTACCAAAGAATTTGTTAATGTTGCCCCATGATTAATATTGCTTATGCAGGTAAGGCTGGGTCTGTGTCCATCCCTCCATTTAATAAAGTTATTTTCATAAACTTTCCAGGTTCTGTCTTAAAATCACTTTTAAGTTTGTCAGCACTACTTTTTTGGGAGCCTTTTCCAAACTCTGACCTCTGCTGGTAATACATCTCTTTACAATTTTAAGCCTAAATTTATTTCCGAGTTGCAGTTCCTTCAAGCCCAATGGCCTTTTTGCTCAAGTAATGCCTCCTTGTGGGAGATTTAGTCACCTAATATACTCTAAAGAATCATTATATCCTTCCCCTCTCATTATTTGTCAAAGCTAGGCAAGCAAATCCTTAATTCTTGTTAATAACCTAAACTCTTATTTCCTCAAATATCCTGTATTCTATCTCTGTATTTGGTACAACACAAATTTATGGAGTAGTACTCCTGATACAGTTTTAACAAGAGCCCTGAACTGTGGCATCAGTACTTTACTATCACTGTCAGACCACCAGAAGTAGAGGCTGCAGTACAAAACTGGTCTGGCAGTTTGTCTGGCACATACTTCATTTTGCTATAGTACCTTTTAGATTCATAAGCAATAGTAGAGTATGGTAAAGGCTGTTACTGCAGATATAAGTATTTGCATTTTAAACTCATTTTTGAGGGGAATATTGTATCTTGGAGCATAGCTGAAAATTTGAATTTAAGCATTCCCTGCTTATGAAAATGAAGTAGTAAAATACGGGGCGGGGGGGGGAATACAATTCTGACTGTAATCCTGTAAAATGGAGTGAAATTTCAATTGACATTCTTTTATGCAAGCATTGGAGTCAGTGGTGGGTGCTATGTGCTCATTTACATCTGTTTCTCTTTTATGGAGGTGCATAATTGAAATATGTGCCAATGCTTGGTTTATTTCTATCACTGGTAAACAAGGGATATAGGAAGCCATTTATTCTGTACGAGTAGAAGTTTTCATGTGGTTTGAGGAAGAGTATGCTTGAGTTGGTGGTGTAGAGAGAGACAACCTGAGACGGACAAGAGAAAGAAGCAAGCCAAATAAACACTGTGTGTGTGATTCTGGAAGAAAAGAGTAGAAAAGAGGCTTTTATGTCGTGACAACTGATGAAGTTGTGACACTTAAGTAAGCAAAGGAATTATCTGATTTACTTAGTTTTCTCTGTGGTTAGAGAGAAACAACCTACAGATGTTTCTAATGAAAAGTGCAGATGTCCCATTTTCTTTTTGAACTGCTGTAACTTGCAGTAGCAAACATTTGCTTTTGCTGCTTAATCCTAAGTAATGCCATGACATAGGTCAGTCTCTTTATTAAGTGAGCTGAACTATATACTTGGCTTAAGATTTTATCTTGTTTATTTACAGCAATGACAGATGGATATGGATTGGAATGAATAAGAGGAGTCCAGATTCTTTGGGAACCTGGCAATGGAGTGATAATAAACCTGTAAGTTAACTTCTAACCAGGAAAAGTCATGTCCTGATTTGTTTCAGCTTGAACTGGATTGAAAGTAAATTGATAAATATTCTAATTAAAATAAGGCAGATCCTTCAACAGATGAATAATTCAGAAGATGATTGTGCACTCAAAAGCTGCTATCAAGGCAGATTTCCAATTAAAAACATCTCTTTAATAAGGCTAACCTGATTTCTGTATTGCATTAAAATACTTTAACAGAAATGTAGTAGTAAACATCTAAGTGCTGCTGGAGAGAACAAAATGCCTTCATGCCACAACAGAGGGTAAGGCTTATCAGTTCATCTCCTTGATAAGTCAGACTTCTCCAAAACCCTTAATCACTGTTACTGATATGGCTGAATTTGTATGTTCTTTCCCTCTCCCTCCTCCCCATAACAACAGGTAGCCAGACTCAAAACTGATCCAGTAATTGCCATTTAGTACATACTTTAGTAGAGATAAACATAATGGGATTCCAGGTTTGAATAGTTATCTCTAGGGATTACCATAGCAAAAATAGTTGTAAAGTAATGATTCTTTCATCCTGTCCATCCTGTAGGTCACCAGTGTTGTTATGCCACTTGATTACATGGAAGATGAATATGATACAAGAGACTGTGCTGCATTAAAGGTTAGTTTCAAGGTTTTTAATAAGAGCTTGCTTATTTTTACATGAAAGTACTTGGAAAAAACACTTTTTTCATCCGTACATTGAATTTAGATTGTCTGTTGTTTGCTTTGTGTAGTGAAAACGTTACTTACATTCCCTTTATCAATCTACACACAAGATCAGTTTTCCTTTGTTCAAGCAGATTCTTGTGAACTGAGTGCTATGCTAATGATGACCTTTCATAAGACTACTTTGGAACTACAAAATATTTAACCACAATGCTATTCTCTATTACATAACGCCATGCTATATATCACTTGTACATTACATGTTACACTTAAGGATGTACCATGAGTTTGAAATAAAACAGCAAACAGAGCCCTATCAATCTAGCCCAATCAATTAGCCTTATAAAATCTAGATTAGTTTTTCTGAACTGCAAATTAAGAAAATGTTTGAAACCTGAAGTAGGGGAATGCAGTAGCCAGGATAGAGTGTGTGTTTGTGTTTATTGCATGTATTTACTTGTGTAGTTGTGAAATAGAAATCGACACAGTCGATTACAGTCTAACTCAATGTCGGCTCGCTGATTAATTCCTAATTATGTTCTTCATTGCTTAATTTAGTCTTGATGGCTTGAGTTTTAAAATAGTCTTTAACTTTTCTAAAGTATCACCTGACTTTTTATAAGATCATTCCAATACCTAATTCTAACCTAATTAGAACAACCTCTGCTTTTGGGATTTACTGAAGGAAAGGATACCTGCATCCCTTTTCTTCTGCTCAGAGACATTTCCCCTCATTCTCTTCTCCTGTGTTCGTGCCCCTGGGCTGAGAAACTGTCAGCATTAAGCTACTGAAAATGTTAGATGAGAGGAGTTTGAAGGGGACACGTGAATATAGTAACCTCCTTCCCCTGTCTGCTAGGTATAGACATGCTCTTTCATTAAATGCTAAAAAATTCTCCTTATTGTGGCGATCAGCAAGAATTAAGTCAGATTTTAAATACGATTGTAAGAAATAATCTTAAATAAAAATTATTATTTCTACATTATCTCAGGTGGTTTCTTTTGAGCAGAAAGTAGAACCTTTTCAGGCAACAAACCTGCCCAGTGCAGAGAGTTAGTGGAAGAGTTACAGTTGTGTCTGCTCATTCTTTGCAAAATAAGTTGTGGGACTAATGCCATGGTAAAATATAATGACTTTGCCAAAGTACCTATTTAATACAGCTTTGTTTCACATTTCAGAGGTCTGTGCCATACGAACTCAGTTCTCTGTTTCTGCTTTTATACAGACGTCTCAGTTCTCAAGGAGATCATTTTGGAGGTTTTATTTCCATGAAGGCAGAGACATGGATTTTTACTTCAAGCCTTTTGATTGTGAAGCTAAACTTGAGTGGGTCTGCCAGATAACGAAAGGTAAATTGCAGTTACACCCACTTACAATTATAAAATAATTTATTATTTATTACCACTGAGTTGTCTTTATGGCCCAATAACAGAAACTTTGCAAACTGTTTTATCATTTCCTCTCTGAAGTATTAGGAGGACATTACAAGATATACCTTGTCTGTGTTGTATGCAAGTAGGCATGCACTGAAAATATTCAAAGATATGTCAGAAAATGACCATAAGGAGGATGAAGTATCACTGTTCCCATATTCTTTCTTGTCTCTGAAATGAGAAGTGACTTTTTATTAGGTGAGGTGACTTGGTGAGCCACCAAGTTGCAGCATTTGTGGACTTTACTTAATCTTTCTTGGCAATTTTTGTAACTGTATTTCCACAGATATCTTGGGTACACAATTTGCTTCAATCTTAGGTGAATTTTCCTCCTTCTGGTAAAACTGGTGTGCTAGCTTCTCATTGTAGTGAGACAGAGGAGTGGGAATACAAAAGTATGGCATGGCATATCTGCACAGATCCAGAGATACGAGTAGATACGTGATTTTGATGTTTGTATTCTGCTTGGAAGAAAAAACCAGATGTTTAAGGCTGAGGGATACAAAACTCCCATTAGTTTTACATCAGCTTATTTTAAACTGTTAAGCCTGTGTATGATTTCCTTCTTCTTTTATGTTTTTCATCACGCATAATGAGAAGCATGAGTACAGTCCATCGCTTCCACTACTGCTGACCACAATCTTGTTAGAAGGTGAACTTGAAGTGACTATTTTTTTTTTCTTCTTTTCCTCTGGACAGGTAGCACTCCAAAGACACCTGAGTGGTACATACCAGGTAAATGGACTTTTTGTATGTTCTTCCATTACATATAGATAGCTGTTAGTACTCTGTATCTCTTAGTAGTTTTGTTATATTATTACTGTAATAGTTGTTTGGTACCAGCAAAGTTCATGACTGATAGAATTTCATTCTGAAAGAGCTCAGAATGCAAGGAGGAGTGTTGGCTCTTCCCAGCATCAAATTGAAATCTCTTACTATGCTCAGAAAAAGGAAGGATAAGTTTTCCAGAACTGATTTCTTACATATGTGGTATTTGTTCTGTATAGACGAAATTGGAATTCATGGACCCCCGCTTGTTGTTGATGGAGCAGAGCTGTGGTTTGTACCAGATAAAAACCTAAGCTTCCAGGAAGCAATTTTCTACTGTCAACAAAATGATAGTGATTTAGCCTCTGTGGAGTCTTACCCAAAACTCAGGACAATACTGTCTCAAATAGAAAAGGTAAGGGGGTGTAATCTGTCTAACAGATACTTTCCGCTATAGGGAAATTTTCTTGTCAGTTGTTCCAATATAAGAAAATGTTAATCCTTAATTTCATTCTTTGTCGTGTTGGCCTTAATAGATTTTAATTGTACTTAAAAGGAAAAGGTGAGTTGAAAGAGAATTATTTTAATGTCAGTCTTGTAAAAGAATGTTTAGATTTAAAAGTAGCCTTAACAATATGAAAAAAACCCCAAGACCCCTCCAAATGGAGAGAAAGTATGTCACTGTTTAGGGTCAGGGCAGCCCTCTAGACCTAACCAGACCAAACCAGGACAAAGTTTCATAACAGGACCGCTGTGTAAGCATCCCATTGTCTACAAGTACTTTGCTAACAGTCATGCTAGTTCTTAATTTTTATGCTTGGGACAGCACATAATTTTTCACCTGATGAGAGGATTTAATTAGAAATCCATAATGGTCTAATAGCCTTTACTGAAAGGGGTTTGTGGTGTTCATAATAGGAAAGTATGAAAACATTTCAAGTTTCATACCTCTGTTACTAACTTTCTTCAGTGCTACTGCTTGTGAGACAATACTTTTTGAAATTGGCAGATTGAAAGTTCTCTTTATGAAATATTTCCTGACAAGAAGTTACCTGGGAGGAGAAATTACAAGGCAGTAGAAATTATTTGACCTGCTACACCTCTAGACTCTTTATGAACTATTTATTGTTAGGCTGTTTGCTGGAAGAACAGGGTTATTCTAAGGAATGTTGTTTGGAATCGCATCAACTTCAGGCAGCTTGCAGCTATATCCTGGCTGTCTGGTAGAGTTTCTGCTATGAATTTTGTGGGAATGATGTATCTAGCACACATGACAGTGCTGCAGGATTTCTTGTAGTTTTGTCCAGTATGGTGGAAATTAGGGACTTTTTTACCTAGTAGGTTCAGGGGTCCATCTACTTGGCATATCAGTCTCAAACTGTACCCTTTCCAGTCTCTGAAGAATAGTAATTCCTCCACATTTTAGAAGCATTTTACATCAAAATTAATTTTGTCACTGATTTATCCTTGGTAGAGTCTGGAGCTCTTTCTCCATGGGTTGTAAAATACTAGGGTTTTTATTCTTTATTTCCACAGTTATCAAACAGCGAACAGAAGTGGTGGCTGAAGTTTATTGATTATGGCTACAGCTATCATTCACCGTATGTAGAATAATTATGGGCTGCTTTATTGTAAGCTTTTTTTATGTGCTTTTTAGCAATATAGTTAACTAGAATGATTTCCAAAGGAAAATATTTTATCCTCAAATTTATAAAAGGTTACTTCTTCTGTATCATAGTAAGATAAATAATTTGAACTAAAATGGAAGAAAATACAACATTATTCAGTGATCACTGTTCACATCTACCTGCACCTATTCTTGCCACGTTGAACTTAGAACATAGAGTACCTAAAACAGAGAGAGCAGAACTGTGTAGTGCTCAGACAAAGCAAATGGTGGTTAAAATATTATGGGTGGACAATTAGGAAGTGGATATGTTTCAAAATATTGTTGAAATACATGAATTAGCTCACAAATTCTGTTCCCATTACAAGCATTATCAACATCATAAATGTAATTATTAATAATTTTATAATAACTGCATTCATAATCCATTTCTTGTGTGTCTATCAGAGCTCTAGGTTTCAGGCTGTTGGGCTTTGACATCTTAGTGTTGTTACGTGAATCTTTGAAATCTGTGGTCCTAGTAGCTAATGTATTCCACTGATCTTTAAAATGCTTTTATTTGACTTCTAAGCCTGCTTCTATGTTCTGTTAATAATTGGGGAACTGGAAAAAAACCCAAAACAAACAAAAACAAAACAAAAAACAACAAACACAAAAAAACGAGATTCTGAAAAAAACCCTGTCTGTTGACTCTGAGGATATGTGATATCTGAGAAATACCTGAGAACCAGGAATGGGAAATTGGTTTAAGATGTCATTCTTCCAGTCAGGTAATGTCCAAGTTTTGGAGGGTTTATTAGATCTATTATCTAATACATATGCATCATGCCATTCATGGCTATAGACAGGATCCACTTCCCAGGCTAGTTTTTCCCCCCTATGTCCTTCCTAGTCTTGTAGGGAGTCTCCTAGAAACACTTACAAGCCCAAATGTTTGTTTGCACTGGCTCTGTTGCTATCAGAGTTTCCACTTGGAAGATCCCATTGGATTAGAGATTGACTCTGAAATCTTTGTATCCAGTTTACAGTTATTTTCACGCTTCCATGATCGATTCCTGAGAGATTGCTGGTACGTTTCTAGAAAGAACTGGTATAGAGGTAAGGCTGATTTTATTTGTTCACCCCATCTATCATTATATTTAACAAACAAATAAAAAAGTAATTACTATTCTGCCCAAGCTCTTACATTGGATGCAAATTAGTATTGAATTAGGAGCGAGATGTCTTCCTGATAATAATCTGATTGAATTTTGAATCATTTATTTTCTCCTCATGGTAGAAGCTGTGGTAATATTTTTTTGAAGACCAGAGGCAAACCTGAATTCAGATGACAAATTTTTATGATTGATTGTCACTCTTTTTGCAACATAAATTGATTAGGTGAAATCTGGTTTTGGTGGTTACCTGTTTATGTTCGTGTTATACTCTGAGCTCTGGAAATTAAATCCTAAGAGTTGTGTTAGGTAGAGGAGCTTGAATGAATGTTTGCAACCACGTGTGCATGTGGAGGTGCAAATTTCATTAAGTGTTGTAGTCATACGAAGAGAGGTACACAAGGTAATGGAAAAGCCACCTGGAGGTACTTGAAGCTTCTTAGTTCCTTTTTTCAACATTGTTTTGGGGAAAATGTATAAGCCCTGGAGAACAGCTCGTTCCTCCTGTCTACTGCCATTTCCACGTTAAAGCCCATTTCCCAGTTACTCTGTTATATGCTACTGACCTGTTTTCATCCCTATTGGCCAAAAATTGCTCTTAACTAGGGAGCCTGTCAAATTACTGTGGGAGTCATGTAAAGCAGTACAAACCAGATGCTTTCCACATGGATGTTAAAGGATTCCTTTTGGCTTTAATGACCTTTAGGTCACAAACCCTCTTAGGCCAGAATGTGAGATTAGTCCTTGTATTCAAAATCTTACATTTTTTTCATCATCATCAAAAAAAAAAAAAAAAAGCATTGTTATTGCTGGAAGTAAGGGATGAGACAGATCTCTTATTCCCAGGAATACTGCATTACTGTCTGATATAAATCATTCACTTTTTGTCTTTTGCTTTGCTGCTACTTTTAAAGCTTTAGATTGCACAGCATTTCACTGCAGTTGCACTGAAAAAGACTTCAGTTCAGATTGGTCTTTGTCATGTCATTAAGTATGGATGGGAATTGGAGCATGATAGGCATTACCATAACTCTTTTTAAAACTTCTGTTTCTGCAGACTACCCAGTTAACTGTAACGTGAAACTGCCCTTCATCTGTGAAAAAAATAATGCCTCCTTACTAGAGAAACATGATCCCAGTTACCGCCCAGTCAGAGGAGGTTGCCCTAAAGGTTGGCATCAGTTCCGGAATAAGGTACAGAGATCAAACAGCTCAATCATCCTTACCTACTTTTCATAGTCCAGTAAGCTGGAGTGCCCTGCTGAAAGAGGTGGGGAAGTAACCTCTGTGTTCAGAAATGGGCTTGGGAGGTGGCTTTTGAAAACTATGAGTAGTGATTAAAATAATCTCCTCCACTTCTCTGTCCCTTATTCAGGATTGATGGTTTCTTAATTTCAAAATAATTTTCAGTTTTTTTGCTTTCCCATCACCACATGTTTAGGCCCAAGATGCTTGGTTTGTATTGTTTAGTCTTGGGCTCTGCTTCAGGACAAGAAGGATTATAAAGGGAGAGGATGAGGTTTCTGTGGCTGAAGTGTCTTAATTCTCTCGCTGAGTAATCACAGGCAAGCTGGCAGACACTCTGCTTTCTAAGTTGCCTTAAGGACTTAACTCATTTAGGAGTTTGGAGCAGCTTTTAAGAATGAACCAACAGGCCGGAAGCCATAGTACAGTATATTTCAGTACTGTATTTTAAATGAGTCGTCTGAAGTCATAGTGAGACTTATCTCTGTTATTTGGCTCACCATTAATCTTTACATAAGAAGGAACGTGCATCAAATCTGCACTTTACGTCGCACCAAGTTTTGCGAATTTACTTCCCATCGTTGCAGCGTATGGCTTTTGAGTTCCCAGGTAGTTTCTCCCAAAAGGAAACGTGTTTACAACACGGGTTCCTGGCTCAACCCTATCTGACTTCAGAGTTCATGTGTGAATTCTCATTCTTACACCAGAACAGGATCCTGAGGTAGCCAATTAAAAATTACTGAATTCTAATCCTCAGTGCATGAGGAGTTAGTCGTTTTATATTTAGTTGTTCTGTTGAATCTAGTAAGAAATGCATGCAGCTGGTATCAGTTTCCTTGTTTTCACAGAATCACATAATGTTAGGGGCTGGAAGGGACCTCAAAAGATCATTTAGTCCAATCCCCCTGCCAGGGCAGGATCACCTAGATTAGGTCACACAGGAACATGTCCAGGTGGGATTTGAATGTGTCTGGAGAAGGAGACTCCGTAACCGTCCTGGGCAGCCTGTTCCAGTGTTCTGTCACCCATGACATTTTTTTCTGAGAAAAAAAAGAATTTTATGTTCTTGCAGGAAATGAGATGCAAGCTTTTAGGGTTGGTTTAAGAACTTATGAGTTATTTCTTAGGATGTTATGGTATGATGAAAATCAGTTTCATTGTGTTTATTTCACAGTGTTTCCTAAAGATGAGACCTGAATATTTAACATTTAATGCAGCTAACGAGAAGTGTGTAACTTTTGGAGGCTTTCTTCCGTCTATCTCAGATCAAACTGAGCAAGGTATGATGGTGAACTGGGAGTACTGGGAGTGCGGTTTCTCTTCCAAATTCAGTATATATATACTTGTGCTCAAGAACTTGAGCAGAAAATCACTTAGCTGTCTATGCAGGCATACTGGGAGCATTCTAAAAATCCAAGACTAAAAAAAATGTGTTACTGTTGTTTGCATCAATGGAAACTTAACATGGAAATCTAGTCAGTAAATATTTGAGCCAGATCAAAGAGAAGCTTCTCTGAATTATTTTAACCTGTTATAAAAATACATTGCATTAAGGGTTGAATAGTCACTACTGAATGACGAATTCCTGTGTTTTGCTTTGCGTGTTAAACCATAACTGAGACTGTAGACTTTTCACTGTGAAAACTACCTTAGGAGCTGCTTCCAAGACAAGCTCAGCTATCTGTGTGGTAATGAGATGGCAAACACAATGCACACTGGAGCAGACAGGACCCTCTGTGTCTAAGTGTGCTGAGCAGTTAATATGGTAGTGTGTCTAAACCAGCCACCTGCACGCTCTCCAGCACACTGATAGGAGGATGGAAGGCAGCAGAAGAGAGTTGTTCCACTTTTGGAACCTGCCTCTCAGCTGTCACATAAACTGGAGTTATTGAGGTAAATACAGTGAGGAAGAAATGCATTTGCATTGGCTGCCAGTAATTTTCAGTGATAAATGGCTGAATGAGACAGCTGTATTTGCATCTGTATTCTTGTGGAAAACTTACCAGTTCTCTGCAGGTATATGTGAAGCAGCTCAGTTGAATTTTGCACAGTGCATATTTTCTTCATAAGAAATAACCTCTTGCCAAATGGAATATGGAAAGTGGACTAGGGTGACCACTGATGTATCTGCAGGCAGCAGTTGAACCGTCATTTTTCTTTTTTAATGCTATTACTGGGGAGGAATAGGATTGTAACCATACAAGTATATACATGTCTGAGACCTGTGTGGTTTTGGATGCATTTAAGATTGCAAAAGCACAGCCATTCTGAAATGTTACAGAGCACAATCTTTTTTCTGGTTTGGTGCATCTGGAAGTGGTTTTTACTGGTTTTTGGGTTTTTTTTCTTTCTTCTCTGTAGTGGAGGCTATTTATACGGAAGGAAGGCATAGTCCTCTTAAAAAAGTATACGTCTTTCCGTAGGCTGCTTCTGCTCTTCCCAGTGGCATTAGGTGGCTGGCTAGCTCTGACGTGTAAATCATCAGTGGCTTTGTCTAGCTCAGAAAATAGGCTCTGGCTAGTCTGGCACATGGCCAGTAGTTAAGACATGTCAGCAGTAGTTAGTTACATAGCTTCAATTCGTCTTCCTAATCTAGACAAGCTCATTGAATGCCGCTGGTGCTTGGGGGGTTACTGAAGCCCATTGTTTTGTGTCAGAATGGTCAGTAAGAGGGGTCTGATTTAAGGTTTTCCTTGCTGATTTTTTTCTCCAATTAAATCTGACTTCCTTTGTTTGGTCCTGCTTTCTCTGATGGTGGGGTGGGCAAACTCTGCCAGAATCCAAGAAATGGTTCTGGTTAACGATATACATCAGTAGGGTAGGAAGGTGGGACATAAGGCTTCCCATCGTCAATTCAGAGGGGCCAGAGGGAGCTCTTCTGCTATATCTGCAGGGAGACAACAGAAGATCTTGCAGAGCTGTGGAAAAGCAGCTTCTGACATATGGATTTAAGTGCAAGAATACAAAGTAGTGGGCAGAGAAACAGGTTAAACTCACTACCTGCTCCTCAGCTAAGAATTTGAAGGATGGATACCAGTAGTCTGCTCCTTTCAGGTAAAATTAACATGAAAGATGCTATCTTATGGAAAGAAGGGATAGTAAGCATTTGGCAATCATAAAGGTCTGGGAAAGCTATGTTAATAGAAAGAGAGGTTGCATTATTTTATTTATATGAAGTGTTTTTTTCAGATGTTTGCTGTTGTTGCCTGAACCACAATATGTACATTTACTGTTTGCCTAACAGATTATATAACAACCTTGCTTCCTGGTATGCCAAGAGATATTTGGATTGGTTTGCAGTTTCTGTTCAGCACAAAGGAATACAAATGGATAGATGGGAATAGACTGTTGTATAGTAACTTTCATCCACTCCTGACAGGAAGATTAAGGAAAATTCCACTGGACGTAAGTTCTGACTTTTGATTTCTCTTGACTATTGACTAATGAAATTTGGAATATTGACCATAAAAAAAAACAAACTAAAGAACCAAACAGATCCCACAGTTTGTGGTTTTAACTGGCAAGCAAGGTGACTGACAGCAATGGAGTTCTGTGTACATTTATTTGGATGACAACTTCTGAACTGAGATACAAAACACTGAAGGGTGAAGGAGAAAAGATGAAACAATTATTTAGTTACTCTCCTGGAACACCTTTTCTGCAATTTAAAGACTACATGAAAACGGTCATCAAAAGATGTCATCAATAAGTCTTGGTTCAGCCACACTTAGAATGCATCTGTAAAACATTATGCATTGGTATTTTGCTCACTGCTCTCCTCAAGGTGAAGCATAATAAAATCAATCAAATCACACTTACAAACAAGATTTCAGTATTAAATAATTTCATTAAATATTCTCCCCTCTATTTAACATATTAATTCCTTATGAGTCCAGACACCTGGTAGTGTTTGTAAAGTAGGTGAGATGTATTGCACCAGTCCTTTGAAACTTCTTAAACAAGTTTCGACAGGTCGGGTTCTCCCGGCTTCATGTTACTTCACCTTCTCTACACAAGTATGTTTATGCCTTATTTGAGACTGATAAGTGTATTTCTGGTTTTCAGCTTTTTGATGAAGAATTTAACAATCAGTGTGGCGCAATCCTCAATGATCCTAAATCACAGTATGTTGGAACGTGGAATTTTACTGCTTGTGCTGACAAGCACTTCTTGGGTATATGCCAGCGGCCTGTAGGTAAGTGTGAAGAGTCTAAATACATTACAGCCAGAGTTTGCAGTTAAGATGTATATGCCAGGAGACCTTTTAATGCATGTAAATTGTTTCACTTGAAGAGCAAGATTCTTGTGGAGGCTGAGCAGGTAAATTTTGGAAAAGCAGAGTGTGGAGGGTGATTAGTGACCTATTTTGTCAGGTGTTCAGAATTTTTCAGAGCCCACTTCAGAGGGAATATGTTTTTCTGGGAGACTGTGTAGTTTTAGTGGAACCATACTTCATCAGACAGGGCTTTAATGTTCTGTGGGTCATGTACATCGAGGGGTGGAATAAGTGACTCAGTTTTTCCTCTTCAGAACTGTGGAAGTGAGAAGCCCTGGGAAGAAATCTCGCAGTATTTCCATTCTCCTTAAGCATATCCGTGGTTTTTAGCATTATCAGAATATGAGATATCACATACTCTTAACATGGAAGTTGGTCTCCCCAGAGCAAACCTTGAGGGCACACATGGAGAATGATAATTTGGAGCGGTGCAGCTTTCCCCAGCTTCATACAGATGCATTGGTGTGAGTGGGTTTTCTTAATCTGAACTAAAAATAGTATTCTGATGTAGCCATTGTGGGTTGGTCGATACCAATTACTGGAATCAGATCAAACGCATATAGCTACTATATTCATTTAATTACTGCTATGGGCTGATATTCAGCATACCCTCTTCTGAGTATATTCTTTTAAAGTAACTAACATGCTATCATCAAAAACAAAGACCACAACCCAACAAAACAAGCCAGGTGTGAAAAACTCAAGAATATGCCCACCTTCAATCTCAAATAGGCAAAGGGATTTCCCTGACCACTCACCCCTGTTTAAAATGAAAAATCTTCTTTATTTCAGTGCCAAATACTTCAGAAATTCCAAGTGTCCATTTTGAAGTCTGGATGGAAACAATGTAGTCATAAAAATTCAAAAAGGGGATTTTTATTAATAGGAGGTTGACAATATATCTGTGTAGATCAATATCTGGACTGACTAAGATACTAAGCACTTCTTCCTTGCCACAGCTGTAGAGGTGCAATGAGAAAGGTTTTAGAAATAGATAATGTGTCCTGATACAGTCTGGTCTTGTATCTTCATTGTATTGGGGATCAAAGGATAATTCAGGTTTGAAGTGACCTCAGTAGGTTGCAGGGGCATCTTTGAGAGTTGAGGTTGTCTAGGGCTTTCTCTTGGGGAAAAAGATGGTTTGTGTTCCTTGGAAATCTTGGCATGATTGTGATGTGCAAATCTCCTTGAGACATTAATCATCAGCAATTACTTCTTTCAGAAACGGACACTTTCCTTACTAGCTCGTTTCCAATTTGGTACCCCTTGAAGTTTGAATGGCACCCTTGGCTCCATGGTTCTTTTTTGTAGCTGGTTACTAAGTGAAAACTTTTGACAGAAGACACAAACCACTTGAAAGAATCTGTTTCAGCCTTGTCGCTTTTCTGATCTAATGAAAACTGTAAATACCAAATTAATATTATGTTTCTGTCTTCTTGGGTTTTGGAAAATGTCCCTGTCAGCCAGTTACAGCCTGTTATTTATAGGCTGATTATTTATATATATTTTTTTTTAATTTTTTTTATTTTTTTTCTCATCCACTCTTTCAGTGAGCGTTGTTCTGCTTGAGATATTTTAAATGTCAAGGTTTTTCTCCCTGTTGGAGAGCCAATTTATTTTTGGTTGTATATAAAATTTTAGGCATTACCAGGCTGGCATGCTTTAATTTACCATCCAATGGGAATGTTTGCATCTTTTATTAACTGCAGTTGCTATGCACCGCAGAGCTGTGTGCTGTCAAGTATGATGCTGATAACTGTGATAACACTCAGTGCTTAGAGCACAAATAGTGAATTACACCCCTCCCTATGCAAGGTGGATTTTCAGCAATTAATTAAGCACATGGGGAGGCAAAATCAATTCCCACTATACCCGTGGATGGCAGTGAGGACTTCTGGGACTAAGATCTGCATAGACAAGTTTTGTGTCCCATTACATTCACATAAGCATAAATCCACAGGCTCCACAGAGATAAATGAGTCAAGTTTAGCTGTTGCTATAGTGCAGCAGAAAGCAGTTGCTCTGTCCTATTCATGTATTTAATTTAAGTTCTAGAATATGTTTTCAATTCAATAAATAGAATTCTTAACATTATTCAGCAGTTAGTTAAAAATAGCAAATATAAAAAGATATGAACCTAAGTTTAGAGAATGACACATAAAAATAGATTGGCTTTTGTTTTCTTCTTTCTATCTCAAGTGTCAAAGATATTTGCTTCTAATTATAATTATTAGCATAAGCTACTGTCTAAGAATTCTTTTTTTCCCTGGGAGGAATTAAAACAGTTTTTTCTATTTCTCACAGAGAAATTAGTTTAAAATGTATTCCAGTGTTCAGCCACCTAATAACTGGATTTCCTTCTTATGTATAGGAGCTGCTGATAACCAGACAGAGCAATTCCTTAATAAAACATTGAGCTATCACAATGTTCAATACATGATAATTCCAAAGAATGTGTCCTGGAATGATGCAATGGCTGCATGCATAAATAACAAGATGCAGCTGGTTAGCATCACAGATCAGTTCCAGCAGGCTTTTCTTGCTGTTCAGGCTGCCCTTCATAATTACCCACTGTGGATTGGACTCTTCAGCAGAGATGTAAGTTTTGGTTTTCCCTCAGACTCTGGCTTAAGGTAATTTTTAGAGTTGTGTGAAATGAAATTAATTTCTGGGGTAATTGTCTTCATTTATGGGTAACCATCTGGAGGGTCTCAAGATCAATGTTTTAAATCTTCAGTTCTCCAAGGTACATGTCTCCACTGGACAGAGACCGTTCTTTTAAAAGATTATAGGACAAAGGGATCTATTTTAGGGTGGCAGCAACATAGATCACAGAATCATCTTTATCATCTTTATCTCTTTTGTTAACAAATGAGTAATTATTATTGCCATTTAATATCACCGCCACTGTTTACAGTACCACTCTAGGCAGACAATCCAAAATCTGTTTTAAAAGGGAGAAACAAGAAATGGCAAACAAACCCCCAAATTAATCATTTGACCGTTTCGGAAGATATGTTTCTGAAGCTTAACTTAGACTCTGTTGTTACTTCATGTTATTTGTGCCTGTGCTTTGAGTTAGAGGGAGACACCCCTGAGACAGATTAGTGGGTCTTTTCTTTTTTTCCTCTGTTTGTTTTGTCTTTGGAAAAGTCAATGCACGAGGTACTGCTTTGCCTTTGTTACCCAGAGGACTGCTTGAAGATCTTCACTGTGGATTGGGAGCTTTCTCAGCTGTAATTAAATGGCGTGGGCTTGCTTGCAGGGTTTATCTTTTTTGTCAAGCACGTGAGTCCTGAGATAAAAAAGTTAAAATTTATTTGAGAAGTGCCTTACCTACAGAGGTTAATGGTGCTCACTCAGCACCTGTAATGCTACAATCTTCCTATGTCAGTAATGGACTACAGAGTATTCTAAGCAGTCAGGGCAGGGGAGGCAGAAACCAACCAAACAAAAATTTGAGTATATACTTAATGGAGAATCTTTTTAAAAGGAAACAGACATTTAATCTTAGTGAAGATGGGTAAACTAGAGAAGCCTATTTTCTCACCTCTTTTGAATCTTTATCTGTAAGTGAAGATCAGATGATTCATTTTGCTGCACACAACTCAGGCGTGCACTGACTTTTCGCTATTGCAACACTTTGTTATTTAGGCACAATTAAAAAGTCACATGAAAGGAAATTATAATGAAACTGGTCAACAGAACTTGTTACTCCAGTGCTGCAGTCATATACACAAAAGAAAGATGGGAGATAAATTAAATTACAAAGTGTCAGGGGGATTTCCTGAATAAAACCTTTAAATGTGAGATTCTTAAAGGATGGCGTGCTTGTTGCATGTGGTTTTTGTCTTAGTCCTCCTGCATCCTCCAGGGCATGAATGGATGTGATTTATTAAGTTAAGTATTTAATAGATGACTTTCAACTCAGTGTGGAGTAACTGAGATTGGGCCTTATTCTCAGATATTATTGGTTTTCCAAGACCAGGTAATTAACTCCACCATTGATGTGCAGATGCAAATATTGCAGTTTGGACATCTCATTGACAGACCCTCCTCCATAAGCACAGTAGTTAAACATCACTGTTGGATAGTTTGCCATCTACTTCACCTGATTCATATTTTTACAACTGCAAAACTTAAAATAAAGCAAGCTGTTCTAATAGGAGCAGCAGATCAGATCGCGAGGACAGTGGAACACATAATTCTCACCAGAGATTCTGTAACTGTCTAGCCAACAAAAATATGTTTTCATGCAATTTTCTGTACCTGATTTTTTTTTTTTTAATGCTGTAATCTTGTCCCTTTTACAATGCTAGGGTGGAAAACATTATGGCTGGCTGGATGGGAAACATGTTAGTTTTAGTCGCTGGTCTGAAGATGATGAAGAAACAAGTGAAGAATGCGTGTTTTTGGATACTGATGGCTTCTGGAAAACTTCAGACTGTTCCTCTGAAAATCGAGGTGCTATTTGCTATGCATCAGAAAGTATGTATCTTAGATAATACTTACAAAAGTGGAATTTTGTTTTATTATGAAGCATATTTGATAATTTCATATTTCAAAATTTCAACTTTAACTTGCATTTTCTCAGAAAGGCTGATTTGCATGCCAGGAGAAAAAGAAACAAACTTAACTTCAAATAGTGGAGCCTGCATCTGTTGGGCTTAATCCACATGGTACTTAAAAATTAATTCAGAGTGGGTGCATTGGGCCAGACTGTACCCTTCAGACTGCCAACTGGTTCTACCTTTGCACTGTTTCTGTAAGACTGTTCACAGAACAGTAGGGATTGGAAAGGACCTCTGGAGATCATGTAGTCCGACCTCCCTGTCAAAGCATGTTTGCCTAGAGCAGGTTGCACAGGACCATGTCCAGGTGGTTTTGAAAGTCTTCAGAGAAGGAGACTCCACAACCTTTCTGGGCAACCTGTTCCAGTGCTTCATCATCCTCACAGTAAAGTTTTTCGTCAGGTTGAGGTGGAACGTCCTGTGTTCTGGTTTGTGCCTGTTGCCCTTTGTCCTGTCACTGAACACCATTGAAAAGAGACTGTCCCCATCTTCTTGACACCCACCCTTCAGATATTTATAAACATTGCTAAGATTCCATGTCGGGCTTCTCTTCTCCAGAGTAAACAGACACAGTTCTCTCATCCTTTCCTCGTAAGAGAGATGTTCTGGTCCCTTAATCATCCTTGTAGTCCTCCATTGCACTCTAGCATTTCCATGCCTCTCTTGAACTGGGGAGCCCAGAACTGGACACAGTACTCCAGATATGGCCTTACTAGGGCAGAATAGAGGGGGAGGAGACCCTCCTTCAACCCGTTGGTCACACTCTTCTTAATGCACCCCAAGTTACCATCGGCCTTCTAGTCAACAAGGGCACATTGCTGTCCTATGGATAATTTATTGTCCACCAGGTCTCCAGGGTCCTTCCCCATGGAGCTGCTTTCCAGCAGGTCAACCCCTAACCTGTACCAGCGCATGGGCTTATTCCTCCCCAGGTGCAGGACTCTATACTTTGTTAAATTTTATTAGGTTCCGCTCCATCCAACTCTCCAGTCTGTCCAGATCTCACTGAACGGCAGCACAGCCTTCTGGTGCATCAGCCACTCCTCCCAGTTTCATCAGCAAACTTGCTGTTGCATATTAATCTCTCCCACTTGCATGTGGAAGAAGATTCAGCTACCTCCTGTACTTATTTAGATCCTTAACATTCTGTGACCTCCTAAAATCTCATCAGACATGAAAGTCTATACAGGGAGGAGGTACATGACTACATGCAGAAGAAAGATAGCAGGTAGACAGTGAATTGGAAGGTGTAAATTAAAGTCATCTGCAGTTCACAAATCCCTTCTAAATATATACTAATTATAGCAAGAGGGGTAGAGATGTAGCAGGACATCTTTTGTAGGTAGATACATATGTAGAACAGTCCTTTCCTGAAAAATGAAAATAATCCTTCTGAGACATCATCAGAAATTTCTTTTCCTCTGAGACCAAAACAAATTATAATTTGTTTTTTGAGTTTTTTCTTCTGTTTTTTTTCCCCTCTGTTTTTATTCTGTCCCACAGAAGTTAAGCCAGTTAAGCCATTGTTTTACATACTGAGTCACAGTTAAGTGTGTACTTGGCATTATGACATCCTTAACTATTTTGTTCTTGCAATTTAAGCAACTGCAGGAAGAGTCCTTCTCAATCCTCAGGTATTATAAAGCCACAGAACTAAGAACAGCTCTGCAGTTCCTTATTTGTTATGGTGATCTGCCTTCAGTAGAAGAGTCAGTAAGAGCTTTTAGTTATTGGGCCACACTTAGCATTTTTATGTAAAGATTTTATTAAGCCTTTCTAAGATAACAATTGTGAAAAGTTGTAAGCAGCTGTATTCTTCAACAATGCTTACTGCTGGTTTTGTTTCTTAAAAAAAAAAAAATTCACCATCATGAAGAAATTGAAAGCAACAACATATTACATTTTTAAAGGATGGCACTTAATTTGTCTTGAATGTTTTTAAATCATACCTGAAAGTGGTTTGTGGTATGTCAGTTTAAGTCTTGCTTTTAATAAGTCATGTGCTGAATATCTTCTTTCCCTTTCTTAGAGAAGATTGAAAAAGAACAAGTTACACAAGTTAAGTGCCCACATAAGATTAAAAATACACCATGGATATCATTTAGAAACAATTGCTACACTTTCATGATAACAAAAAACAGATGGAGAGAAATGAAGCCTCAAGAAGCTCATCATCTATGCAAGAAAATGAGTAAGTACTTTGTCATATTAGAAGTGTTTATGGACTTAATATAGCTTGAGGGTGATGAGTTTTAGATCTGACTCACTGTCTTACAATGACAGCAAAATGAGTATTGAGAAAGGTTATATCATTTGGAAATGTGCATTAATGTTGCATTGCCTAATGCTGTTTGCCCTTGCACTGCTCTGTTAAAAAGTGCCAGAGCATGAGAAGAGTTTGAGAGATGTCCAGAAGCTATTGAATTCTGAGATCTCTGAAGAAAAAATGGGAAGGTTTTGGGTTTTTTCTCTTTATAATATACAAATTTTAAATAGATTGAGTAATTGTTATCCCCTTGGCAACATTCTGGCTTTATAGTCACATGTATTTTGTGGGTTCCTCCTCCCCCTGCCACTGCAGTGTGAAACACTTAGATGAACAAAATAAACAGTCAGAGAATAGTCCAATTCGGAAAAGCATGTGGTCTTTTCTCTCCATCCTGAACAACTTCCCATTTATATTAAAGCACTGCTCTTGGCACTTCAGCTATGCATTTTTCCAGAAAAGGATTTTATTTTTCATCTATTCATTTCAATACAGTATTTTTCTAACTACTGTTTCTCTGCTAGGGTATTCAAGACAATCATGAAAGTTTGTTGATATTTTTATGTTCTGTGCAGAGAATTTTTGCTACATAAAACTTGAAGTTACAGTGGGACCCACAAACACCTCTGGACCTGATGTCTTTCACTTACCCACAAAACCAGGGGAAACACTGTTGATAATACCTTTGAAAACTGTTTACACTGTGTTCAGTTAGTGATTATGTTTTAAAAGCCTAACTTATACACATTCTTGACCTATCTGTAATAATTATTAACAATAATAGAAAAAAAAACCCCATTCTGATTGAAAGGTGAATTTGTAGAAAGGAATTAAAAAAAAGTATTTCAACAGACCCAGAAGCATTTGTTCTGAGTGTTCGAGATGAAGAAGAGAATAACTTTGTTACGGAGCAGCTTCGTTCATTCAGCGGACTGGCTATGTGGGTCTGGCTGGGTGTGATTTATGATGACAGTGGTAAGATTTGAGGCTTCTTTTCTTAATAACTGGATCGGAGACAAAGTTTGCAGCATTAATTGTGTGTTTCTTGCATGTTTCAGTACACAACTGAAGTCAAAAGTGCACTCAAACCTATAATAGTGCTTTATATTTGTATTTTGTCTTCTAGAAGAAAATAGCTGGACATGCTTTCTGTTTGAGTGATAGTTAGATCCAGTATGTTCTGTTTAGTCTAATTTGATTTCCCTGGAAAGCAGGACTTAAAAGGGCCTGAATAAATCATGCTAACATATTTAACATTATATATGGAACTGATTTACAGTAGCTTAGGGTATCTCTGCATTTTTGATAAGGTGAATATCTGTTAATGTCATTAATATACTCAAAGATAAATCATATTTGTCCACATAATGTCAGTGTTTTAATAAATATGCAATGTTTTCCACAGATAAAGTTCTCAAGTGGTATGATGAAACTCATCTGACTTACAATAACTGGAGGCTGGGAAGACCTAACATAAAGAAGAGCAGTTTTTTTGCTGGTGTAAATCTTGATGGTTTTTGGGATATTTATAATTATTCTCAAAGTTGGCATGGTCATCACTATAATGTGTACAGTATTCTCGCCTGTAAAATCGAAAGGGGTAAGTAGTAGAGAAGATTAATGTCTAGTATTGGAGTGTGGGATGAAGGTCATAATTTAAGTCCTAATTCTGCAATCCCTGCTATATAAGGCTTTGGTTTGGCTCACAGTAAAACATGGGGCACAGCACATATGGCCTTCTGGGGCTATGTGGTCAATCTGTGCATCACTGCTTTAATATTCTGAGGAGGAGGAGGAATGTTTGCTGTACTCCTCCATCAACTGCTCACAATGTTCAAGGTAGCAAAAGGTAGCTTACTTGATAGGAGTGGCTTGCACCGAACACCTGAATGCTTGAGCTACATTGATATGGATGGATTTTAATACTTCCCATGTGTTCCTAGTAACTTGAATTAAGTGAACAGAATTTGTTACCTTCTTATTCTTTGAACCAGGACCACCACAGCACAAGCTTCCCTTGCCTGAGTCTATTCCACATGGAAACAGAACATACAGGATCCTTCAGAAAAAGTTAACGTGGTATGAGGCACTGAGAGAATGCAAAAAAGCCAAGAGTGATTTAGCAAGTGTACACAGTGAATCACAACAATTATTTCTAGAAGATATTGTCAAGCAGGATGGATATCCTCTATGGATTGGGTTATCAATTCATGATGTAAGTATGTACTTACTGTTGGTAATGTCACTAACAGCTTGTAAATAATTATCTTCACAGGGAAAAAAATACTCTGATGCTTTTTTCCAGTTTCTTGGAATCTCTGTTCCATGGAGTAAATTCCCTACTTTACAAATCCCATGTAACATGTGTTAAAGTATATTAAATTTTAGCGTACATAGCCATGCTAAGATATTTTTCCAAATCCTTGACATTTTAAAATAATACAGTGGTGCCACAGCATTCCTTGCAGCACAACAAAGCACAGTTTGCAACGCTACCTTTAGAGGGTCCAGATGTTACAGCCCTTTGTAGGATCAGATTCCATTGCCAAAAACAATCAGTCAAGGCTGTATGGAACTTGTTTAGTCCAGGTCAGGACTGGCTCTCCAAGGCAGTTCAGGAGATGGCCTTCTAGCAAGTTATGTGTCCCTTCTCCCAAGAGGCATAGCAAGAGGCAGCTGCAGATCTTCCTCCTCTTCCTGATGAACTTTGCAGCCAAAAGCCTGTGACATCAACCCTGCTCTCCATGCTAATTGCCAGACCTGGTCACAGTAGTTAACTGAAAGGAATACCCTCTGCAGAGGTGTGTGGTCTCTATGCGTGCCTTTGATACCTCTGCCTGTCCTTTGGTCTGAATGGGTCCCTCCACTTCTCAAAATTCAGATTCTTCATCATCATGGGTTTCCAGCAGTGTATCTGAAGTAGGTGCTAGCACTGCAAACCACTTGTGATCTGCCCAGCTTTACTCACTGACACCACCTCAGCAGTAGGCAACTATTTAGTAAGGCTTATAGCAAGGCAGACAGACTACTTAAAGGTAACAGCAGGATGAAATTTAACTGAAATGTTTGCCATAGAATGAAACAAGGCATGTTGCAGATTTCAACTAACAAACGTGAGACATTCTCAGTTCCCACAAATAATCACAATTTCTGTGGTCAGAATTGACGGAAAATGCAAAATGTGTTGTACATTTATTTAGTGTGAATTTAGCAAATGCAGCCACCTGCACTTTTAACTTAACACTCTACGATGGATAAATAGTACTATATGACTGACAAGATTTAAACCACAGCTATGCTGTGGTCTAAAAAGTTGTTGTTTTTTTCTTTAATTAGGGAAGTAAAGCTAATTTTGAATGGTCAGATGGAAGCAACTTTGACTACTATCCTTGGGAACTGGAAACCTCAAATACTACTGGCAACTGTGTTCTGTTAGATACTAAAGGGTATTGGAACCGTACAAAATGTACAAGTGTTGCCGAAGGTGCCATTTGCTATAGTCCTCCAAATAGTAAGTGTTATTTTTAACATTTTGTGTAGCTGTCTTATGTACTCGATATCTTTACATATTATTAATTTGTAGAACTAGAAATGAGGCTGAACTACTATACATGATTCCCTCTTTAAGAAGAGCTGTCTATCAGGAATGAGAAAACACTTTTTAATACTTAAAGGAGATTAATTCTTTCTATTCCAGTGATGAAAAATCTAAAATGATCCTGGTCACTTTTTGGTCACCTGTGATACAAATATCAAACTGTCTGTATCTTTTCTGGATCAAAGTCCTTCTCAAACACCTACAACAAACTTAAAAAAACCCCTTAAAAGACAAGAAAAAAAAATGATTCCCAAGTCACTGGGACTTGTCTTGTGCCCAAATTCATCTGACACGTGAAGGAATGTAAGCGAATTGAATCATGGTTGTTGGCAGGAGAAGTAGTCCTTGTTAATACACAACTGTCCTGTTACAACAAAGAGACTGCACAAATACCTACAGCAGAAATAATGTTAATTTCTTTGTCTTCACAGAGAGACAATTGCAGCCAAAGCAATCCAGCAGAGCTCCAGGATGCCCACAGATGAGTGGTACCCTACCGTGGGTACAGTATAAGGATCATTGTTATGCATTTGACATGGAGTTCTACAATTTTTCAGTGTATAATGTGGAAGATGCTAAGAAAGTCTGCCAGAAGCTGAGTATGTCTAGACTTTCATAGAATTGTAGAATTATTACTGTTGGAAAGAACCTCTAGGATCATCAAGTCCAACCTTCACCCCAACATCTCTATAACCATTAGACCATAGCCTCAAGTGCTACCTCTGCTCATTTTTTAAACACTTCCAGGGATGGTGACTCCACCACCTCCCTGGGCAGCCTGTTCCGTTGCCCAACCACTCCCTCAGTAAAGAATTTCTTTCTAATGTCCAACTGTAGTATTTCCAATAATATCCAACTATCTAATATTTCTAATACCCTGACACAACTTGAGGCCATTTCCTCTCATTCTATCATTAGTAACTTGGGAGAAGAGACTGACACCAGCCTCACTACAGCCTCCTTTTAGGTAGTTGTAGAGAGCACTTTGTTTCTTTTCAAATAGTGGACGAATTACAGGTTGTAATGTGATAAAGCCCAACAACCAAAAAACCTACACTTATTATACTTCAGCTTTTACACTTCTTTAGTTTAGCAAGAGTAAGAGTAAGCTTTATGTTTGAACAGTTAATAAAGGTTCTTGATAAAACACTGCAGCGTGCTGACAGATGGTTTGGCACTTATATCTGCAAGTAAAATGCAAATAGGCACAGATAGAGGAATTGAGAATTTAAGGTTTACAGTTTAGGGAGATTATATTATTTGCATACTATTAATTTTATTTATAATGAAATTAGTTCTGTTAAGCAGCAGTTTCTTCTTATATCCCTGCTTTAGATGCTTGCTAATAGGGAGCTGTCAAATGGTTCAAAGCATGTAATTTATAGATACTATTAAGACACATAGTATCACTAAAACCCCCTTAATTTTATGTCAAATTAAAGGAGTATCTCTGTTCTTTGATAAGCTATTTGGAGAGTTGTATTGTGGAAGGTGATGTTAAGCAGTCTCAGGCACAGAGTTTTTAATCGCCTTCTTAGAAGCTAGTGACTGTCACAACTTTTACTGAATTATCAAACATGTGAAGCTGAACTCTCTACGTAGGATTGAAAGAAAAGGTGCAAATACTTCCAGTCTTGGATGCAGTTTTCTATTGAGTCTGTGTCCTGGTAGTTGAAAGAGAAAGTTATATTTCTCTAAATTAAGCTTCAGGGTTGTATTTGTGTATATTTGCAAAGAATGGGTACACTCTGAGACTGCCTCCAGTGTGACTACCCTCTCCTCCCTTGTGTACAAAACCCCCAAGGTACAATGAGGCGTTGGTTTAGAAATTAATTTGACACATCAGAATGCTGAGCATTTCTTCAACTATATGTTTGAAAAGGACTTATTATTTGGACAAGACTAATAATTCTGTTGGTGGCATATCTTTTGGTACCTTCCATGTGTGTAGTCCACAGCTGCAGGAACTTCACTCCCATTTTATTTGTATGACCTACTTGAATAACCAGTCACCTGAAGCCATGTTGTATAACATGCTGTATTGTAAGGAATGGGACATTTATGTCTGTATTCTGGAGGTTACTTCAAGCTAATTTTATAAGCCAGGTCAGCAAATTTTTTCCCCATGGTAACTGTTCCCACAGAAAACTCAGTGTACAAGCACCATAAAAAAAAAAAATCTCTGGAACTGCAATTCTGACCAGTTTCCTCTTTGCCTTAGGTCCTTCAGCAACCCTTCTGACTATAGCGGATGCTGAAGAAAACACATTTGTGAGCACACACATAAAGGAAAATGATCTCATCACCAAGAATGTATGGCTTGGCCTGGCTCAGAGCTCTAAGGGTGAGAAGTCACAGCGATGTATGAACAAGAGTGTTTTGTACAGTAAATAAAAACAAATCCTCAAATAAGAATACATTTTTGTAGTGTTGGTAGCCTACAGTAACTTCTGCATGAGGTTGGAATCCCTCATTTAACATTATAAGGCCTTTTGGACTTCATTGTATCTTAAGTCCTTTCCTGTTGCACACTGCCAGGAGTCACTGAAATTCATTTTCCCCAACACTGTCACTGGTGTCTAATGGTTAAGCTTCAGATGCATCAGTTGCTAAAGGTTTGGGGAAGGTGTGGCTAAAAGTGATGTGTTTCTATTTATTGCTTTTTATATACAGGATAGATTGTCACCCCTGTTTCCTTTAGCAACATAAAGAAATAAATAGATTGTGAATGATATTGTGTAGCATTACAGCATGTTTTAGTGTTCTGAACTAAGAAGTTTTGTTTTCCTAACAGGTCAGTCCCTGAACTGGCTTGACGGCTCTTCAGTTCATTATGTCAACTGGGAAAATAAAACTGCAGAAGTCAATGAAAAATGCAGTGTTATCCTGTCCACAACTGGCATGTGGTCCAAAGTTGACTGCAATCATAGTCAAAGCAGAGTGGTTTGTAAAGCTCCTTTAGGTATGGAAGCATTAATTTTTAGCTTTTTTTTTTTTTAATGGGGAAAGTCTGTGTTGAAATAATGAAAGTGCAATTCGCAGAAGAACTTGTCAAGTACCTTCACCTATGCTTGAGTCTGCTGTTGCTGTTTTGACATAAAAGTGCATTTAGGGACAAATGGTCTAGGAATTTACTTCTCCCTCTCCCACTATCCGCTTAAAGGGTAAGGGAGAGAACTGAAATATCCACTTATGAGAGAGCCTAGTAGCTGCTATCGCTTCTTACCACAGGATCTCTCCTGGGTGAGTCTCAGTAAGTTGGAACAGAAAAACTTCTGCTTGTAAGATGTGCTCAGTAAGCAAGTACTGCAGATTGTGTTTCAGTCTTGAGGAGTCTTCTGCAAATGGCACCCCACAGCTTTAGAAAAAAAGACTGGCATCATGTTAACTTGCTCGTACTCTGATCTGCACAGGGAAGAAAGCAGTTACATGACCATTAAGCAAGCAAGTTCCTGAGAAGCAGGGGAATACTTCTGACTTCGTATACATTTTCACTGAAGTGCAGAAATAGATTTAACTTCCTGCTAAGGAAGATCTCAACAAGATCTTTTCAGTCCAAGGGAAGCATCATTCCCTTCAACTCCAAAGGAGTCCAGGATCTCATTAGATTTCTGAAGTACACAGACCTTGAAATGAGTGGATCATTTACTAGTAGGTGTTATTGAGAGAAAATCCTTGCGACCTAAGTATGATTAAGAAATTAACAACAGAATGGTCGAAGATAAGCTAAATAGATGCTGATTTCTATGGGAAGCTGAGTTCCCATGTGATGAAGACTGATCAAACAGTTTACCTTAACCTCCATTAAACAGGCACAGCATTAGTGTATAGCTACCTACACATCCACCCCACGACAAAAGACTGACCAATAAAACTCTTACAGAATAACTACATGTGCTTTGTTCTGTTACAGGTTCTAACCACACCGGAGTGGCTGTAGCATTTGCCCTGCTAATTATCTTGGTCTTCATTGTGGGATTAGTGTGGTATCTCTATAAAAAGCATCGTCTTCACTGGAGTGCCTTCTCCTCAGTACGCTATCAAAGAGGGATGAACGATGACGAAACTGATGATATGTTCGCTAAAGATAACTATTGAGAGACTGTTCCTTCTGGGCAATTTAGCATGAGTTTCACTGTGTGAAGCCAAAAAAAATGAAATACTTGATGTTTTATTACTTCTTTTGGAAAAGTAATAAGAAGGTTATTAACAGAAGCTAAATTTTGTTCTTTTCTACAAGTGCAATTTTTATTCAAGTCCTTGGTGATTACTTACATTTGGCCTCAGCCATTTAAGATGCAATATTTCTAAAGTTCTGTGATATTTTAAGATTTACAGTACTTTTTCTCTTTACTGGAATGAGGTTTTAGTGGAATAATTGATGCCAACGGTACTTTATGCAACATCACATTAATGAATGCACTTAAAATTGCTACATGTATTCTGTAACTTTGTACAATTATCCATCAATAACTTCGTGCCGAGTGATACACCATTTTGATATGCCATAAGAGTTTTGCTGCTAGCATTGGGTTACCTTGTAGAGACAACTTTTGTAATAAGCAGTTCCAAGTTTTGATATAGCAGGGGAAAATGGAGTTATCAGACAACTAAGTGTTCATTCCCCTCCAACTAGAATTTAAATTTTCTTGTTATAGGGGAGGAAGATCATATTGTGATTTCCGCCCCAGCAAGGACACGCACACAAAAATTGTTATAGTGGTGAGAGAAGAATCTTCCTTAGCATGTAGTTTGTACATTTTTAATAAAGAATTATGGGGAATGCCTTGCACTAAAGCCATGCCATATAGATATAAAATAAACGTAGAATGTTTCAATCCTGAGAATGTGGCAAGCTGGCAGATCACTAGTCTTATCCCCTGAAGGCAGGAGTGGGCCTAACAAAAATACCCATTAAGGGCTAACTGCAAACACAACCAGAACAAGATACAACAAAAGCCTTAGCCCTAACAGAACATATTCATGCCTTTGCTTTTATCCTGTGACATAACTGCTCTTTACAGAAATGGTTCAGTTTCTTTTCACAGCTTCCTTCACAAAGTTTTGAAAGCATAAATAGCAGGAATCAGTATCAGGACCCAAGAATAAATTAAGAAGATTAAAGAACCTGCACGTGGAGTAGTATTTACAGAGAGACATACCACACTCTATGGTACATCTTCTGACTACTCTGAAATTAGAGTGATTTTCTTGGAGATCAAAACACAGAAAAGACCTGCTCTGTTTTGTGATCTGTTGCACCGTGACACCCAAGGACAGAACTGTTGCAGTGACAATGTTCCTTGTCATGTAATGAGATCCTCCTGACACTTACTTCCCCTACTACTCTTAACTTCTACTAGGATTAGATGCCTAACTTGATAGGTGAAATATGTCATTTGTCCAAGAAACAATATAAAGATATATCTAAGGAAAGAGTGAGAAAGAATGTATGGTAAGTTTGTGTACATAAATGCTAAAAATACTTGAGTATTTTACATAAAACTTAAACTTGATTTTTGTATGTGAATGTGTCACTGTGGCCTTTTCTATGCACTCTAAAGAAATCTATAAAGGGAGAAAGGGAAGACAGTATTTTATGTGTTAATTACTCTAGTGGTTTGATCAATTAATGTTTTGAAAAAAGTCATTAGACTTTTTTAATGCACAATGAACAGGCTCATTTACTTTCATGAAGGAGGATGTGCAAGACCAAATCCCATGTAGTGGTGGGATGATATGGTAAGTAGGGATACCTTTGGGCTGACATGCTGAGGAAAGTACTACTGATTTCTCTGAAGCAACAGTGTGAGGTCATGTTCAGCTGCCTTTCCCCCCCCTGCCCTGCAGTTTACTTACATGGACAGCACTTTTCTTTGTTCCTGTTTGCACTATTTTGATAAGCAAGTGTTTATAATTAGTATTGAGAAACAGCAAACCTACTGTAGGTACCACTTTAGAGCCTGTCAGAGCAACAGCCTGAAGGGGCACAGAAAAGGAAACATTGTGTTAGTTTGCTGATCAAAGTAGTAACAATTTTTGTTATTTATTCAGTACTTTGGGCACAGTTGTGAACATCTTTCTTCTTTCTTGAGGTAACTTGTAGTAAAAGTAGTTATGATACTAGTTACTATGTGATGAAAATAGCCCTCACCCCTCCTTAAACTTACCAAGGTATGAGAAGTATTTGAAAAGTAACAAAGCCTGTTTCCTGTCATCTTCTGGGTTAGCTTATATACCTAAGTGCTTTGCCAAATGACTCTTAACTTAATGGACTAAGTGTTGTTTATTGTCCTTTTCTAACAACAGCAATAAGCTGGGAAAATTCTTTACAGATTTTCATGTTGTGACATTTACTGGTTTTATAGATGTTTATATTTTGAGCATTTTTAGATGTGAATCTGAAATGAACAAATGGAAATTAGTAAATTCCTAATTCTCCAGCACACGTGAATATATACCTTTTATAAAAAAATGTATATTTTATTCTTATGAATGATGTAAATAATTTTTAAGGCCCCCTGTTCTCATGTTTGTTTCATCATACCCAAGTTGTCTAATCACTGGTAATTCTTACTTGAGTAAGCACAACTGCCTTAGTGCAGGTGATTAGCCCACTTTATTTGAAATACACAGAAAGATTATTTAGCAGTATTGTTAATTGAAAGAATAAAGTTAAATAAAACACTAAGCTGCTTACACTGGTTTTATTTCCGTGGAAGCAGTTAGAGCTAAGGCACAGCTCATTAATCACTGGGTAAAAATCACATAGCACAGGGGCTGTAACAGAGATAATAAAAATCTTTTGAGTGTTTAAAAAAAATGCCAGTAACTTCATTTTTTGCAGTTGCAAATATACTTTATCAAGGAACATGGTTACACCTAGCTTTTATCAAGCTGCTTCTGGGCTTACATAGAAATGTTCCCCTGTGCCATTTTTTTTTTTATTCAAGGTGTAGTTCATTAGCACCTCATGGGCCAAATTAACTCCAAAGCACTTTACAAGGGCTCCCAACATAACTCCTCATAAAATACAAAGTTAATTTACTTTCAGCAATGGTCCATTTGCAATTAAAGCCATGAGATATATTAATTTTAAGCATCATCTGAACTCTGAATTCCAGACCTCCAAAATATGCAACTGGTCAAAGGGCTGTGTTATTTTTAGCTGCATTGATGGCTTGCTGGGAGAAACATCCTGTTGTGCAAGATGATGAATGACATCTTGTGCTCCAAAAACATTAATCTAAAAACTGAAGATGTTGAACAGGGAAATAGAAGCACAGAAATTAAGTGCTTTGCCCGGGTCCAAGAGCACCCTCATTAAGTGGGAAGACATCCTGAAACTCCTTGATCTCAGAGCACAGACTGTCTGCTGTACTGGTAGCTCTAGACAAAAACTACAGCTTCAGGTAAATGCACAAAGGCTTCTGCACAATTACAGCTTGAATTCTGACTCTCTCTCATTGGCCTCCTCCGAGGGCAAGTGAAGCAGAAAGGGGTTGGGTTCCTCTTCCTGAATTTTGCCCGGTTTCTGACATGACCATGTCACGGAAAGGTTAATCCACATCTGCTGCTAGACCAGACATTTTTAGTTTTATAAGCACTGTTCCTTCATCAATAATTGCACAGAAATCAAGTGCAAGTGCTTACGTGTAAGCGCCATTTGGGCCTTACGTATGTGTTGTATTTCTTACAATTTTTTCCTATCCAGCAAATGCACCATCTGCTCATTGCTCTGGACATATGTTACACATCTAAACAGTTTGGAAAGGATGAAGTAAATTGCATGGCCTGTCAGTGATATTTTTGTGTGTGTGGCTGCAAATAAAAGACCAAACATTACAATCTTTGTCGTTAAAAGTCAGAATTCCAATTTGGACCCTGTGTGCGTCCCCTGTTGCTGTGTGTGTGGAGCACACTGGGATGTGTAACACCCAGGTTCATAGAACGTAGTCAGATTCATTCCATTGTCAAGAAGTATGTCAAGTTCTTATTGACCAAGTTAAACAGATTTTGCACAGTTTCAAAAGCAAGAGCTGAGCAATATGAAAGAACTACACTTAGAAAAAAACCAGGAGATTAGCTACAGGAGAGAAAAGAAATCAATTGTCACTCTAATGGACCTTTCCCATTTATTTCTGAGGAGTTTTAAGATGAGAGCTGACAAAGCATTAGAAGAGGTAATTTTCTGTTGGTAGCAAATTAACTTGCAAATGGTGCATAACATAAAGGCCATTATAAAATGCTGTTATGTTGGGTTTATTCCTTATGGTATTTCCACATTGAAAACTCTGCACTTTATCATAATATCTGCCCGTAACTAAGATGTTAAATATATTTGAGGGGTAGGGGAGGATACCAGATGAGGTTTTATTGTGACTACATGGTAATGCAACACAGATTGTAAGTCCTTCTGGATTTCTATTTGCCAATGCAGCAGGGACTATAATTACAAGCAGACAAATAGTGGTTTGTTAGCTTTGCTCCTTTGCAGCATAAATAGAACAATCTACTCCAAGGTGGCATTTAAGACAGTGGAATTTCAGTGATACAAAATCATTATTGCAAAATGTGCTCTCCTGTTATGTTGGCCCCTTATGTGCACATTTCTTGTTATAACTAGTGAGAGCAAAGATCTTCACTCTATCTTGGGACACTCACAGATAGCAGGAGTACTCCTGCTTTCTGTAAAGCTTTTTTCCAAGTGTCATTTGTTATAGTTCCCCTTTAATAGCTGCTATAGAACAGGCAGTTATACAGAAAGGTGGTGCTTATACCTTGTATAAACTAGCAAGGCTTGCGTGAATATTCAAATTAAACTTACAAAGTACTTGGTTAAGATGATTTCACAAATACTCATGATTACTCATCAGCAACAGAACTGCTTTCTATTCCATTGAGATGTCTTTATTTTCATAAAGATGATCTGAATATTCTAACAGCATCCTGCCAAGTGAGAGCATGAACTATACATGTATGTGGACAATAGGAGGACATGTTTACCAGGGCTTGAATTGTGAGCTACTTTAATGATAAGGGTTGGGTTCCTGAAATTTCCATCTTACATTGTCTACTGTGGCCACCGTTCTGTTTTGTACCTGTTCTGTCTCATACCAGCTTTGCAGCACTGATGATGAAGCTACCAAATGATGAGCACACCACCACAGACACAAGAGCCAACCAGACACTCCTACAGCGTCTCGAGCTGCTGGGAAAGGAGATGCAAAAGCACCACTTCCTAGAGCCAGCCAAACACAGCCACAAGCCTGAAAGGTGAGGGATGAGCACTGCCAACAGCTCCACAGCACTGGCGCAGGGTGCTGGGAAAGTGCCAGAACAGCCTACGTGGACAGCCAGGACATCCCGTAACACCAGAACACTGCAGCCTTGGCTGGGGTGGGTCTGTTCCCCTCCTCTGCAAGCAACAAACCTGCAGCAGGCCAGGGAGAGAACTTTCTCAACCTTGGCCCAAGCACAAAAAAAACACATCAAGGAGAAGTTTGCCGTAGGCAAGAGCCAACATTCCTCTTTTCCAGCCCCAGGGGACTCTCCACACCTCTCCTTCAACCAGTGCTTCTCCTACTACACAGATTCAGCACCTTTACACCTTGCACCAGTCTTACCTTGCAGGACCAGCTCTACTTTTGAGCATTTTTTTCACAGGCCTTTCCTGCCTCTGCATTGCTCTGCTCAAAGAGGATGTCTTGCGAAGATACAGCTACCCCAGGGGAGCTGGGAGAGCAAGGTCCTGGTTTAAATACTGCTGTGCCCATGGGCACACCCTGACAAGGCACAATCAGGGACAGCTGAGTTGTCCTCAGTCTTGTGCTGCAACAGGAGAAAGCATCGAGCCAGGTAAGTTATTCCTGTGAACATGTGTATTTCATTAGTGGACTTGGAAAAAACTCTGCCCAGTGCCTGACCCATTACAGAACCAACTGAGTTCACACTGACAGGCTGTCACTATTACATCAAAAGTCTCGCAGGACTTACAGGTGTTTGCTGTTACAGGAAGAGCATATTAGCATTGTTAATCCTGAGCCATCACACCATTTGGGGAAGGCCTGAGGCAGGGCCATGCTGTGAGCAGCACCTGTGGGCTGCAGGAGGCCACAGACATGTCCTGGGTGCAGCATTAGCAGGAGACAGCACTGGGCTCCCGACTAGCCAGCTGTGCTCTGCAGCTGTCTGGGTTGCCCAAGCCACGGGGCAGCCAGGGTAGCACACGTCTGGCAACAGCCAGGAATAACTCAACATAATGAGTTTGCTCTTGGTTGCATCCAGACATGAGCATTGGTGCGGAGCCCATGTGCAGCACGTGATGGAGTCCTCAGGCTGGAGTTTCAAAGGCTGGCCAGCATGCAGCTGTGCTGGAAGAGCCATGCTTAACAGGAGGGCAGAGCTGGGTGAGTAGTACTGGCATGCAAGTTCTCAGCAGTCACTGCTGTGGTGACAGTCACGTGGTGCCAAAGGCTGTATCGCATTGTAGCACTGGGAATCTCTAGTATAAAATTGGGACAAGAGCTTAGCAACTTTGCAATCCACAGATTTAGGAGCTTGTATTTTGTGGGGGGGAGATCTGGGGGGGGGGTGTGGGGGCTGGAATTCATGTGTGAAGGATTTGCTTGAATGCCCAAGGGGGACATGTAATCTTGAAGTCAGTGCGCAGAGTATGACACAAGGTATAGCCTACATAGGGAAGGTGTCTGTTTCAGAACAAGGTGTACACAGTTGAAGTTTACAGTCAAACTGGTTTACTAGCTAGACACATGTGCTTGTGCTAAAACTCACCAGGGGCTGTGACTTTTGTGTATAAACCGTTTTATGTTTACTGCGTAGGTGCTGATTATAAATTAAACCCTGTTCCAAAGCCTAACTCTAACACCCAGTGGCATGAAACTGTTCACAGAACAGCAATGTTAGAACCTGCAAACTTGAATTAACAGCTAGAGAAGTACTGGGGTGGAGGCCAGAAGGGACTGCACATCACACCGATAGGGTGATAAACCAGACACAGCAAGGGTGTGAGAGAACACTGTCAGTTGGCCATCGCCTTGGGTGCTTATTCACTGCCACCCAGCACAGATGACTTTGTGCGTGTTATAGAGTGCACCTTTGGTAAATTTGCAGATGACACCAAGCTGGGTAGAAGTGTTGATCTGCTTGAGGGTAGGAAAGCTCTACAAAGGGGGCTGGATTGCTGGGCCAAGGCCAATTCCATGAGTTTCAATAAGGCCAAATGCTGGGTCCTGCAGTTGGTCCACAACAACCCCCAGCAGTGCTCCAGGCTTGGGGAGGAGTGGCTGGAGAGCTGCCAGGCAGAGAAGGACCTGGGGGTATTGATTGACAGCCTCCTGAACATGAGCCAGCAGAGTGCCCAGGTGGCCAAGAAGGCCAATGGCATCCTGGCCTGGATCAGGAATAGTGTGGTCAGCAGGAGCAGGGAGGGGATCATTCCTCTGTACTCGGCTTTGGTGAGGCCGCACCTCTAATACTGTGTCCAGTTTTGGGCCCCTCTCTACAAGAAGGATATTTTGGTGCTGGAGAGGGTACAGAGGTGGGCTACAAAGCTAATAAAGAGTTTGGAGCGTGTCTCTTATGAGAAAAGGCTGAGAGATCCAGGACTGTTTAGCCTTGAGAAAAGAAGGCTGAGGGGAGACCTTATTGCCCTCTACAGCTGCCTGAAGGGAAGTTGTAGCAAGGCAGGAGTTGGTCTGTTCTCCCCAGTGACAAGCGTTAGAACAAGAGGAAAGGGCTTGAAGTTCAGCTAGGGGAGGTTCAGTCCGGATATTAGGAATCATTCCTTTCCAGAAAGGGTTGTCAGGCATTGGAATGGCCTGCCCAGGGAGGTGGTGGAGTCACCATCCCTGGAAGTGTTTAAGAGCTGGGTAGATGTTGTGCTTAGGGACATGGCTTAATGTTTTTGATAGGGCTGGGAATAAGGTTGGACTTGATGATCTTGAAGGTCTCTTCTAGCCAAAATTATTCTATGATTCTATGTTGTCATAGTTATGCTGGACCTGCAGTGGTGCACGTTTGTTGTCATGATAGTGCTGTACTAGATGAAGCAACTGGAGTTTGAAATTCAACGGCTGCGAACAAGGGAGACTGGCAAGCTAACTCCTGCTTTATCCACGGCAACTGGGGTTGGCCTCTGTGTTCGCCACCGAGAAAAAAATGTAGTTCAGTTTCAGTCAGTCGCAGCCCAGCAGGCAGTGAGTGGGGGAGATGTGCTATGCCAGCCCCTGATGGGACTGACTGGTGCTGTATCACACAAAGGCTTTTCAGGCGACACGTGCAGCCCAAGCAGCCTGTGTTTGGTTTTGACACCATCTCCACCCAAGCAAGCAGTAGCTGCCTATGTGTGACTCAAGGCTTCCTGAGCAGAAAGGAGGCAAAGATGGCCTGCTTTTGGAAGTATGCAGAAAGGAATGCTAACAGCTGAGAAAAGAAAAGCAGCTGCTGGAGTAACTAGAGGCAGTTCCAGCCTCAAATAAAGACCCAGGAAAACTATGCGAGGTGATAAGGATGGAGAAACTAAAAATCTGTGAGCAGTTGGAGGTAAAATTGCAGAGACCTACCTCAAGGTCTCAGAGCATCTAAGTGCATGTTAATGGGGATTATGAATCACTGCTTGGTTTCCATGCCTGTTACTGACAGTTCAGCTGCTCCTCCATCCAGATTTACCCCTTTAGTGACACACGCTCTTCTGTGTGCACCATGCCTGAGTCATGTTGTTGTATGAGAGGTGCATCTGGCAGCTTATTTGAGTTGAGTGATTTTCTGTCATTAGCAACTTTGGAAGTGCTGAAGAGAAGGGATGGAGCTGATCCTGCAGACTGGGCCTTCAGAGAGGAGTCATTCCTTGCTCTGCTTTCAACACAGTAACCACCTCAGGACCAGACCCTTGAACTCATATGGGACATCTCCAACAATGATGTGAGATATGTGCTGACCAACAGTGCAACTCAGGGCAAGAGCAAGCGGCACAAGCCAAAAACAAACCTTCCCCACTATAGGGGCAAACTGTTTTCTGTAATTCCCTACAAAGGCAAAACTGGTTTCTGAGAGAAAGGGCTGTTGTCTCCTCAAGCCGATGATGCCTACTTTTCACTTACAAGCTCAAGTTCAATCTCCAAGTAAACATGTTAACATGAGCACACAATGTCTGTGAGTGAATACAGCCTGTGCAATCCAATAATTTATTAAATTTTCATCTTGTAAAGCCAGTTACAAATTAAAAAAGACAGCAGAAGGAATTCCATAATAGAAATGAGGAAAATTACAACAAATAGTAATGGGAGTTACATTTCCAAGTGGGTTCAAGCTGCCTGCAGCAACCCAAGAGCCAGAACACAGAGCTAGTGCAGAGTTCGGACAGGGATAATCAAGGCTATTCTGATACATAAAGCCATCTAGTCAGTGTATGGACTGATACAAAGCGTTGCTTCTCAGGTTGCCTCTGCACTCCTGTTCTCTCTCACTTGTGACCTGGCCATCTTTTTATTCATGACCAAAAGGGGATGTTTGTAGGATCCTTCAGTAAAGCTATTTAAGGCAAAACTCCAGTTGAAAGTGTGACGTGCAGTAGTGGCTACCTTCTCAGGCTGGTTGTGTGGCAAGTGGACAGACAGTGTTTGCACATGCTGCAGTGCATGGGGAATGAGAAAAAAGTGTTTCTTCTTGTACTGTCAACCTCAAAACTACAGTGTTCTCTGACAAAATATTAGTGACATGGCACAATCTGATGATAAACTGGAATGGAACCTGTTGCATACTGAATTCTGTTTTTCTTGCTTATGAAGTTTGTTTTATAGTTAACAGGGTTTAGCTGGTACTTCTTCAGCAATGGAGATACCCGATGTTCATTGTGCAACAAGGCCCACATCACACACAGCTCTTCAGGTACAATAAGAAACTGAATGGGCCTCTTTGCATCCTGGGATCCCAAGGCTATATGAGGGTCATAAAAAATGGCTTGCCAGCAGGTTTCTTCCTAATACAACCAATTTATGATGTAACTGATACAGAGTATTGTTTTAAACACTGAAAACAAGTTTCTGAAGTCATGAGACTGGGGATGACTGTCATCATTCACTGAGAAGGAAAAAAAAAATTCTGCTTCTTCAAATTGCAAGTAGCTATAAAAACCTCCAAGAAGCAGTTGTTTTGGCAAAACAGCGATGTTTTCAAGTTTTGTTGATGACTAGGGACCTAGAGCAGACCAGAAGGGCATTTGGGGATTCAGTGATGGGAACAGTTGCAATTAGAATCTGGAGGATGAAGGGTCTGGCATCTGCTTACAGTAGCACAGAGGAAGTGAAGATCTTGTCTATAACAATATATATAGGCACCTATTCACTCCTTAGGAAAGTTCAGTCATTCTTAAATTCCATATAGAGAAAGAAGGAAATTAACACAGGCCAGCTGCTCACCCTAAAAACCCCTGACCTCCATCTGAAATTTAAGAGTTTGTAAAGAGCAGCTCTTCTGGAAATGCAACTACACCAGTCTCACCTCCTGGGCTGTACTGGGGAAAGGCAGTCAATTTTTAGGCAAGAGGTGCTGCTTGGAATGTACCCGGAGTGGCACCTCATGATCTATTTAAGTGGTGCTAGTCCTAAAGATGAAGTATTTAGAATTTTATCTTAAAGTGCCACTTTTTACAGTCACGTGCATGTGAAGCTCTGTTGGAAGGTAAAGAATCACTTTGGGTGGGTTTGTGTGTTTGTTTAATGCTCTCTGAGTGTTTGACCTCTTAGTTGGGTCACTTGGCTTCAATTATACAAAGGCATTTTCTTTAAAAAACAGATCAGATCATTAGTATATCCTGAAGAAAAAAACAAACAAACCACAGTGACTTGTATTTTAGAGTTGCTTGCAAAATAAATAAAAAACAAATATTCTTTTAGCAGATCATGCTGCAATGTCCCAGATGTTTGTGTGTTGGAAATTGATAAGGAAGCTTAAGCCTGTCTCCTCTACTGCAGAAATGATTCTCGTGAATTCTTCTACCAGTATGACAGGTAATAATAAAAGCAGCAGAGAGGACACGCAGGAGAAGGAAGATGCTTCTGACTTTGCTTCTTTAAGGTACATTGCTCATCAAACAAGCGAGAGGAAAACAAGTTTTGGGTCATTAATATTTAACAACAGTTGTTACTGTTTAATGTCTTTGGGCAGAGATGCAAATCCTATGGTACTGTAGATGTCACTTCAGGTTTTAAATACAGTAGTCAGTCGAGAGGAGTTCTTAAAAAACATCTTTGCTACACTTGTGCTGGCAAGTTGCAAATACCAGTTATCGAACAACTGCCCCTCTTCTCTCATGGCAGTTCATTCCTATCACCTAGTCCAGATGCTAGCATGACTGTCCACACTGGTGCCTGATTTGACGCTGCAGCGTTTCTTCACGATCATGTTGATATATGCTTTCATGATCTTTATTATCTCGCCCACCTAGAGAGAGAACACAATAACAGAGGACACGCACATTAAAAACCCAATTCCACTGAGGCATGCCAGACATTCTGCAGAAAAAGATTCCCTTTGCATAAAGTCATCATGGCATTATAAATTTTGTGTGCAATACTAAATTTCAATACGTCAATAAAGAAAGAAATGCTTGACAAGTTTGTGCCCTGTTGTAGCAACACATGAAAGGCTTGCAGGTCAAAGTAAAGCAACTTGTAATGCTACTAAATTTTTTTTCTTTGATTTTATGAACTCCCCATTCATATACAGGAAGAGAATGAAAAAAAAAAAAAAAAAAAGCACACTCATGAGCACCCAAAACTGGAAACTCCCAGTGCACTGGAAAACCATTCAATGTCCTTCATTTTTTAACCAGCACCATTATTTTTCTATTTATCCCTGTATTCAAGAAAAGGCACCACGGCACTTTAGCCTTAATCTCCTTCACCTTTTCCCTTGGCTGACCAGTCCATTCAGCAAGAGCTCTTACATAGAAATTTGTCTTGTCCTTGGAAATTAGAGCTTTACTGCAGTACTAGTAAAACTGCACATACAACACCCTTGTGCTTTCATATACCTGGGATGTTTCGAAGAACATTTCTCTCTCATCCACTGTAATTTTGAAGGTGTTAGGCTGTGGTGCTCCAAAGAAAACAATATGTTCATACTGGAAAGTTTCTAGCGGTTTAGGATCCCCTCGTTTGTAGACGGACACGTTCTCTGTGCTGACTCCAAGCCAAAGATCATTTGGAAATCCACCCTCCTTGCACTGCAGAAAGAGAAATATGAAATTTTGCATAAATGCAGAGGAGGGTCTTTGGCTGAATCTTTGATTCAAGGAAAAGCCCTCCAATTCTGGCTCCTATAAGACATTGCAACTCGAACTTTATCCCGAAAGAAAAAACAGGCACTCCTGCTGCAAATATTTAGAAGTGACATGGCTGTGAGTCAATTACTAGTTGAGTAATAAATAATCGTAATACCTAATGGCCCTCATCAGATTTTAAAGTGATTTAGGAACTCGATATTCCACTTATTATTTTACAGATTGTAGTGAGTGCAAGCAACTTCCCATGGTAATCCACCCAAACAGCAATAAAACTGATAAAGCTGGAACTGGATTCCTGCTCTAGTGGGCCAAGCACAGTGGTCTAAGTGACCCAAGCCTGAGCAGCTTCTGTTGCATTGCTACAGAGCAGGACTGCACGTTTTGCTGGTGAGGACAACAGAAATTCATTTTGCTTTTACTATTCACCACCTTCTTAGGCCCAGAAAAAGTTCCCAAATTCTACTGCTGTTCTGCTGAAGTTGTCTCCCTCCATGTTCCAGGACACACCAGTTTGCTCTGCGTCATGCCTCTTTGGGGACACGGTTCTGCAGGCTTCCCCAAAGCTTCCTAAGGCAAAGTGCAGCCAGTTCCTGAAATCCCTTCTGCTGCTGAGCAATGCAATACACAGAGCTGCACCTGTTCTCCAGACTGAGGCCTCTCCTTGGCAGTAGTTACAGGAGTTTACATATCACTCACCTCAACATCAAAGAGGGTTGACCCGTAACCTGGCCACTCCTTTACAATGGACATGTATTTCACCATGGCCTGGTGCTGAGAAAGTCCCTGGAGCTTGGTCCATTTCTGTGCTATGCTTGCCCGAGCAGCTGAAAGCTCTTCCTTTACCCACATCTCCATCATCTGTTCTTCTTCTACCTTCTGCTTCTTTACAGAGCCTGTCTTGAAGCTACGTTTCAATGTCCCTTCAAGGAAGCTGGTCCGTCTCCTCTCCAGAGTATGACTGGTAGTACCGCTGCTCTTTGTTGAGTGCAGTATTTTGGATCTTAGTCTGTTAACTGGATAGATTCCATCAAGGGTCCAACTTATTTTAGAATAATCTCCATGAAGATACTGCAGCCGTAGAGCTGCTAGGCGCTGCAGAGTGTCCTCTGGTGCAGGAAAATGACCATCTATGAGGCTTTCATGAGCCTACAAACAAACAGAAAGTCCCCCGAACTCATTAATGCACTATGTCCACAGCTGGGTCCATGTACAGATTCCTGTGGTATCTGCTTATTCCAACAGAAAAGTCAATCCCAGCAGGAAAGACATAATTCAGGAGGTCAGAGCAGGCATTATGAAAAGAGAAGTCAAAGTCTGCAACTGGTGTATGTGGGGGTAACACCTCTTTTCTACAAGCCTGGACAGGACAGAGGTCTCTGAGGGGCTTCTATCCTGCACAAACACTTTTGAAATGAGGACATTTTAGGTCTGGAACAGATGGGTAAGACCAGAAATGAGGCAATGTGTTTTGTGCTGTACCACCTATAGCTCCTCTGTGGGGATTATATTCAACACCAGAGAGTTAGATATAATAAACTCAAGACTCTTAACCTCAGTCTCATTACACAGTGGCAGCTCTCACCTCCTCCTCTTTCACCTGATGTCCCCCCTCCCCAGGTCTTCTTGCCTCACTTTGTCTGTTTTTCTGTGAAATATATTATGGGGTTTTTTTTTGCTACATCCATCTAATGTCTGCATAACATCTACTCTCCTATGGTCACTTCTCCTCCACCACTCTTTGCTAGTGAAAGCTGTGTAGACTGAAAGCCTGGTCAACAGGGAGTTTGGTACAATTACATTCCCATGGAGTACCACAATGTTCCTGACTGTTTCCAAGACTTTCTGTAGTAAACAATCTTCATTTCAAAAAAGCCCTCATAGAGAACCATTGTCTGTGTGATGTACATGCCATCCATTTGACTGTCAGTGAGCTTCAGTCTTCAAGACCTTAAAGGTCTTTTCCAACCTTGATGATTCTATGAAATATAGTGACTTAAAAAAAGTTTACTCAGCAGGTAAGTACGGTCAACTACATTCTCTTGTCCTTTTTCTCTAGTACTCTTTTTAGTGCATGTCTGTTAATCAAAAGAAATAGCCCAAAAGATAGACTTTTTTAGTCAATTCCTGTAACACTTCAAGGATGTGCTGTGCTTGTAAGCTGATTTGCAGATAGCAAGGTTTAACAGTTTTCTTTACACTTACGTTCTGCAAGCAGCTACTTTTAATGATTCTTCCTTGAATAAGTATCCAAATTTCTCTATCTTTTAAAATTAAAGATAAATTTTAAAAGCATTTTATTATCATTGGTCTTCCAGCTTTTTGAAGCCCTTATTAGTTTATCTTGCTTCTGTTCTAATTCTCCTATTCCTTAGAGAACTTTGCAGTATATATGATTGGTAGATTCTAGGTTAAAATCCAACACAATGGATTCTTCTGTTCCACCAGTGTTTGCACTTCTAATGCAAAGGTAAGTCAGTGTTCTGTGTATACTCATGTGTGCTTCTGCCACCCTGGATGCCAAATCATTCTCCCTGAGGGAGCTCACCTGCTCAAACATGAAAGCAAACTCCACTCCATCTTTGGGAACATTCTCTACATCCAAGAAACAATAAAGCTTAAAATACAGCTGCCACTGTCCTTCCTCTTCTTCTTCTTCAGAGCCAGCAAGTCTGTAAGACAGGAAAGAGAATGAGAAGGCAGAAAAAAACAGTAACTAGAAGCACCATGGCACTGGGATGTCTACAGTGTGACTCTCAGTGTGAAGGTATGCTTGGACTTCTGAAACAGAGAGCATAAAGAACTACTTAATCTACCAGGACAATCTCAGTGCAGCAAACTTTTCTGGTGACTTCCCTTTTTTCCTCCGAGTCACATAATATTTCGATTCAGAAGGACTCAAAGTACATATCTGATATACTTTATCAAAAAAATAAATCAATGGTTCTAGATAACTGCAAGAGTTGGGGGCAGGACACAAAGCATTTCCCATTTTCAAGATACTTCTTCCATGTAATCTTGTGACTGTGAAAAACATCAGCCTTGATGCCCCTTGGGAAACAATTTTACTTTTGTCTTTAGAACAGATAAAAAGTACACAGTGGCACTGCCAGATTCTTTCACACCTTACTGCTTTCTTTGTATGGCTGGCCACAAAACCACAGTGCACAGTAATGAATCAGAGCTGCATTTACATGCCCAAATTTTTCTCTCTCCTGATATTGTTATTAATATATAAATTGACAAAATTATTATCAGATATAAGCAAACCTTCCCTGAGCTCTGCTAGCAAACCATTACTCTTTGATAAATGCAGTACTAATTTTGCTCTGATGAGCCTCATAACAAATGCTTCTTTGTCACTGAAATAGATGTGAACACAGTCTTCCACACAGTCAGAAAGAACACTTGAACTTCACCACAGGGAAGTTCAAACCAGAGAGAATGGTTGAATCACTGCGGTTGCTCTGGATAAAACTACCTGTCTGTACTATCACCTAACCCAGTGTTACATCCAGCTAGGAGTTAAATGTTTTATGAAACTCTACCTCTCAAACTTGGCCAAGATGTCAGCTACAATCACCCGACTCTCAACAGCACGGTCCACCTGCTGATTATGTTCAAAGAGGGCAAACATATTGCGGCTGTCCTCCATCGCCAGACCTCGGATCAGCTTCTCAACCACCTGCAAAACCAGAGCCAGAACACAGAGTAGGTATTACACATATTTTCACAACAAAGAATCAGTACCTCTTTGGGAGACTCATAATTTCATAGACCTCCATCACATTTCTCCCTTAATTACCTCATTTTCAGATTAAAGAATTCTAACCCTAAAAGATCACTCCCTGCAAGGAGTATCTGAGGATATTTGATCATCCTCACTGCTCCCTGAACCTTTTTAGTCTCTACTACCCCTTTGAAGATGGGAGAATGAGAACTCGACACAAGATACAGGAACATAATGGATTCAGAAGTCATGATGATGTTCTTGGTTCCTCTAGTAATAATTCCACTCTTTAGTACTATTTTTACCTCTGTTTAGCACTAATGTTTTCACAGACATGCCTATGATAGCCTAGAATCTTGCTTCTGACCTACTAATGATTAAGTGACTGGTAGAATATGCCTTCCAGAAGGATTATGAACTGGAATTTCAACTCGTCCAGAAAACAGTGTTTAGCAAGTCTTTAGAATTATTGTCTTTCCAACAGGCAGAACACCAAAAGTGTTTAGATTTTGCAACACAACTGTTAAGTGGTACGTTACAATCCAGGCATAGGCCTTGCATAATTCTGAACCTGCAGAATAAGCTGAGCTTTCCCTACAGACTTTGCAGATACAGAAAAAAACCCCTACAATTACAAAAAAAAAAAAACCCAAAACAAAAACAAACAAGAAACTGCAGGTGAATGGGAAAAAGGAGTACCCTCAGCAAACTCAGTGTCCAGACACAGATGTGCTTACATCTGGTTAGTGCTACTACTGCATTACCTCCCCAGCGCTGGTGTGGGAATTGATGGTTATTTTACAGGAGCCACCGCCATGGCAGTACACTGTTGTGGTCATTTCTTCACGGGTGAGAAGAGCCTGTATTTCCTCCTGGGAGGGCACAAACTCCCTCGTCTTTGTTCTCTTCAGGGAATCACTTATGAATTGTGCATACCTGTCTATTTCTGAGCCTGGAAAGAGGTCTTTTACCCTAATTGTGAAAAGAAGCAAAAAAAAACCCAACAAGCCCATTATACATTGAACCAGAAAGCATGCACATGACTAGACGACTTGGGACTACTGTATGTAAAGAGTTCAGCAGAGAAAGTGATGCCAAGTGCAACTACAGCAAGAATGAGCCTGCTTATTTCCTAAACCATACAACCTGCTCTGAGTAGTTGTTCCAACATCACTTTGGTGGCATTTCTCAGCAACGTATAAAAGAAGCAGTTCACATTTTCAGGAGTTTAGTACCAGCTGAAGACAGTAGGATTGACTATCTCATCTTATAAAATTAAGATTAAAACCCGTAGGTTCAAATGTAAACTTTTTTTCATTTACTCTTGTTTTTAATTTGTGGGCTGAGCTTGAGCCACTTTTACAGTATCTTTCAGAATCAATATGATAGAAAGTAGATGTTTGCACACAGTTCTCTTCCCTCCAAGGCCAGCAGTTCTATGCGTAACATCATCAGCAACTCCAGTGATAAAACCAGGAAACAGCAACACAGAGTATTCCTCAGTATCTCTTAGCACCAGGCCCTGGATGCAGCTATTTGATGCATTGGCACAAATTTCACCTCACTCTTTCCTAGCTTGGAAGGAGTCAAATAGATTTTATCAAGCGTTCTCGTCATTAATGAATGGAGTGAGGGTACATGGCTACAGCTCAGCCCCAGTGCTGACTGCTTTGGAAAGCTGCATTAGATCCTGATGATGAATTGGAAAGAAAGTAAATTATTTAGTTCATGAAAACTGGAGGTTAAAGAAGATTAGAAATACAAATTCTAAGCATTATATGCTTAGTTAAGCAAATCTTGACAAATTTTAAGTTGGATTTGCAGTGTATTTACTACACCACAGTACACGTTTCGCCTGTGGCAGCTGGAAGGTAGTACATACTTCAATGTATATTAAAGTCTGGTCCTCACTTTCCTGCAGGTTGAGAATGTTTATATGGCCATTAGTAACCAGTAGATCATCATCTGTAAATGCACTGTAACACAGTCTCATGTTATTCTGTTTGGGTAGCCTTACTTTCCACATCTTTTTGACACAACAGATGGGTGGCAAAAGGGTGAGTGTGAATGCAACAGAACAACTGGTAGCAAGAGCTGTGCACAAAGGCAAGAAGCTGTGACAACACAGGAAGATGTCTGCATAGGAGGGAGGTGAGACAGGTAAATACAAGAGACAGTGGAAGATAAGTGGAGAGAAAGGGAAGAGGATGCAAGGGAAAAGGCCACGTACCTTCTCAGGTGGAACCTGAGGTAGCGCAGGATCCCTCTGCTGGGCAGGAACGTGCAGCTCATGCACGACATCAGCTGCCAGTGGTGCAGGTTCCCTGAACTGTTGGGATGCGGCATGTGATTTGTTTGTTTGATGAGTTGACAGTACACTTCATCACGAAGGGGCTTTAAATCATGGCAGGTCTGCAGAATGCCTTGGATAATGGGTATGGGGTCAGACACCGTCTCGATTTCCTGAAGGGAGTTGAAGATCTTCACTGCTTCGTCCTGTAAGCTGCTGTAACCCTTCTCTTGTTGCACTGGGGAACGATCACAAAGATGACAAGAGGTGAGCATCTCCCTCATTTCCTACTGGCCCAGCAACACTACAAGTGACTGTACTGGCCTGTCACAGAAGAACAGCACTGAGCACTAGCTCATCTCCTGCACTTAAATTTATACTCAACATTCATTAATGCTTCCTCTTTAAATGTGCGAATGCCATTTTAGTTAGTATTTACCAACACGTGACTTGTCACTGCTGCAAATCCATTTTTGGATTATACTGTGCTGAAAGGCAGAATAATGTTTGTAAAGGAAACCCTCACTGAAATCTAGTTCAGGCTTCAGTGCCTGCAGACTGAGGTGTCAAGAGACAGCTTTTGGCACCTCATCTGCAGACACAAGTGAAGGGGTGGCAGAGAGTCATCTCCGTGTAAACTGTCTTCTCACCTGAGAGCAGCTATAAAGCAGTGGGTCACTCATGCAGTTAAGGCTTTAGGTGTCAGATACACTGAATCCTGGCTTGAATTCTTCGTCATGCCCATGTTAGCTTTGACTTCTGAGCCAATGCAGAATTTTAGCAAATTGCTGTACTACAGATGCAGCTTTTATGTATTGTTTAGTTTTTAAATGCATACACCAAACTAGTTAAGTTTTTTAAGTGCCTAGATGTCTGCTTTGAATTGCTTAGTAGTATGTGATAGTACCACACTGCTGCAAGCTGCATTCTCCTTTGCACACCTGTGGGGCTGTAGGTCATTCTGAGTCTCCTATACAGACATTGCTTTCTCAGTGGCCGTGTATTAACTGTACAATACAAATACACAGCCCTGTAGCATCAAGTTCCACAGTGTAAGTACTTGCTCTGTAACATTTCTGTATTTCAGAATTTTTTTTTCCTGTGCTTTTAATCTGACACTTAATTTGATCCTTGTATCACAAGAGACAGTGAGCAGTTACTCCCCTTTAACTTTCTCCAGTTCTCTAGCCTTAAAATCTTCTTTCTGAGGCCTGCTCTATTTAGTCTCATCACTTTAGGCAAGTCTTTCTACGCTGCTGATCACCTTTGCGTACATTTTTACTTCTCCTGTATCTTTGTTAAGATGTGGAAGGCCAAACTGCATCCTATATTCAAGACACAGGTACATGATGCATCAATAAAGCTGCACAAAGACTTTCTTTTTCCTTTTCTAGGCTTTTAAAACCTTGCATTAACTGTTTTATTTCTTGGCATTTTCATAAAGCAATGTAAATTTGTGCTCACTTTCCTAAGCAGAACTGGATCACTATCTACATGGCACACTCTTTTTCCTGTATACTCTGCTTTGCATATCCAGACTGAACTTAAGTTCGTGGCCCAGTCACTTCACATTAGAAATTCTTCTACAGGTCTTCATCAGCAGCTTTCAGATTTACTATATCAAACAGTCTGGAATCATCAGCAAATCACTGGCTTTCTGGTGGCCCATCAAACAGCCTAGCTCTTTCACGTTCCTGAAGCATTTGAAGAAAGGTTTCTTTTAGTCTGGTTTTACAGGAGCTTCTGTATGACTACTATCCCCCTGTCAGTTGCATGATGTAATCCTTTTGTAGGATTTCCACTGGAGCCATCTGCAACCCAGCTGCAGCTCAAGGATAACAGGGTGGACATCCCCTGAGTGAGTGTTAAACTACCTGCCCCCATTTACTTTAAGATTCAGTGTTCATAAGGTACGAGGCAGTGGACATAGAGTACATTCTGGGTGGAGAAAGGGACTGCTTCTTCTCTGAACCCCATGGGATACACTGCCCTAGGCTTCACCTCCAAAGAGAGACTTTACAGACCAACATTTGTGGTGCTCAGGCTCCACAGTGATCCTCAAAATGTGACCAGATTCTGCCACATGGGTAAAATACTTACAGTTGACACTAACATCTCCATATGGCAGTGGGAGCAACGGGGAATGCAAGGGGTGCTGGGTATATCGCAAGATTGGGTTCCTTCTATATGTCTGTTCTACTACTTCCAAGTTTGTGCTGTTTTCCTGAAAAAAATAAAAAAAATAATTATCCTCAAATAGGGACAGTCATTGGCAGGGCATCCGTATACATTTAGGTTCAAGCTCAACCACCCAACCATCTGGCTGACCAAAGCATAATTCACATACAAAAACTACTCTCTACATTATTTTTGAAAATTAACCATAAGAATAGGCATGCTGGGTCACAGCAAAGGTCACCAAGCACAGGATCTTCACTTCAAAAAGGGCTTGCAGCTGATACCTCGTGCAGGCATGTAACAGGCAGGTATGACATGATTCCTCCCTGGTATACTTTTCAAGCTTTCAAGAATAAATGGTTAACGGACTTTTTGACCACAGATCTACCATGTTTAGTATGTAATAAACAGCCTCCTCCCTGAATTTATCTGGTTGTACTACAAGTCTTTACAGAACGAACCATCAAAACACACATGCTGTTCAAAACCTAGGCCTGTAATTATCATACCCACCAGCACCACATTCTTCCACATTTTGTCCTATATTCCTTCCCTAACAATACTTAATGTTCCTTTTGTCCTTGATCCCTGAGCTGAAGTTTTCCAAGATTCCCCACAATCACTCCCAGCTCTCTCTTACAATAGCTACAATTTAATTGCATCCAGTTCAGAGCTCATCACAATGAGTATGTTTACCAATACATTTCTTCTAAAATAATATTGTGGTGTCTCTTCTAATACAATTCTACATTTAATTTGCCACAGTTTCTGGAAAGAAGCTTTTTCCAAAAAAAAGTGTTGCAATTTCTACTGTTTTGAAGGGCATTTTCTTCCACCCTTTACTCTGCTATTTAACCACACAAGCCTAAGGTACAAAGAGGACTTTAAGGTACAGCAAAGTCACGTGGCTGGCAGGAAAGGAAATTTTTGTATTTGTGTCCAGAGGATGCTTAGGAGAGGAAAATACGAAGCAGGGATTTGCAATTAGTCGATGTTGTAATCCTACATGCAATTTGTAACTGCACACAGCTGTAGCCTGGACTTATGCAGATCAGTTGACATGCTAATTCAAAATAAAATGCAGATGAGATCTGATTATGTAGTTGTGCAGTCATTTAGTTTTTTAGAGGGTTTTTTTAATTTTTTTTTTGTCTCCCTAAGACAGCATCTCCATTGCTTGACACGTTCTCAGTAATGATTGGATAAGGCCAGTGCTGATCTGGCCGCTCCCAACTCACTTGTGATTTAGCATGATGCCACCTACCCTGATGTCACGAATGAGCTGCTGTGTAGGCGTTTCTATGGGAACTTTGCTGTCAATGACACCTTGGATGGCAGAGGCCCAGCGCATAGCTTCATTCAACAGCTTCGTGTACAGCCTATAGGAGTGCTTTCGCCCATGGACAATGATGTTCCAATAGCCTGTGGAGAAACAAGGAAGCCAGAAGATGAAACTTGCTCTCCTGTTATATAGTTGACTGAAGGTTAGCAAATATGATGCCCACTACAGGAAAGGTTGGAAGGAGGATCCAGGGAACTACAGGCCTGTCAGTCTGACCTCGGTTCCAGGAAAGGCTACGGAGCAGATCATTTTAAGTGCTATCAAAAGGAACATACGACACAACCAGGTGATCAGGCCTAGTTAGCATGGCTTTATGAAAGGCAGGTCCTTCTTGACTAACTTGATCTCCTATGACAAGGTGACCCACTTAGTAGATGAGGGAAAGGCTCTGGATGTTGTCTACCTGGACTTCAGTAAAGCTTTTGACACCATTTCCCACAGCATTCTCCTGGAGAAATTGTCTGATCATGGCTTGCATTACTCTTTACTGGGTAAAAAACTGTCTGGATGGTCACGCCCAGAGAGTTGTAGTAAATGGAGTTAAATTCAGATGGCAACTGATCACAAGTGGTGCTCCCCAGGGCTCAGAGAAGCCAGCTCTGGGGCCAGTTCTGTTTTGTATCTTTACCAATAGTCTGGACAAGGGGATTGAGGTCAACCTGAATAAGTCTGTAGATGACACCAAGTTGGGCAGGTGCTTGAGGGCAGAGAGGCTCTACAGAGGGATCTGGACAGGCTGGATCGATGGGCTGAGAACAATGGTATGAAGTTCAACAAAGCCAAGTGCCAGGTCCTGCACTTGAGTCACAACAACCCCAGGTGATGCTCCAGGCCTGGGGAAGAGTGGCTGGAAAGCTGCTAAGCAGAAAAGGACCTGGGAGTGCTGGTCAACAGCCAGCTGAATATGAGCCAGCAGTGTGCCCAGGTGGCCAAGAAGGCTGATAGCATCCTGGCTGTTGTCAGAAACAGTGTGGCCAGCAGGACTAGGGAAGTGATCATCCCCCTCTACTCAGCACCTCACTGTGGTGAGGTCATACCTTGAAGAGTGGGTTCAGTTTTGGGACCCTCATTCCAATGGTACTGAGGTACTGGAGCATGTCAAAAGAAGGGCAACAAATCTGGTGAAGGGTCCAGAGAACAAGTCTTACGAGGATCGTCTGAGGGAACTGGGGTTGTTTAGCCAGGAGAAAAGGATCCTCAGGGGAGACCTTATCACTCTCTACAACCACACGAGAGGAGGATGTAGTGAGGAGGGAGTCGGTCTGTTCTCCCAAGTAACAAATGATTAAGACAAGGGGAAATGGCCTCAATTTGTGCCAGGGGGTGTCTAAATTGGACATTAGGAAAAATTTCTTCACCAAAAAGATTGTCCAGCACTGGAACAGGCTGCCATGGAAGTGATTAAGTCACCATTTCTGGAGGTATTTAAAAGACACGTAGATGTAGTGCTTAGTGACATGGTTTAATGGTGGACTTGGCAGTGTTAGGTTAACAATTGGATTCCATGATCTTAAAAGTCTTTTCCAACCTAAACAATTCTATGATTCTCTTTTTGTCTGTAGCACACGGTTGAGGAAAAAAAAACCCAAACCTTGCTGCTTTCATAGCCACATATGGTGTGTCTGGTTAAAACTGACTATGTAGACATTAATATCCTCCATTCTCGAAACATATTTATCAGTGGGAAGGTCCCAATCCAGGTTTTAGTGCAAAGACAGCTTTCCAAGATACAAGTCTCTTGCAGTGTAACATGAATACATCCCTGCCAATCAGGCAGCTCACTTTCACAGACAGCGTTTGGGCTACACTGGGCCAGAAATGACCGCTGTACACACAGCACCCAGTCAGATTGACAAATCAGTTCTCATTACTTTTAAAGTAACATGTTTGACATAAATCGAGAGAACACATCATGGCAATTGCAATTCACTCTGCTGAAGGCAGCCCCAGGCATCTGTTGAGATTAAAACCGGACAATTTCTCGTGAGTGAGCAGAATAGATTTCCTCTCATCTCACTTTAGTAAATGCTTCCAGACCTTTTAAAACATATCCCAAGTAACTCCACTATTCAAACATCCAGTATTTCAAGTCTTGTTCTAAGGTTCACCTTCTTTGACAGGGCAACTCACCCCATAACCCTCCCATTCTTGCAAGGCAAGAAATGGAGGATCATGACAAATTTTGTCTTCCCAGAACAGTGTCATGCTGCACAGAAAGCAAACATAGGCTCTTGTCATCTTTTGCTTCTAACAAGTTGAGTGATGCTACAAAAAAACCCTTTCAGTCTATGCCCCTGCTGTTATTTAAGAGAATAACTTTGTCCCCAAAGAACAATGTTGGTCATGCTACAAAGTGTGTTATTTATGGAGATGTATTGATAATTACAGTGTTAAGTATTAAGAACTCAGACCCCGTTCCCTATTTGGGAAACAGATAAACAGTGACACTACTCAAGTGAAAGAACAGAGCACTGTGTATCTCCAGCAGGTGTGAGGGACTTACTGGCACCTGCACACTACTCTCTGGCCTTTGCATGTCTCTTAGTTTCTGTGGGGAAAGGTGTTTGCATCCAGGGACAGAGCCTCAGGTAACATTGAGACCACCTTCTCAACATGACAGACCATCACATCCCTACCCCATTCCCTCTTCAGGCAATTCCACACATGAAAAGTCTGCTCATTATCACTTTCTTCCTCTTACCTGTGTCTTTGAAGACCCTCTCATCGGGCTGTACCACAGAGCAGAGGCTATTGAGCACAAGTGTGCCAAGCTTGGCAGCTGTGCGCTCAGATGACTTGTAGTAATCAAGGGCAGTGTTCGTCAGAACAAACCAGCGTTTCTTCATCTTCAGAGACGACATCTTGCTGCTGCTCTGAACTTCTTTATGAAGCCAGCCTATCATGGGAACACAACCACGTTAATGGTTTCACTGACACAGCAACATTGTCTCTTAACTGTTGGCTTTCTCACTCTGGGACCAGAACTCCACTTCTCTGCAAAAGGCAGAGAAGTATTCAAACTGTTGTCTGGTAATCTGCTTTATATCACTCAATCTCCATGAAATGTTTAAGACTAGACTGGAAGGCTTATGCTACTTTTTGGTGACCTTTTTCTTCCTGTCCTACTGCCTTGCCATGACCAGTCTCAGACCTTTATTCCCTCAGTTACTTTCTGGAAGATGTAAGGCAATTTGCTCATGAACTCGCTTTACACAGACTGGATTGGGAGTGTCTTCATACATTTAAAACCATGTGAGGAGCTGAAAGTACTAAGGAAATTAAAAAATAATTGAGACAAATGGAGGAATATTTTGTAGTACGCGTGACATCAGTACTCATGAATCAGCTCTTCCACCTCCAACTAAGCTCTAAGTAGAGACATAATTCAATATTTTGCTCAGCCTCTGAGAAGTATTCTCACCTCCCTATGTGTGCCATAACTAGGCTAGTTTGTTTAGCTGAGGACAGCAGCAATCAATCCCACAAAGATCTCTCCCCTTCCCACTCTACATGACAGGTGTCAGAAGGAACAGAGCTTTTTGAAAACAAAAGCTGCCCTGTCATGTTATAGCCAGTCTAAGCCAGCTGCTCCTAAACAGCAGCCATGCTCCCTCCTATTCCCTGACAGCACTTGTTGGACATTTTGAAATAGGCTACAAACGAACATCAGAAAAGTGAATGTATAAAGAAGTACTTATTTTTTTCTAGTTTCAGTTTTCTGAATCCATCTGACAGGGAATCAGGTTAAGAGCCAGGGCCAGCACAACACAGGACATGGCAAGCAGCAGGCAGGAAGGAGGAGAGAGGCAGAGAATGACTGTTTCTGGGGAGCATCTAAGCCCTAGATTGGAACCTCCCCCTCCGATCACAAAGGGAAGATGAGTTTCACATGTTATAATTGCAGGTACTTCCTTTTACCTCTCACAAGGAATTCCTGGCCATCAACCTTAGATTCGCCTTTTGGTTTCTGCAGCAGGGAGATCCAGTGATGCATCTCCTCAGGGGTGTCACTGTTGCAGTGAATCACTCGATTTGCTGTGATGATCACAAAAGAGTTTGGTCTGGCAGAAAATAAAAGCGTTAAAATTGGTCATAACTATACAAACATCTCAACTCACAGCACACCCAAAGCCATGTCCTCTGCCTTCCCATAAACAATGCAGAAAGATTCTCTAAGTACAAACTACAGAGGAGTGTAGAAACACTTAAGTGTGTCTTCCGTTCAGCTGCTCTGCAAACAAAGCATCTTTCAAAAGTTATTCTGAAAAACTAGAAAACATTAATTAGCTAATGATCAGCTGTAAAATGTTCTGAGGTCATAAGCAAAGGACTTTGTTCTACCCTCTCATTTGGCTGAGCTAGTGCTAGTACCACTGGGCTGAGCTAGTACAGCCATTCCCCTCATACTTATTAAAACTAGTGGTGCAGTAGCAAACACTAGTTCCAGCAGGGTCAGCTAAAATGTGTTTGAGATTGGTTTTAAAAATGATGAGCTGATCCTGAGAAAACAGGAAAAACTGTTACATTGCTCCTAGATGACTTTGTCCCTCTCTTGCAGCAGACAAATACGTCCTACCAAAAGAATATTCACAATTCTGCACAGAATTGATGCTTTACAGGAAAATGGAAAAATAAAAATATGATCAGTTCCAAGAGGGTAGACTCAGAAAGCTCTGAAAACAAACATGGATTTTTGAGAAACCAGAGAAATTGAAAAGTAAAATGCAAGTATATGGTAAAAGGTGTAAATCTGCAAACAGCAAGTCTGACCAATATGTAAACCTATGGAAGATAAAAATGAGCTGCATACAAATCTCGGTTGAAAAATAAGCATTCTCCTCAGAATTTGTTCAACGTTGATTTAAACGTTGATATTCCAGAAGAGTATACTTCAGCAGATGCACGAACAAATTTTGAGTGCTCAGCTTACTATTTATTTGTGCCTGTATTTTTACTGGCACACAGATAACTAGGAGGAGCCCTGGTAGAGAAATGGCCAAAACATTTTGCTCAATGAAATCTTACTTTGCTACTGAGATATGCATTTTCTAAACTAGTAACTTCAAAGTCCTGTCAACCTGTGTGAGAAAAAATACACAGAGCCTCTGCTAACATTTAATAGCTAACATTTTACTTCAGCACTGTAGCAAGAATCTTTGCCCTGGCTGAACCTGTTAACGCTGTGAGAAATAATTAAATGTTAATGTAAAGGGATATAAAATGTTCCGTAATCTCTTCTCTGAAACAAACCAATCAGTGAACTAAAGGTCTGTGCTCTGTTGCATTGCAAAGATTTCAAGAAGAGTAGGGATTTCTAAATTCATCTGTTATTCTTCCACAATGCTGTTTCTTTCCCCTAAATTTACAAGATTAACTCAAAATTACTCCATTGAAAGACTGGAAGTACTGCTTTTGCTGGACGTTTTTATTCAGTGTTAATAGTAACTAAGACTATAATTTCCTGACATTGAGATTATGATGTTTCCACTTTTGAGAGGGAAAGGAGAAACTTTCACTCAAAGAAAATACATGTGTGAATTTCACACCTGTGAAGTGACATAGCTTGAAGCAAGCTAAAGACTTCAGTTACATGTATTTGTTTGGAGATAAATTCTTATGAGTTTAAACAAATGCGAATCCCAAATAAAGCCTGGACCTATTCACAAAAATATGTTAGAGAGTTTCTGATCTAAGAGCTGGTCAGGTTGCTGTACTTACCTATCAGGGTTGTCTGAGGCACAGACAGAGTCAATAAGCCCAACATCCAGGGTGCCCTGTACAGTGAGAAAGACACAGATAACAGGAAATGCTTGCATCATAAATTACATTCTCCTTTGTGAATAGGACTGGAACTGAAAACATTCCTCTGAATTCCAATAGCTTGTGTAGAAATGAACATATGAGAAAGGCATGAGCAAGTCATCTTTGCTGCCTAAACGGAATGAGAATCTGTGAAAGGGCTCCACAGGACTAATGGAAGAAGAGCTACAAATTTCCAGAGATCATTAGGAAGTTCTGAAATAGCCTTTCCTAGTATCTCAGTATTAGCAAAATACATCAATCTTCTAACTATGTATCTTCTGTCTGGAATAACCATGACCCCAGACTAGTCCCATAAACCCATCCAAACACATTTTACCTGTGTGAGGCAGCCCCCTCTTGCCCTCAAACTGAAGAGAACTATTGGTGATCAAGCTGAGCCACCCCCAACAACCACCATGTTCCCCACTGCTTACCCTCTTTTCTATCAGCTTTGCTGTTTCTTTATAGTAACTGTCCAACTACCTTAAACTGCTCATGAACTACAGCACCGCATGTGCTGGAAAAACATGCACAAAACAGTTAAATACAGAGGGCTCCAAACATGCCCACAAACTGGTTGCTCAGTAACTCACCACAGCATTCTTTGGATTGGCCTGTTCATCTTGCATTTCCTTCAGCTGCTGAGCTGTAGCACTGTGTACTCGGCTCAGGACATTAAACCAACCACTGGCAATCAAAACAGACTCAAAGTTAAGGTTGGAGTAGTGAAACTAGATCTAGAATACGATGAAGGAACCTGGAAAGCTGCCAGTGGGAAAATTTCTCCATTCACAATTTCCTGAGGACTGTGCTGAAAAATATCTCTTGGGCTGATCATACCAGATTCTAACATGTTGCTTCCTCCTTATTTATCCATGATAATTCTGTGCACGTTCTCCAGCCCACTGACAGCTGCTCCTGCAAAATCCAGTTTTCTACTTGTTATTCAAGGAACTGTAAGCCAGCAGTGGCCTTACCAGGGAGCACATGTCAGCAGACTGAGAGGAGCATACAGAAGTTGTAAGACAGAGTCAGTTGGGACTCTTCCAGGACTAGAGTCCTAGAGACGCCTGGGAGCAGCCTTAACTAGTCTCTCTCTGATCTACTCATAAACTTAAAAGTCATATGGCTGTCAATTAATCATGGATCTCCTTCTAAGTTTATTTGGAGTTAAGCTATTTGTCTGTGAAAGGACTTCTTGTTACAGACATATCTGGAGGCTAATCTCTGTAGCAGAACAAGCAGATTCTTATCTGCAGCTTCCAGTGAGATCAGCAAACACCTAGTCTTCATGGAGGATTCCCAGATTGGATACTCTACATCTGCTAATCTGCCCTTTGCTAGTAGAAGTGTTGGCGGTTTCTTCTCCCTCAGAACAGAGACTAATATAGCATTGAGAGAAGCCACATTTAATTTACACTTGTCCTAGCAAATCTGCAATGTTATCTTAGGGCATGACTACTCCAGTTCTGGAACTTTTGGGTTAGGAAGTTAGTGTTTCTTCAGCAATTGCCACTTGAATTTGTCTGTTTCTTCTACATGTGGCTGTTCTTTAGTCTATTTCTTATTTTAATTTGTGTCCAAACACCTTCCCCATTCCTCTCCTGACATCCAAATGAAATAATAACAGACCCTAAATAACTTCACAGAATCAGATCAAAGTAGATCAGAGAAACAGTTACACTGGCTGGGCTGAGACTAGAAGCCTTGGTAAGAGCAGAAGTGGGAAGACTCCCCTCTGCAGCTAGGGACAGTAACCTCTTAACTTGGCTTTGCATAGCCAGAACAGGTTGTCCAACCTACCCTTAAACAACTGATTCCCACTGCCTGGCCAGGATGCCAAGAAGAAAGGACGTGAGTCATTTGTTTGCTGTGCACTGGGAAGATTTTATCAGATGACACTACAGACTCTGATAAGCTGCAGCCTTTTCTCTGTCTCCTGGATAAAACCCAGCTGCTCTCGCAATCATTTACAGACAACATGAATAGACTTTTTGTTTGAATCAAGATTCCATTTAATAAATAAATCATCTATTAGAGGTTCTAGTTTATGTTAAGGTTTTTTGTGTCCTGAAGTAACCCCTGAGTTCATCATGTTCACAGCCACATAAGAAGGTGGCAGTCCCATGACTGACTGACTGATGGGCTGAACCACTATCCCAGCAGCTGCAACAGGGAGTCCCCAGAGTAGGTGTGGTTCCTCCCATTAAGCACAAAATGACACTCTGGAACAAATCCCCTCTTTTCTCCAGAAAATGGTAAGTGACTATGTTTCTCAGGCTCTCTGATGAGTAGTTGGGTCAGACCTGTACTGAATTAACAAATCTAAGAAAACTCCCTCTTATACCTGGCATCTTCTGGTGACTCTGCAACAATGTGATAAACTCTGTCTTCTGTCACAATGTCCAAGGCATTCTCCTTTTCGTGAATGTCCACAATCTCCCTGGAACACAGCAAGTGACATTTTTTTTCAGACTGCACCATTCACCGTACAGAAGGGAAATCAGATGGCCTGTAACTCCAGCAGAAACACCAAATTCCTCTGTTAAACCTTTCAGGATCCTCTTAAAAAGATTTGTACAGTTAATCTACTACAAAAACACAGCTTAAGGTGTTAAATGGTTTTCTTCGGGGCACCAGAAAGCTAGATGGAAGAAGAGATAACAGGGAGTGTGATATAGAGGGCTGTTTATGAAGTGGGGTGTGCCACTCTTTTTTGGTACTTTATGGGTCCACAAAATGCTAATAGGTGACAAGTCTTTCCTTTCTTAGAGCAGGAGCTGAGGAATTGGCTATGGCAGCAAAAAGCATTCAGGATTTCGGAAAAGGCATAGTACATGTGGCCAATTTCAAAACCCACTGTGAGCTTCATACCACCTCTGTGAAATGCTTGGAGAAGTCAGGAAACAGATGGAGTCAGGGTAGGGGAGAATTCATGGGGTATGTACTTAATTAGCCCCTCCTGGTCTGGCTCCATCCATGGTTTGGAAAGAACTTCTGCCAGCAGATTATGAAATGCAAGTCTGGAAAAAGAACTATCAACTAATTCCAGACTCCATCCAGAGTAAAACTAGAAGTACTAATCGTCTTTTCTTCCCTCCTGTTTCTGATTCTCCTAGCCCTATGGGAGATATATAGGCTGCTGAACTGGCAGCACTGGACACTTCATTATTGATCTAGAGAGTGAATACTATAGATCAAAAGGATTTATTTCTTCACTCACTTTGCCCTTCTGATATCAATTGTCCCCTTCAGCTTTTCCTCACTATCATTCTCAAAGTACATCAGCTTGGATTCTCGAAGCACAAACCAACGGCGTTTCCAGTTGCGGCGTGAAAGTGTTGACATGCCTCCACCTTTTTTGTAGAGCCAGCCTGACTTCAATGCCTCTTGCTTGGTGCGGAACCACATGAAGGCCTCATTCTTCAGAACACACCAGCGCCGCCTCCATGGGTTCATGAGACCTCCTGCAAAGCAAAGGAACACGATTTCATCAGACGTGCAACAAGGGCCCTGTTTCCATTCTCATCCTGCTTCATGGGCACTCAGTTGCCACTTCAGTTCCCACAAGAAACAAAGGAGCTGAAGAGGACAAAAAAGGTTATGCCCAAGTTTGGAAAAATTAAAACCAGAACAAACTAGTGAAACAAGCACTATTCAAATATTTTTGGACTGTCTTCAGTTCTGTAGCTCAGAATGAGTCATTTAAGCCCATACCAAGTGGGCACAAATAGGTCTCAGTGGCAAAGATATCCAGTCTAATTCCCTGACATCTGCACATCCACCTCTGAGCATTTCAGTTTATTTGCTTGTTTTAAATAGAAGGAAAAAAAACAAAACCACAAACAAAAACCAAATAAACAGAACAAAAAACAAAACAAAAAACAAAAATACAAAAAAAGAAATCCAAAGACACAAGCAAACAAAAAAATCCAAAACATAACAACAACACAACGACAAAAAGAGTAAAGAGAGAACTAAGAGCAGATGACAATGATGATTCTGGAGAAAAAGAGGAAAATGGGTTTCCTGGCTTCCATCTTTCCACGGTTTTGACTAAAGCCACTTACCTTTCATGTAGAGATAACTGTGAAAATAGGGTGGTCCTGAGCCATTGAAGATAGTGACTCGGCCATTACAGAATTCTTCATCTGTATCAATGTAAACATCTACTTCTTCTTCACTGTCCAGAAACTACAAGGAAAAGAAGAAGTACAGGCTACTTATATGTTCTCCTGGTTGCAGGAGGGCTAGAGCAAACTAACAAGGCTAAAGAAGTCACATGATCAGAAGGTGAAAGCTACATGTACTCCCTTTACTAAAAAGCAATAAAATAGAGGCTGGACAGTTTACCCATTAATGCCTACAGCAAAAGTCTCAAGAGCACGGAATTTTCATACCAGAAAAGAGAGTGACATTTGGCAGTGGACTTGCAGTAACAAACCTTCCTGTTTCAAGACAGAGCCCACAGTCCAAAACCTAATTTAATGGGATTAAGAGAGAATTTTTCAATTTGGAACGTTTTCTGATTTTTCTGGCAGATGGGCCAGGATGCTGGACAAGATGGAGCACTGATCTAACCTCAGCAAGGAAATGCCTTGCCTTGAGTTGATTAGGGGGGAAAAAAAAAAAGCACATTCCAGGATAACTGAACCCTAAAAACAAAGATTTAGACTGCTGAAATAATAGTACGCTATTTACTCATCCCTGTTCTCCAGCTAGGTAATGCCCCTCAGCCATACAAAAGTACTTCACACACGAAATCTCAAATTACCCTATCACTTCCTTTACCTTAAATACAACTTCCTTTATCAGCTTTATTAATTTAATACCAATGAAGGCAGCTCCTTAGACTTTTTCCTTCCTCAAATGCATGTTGCTTCTATTAATTTATCCCTTTTAGTCCTCTCTCTGTGATCCCTTCACGCTCCTCTTTTGTCTTATTACTTTTCCACTCATTCATTTTTCCTCTCTTGCCATTAGTTTTCAAAGCCCAGGTACCCTGGGATTAGCAGCTACTGATGGGATCTTGACCCAGCTGTAGTTATCTCTTCCCGTGGCTCATGCCATGATATAGTACCCACTGGATTTTTGATGACTCTCACTCATCAAGGAGCCCAGTAAAATCCTCCGCTTCTATTTACATTTTAAGAAGAATGGTAGAAACTGGCCTAGGCTGTGACAGAATGATTCATGACTTGAGATAACCTGCCAGTGATTTGTGAGCACTTGCCCGCAGAGAAGATACCTGTACTCAAGCAGACCACATCATAAAAAATTCTGATGGCTGGCAGCTGACATTAGGGAAATGCAAACACGAAAAATCATGCAACTTTTTCAGAAGGGTCACAATCTGCCATTGGAAAAGAGTAGCAAAGGAAGTAAACAGAATGCTTTAACAAAAATAAAAACCAAACGTTTTCTGGAAGATATTTTGTAGTTCAAATCTCTGTTCCCAGGGACACCATTTATCTGAAGTATTTTTATGGCTGTCAGTAGCTTCACACCTGAACTCCTCACAATCTTCCACGGGCTTATCTGACATCCTGTTCTGTAAGGGGATTTATTGTTGCATTATTAAGCAACTAGCCTGAGGGCACTCAGGAAATCCAGAGCCTGGTGTGGGACCTAAGCTGAGATGCTTCAGGTGCAAAGCTAATAGCCCAGCTTTACTCCCTGTCATTGTCCCTGGGGTAGGGATGAAAAGGTTCAGCAGTCATGGTTGTGTGCAATGGGACATAGCCTGGATCAGCCTCCTTCTAGCCTCAGAATAGCTTCACTTGTAAAGAGCAGCTGAAAAAAACCCTTGGCTCTGAACAGTAACAGGACTAGAAGAAGAGAAGTTTTAGTGATGGAAACAAATTAAACTCAAGCTTTTCCCATTTTTCTCTTATGACTGTCCACTAGAAGCTCAGGCTACTGGACAGTCACAAGCTCTCTGGTCTTCAGCCTGTCTATGAATTTTTCCCTTATTTTCAAGCTGATCAGAGAGAGTTGTATATCAGTAACAACACCCAGCTCAAACAGGCCTACAGTAAGAAGGCAAGGATGTTATAGACCTCAACAAAGTCACAGTGATGTCTGGAAAGGTGAAGGGAGGCATTCTTACCGAGTCCAGGCTGCCACGGTTCGAGTCCAGGCTGGTCCCATGGGAGTGTCTCAGACCTTCCTCACCATTCAGAGGCTCAGCTGAGGCACTACCTGCATCTCCACAGCCATCAAACTCCTCATGGTCATAGTCAGACTCCACATCCACGGGAGTAGTGTAAATCTGTGGGCCCACTTCCCCACTGTTACTCCTCTGCTTATCTGAGACAGTGCTGTAAATGCCTTCTGCTGGGTCAGATAGGGCTCTCGGCTCCTCGGGGCCAGTGGTTCTTTCCACAGGGTGTCCTGGAGCAGGGACAACCTCTCCCAGTTCCCTTTGGAGAAGTGAAAGGCTTGTGTCCACAACTTCCTTTGAGTAGTTATCACTGTTTCTCGTGTCATGCTGATTCAAGACCACCAAACTGGAAGTCGGCCGTCCTTCGTCATCAGCATGAAAACCTTCATCCACCTCCTCTTCAGCCAGTGGTGCCACCAGGCTGCAGTCCATGTTGAGTGTCCCCTCACTCGAAAGTGACCTCTCTAAGTTCTGCACACTTTCATCCAGATTGCCAAAATCCAGCAGTTCCAAGAACTCCTGGGCAACCCTGGATGCCTCCTTTTCCAACCTCTGGATCTCTTCTTCTCGCTGCCGATTGATTTCATTCCTGGTGTTTTCACAGACGATAGACATGTGATCTTCTTTTTGTTGCTGCAACTTCTCAATTTCCTTCTCCAGTCTTAAGATCTCCTCCATCTGCCGTCTCTCTTCTTCTTGCAGGGGAATATCTACCTCCTCAGCCTTTTCTGCTTCCACCTTAAAGAATTTACAATAGCGTTAAAGCAGTTTTTTCAACCCATACATGTTCCTTGCTTGGACCTTTCATTTTTACTATCTCCTGTGCTTGCTTTTTACTTCCCATGTGCAAAAAGATGACTCTAAGCATCTTGCTTAGAAGAATCATCCATGGTGTATAAGCTATAGGTAGAACTACTACATCTTCAGGTTATCTCCTTCTTTCCAGCAGTCTACCTCTTTCTGAATCGTACAAAGAAGTTCACTGGGATCAGTGAATTTTTAGAAAAGCATCTCTTTCTGCTGCTCATGTTAACTGTCCTGATGACAATTTAGATAAAAGCATTCTGAAAGTCCATCCTCTTTTTGAACTATCTCACACACATACAGATGTATAAGAGAAATCAACTATATATTAATACATGTATACATAGCCTGCTTAAGAGCTGAAGATTTCCCAGGAATTCATTAAGATTTGGGGATTTTATTGCTTCCTGAGCTGGGGGCCTGATCACCAGAATTTAGGTCTGGAAGGGATATTTGCAATGAAGCAGGACTGTATCCACTCCAAACCCACCCCACCAAAACCCCACATAGAATTCCTTGGCATTCTTTAACATCACTGGGTGGATGATGGCTGGCTGCTGAAGACTCTGTCTTCCTCTATTCCCCACACTGAAGTAACAGGAAATGTCTAGCAAGTACACAATAATTAGGAGACGGAAGGATACTGGTAACTTTCACTGATGATCAGCTATAAGATAAAACCACGCTCCCCTCCAGGAGGATGTTGAAAACATACACAAAAAAGCAAAACTAAATTCCAAAAGGATTTCATGTGCTTCCTGGTAGAAGTATGACAATGCAGCCAATGAATTTCAGGCCCTTTTAAGCCAAATCTTGGTTTTCTTCTATACAGTTACTCTGTAGCTTTTTCTCTGCTTGACTCTTACTTGTGGACAAATGTATTTCTATACTCTGATGTGTCATATCTCCTGAACAGAGCTGGTCTGAAACCGGGGAACAAATGGTTTGGGAAAAGAAGTAAGAACATACACAGCTGTTTTCACACACCTCAGGGTAGGTGGTCTGCTCTTTGATATATCAAGTACCAACAATTAGATCCATTACAAGGGTTTTATTTTAGACATGGTAGCAGCCGGCCGCACTCTTATTTTGGCTGTTACAGGCAACAATCCAGCAAAAGAGACTGTGTCACACTGTAGCACATCACAAGGTCATGTATAAGCTCAAGCAGTAGAGACAAAAAAAGGATGCTGGACATTCAGTACAGAAATTTTCAAATAGGAACCACGGAAGCTGGTGTGTGAGCCTTCAAACAACCCTACCTACCTTGTTAAATATACACACCTCTGCCAAAACCAAAGAGAATCATAGAATACCTTCTTTGGGTTGGAAGGGACCTCTAAGGTCATCTAGTCCAATCCCCTTGCACCAAGCAGGGACATCCTCAACTAGATCAGGTTGCTCAGAGCCTCATCAAGCCTGACCTTGAATGTCTCCAGGGATGGGGCCTCCACCACCTCCCTGGGCAACCTGTTCCAGTGCTCCACTACCCTCACAGTAAAGAATTTCCTCCTAACATCTGCAGGTTTGAGTGAACAAAGCCCATTTTTTAAGTAGCGTTGCCACAGTAACAATTCTAGCTCCAGGAGAAGTGCAGGCAATTAAGGAGCCTTCACAGACACTCAAGAGAAGACCTATGTAAAAAATAACCATTAAGCTTACCTGAGCCACCTGGTGTAGCACATTCAGTTGTTCCTTTTCTCTGTTAAAAAAACAAGACATTATCAATAGTCAGAGAGAGGCCCAATTCTCCTACATGAGGAGAACTTTCAGAATTACATGGACACATCATCCTTCATGGATAAGGTTAAAATAAAGTACCTGTTGAAAGACTGACTTAAAAGCTTTTGCAATTTAGTAAAAATCTAATTCTTTGTGGCTGGCATGACCCTGTGTGGATATGACAGATTTTCCCCACTCACTTCACTTTCAGATCTATTAGGAAATTGGATTAGCTGGGACACAGTGGGAAGGACATTGGAAACAGTGACAGACAGATCAGTTACTCATGATAAATGTAAACAGAATCTTCTGAAGTACTACACATCTGTGGATATTTAATGAGGTTTTTACAGGCATAACTGACAGATCAGGAAACTGTGTTTAAAACACAGATTTACTGCAATGCCAGCATTGAATTATTGTTTTGTTTTGCTTTTACTGTATTAAAGCCCCCCAGATTCATCAAATTTTTGTACTTTGTTAAATGACTAAGCTGAAGACTTTCTATTCTGAAGACCTGGGTGCTCCAGCTTGCATAACTTCTCAGAGGCATGAAAAACCTAGTTCACTAGTGAAGGCTGTCAAAGTTTGTTTGTAAACATGAGCAGAATTAAAAAACAAAACAAAACAAAACCCAAACATCTATCCCATAGTGCTGTGTCTCTACCCAGATCAAAAAGGTTGTATTCCAAGGGAAAGCTGTCACTATAGCCAGTTTCACCATAGTGAGCATGCTACAAGCAAAAAAACTAGTAGGCATGCCAATGCCAGGGTTATGCACAGGAAGCAGGGATAGTATGTGGCTGGATGCAAGAGTCTGCCTGTAGCAACCACTGTGCAGCTACATCCAGCCTGGTAATGGTAACTTCAAAATCTGTAATTCAGGCCCAAGTAGAACAGGAGGGCAATAATATTTATTTCCCAGGCTCTGCAGCTTTTCCCAGCCAAAATCTAAATTGTAGTTGCAAGTCACAGAGTCCTTAAATCTCTCCCTCTTGCTCTCTCTCTCTCTCAAAAAAAAATTTAAAAAAATTTTTAAAATCCAGGAAATGTTTATAAATGAAAGCTGACATGGGCGAGATCCAGATGGTTTCAACTCTACTTAAAGATGTCTTAACAGTAGTCGTGAGTTAAACAACTGCCTTACATTATAAGAGGGTTCAAGAAGCAGAGCTATTTAAAACCAAAACAAAACAGAAATACCACCTAAAATCTACATGCTAATTCCTGCAAGACCTCTGATATTTCTTTCTGCTTTCCATCCCTCTCCAACTAATCCACACTCTTCCTGAAACGTGACACCCAAAACTAGGGATAATGCTCCAACTTAAGCCTTACCAGTGCCAAGCGGAACAGAAGAATCACCCCCACATCTTCCAGAAACAATCCTGTTTATAGACAGCATTTGCCTTCTCCTCTCACACAGCATGACACTGGTGACTAATGCTCAACTCAGCGTCCAGATCTTCCTCCTGCTGTTGAAGTAGGAATTCCTCCTTCTCTCTCTGCGCATTTGATTACTCCTAACTGTAGGTTTGCATATGTCTGTATTGAAAGTTATCCTATGTTTTCCAGACCATTTCTTTAATTTGCCAAAACTATTTGAATGGTTATGCTGTCTAGCTAGATCCTTACAGTCCCTCACCAGATGGCTGTATCTGCAGATTTAATAAGGATATTCATAATTCCTCATCCAACTTACTAGGAAAACATTGCACTAGAACCATATCCACAACAGACCATGGAAGAATCCCATTCAAGAGTTCTCTCCTATTTAACAAAAAACTACTATTGTTTACTAATTAAAATGCAGTAACACAATGCAGTAAAAGCATAAATCCTAGTCTTGCTTCATGCACTTTTTTTCCAAACCACATTCCTTACAGTGTTTTAGAGTATTACCATAACATGTAAAAGCCCTTACCTACCCTCTACCTACCCAAACTGAAGTTACCTATGATCTAGGGTCTTTCCCCATCCACAGGGCATGGCATAAGCTGAACCAGAAGGAAACAGGTACTTTTAATGATGCTTATTCTTCAGAAATCCACGCTGGCTCTTAGCTCCTTTATCAAGCATTTACAACTGTTCGATTATTTGTTTCAGTGCCTTCCTGAAATTGGGGACAGGCTGACTGGTCCACAATTCCCTCACTCTTCCTTTTCCCATTTTAAAAGGGGGTCATTATGTTTGTAATTTTCCAGTTTTATGGAGACTTCATTGTTATCCACAAAGGAGGACAAAGAGAATAGCTACTGATTCAAACTGCTTCAGTCCATTCTCAAAGTACCCAAACATTAATTTCACCAGGCCCAGACAACTTCTTTGTAATTTGATTTATCTGTGCATTCTCTAACATTTCTTTCCCTGGTAGGTTCTGAATTCCTGCACATCTGTACTAATTGGATTTCATGTCCAACAGTTAAGCCTTTTGGAAAAGGCAATTAAAAAGAGCATCAAATACCTCAGCTTTCTCAACATTACAATTTTTTATTCCTGCTGAACAGTAGACCAAGTTGCTTCATGTTTCCCTTTTACTAATAGTGCATGCACATAGACAATGACTGCATGCCAGCCTGTAGTTTGTTATAGCTTGGGTTGCATCTTGGTCCTTCTAATTTTGTCTCTGCATGTGTGTTGGGTTTTTTTGTTTGTTAACAGTAGATTAGCTGATCTGCAATTTCTGTGGACTTCCATCTCATTTCTGAGGTCAAATGGAAGTTCAGGATTTGGCCATGTTGGTCTGCTATATTACCTTTCTGTCTACTCACTCTGAATGAAGCATTAAACAAAAGCAAAATGAGAACCTGATTCCTAGAAATACTGACACTACTTTACAATGATGCTGGGTTCAACACATCTTTCATGGTCTGGGAACTAAAGGGCAGGTGCGGAAACACACTAGAATGAATAAGCTAAATAGGTCCTCTTATCTAAAACTAGGTAGGGACAAGCTCTGCTTAGTACAATGAGGACTTTAGACCTGAGAGAGTGTCTGTAGAATTTGATATCTGCAAACTAGCGGTTTCCACAGCTTCATGTTGCTGATGAGGATGTTGTTGAAAATAGACACATTGATAAAATGGAGTCTTCAGTGCTGTTCAACAAATTCTTTGACCAACCCGTTCATCATTGGTGTCACTGACTCCATGCCTTGTCCCAGCAGATACATCACCCTACTGTCTCCAGTGAAACCGCAGGCAATCTCTTTTCCTTGTGACAAGCTTCTAACTTTAGAATTTTCTGATGCTTGTCACACATCCTAGTCTGCCAAGATCCAACTTTGGGACAAGCATGTAACAAAAGCCTCTACGAAACGTAACCAATTATTTATGAGAAACTTAAAATGTCATAGGATTATTTGTTCAAGCATATAATCATCTCATAATTGAAGTTTTATGCTTCTTAAAAGATTGTCAAGGGAAACACTCAGTTTGGGTAAGATGTAGGTAACCATGGAGCAAACAGTAAATGATGCATGAGGTGCAGTTCGTGTACTGTCTCTGCTCACAGATTGCCTTTTTGTCACATTAGCTTTTCCTTTCCCCTCCGGATCTTGGCACATCCATATCCCTGGTGAGAGATACACAGCAGGACAGGGAGAGCCGGTGTATTCTCATGTGTGTAAGAACTGCAGTAGCAGCGCAGACACGCTGCCCATCTTGCTCTCTGACCCAGCTTACTGGACACACCAAGACCCATGACAGTGCTACCTTCTCCCAACACTAACGCCTCCAGCATTTGGAAGATGGCACAGAAGTTCCTTTACCACGGCAAAGGCAGCAAGAAAATGATGTATCTCTGCCCAATCAGTGAAACTGCCTCAATGTATATCCCAAAGCAGAAAAAACACTAAACGAAGGTAAAAATACACCAGAATTGGCTTTCCTAATCGGCAAGACACTCCTCGTCCACACTGCTTTTCTACTCTAAGCTGTGCTCTGCCCACCCCAACTCTGCCCGCTGGCACTGGGACAGCATCTCATGCAATTGCTGTTGCAGTGTCACCATCATGCCCAGCCCTGCTTTTACACCTCAGCAGCTTTAGTGCGATGGAACTATGAGTGCAAGACACCATCTTGTACCTTTCCTTCACCTCTTCCTCTTCCCGTTTCCTCCTACGCTCCTCCTCTTCTTGCCATTGTCGTTCCTCTTCCTCTCTTCTGATCTGTTCTTCCTCTTCTTGCCTCCTTCTCTCCTCCACTTCCTGCTTCCGCCTGAGTTCCTGCTGCAGCAGGTGCTGGTAGAGGCTTCGAGCCAGGCGGCCACGCCAGTGCTTCTGCAGGGTGACTGCAGAGGCCTTCAGTCGCAGCAGGCTCTTCTTCCAGAAGTACGCACGGTAGTTCTTTTGGATTATAACAACACTGGCTAGCACCTTTTGATACTTCTTCCTAAAAACAGAACCAGACACTTAATGCACTAGGAAGTCATGCATGCTTTGCATTTCTCACGCCCCGGTATGTTGACCAAACTTACCACCACGTCCATAGAAAAAAAAGAATTTGGAAAAATGTTGTTCAGAAATTACAATTTCTGTTCCTCTACTTCCACCACCCATAAATCACATTCTCCTCACTGTTCTCACTCTTGTATCTACCGCTGGTTTGTTTCCATGGGCTCCTGCCTGCGTGAAGACCCTCAGAGGATGAAGGACAGATATTTGGCAAATGGAAAGAGAAGGTCCACTGGCCTGAAGTCTACTTGCATTTCACAAACACACATTCGCTGTGCAATTAGCAAAATCACTCTATGTGGATTTATTATAACAAAAACACACAAATGGCCTCACTATATGAGAACAAAGTCCCATATTGCCCCATCTTTTAAGTGACCTAAAGCAAACTACTCCAGGAAAAGCAAAGCCAGTGCAAAAATAGATCCAGTCACAATAATGTCATATTGTTTGGGGGAAAACACAGCGATACTACAATACTGACTCCTGAATGTAACATTCTAACAGGCTCCCATAAATATATACTCAAATTGAACAACATTTTGCTTAAACAATAACAATATCAAAATCAACGTTGCAGCTTTTTAAAACCTATAAACCATGGTATGGCCCCAAAAGAAAAGAATCATCATTCAGTATTTCTGTAGTCTAGTGAAGTTCTAGAAAAGTCAGTTATTGCCTCTGTATTACAGACTACTTTTATCAAGGACCTGAAGAAAAAAAGTCTCTGGTAGAAGTTTGACCATGATACAAAAACTGGTGAAATAACAAGAGTTACTATTACACAGTAATCTGGATCAATCTGTAAACTGGATTCAAGCAAACATTAAACAATCCAAAAGAGCCAAACATAAGGTCTTGTATTGAAGAATCAAAGGCCAAACACACCTGATGTGGGACCATGTTAGGAAGCAGCAAGCCAAAGCAGCATTTTGGGGCCACAGAGATCATCAGGTGAAGGCAAATCCCCATCAGAACAGTATAGGAAAAAGTACTGCTCATACTTGCAAGCAGAAATATTGTGAAGAAAGGGACTGAACTGCTACTTTTGTCCTGTGTTCCATGTTAGCACCTCCATTTCAAGAATAATGTTAGACCTGGAAGTGATTTCTCAGGAAGCAGGACTGGGATCAGAAATACTGGCTTATAGAAGAAGAGCATTTGCTCCATGACCTTAAGAAAGAGAAGACTAAGGGAAGGCTTAATGCCAGTCAAAGTACCCACATTCTTGGGTGGCATTTCTATTTATCCAACAGAGGATGTAACAAGATTTAATTGCCCTGAAGCTGATGTCTGTTCAGGCCAGAAATAAGCAGACATTTTTTAAAGTAACTGAATGTATTTAGATACCTTAATATCTTGCTGTAGGGAAATGATCATTGGTACTATTCAAATCAAAACCCTCTTTATCCCAACCGAGACTCTGCAGAGGGAAATTCTATGGGGCTCTTAAACAGGATCTTGGGCCAGAAAATCCTGTGAGGATTTACAGTCCTAGAAAGCACACTGGAAATAGCACAGTATCCTTGCATATCCTTCCCAATACTGCAATCCCCTGAGGAAGAGACACACCTCAAAATCTCCTTCCCGGCAATCAAACCCCCCCCCCCCCCTCCAAATGGCAACAGGGACCCATGCTGACAGCTTGCCACCCGCTGCACATCAGGTATATCAGCCTAGTCAAGAAAATCAGGAGAGGGATGCTAATAGCAGTAGCGTGCAGAGGTCATGCTCTTTTCTGTAAGTATTAAGTCAAAGGGAGGAAGCACAGAGAAAAGAAGAGGAAAGGGAAGAGGTGATAAGAAGTGGGAGGTTTTAGACGAATTGCTCCTGGGCTGCAGTCCCCTCACCCCTGCTCCCTCCATCCTGCACACGGGGTGTGAACAGCTGCACAGGCACCCTCTGCCAAGGCAGATATAAGTGCATCAAAAAGGGCACTCTGACTTTTACAAAATGCATCTGCCAGAAACTCTCTCAAGTTCAACATGTGCCAAGCCCTGCCCAGCGACAGACCAGCTCTGCCTACTAATCTGCCAGGCTGAAGTGCCCCCTCATTCCTCATGACCGCAGCCAAGCTTGCAGACGCCCTTCAGCTGGAATTGCTGCACACAGGCCGTGAATTTCATTCCTCTTGTTCAGCCTTTCACACACCCTCTTGCACTGGCCAAAGAAATTCAACCTGCAGCTCATGCCAAGGAGTTGAAGACATCCTGACCATATATCCCAGAAGGAGGCGAGGTGGCTGCAAGGCTCCAGTGCTGCATTTGGAACTTAGTTAATTATTCTGTTGATGAGCTGTAGTTAGCAGTTATGCCTCCAAAGACTAAAGAACCCAGGGCTATGGAGTAATTTCCTACAGTCTTCTTCCCCTGAGCAATAAGGTCCTGCAGAATCCAGAGACAACCAAATTTGTACACGGATCCTGCAAGCCTGGGGACAGCTACATGTATTTTAGCTGGTGAAGCTGTTATCTGCACCTCAGAGTTCCACAAATTAGCTACAAAAAATAGGGTCATTTGAATGGACTTGGATTTTCTTGTCTCACATTTTAGTGGTCAGTCAGACATACTCAGCTTCCAGGGAATGAGTGCAAAGAAAACGTTCTCAGCCTTAGGTCTGGTTCTCCATGCTCACAGAACACATTCACTAAGGGGGAGAAACCAGTAAAATCCTTCCTGTGGGATATGTACCCTCCTTTGCCAACCTACCTTGCATGAAACCAATTTAATTTAAATACACTTACCCTTGCAAAAGTAACAGAAATAGTATCAAGTTTAAGGCAGCACACACCGGTATTCCTGACCCCAGCCCAACTCCGCACAGATCATTCCCACTTGTGCAGATGAACTCTCTCTTGCTGGACCTTCTCCAATACAGGTGCAGTGCAACTGGAAACTCTTGACAGAACAGTTTTCCAGTCTCCCTCCCCTAGCTCCTTCCTCTCTCCCTGCCCCCTGCAAAGTTCAGTTAGCTCCAGACACTTGTGAGGATTTCCACTCTGGCTGCAGAAGCACAGCTTGTTCTAAAGATGTGACCCAGAAGAGCAACATCTGGGATAAGAAATTCAGATCTGCGGAGACTAGAGGACCACAAGCTTTCTAGCCAGGAGGCACACTGCTGCAACACTGTCTCCACCACAGCCCTCCACGGCAGCAGCTACCCTCCCAGGAACTCAGAAAAGCAGTAATCCAGTTTGCCTGCAGTGATGTTTCCCAGAAAAATCAATTTTCCTGTGCTAATCCCTACCCCTCTCTCTAAACGCTAGACACAAAGTAAACTAGAGCAGAGGCCCTGACACAAAGAACTTGCAATCTCATGTACAAACAATGGAGCTAGCTCATTTGTCTTCCTAGAGGGAAATAAATAAATGAATAAAAGCCCCTGAGACCAAATGTGTATTTTGCTGATATGACACATTGGCAAGGCAGGCTACAACCCTTGCACACATTTCCCAAAGCAAAATGAGCTACCTGGTGTAACTGGAACTCTAAGAAGAGTGCCTGCTGGAACAGCTCTGCTGATGAGAGATTTCACCTCGCTCACACCCCTGACTGACAGGTGTCTGGAGCCGAGACCAGCCAGGAAAGAGCATCTTACTGGGATTAAGTGTGCATGCCACAGCCATTAAGGAGTCAGCTGTTACACTGACTGCGAGGGGCAGAGGAGGGGTGGTTTGTCTGCAGTTGGTTCTCCCAACCCTCCTCTGGTCAGGTGCAAAAGGGAGCGGCAAGAGGAGATTACTGGAGCAAAGCTGGCCAAAAACCAATTCTGAAGAGTTAATTAAAAGGAGACAGATCACGAGACAAACAGGCAGGGCGAGGAAAGAGGGTGAGCAGAGGCAAAGCCACAAGTGAGGAAGAAGCGATTTGCAGGGGCAGCAGAAAACAGAGTTGACAGGCAGAAGGAAAAGGAGGGGACCCAAAGTGTAGGTGGTGCCTGAAGGCAAGGAAAAGGTGTCCTCGGCGGCAAGCAGTGGGTACAGAGGTCCCTGCAGAAGCTTGCCGAGCATCGCTGAGGGAGGGTGCAAGCGTGCACAGAATCGCAGAAGAGTGGCAAAGGTGCAGAGAGGCTTCAGCAGCAGCAGCAGGGAGGGCAGATACTGCAACTCTTTCTTAGAATACAGGAGGGCAAGAAGGGAGGGATGCGGGGGGACTAGAGAGCAAAGCAGGGAGTCGGGGCAACCCAGGCACGCAAGCACAGGGACGGTGGGGCAGCCCCCAGCACTGACCTTGCCATGTAGCCCAAGACGTGGGCCCGGATGACTATAGCTGCTTTCCTCAACTCCTCTTCCCGATCCTTCTCCAGCTTCTGCTCAAGAGCTTCCTTCAGGAAAACCTGACGCCACGGGGAGGAGTTTCAATAAACACAAAGAGAGGAAAGAAGTCAGTCCCCGGGAGAGCCGGGAGATTTCATCCCCGGTGACCAGCGCAGGGCGCGCTCCGCCTCTGGCGGCCGCTGCTGCCGGCGCCCGGCGCCCGCCTCGGCGCCTCGCCCGCCGGGACCGGGAGCGGGCCCGCGGCACCGGGGAAAAGTTTTGCAGCGGCAGGAGCCAAACTCTGCGCCCAACCCCCGCCTCCCTCACTCTGTGGTCAAGACTTAAAAGAGAGGGCGAGGGAGGGAGCAGAGGAAGGAGGGAAACAGGAGGGAGGAGGAGGAGGAGAGCCTGTGCTTGCGGCTGTGATTAACTCTTTCCCAGCTGACAGCTTTCCTTGCACAACCCAGCACCTCCCTGCAGCAGGCACTGACACCACCTACTCGGGCGATTAAATATTTGGCAAAGAAACTCCTCCGCGTTTCAAGGCAAGGGAGGGACATTCAGATTTCTAGCCTCCAGGAAGCAATCTTAACTGCAATCCCAGTAATGGAAGACTGTTGGAGAGCTAAAAGCCCCATCGAGGGGCAGAGCTGAGAGCACCCTCCGTGCACCAGAGCTGAAGCTCCCCCACCATCTCCAGAAACTCTGAGGTGGGGATGCTTCCGTGCTCAGGAGGTTCAGCAGCGCAGCAGCGTTAGGAGGGGGAAGCCCCGATGGGAGAGGTCTCCAAGTATCACTGGTTGCACTTCAGTGTCCAGTATTTTAATTCCCAGGCATCTTCCATCACCTGTATTTCAAACCTCTCAGCCCAGTGCTAAATGCTTGTGTGAGGGATGACGGTGCTATCTTGGAGACAAAAGGACTGAGATACAAGATAAAGGCACGTTTACAGGAATTGTGCTGACATGCCTGAGCTGCTTTCAATCAGCTAGCTGCCATTATGTTCGTACAGGGTTCAGCACAAATTGCTGAACTAAAATGCTTTGCTTTTTGAGACGCGCTGCAGCCTTCAAGGAGCTCCACAGCGCTGTGTCTACACTGTAGCAGCACCCAGCCCAAGAGAAGTTGGCGACGGTATGTCCATACAAGTGGCAGTCGCAGCAGCAACTGCCATATGGCCATGCTCCTACAACCTGCTGCCTGACACGGGCTAAATCACTGCCAGGGCCAGCAGCAGGACCGACAGGCTCATGAGTGCTGCCCTGCTTCTTAAAGCACTGCCGTGAACACAGGCTGTGAGCTGACACTTACCAATCTGCACAACCGCATTAATCAGTAAAAAGTCCTTACAAATTTATTAGATCCATGCGGCTGTGCTGAGAAGCTAGAGGGACATTCAGAGATTGCAACAGTTGGTCCAATGTTCTGCACAAACTTGCATCCCCATATGTCTCTGCATACCTTCTGTTCCATCACTGGTTTTGGCCTCATCACTTATTTAGGCTCTTTTTCCCCCCCTGCAATGACCACCATGTACCGAAACCTGTCCCTGAGTTAGTACCCATAGCCAGTGGCTTTCCTGGACTCGAATTTATCCTGGCAAGCCACTGCCATTAAGATGGCCTTAAGAAATGAGCTGGTTTGTAATGACTAAGTAACTGTAGGTAGCCTTAAAAGAAAGTTCATTATCAAAGTACTGCCAACCATGAAGCTGGCATCTTTCCCTGCAAGTTGTACATCCACTCCCTCTGTCAACTTCACAATCTTTTAAAAACTTCTTTGAGTCAGGGATTGCTCTTTCCATTACATTCCAGAAGCAAGCAGCAGTCACCCATTTCAAGAATGCAACCAGCAAAACACTGTCTCAGTCCATTATCTTAATCAAATTGCAAAAAATAGTCAGTCTGTCAGTATTTCCCTAGCAGGCACAGACTTTGCTGTGGCAGTAAGGAGGGGGGAAAAGCCCAACTTCAGGGCATGCAGAGTTCAACAAGATCCAACCCTGATTCCATAAGGTTTTCTGTATATGCTTGAGAGCGAGAGGTTAATCCTAAATATCATAACAATATCTAGTTATAAGCTATTGGCATTTTGAGGGTTTCTTTTTAGATTCCCATAGATGACAGGGAAGAGTAAAATGTATTCAAATCCAGAAATATGTTTGATGCCTTGTGGAAATAACTTGTGAGGTGGCCCTTTCTTTGGCATAATTCATAGTCCCTTTCTGAAAACATGGGATCACTTTCTCTGAGGAAGGAATGATTGAGCAAAACATATAAGGTTCCCTCTGTCATATCTGCTCATATTAGACACTGGTGAAGTTTTAAACCACAGTGCAGCACCACAGTGTTCCTCACTGCCTGCATGCATCAGTAAAACAGGGAACATGTTAACAGTTACATGTCGATCAGCAGACACGAATGTGGCTGTGTGTGCACCCATGTGTCCATAAGTGGGATCATATGATTCTTGGGGGCAACACTGGGAAAGCAGGAAGTGGGTCACTGTGACCTGGATGCCAAATAATCTACAGAAACCTCTTCCTTCAAACTGGCCCTGCTGAACAGCAGCTTGAACCATGGAAAGGAATGCTTTCAAACGGCAAGGGTGACCGTGTTAAACAGCCGTAGGAAATCTGTATTGTGGGTGTGGGCAAGTATGGCAGACGGTCCAGGTGCACTAAGGAAAGGGGCACAGAAGCTGCTGTGCACATCCCAGCATATCCCTAGTGAAGACAAAGGCACCTTGGCACAAGCTCTTCCATCATCACCCTTCTTGTTTGCATCCAAGTCCTCATCTCCGCCATGGCACCGGATAAAACCTGCCTTATATACATTAATACCTTTTATAAACATTGATTTGACAATTGCCAGCATAGCAGCTGCTCTATTCTTAATGAAAAACACAAAGATCATCCTGCCCTTCCTCCTCCATTTCCTTTCCCAAGCTTCACAATCCCCTGCACTAATTCACAGGGTCTTTTCCTTCCTTCTCCAAACAATTGTTAGGGATATAATTATCCTTCCATTCATTTTGCAGGAAGTATTCCCCCTTCTATAAGCCTTGCTCTTCACCCACCCTTTATACTTCTTCCTAGGTTACATCCCCATTGTCCTGTCACACCTTTTTCAATAGCTACTCCTGACTCCGTAAGCCAAAGTTAGTTCTGGGAATCCCTACCTGGGTAACCCAGAGCTGCACCTGTAACAGCAAAAGTGGCAGCAAAGGGCACACAGGGGACTACTTCTCCAGGAAAATGACCTACCCTCTGTGCCTCTTAGCTGGCAGCTTCACTTCATCCTTGCCTGAAAGCCTCTGGAAAAATTAGGGCTCTTGTCTTTATCAACCCAAGTATTCCAGACCTGTATTACTTAGCACCAGCCCAAACATGAAGGCAGACAAAGCACTCTGTAATCCACAACCAAGGCACAACAGCTGGATATAGGCAGCAGGGAAGGGACTGACAGGAAGCACTACTGCTCTGCACAGCCTCACCTTGGCATCTGCTTCTGTAGGGACAGGCCTTCTGGAGAAACTGTCTGTCACAAAGTAGAGTGGCAGCAGGGTTCTCCAAGGGAGCAATGAAATGGCTTTGCCACCATCCAAGCATGGGAAAGAATGTCAAGCAGCTTATCTGAAGAATGAAATGTCAGGGCAATGGCGACAGCACCTTGGAGTAGCCAAGGGCAGCCATTCAGCATGGCAGCAAGGGTGGAACAGGCCAGGACAGCCTTGGAATTATATGTTCTTTAGAATAAATAAAACTGCTCCCCTCTACCAGGACAGACCCCTCTAATCCAAGCCATGCTGAATATAAAATAACTTCTATGACCAAACAAGATGGCTCAACTGCCTCCCAACTCCTTTCTATTTTCTTTCTCAGTCATAAATAAAGAGAAACAAGAACTGTCATCTTAATGATTTCTTTCTTCCCACAACATTCAGACTCGACAGCAACCAGTGCCCTAGCAGAGAGACTGCTGCTTACCAACATGCCACCTATAGCTCTTTAAGCAAGTTATAGCTTTATAGGACACAATAGTTCAAAACAATTACACTGGAGTACATGCAGTGTTTTGGCAAAATACAAACACATTTTGTTTGCCACAGTTTACTACCTATATTGTTTTTGCAAAAGAATTTGTGCAGGTGAAGGAGCGAGTGGAAACAGACAAACTGACTCAGTCCTTCAGGATGCACAACCGGGACCAAAGAGAAAAGGGAACCTACTGCTGCCAGGGACTCCAAAAAGCCTGGATTTCCTGCTTGTCATCAGTCTGTTACAGTCCCTGGACTCATTATATAGCTTACAGCCTCTTATGCTCTAAGATATGAACATGTGCATGCAAGTTTTGTCCTCACTTGTATTTCCCGGCTGCTCTTGCTGTACATCTCTTACAATCTTACATCTCTTGTCATGCTACGAAGAAGGTTCAAGCTCCATGTTTACCAGCTCTAACCACCTCTTTCTAAAGCTTCCCAGACACAAGCAGCTCTGCAACACACACACACACACACACACACACACACTCCAAACAATCTGCAGCACTAATATGCTGTGAGACTGGCAGCCACCCAAGCAGTGTGGGCTATCTAGGAACAAGAACGACTGAAATGGTTCCTGGTTTGAAGAGACCAGTGAGGAGACACCAGATTCCCAAATCAAAGATGGGGAACACTTTAATCATAGAGTGAAATACGGCTAAATGATAAAACCTTCTTTTGTGAACACCACTGGAGGCTTGTGAAGGAAGGCCTTAGAAACTTCAGTTTAATGCATCTCCTTCCCACAGCAATGGCCAGCGGTTTCCTTGGATTTCACAGAGTTCACAGTCCAGACTGCCAGCTGGGCTACCACCGCTCCTCTAAGAAGGGGAGAGAGATCTCACACTCTAAAAAACATTATAGTCTATCCACTTATTAAGAAATTATTGCTCTAAGCAACAAACACCATTATCTGATCCCTTGGACAAATTAAATGTAAACATTCACTAGAATCACTTCCCTTTCCATTTTGACCGTGAAAATACTCTGAACTACTTTTTTGAAGGCTTAGGGCAAAATATGCATGAAAAGTTGCTTTGATGGGGCCACCATATGCTCTGGATATGGACTGCATACCCACCACTTAGAAATGCTGTTGGCACTGGACACCATCCATCTTGGAATATTCTTTGAACAATTTACTGGAGTATGTGGAAAGTTAAGAGACAGTTTTCCACTCCCAGATTTCTATGGCAATATACTTCACAACACTCACATCTATTTCTGTTTGAAGCTCTCTCAAAGCTTGAGAAAAAACCAGACTGAAACACCCTCCTTCCCCATTAAATGAAAGGTAATGTTACATTTCCAGCTGGATGCCTGAAGAGAAAAAAACCACCACCACCATGCTTGCAAAATCCAGACTATACCGGGCAAGAGAGAAGTGTTAAACATCCACCAAAACAGAAGCAAAATCTGAATTATGCAAATGGGGAGAAGCATTTGGATACCTTTTCCTAGAAAATGTATGCTTAGCAGCTGGGCTAACTGCACAAACCATCAGCTGAGCTTCCACAGCAGAAAGCTGTCACACATCTGATGATCTAGCTACCTATTCACAGTTTAGATATATACCAAGCAGCAGCTCACTGCCTTCTTCAAGAATTTTAGTTAGCCAAGCAAAGCAAAATACCTGGCACAAGAGGCAAAAGTTAATGGCACACATTGTAATTGCATACAATGAGACCCTTACTCTACTTAATTTGGATCAAACGCAACAAAATCAATGTGGGTTGGTCAATGAGGAGGCATTTAGACACAATCAGAAAGCCTTCCACATCTCCAGGTACAAAATATGTGAAACATTTAAGATGCTACAGGTCAAGTGTCAGTCCAGTGTATTTAAAGGTATTGAAAGGGTCATCACTACTTTGCCCTTTCTACTGTCTTGAATCTCACCAGATGCAATCGCATCCTCTTGCACTGGAACAAAACCATATCCTGCTGCAGACTGAGGAAGTACCTTGGTTTTACCCAACTGCCATTCTTTCTTGCTGCTGTCATAGGTCTGAAGAAAGCTTGCACATACATCTTTGGTGTTGTCTGAGAGACTTGGTCCCTTCACAAGCATTTTGTACCTAAGAATCAAACAAAATCTCATGAGATTACGTATGACAGTAACCCATCCCCACCATCCCAATCTTTTAACTCTAATTATCCTCCTCCCATTAGTTCTTTGCCTGGGACCTCCCTTCTTCTGTGTTTGCCTTCCAATCTGGAAATTTCCATGCCCTAGCTTTTATTTATTCCGACCACACTGGCAATTATTGTTGCAATCCCAGTAATAAAATACAAACTCAACAGCATTTTTCAGTAAAGAACAACTGTCTTTCTCAAACATGTGCTTTCATTAGACACAAGTTATTTTGTTCAGTATAGGGGTGGCATTTAATGCTCCAAGACACAAAGGAAGCAATGTTCAGTGGTCTCTTCTAGCCTTAAACTTCAAGAAATACTTTTGATGCAGCTAATTAAAAGAAATAATCACTCTTTTCCATATTAATCAACTATACTGTCCATTAAAAATCTCTTCAGCCTGACAGATCAAAAGTTTTAAGCATGATATTTTCTTTTTACATATTATGACCAGCTGAGTTTCACAGCATCACGCAAGCAAATGTGTGGCAAAGCTACAAAAAAAAATTAAAAAATGGACTGTCTGGCTATTTTTCCATTCTGACTTATACCCTAAAGGCAAGTCTCCAAAAGAGCTTCCAAATCAGTCTGTGATACAGGCAATAAGGTCACAGTTAGAAAAACATTCCAGAAATGATCCATATCAGTAAGTGCAGTTATTGAGGGAAGAAACATATAGAATCATGTACCTTGGGGCTGTTACAGCATGTAGTACAAGGATAGCAATTACCTGCTGAGAAAGTCCTGGAAAAGGCGTCGTATAGGGAAACCTGCTCTCCGAACTTTCACTGTCTCCAGCATCCCTGAGTATCGGAGCTGATTTAGTACCACATCTGGATTGAAGAGGTTTGGTGCCTGTATAAGGATCCAGATTCAAAAACAAGTAAGAAGAGAGAAAGACTAGAGCAGAATAAGTGTTGATCTTGTTATTCTTTGCTGACTTGAACAGTGACTATTTCTCTGGGCACAGACAGTAACAGGTGGTATATCCATTTCTCTGTGGAAAGTCAATCCTGTATATTTGGGCATGCCAGGTGAAAAGGGGGAAGTTTGGGTCAAGAGGAAAGCAGCCTCACATTGCATGGTGCAGAAAAAGGGAAAAAAGGGAGTTGGGCAGAAACTGAATAAAAAACAGCCTGCAGACTGCTGTCATAGTTGGATCATGGCAGTAAAGCGATGACATAATGCATTAACACATACAAAATGCACAACTCTGACTTAGTTGTCTTTGCCATCTCTTTCCAGTCAAACTGGAGACAAACTGCAGAATTCTTTTGTGGCATAAAACCCCCAGGAGGCTTTCCTCTGCCATATCATACCCAGTTTCAAAACACACAAAGAAAATAATCAGTTCAGAGCACCCCACACTATCTAGTTAGCAGCCTGCTCTCCTGTCACAATTCACAGTGCAATTGGGAGCCACCCTGTCTCTAAGCACTGTGACTTGCTCATGAAGTGTCTGCCTCTGAGCCAGGGATCCGCAGGACACGCTTCCTACCGCACAAGCTCTGCATTCCAGACCAAATTGCCTGCAGGCACCACAAACAGGAGCAATTTCTTCTGCCACAGCTCTGGGTTCTGCACAAGCCTGGTTCATCTTCCAGGCTTCACAAGCACAGAAAGAGGTGGGAATGGCCATATTATATCATACCCTCAACACATAATCTTTTCATCTGATTACCAGGAGGATGATGTATTTTTTCTCAACTATAAAGCAACTAGAAGGAAAAAGGGAAGGTAAGGAGAAACTGCTCTTATCCTCAGTTTGGATCCTGACAGAGGCACACCTCCGGAGTTTGTGCAAGTGCCTATGAAAGCCTGTGTCACACGCATACATTTTGCTGGAAGACAGACTTACCTTTTCTGTGTTTGGTTTGATGCAACGGATGAAGAACGGGTTGGAAGTACTAAGCGTGGCCATCAGGGAATGGAGAGAATCCTAAAAAGCAGGATGACAAAACCCAAAAGATCAGTCACTACAGAAGGGAAAGGGGCCACATTTGATGCAATGGGATCTTCATGCAGCTCCCCCCATTCCTAATGTCCTCTGACTCTTCCTACAAAAACTTCAATAACCCAGGAGATCCCTTCCTGTCCAAAACATACCCACACAGGTTACTTTAACACTGTGTACACAGCAATCCTTGTTCTCAGAGCTGCGTAGCTGACGAGTTATTTTTAGAAGACTCTCAAACTTTACATATAGGAAATTAAAACTGTGAAACTAACAAAAGGTTATCAGACAATCTAGGGAAGGGTGAAAGTTGTATCTGCAAGGTCTATCCAATACATTTCTTTTTTGAATTATCACTATACCTGGAAAAGATTGTGGCCTAAAAGGACACACATACTTATCTGAAACAGCAAACCAACGTGAAAGATCAAAGAACCTCAGCAACTTCATATACTTAGCAAAGCATTCTTTTTCTCTACTACTTCTCTACTACTCAGCCTTAGCATCTCACATTTTACACCAGACAGAAATCCTTGGGGCAGCGGCACTGTCTTTTTTTAGCACTACAGCATTCCTGCACATTTTCAGTGCTGGACACAAAACAAGGATGAATGACTCCTCTTGGCTGTAGGCCTTGCTTTACCCATCTGCTCCTCCCCAGAAGCCTGCTGCTCTCTTGGAAAACATCCTACCCTGAACTGGGAACTGACAGTCGGTCTACGCCTCTGGGTGCCCATCTTCAGTGTCTCTTCACTGCATCGACTGCAGACTCTTTCAAAAAGGTCATAGATGAAGTCCAGCCTAAGGGAGAAGAAATGAATTGAAGACACCCACCGCCTGTGAGAAGATGGTTCTCATTCTCAGCTACTACCCTGTCCTAAGGTGATATACCTCATTTTTATTCCTGCTGTACCACAGAGTGGCTGCAGGAGGCAGTTCAGCTGGGTACTTCAGTGAGGAAACTAATACTCTCCATGTGGCTGCCCATATCCTGTGGGCTGCCCTATATACCACACTCTGCTGTAAAGCAAGAAACCCCATCTCACACTGTTGAACAGAATATTACACAAAGGAAGATCTCCATTATGCACTGGCTACGACACCTCCCTCAAGCTAGATGTCCCCAGGCAACACTCCCTTGAACATACTCCAGCTAGACTGTGTGCAGTCACACCCCTCCTGAGCTAGCTCCCATGACATGCTCATGCAATGGCAACCACAGCCCTTCTGTGGCCAGAGGATTTCTAGCATACTCCTCAGTGTAGGGCAGTTCTGGGGAATCTTCCACTGTTCTGCCACTCCTTAGACAGTGGTGCTGGTTCTTACAAAGTTCTCCAGCACTGCTTGTGCCAGTTTATTGTTGATTGCTTACGGCACAGTTGCTCTTTCTGGCTTGTTGAAAAACCCTGAGCCCTTCTATTATGCTGTCCAATGACAACCACAATTCTGGCTTCAAGTCCTGTGTAAAATATCCCTCAGATACCACTGTCCAACTAAGGCAGCTAATGAGCAGCTATACTCTCAGCTCCCTCAGTTGTTCAAGGCTGCTCACAGCACAAACTCTGTAGCAGGCTTCAGAGAAGATGAAATTCTGAAGCAGTCTCATCAGGCTGCAGCCCAAAGGCCGTACACGGACTGTGGTAAGATGCATGTGCTGAAGTTTCTACTCAAATTTTCTAGGGTCTGCCATATTATTAAATGCCTCTCTCCTACTAAGTCCCACTTTTTCCAGACCTTGCACAAGGTCAAAGTCAGCTCATTTCTCTAGAGTCACGTTGCAGCACTGGGATATAGTATTAGGGGCCATGCCCGGTCCTGCAGTAAGGGCTCAGTCTGGCTCAGGATAAGAAAGAAGCTCTCCACTAAAAAGCAGGCTGGAAAACAAGCAGGCTCTGTACAAAGACTGGCATTTGACAGCATCGCAAATAGCCTTGACTCATTCAGGGGAAAATTTGCCATTGTTGGGAGTGGGAGGTAAGAGGAAGAAGAGGAAAGAAATAAGAGAAGAGGGAGAAAACTAGCTTTGCCTGGAGGGATTTCTGTCATGCTTTTCTAGCTCTTTTCAAAACTGGGACAAGAGTACTGATTAAATCTGTACCTCATCTGACTTGTCCAGCTCTCCCTTCTTTTGCCAGGACACTTAAGCACAAAGAGAAGAATGAGAAAGAATGATGCCTGATGCTCAGACAAAATAACTGCTTTCCTTGGTCTGGTTATTACACGAATATTGCTTAGTCCAGCCCAACAGATGTAGCCTCCTCACAAGCATAAGGGGGACATACCTGCTGTCTTTCAGCATGTTTAAAATGTCATCTCGAAAGGTGTCTCTGTTCTTCTCCAGAAAGCCTCTCACATCATATAGCACCTGCAACACAGACAGAGCCACTAGAACAGCGCTGTACAAATCATTAAGCGTTTCTACATTAGCATGCCAATATACAAGACCTCCAACAGAGCTACACAGTAACGCTGCAGGCAAGTGCCAAGATCCAAATTTTTGGGGTCAAAGAGCTCCAGAGCTCTGCAGTTACTGCCAAGAAAGTGGTTTTTAGCCATCAATTAAAAAACCCAAGCACACAAACAAACAAAAAATCCTCAAAACCAGGAGCCAAGTGAAACAGCTGCAGAAATTTGCCTGGGGGGGGGGGCGGTGTGGGGAAATCCTCTGCAAGGTGTGAGGTACTCAATTCACTTCAGGAAATACTAACTGTGCCCTGACCTCCCAACTACTCATGCTCAGCAGATATGATTCTAGGAGAAGGCTAGCTCTTCTTTAGTGTGCAGGTGTCCTCCCTTGACACACCTCCATCGACTCCATATGTCTCCATAATGAAGAGCAGCATTTAACCTTGAGGGCTTGGAGACCTGTTTCTCTTTGCAATAGGTATTTGGCCTTTTCTTGTCCTCCCCAAAAGTGAGATTTTCCTTGTGACTTTTAAAAAAACAATGTGAATAACAGAAGTAATGAGGAGTTTATCCCCCAAACTAAAAGTTAACCAAGAAAATAAAAAATCCAAGCTGGAGAATGTAGTAATGGAGAATGACATGCTATTTGAAGGTCATCACACTCCCTGTGCTCTGGCATGGGGCAGTAACTGTGTGGAAACACACAGGTCTGAGAGATAATCTTGATTTTTGGCATCTAAAATCCAGGTCCTCAAGCCCAAGATAGGCCATGAACACCTACCTCCCCAGCATAATGTCTTATGCCAAACTGATGGTCTGTTACTCGAGGCTTCACATAGTAGTGGTTGCTCTGAAATGAAAGAAAAAGAAGTCTACTTATAATGCCAGTGTAAGAATAAGTAGGGTCAGTCAGAAACTCCGCCATGACTATGCCAACACTGAGATGGGCAAGGACCTTAGCTGTTGCAGAGCCTGACCACATCTGCTGCAGCTATCTGCAGCTATGTTACAAATACATTACTCCAATAAGATGGAAAAATCCAGTCCTTGTGAGCAAAGGCTTGCAGAATCAAGACTGGGCAGGCATGTTATGCATGAAATGTTAATTCTTGTGTGTTTGACATCTGAAACTGGCCTCCACACAGACCATGTGTTGCAGGACACGGGATCAGGATGCAGGAAAGATGGCAGAAAACCTACACATATTTTTGTTATCAAAGGAAACATCATACCAATCTCCTGTCTTCCTCTATATTTCATCTTTCTTTGCACCTTTCTTCCCTTCTTTTCATTATTCATTTATACTTTCTTTTATTAGCTGTTCTACTCCTTCATTTCCCCACTCCTTTCTTTGTTCTATGAAAACTGTTAACTATGTAAGAATAGCCATGTTGCTTGAGACCAACAGCCCATCCTGCTGAGTATTCTGCCTCCAGCAGTGGCTATGTAGGGTAGTGTAAGAACAAGGCAAGTAAACAATACTTTCATCCTCATACTCTCTCAAACTCTAATTATTTTTATGAGTTCTGCCTCACTAGTAACCCCAAGGTGATTTCTCTTTAAAATACTTGCCCATTCCACATGTGAACCCATGAAGACTTCTTGCATCCAGATTGTCCTTTTGCAGGGAGCTCTCAACCAACCTCATATGGAATGACAGCTGGTTGGTTTTAAGCATGGCTCCCATTAGTGCCATTTATCTTCTATGGGCCATGTGTGACTTTTAAATCCATCATATCCTCCCTGTCATATTTTCTTCACACTACAGGGTCCCTTCAGCATCATTTCCTATAACACTGAAGCTGTTGTTTACTAGAAATTATATAACCTCTTCTTGAGTGGAGGGGCCCAGTGGTGTACACTGTTCAAAATGCAGGCAATCTGTGAATTATACAGTACCATCACAATGTTTTCTGGTTTTATTCTGTTTCTTTCCTATGAATTTCCAATTCTTGGTCTGGGTTTTCTAATACTACTGAGCACTGTGCTGGCGTTTCCACGGAACTATCCATCAAAGCCTTGATCTGGGTCTTGCTCCTTAAAAGGCAGCAATCAGCTCAGGGCCCATCATTTATAATGTGAAACTGGGACTGTTTTCCTTCAGGCACACAATTTTACATTTATCTACACTGCTTTTCATCTTCATTTTACAATACAATCAGTCTCATAAGGCCCCTCTCAGTCCAGCCTTGCCCTGCGAATTGTAAGAAAACTGCCACCTCAGTGCTCATTTGAGACAGTCTTACCAAGTCTCCCCCTTCACTGAGGTAACTGTCCAGTTACATTCTGTGAGTTTACCCAGTAGTGAATAGAGGCCTATAATTTCCTAGAATACATTCTAAAAAAAAAATTAAAATCTTTTCCCACCTTCTCAGATACAGGTACTAAGACAATTTTAAGTAAGACACAATACTGTTAGCAATGCAGCTCTTTCATCCTCAAGTTCTCTTGGCAGTATTGGGTGGATGGTTTCTGACCCTGATAATTAGTTAGTGCTATTGAAAACTTTCCCACTTCCTTTTTCCCTTTTCATATTAAACCCAGTTCTTTTCTCCTCCCTTTCTCCAATCTAGACATCTTTTTTCCAGACACAAACTTCCCTCCTTTCCACTCCAAACATGACTGGTATTGACTTTTTCATGTGGACTGTCACCCTCCTCTCTTTCTCTACCAAGCCCTTTTATTTTGTCCATGTCTACAATACTTCCGGTTCCTTCTCCTATCTCCTCTACTGCTCCTCTCCCCAGCTGTATCAGAGGTTATATTCTCTTAAGTCCCAGCTCTATGCTCTTCCTCCTTAAGCCTACTGCAATCCACAGAAAACAGAGAAGAGCGCTTGTTCTCTCATAATGTCCTTCGGGCTTTCCAGCAGTGCTGGCTGGATGCCTTTCAGTGCTCTTCCAGACAGTGCTGGCAACTTTAACTGGTACAAAAACCACTTTTGCCTTCAAAAAATGTAAACCCTAGAGCACTATCTACTTCATCATTCCTCCCTGCACTTCAACTCCCCTGCCTCTTCCATCTCTCATTAGCTCCCTAGGGCTCCATGTTAACTGCTATCCCCTCAAAGCAGACAGAGGTGACCCTACAAACAGCTTGCTGAAAAGGCTGCTTAATGCACAGAAATCACCAAAAAGAGCAACCAAAATGTTGTGGGGTGTAAAAGAATCCAAAATAATACTGACAGTCTCATGCTGCTGTACCACAGGTATGTTCTTACCAAGGAAACTGCATTCTGGTCTGATTATTTATCTCGGAAAAGAATAGAGGAAAGATGTAGAGGAATTCAGAGACAAACAGGAGAGCAAGGAGCTTTGAAATTTCTCCATTTCAAGACAAACTGAAAAGGTTGAGACAGTTCAGGAAGAAAATTCAAAAGGAGGGACATATTAAAAATATTCGTAAGTTCCATACTAAAAGTTAACAAAATGCCAACAAAAATAAAACATGAAAAAGATAAATCAGGCATTCTCACATACCTTCACCTACAATACCATGGAAAAACACATCAGACTAAATTGAAGGCATCAATTTAAGCCTAAAGAAAGGAAGTATTTCCACAAAACTATGCATAAGGAGCCAACTAGAACTCATTGCTATAGTATCCAATCTGTAGTCATGAGTATTACTAGCAGAGTTAGATGCAAATATGAAAAATCAGAATATCTGCTTCCATGCCAATTAACAAAAAAAAGTCAGATGAAGGATACAAATTTATATGTTTTTATATATATATAAAAATTGTATATGTTTTAGGCTTAGATGAAGCCTGAAAAGGAAGGACTAGGAAACATATTAGCTGACAATGTTCTTACTAAAGTATTAAATTGTTCCATGAGTCGCTGATACACATTTTTTTCAGTCTATTTAGTATAAAGAACAGAGTGTTGGCTGTAGCAGAGATAGGGCAAGAGATTGCTACAGTGATCTCACTGTGGTTTCTGAGTTCCCAGGATAACTTTCTCACCTGCTTGAAAAAGCCCTTCTACTCCCATGTCCAGAATACAAGAAAGAGAAGGACAGAATTTAATTAGTTAGAAACAATAAGAGAGCTTTCATTAGAAGTCATGAGGCAAAAGCCATTCCCATCCCCAGGAGACAGAGATTTGACATGCTCTGAAGCAGATTCCTGTGAGTCAGCTGGCAGGAGAAACCCATGCACGCTGTGCAGCCACATCCTGTGCCTGGGGTGTTGCCTCATGTCCCATCGCATACCAGCAGAAACTGACCTCCATTCCATGCTACAAATTCAAATCTCCTGTACCCACAGGCTGTGGAATGCACACTCCCTCTCTCTATGTGTGCAAAAGACCATTTTCAGGTGTCTTTACATATTACTTTGGTTCAGTATTACTTGTGTTATTAAACACTTGCAGGTTTGAGCCTAAAGCATTTTACATTTCCCACACAAAGCACTTATTTTACATCAGCAAAACCTTCACTTTCAGTTTTGAAATGCTGATGGGGCTAACATACTGATCATTTGCCTGCCAGGTTATTTTCTTACTTACCATATGCTGGCTGTGAAGTTTTTCCAGAAGGGTGTTGTCTGTGCCTTTGGGGAATCGACTCTCTTCATTCACCAAAGCCAGTAGACCCAGTTTCTACAGATAAACACAAGACAGGCTTTTACAGTCAGCAAAAGCTCTAACTACGCAGTACTACCAAGCCCTGGAAATCTAGAGAGCACATTGAGCAATAACTCCTGAGTTATACCCAGCACAGCTCTAGCTGAAAGCAGAATTCTGGCCAGTCAATGAATTCATCAAGCAGAACGTAAGTGGAGATTATTTATGAAAAATTTACATCAATGTTTCACTTAAATGCTGCTCCCTGTATAAAACTATGACACATCAGAGATCTACTTTCCTGAGTCGGGTCTATGGCTAGAACAGCTCATACTTTTGCCATGTCACAGTGGGAAGACGATCTAAGGAACTACCAGGAAAACCCGTGGAAGGTCTCAAGACAATCAGCTGTGATCCCTGCAAACTGTCATGGATAACTGCTCACCTTCTCAATAAGGTCCAGGCACTCTGCATTATCCATCCAGTCAATGGCTTCCCAGTTTATCCCTTCCCTGACAGTCAAGAAAAACAGAACAAAGATGTGAAATACAAAATCCAATGCTCTGAGGTGCAGGAGAGCAGAAGTAGCTGAGCATGGCAGTTGTCCCAGGACTCAGGAGCTAGGCTTTACCATGTCTGAGGACAGAGAATAAGACACACAATGCACTGCTAACACAAGGAGACAGAAGTAGGAGACAGCCTTTCTTGTCAATCCCAGTGACTTAGACTGACACTCATCTTGTAGTCATTGAGCAAATTCCACACCAAGCACTACGAAATTGTGGCTCCCAGTGGCTCTTTCAGGAGTTATGAGAGTCAATCAGTTCAGGTGATGGCGATGACGGACAGTCTGCTATACAACTTCAAGAGTCAACTGCTGACCCACCAATCTGGAAAGCAGGCCTGAAGCACATCTGCCAGAACCACAATTCATAGGTCCACCAGAAAAAGAGACAGGAACAACTGTTCAGGGAGACTCATCAGAGAGGATGACACAGATAACCTTTGGCCTGACATGCAAGGGTACCCCTGCATCTTTTGGAACGGGAGCTGATGTAGGTACAGCAGTGCAATAAGTGTGCTTTGAAAACCATCCATGAAACTCTGTCAATCTGTGTTGAATGTGGGCTCCCCCCCACCTCTTACTACCTTCTTACACTCCCATGTTGCAAGCTGTTTCCATTTTCAGAATTCAGAGAAGCCTGGGAATAATTTGCTTGGGAATCCAAGGAAGACTACAAGCTATGTGTGAAACTACTTACTGACATTCTGATACAATCACCTTTCAGGTGAAGGCTAACATTTCAAAGATAGTGAAGCTGTTGTCTACAAACCCTTTAGCCTATGCTTTATACGTTCATGTTCAAAGCAACAGTTGGAAGCAACAAACTGGAATAATTTCTGAAGAATGGAAAGAAGTATCTATTCCCCACAGGGAATGGAGTATCTTACCCACTTAATAACAAAAAGTATCTATTCACAGTGTTTCAGATTTTTGCAACAGTGGGTGTCAGAGGCCGTATATTTTTACAAAAAAAGACCTCCTGGATTCCTTCTAAGAGAAAGGAGACCTTCCAGAATTGAAGGGAGCAAAGTTTTTTGAAACAAGTCAAATCACAGATTAGGTTGTCTCTAGTGCCACAGGCTCCTCATCTAATAGAATGATGAAATACACACAGCTGTTTACTAAACCTGAGGAAGCAGAGCTGATAGTATGAAACATAAGCTTTAAGCTCTTTACCCTAGAACTACTTGATGAGTAAATAATAAAATTCTCTCATTCTTTCCAAAGTTCAGGCACAGAACTTAAACTCCTGTGTATTCATCGGGGAAAGAAAAAAAAATCTTTTGTCACGATGATCCCATTCTTAACACAAGCTTCCTGCAATGGTGGAACTGGCCTGAGAAGTCAGTGCATAAATAGCTTTGTAACTTTAGAATTTCATGAATTGCCTATTCAACTGTCTCCCTTTACAAGGCTGCTCTCATTTGCCCTCACTGACCCTATTCAATTGCTTCATTCACAAACATAAAGGCTTCTGTTTCAGAGCAAGAACTAAAGCATTTGCCTAGCAGCCTTCTCTAGAAGCAGAAATACTCTAGAACATACCAGGTACTTCACAAAATACAATTCAGTATGAAGCCCATAGAAGAGAAACAGCTGTGCAGAAGGCCCATGCTCTTTAAGCTCAGGAAACAGCCTGATTTAAATCTCCTGGAGAGGAAAAGAGCCCTTTTCACAGCATAGGAACTTTTAGGACAGAAAGAGCTGCCAGATATGTAACCATCTATCTTTAGGGATTGCACTTTTTGCACACCAAGATTTCACCTGCACAACAACATCATTACCTTAGGTAAATCATTACTGAAGTCAGTAATAAGGTCAGTTACCATGTGTTTAATGGGTTAAAGCCCAAGATCTTCCCCTTCAGATGAGAGAGAGAAGAGAACCCGTACTTTCTATATACTACAAGGTTAAAAGCTTTAGCTTGGAAACAAGTTTCCTATGCTGGCAAAGCACATAGACAGTGTTTACAGAGACACGTCCACAGTCAGGGTTGCACTAAGGCACAGCCAGCCTCTCCTGCCTCATCAGCAGGGACTGGACAGCACAAAGGAGAAATTATGTCCTCCATTCTACCACCCATGAAAGCAACAGGGCCCCCACTCCTGTTTGTCACCTGTTGTACTCCAGCTGCTCCAAGGAGAAGATGTGTTTGTTGAAATATTCCTGGAGTTTCTCATTTGCATAGTTAATGTTAAACTGCTCAAAACGATTCACCTGTAAGAAGAAACAAAAACTGTAAAACTTAAAATTCTTGTCCCTGGGCTCTTAAAACAATCTATAACAGCAATGAGGAAGGTGCCAGGCCTGGAATAAAGTCAAAGAGCATAGAAGCAAGGGGTGTCAGATGGACATGAGAAGGACAGTATGGGGAGGTCCACTAGAAGAACAGCTTTTGTAGCTCATGCAAGGTTAATTCAGTAGGCCTAAATAGTAGTAAAGGATGTTAAAGAAAATCAAATTTCTCTTCTTAGGAGGAAAGAAATGCAATTCCCTAAGTGTTAGGTCACTGGGCTTTCTCTTCTGTGAAGTATCTGAGAAGTCACTCTATGGCTGTTCAACATATATCCCTCATCAGTTGCAGTCAGAAGCATTACACACAGGATTCTCAACACAAGGCAAAAGAGATGTAAACAAACAAGATGCAGGTAGGAGTTGGACATTTAACTTGTATACAAGTCAAAAATTCAGTATTACTTAGCACAGCACATCTGCTTAGAGTTTGTGTCACAACCCAGACCCTGAACATCAGACTACATGAATACAGGTGGCAGAAGGGGGTAGCAAAATATATCTTGCTGCTTCCGGGGGGAAGTGGCAGTGGAGAAATCCCAGAATGTCTTATGCTAACCTAAACAGGATACAAACCAACCGTAATTCCTTCCTATATTCACTGACAGCTTCAAAAACAACCCACTCTGCAAACGACAAAATCCTGACCTGAAAGTTCTCGAAGCCAAAGATATCCAGGATGCCCACAGACTTAAAGTTTTCCTTGCCTTTGATCTTCGTATTAATCTTGTTAATGAGCCATGAAAAACACTGGGAATAGAGCGCCATAGAGAGGGAGTCCCTGGAGTCAGCTGCCTGTAAAAACAGAGAGGAAAAAATTAGTCACAGGGAGAAGGGAAGGCATAAGGGACCCTCTGTGGGACTTCAAGTTTCTCCACTCCTCTTCATATTTCTCAGCCTCTGTACTGGTTGTGTATGGTACAGACAACATTCAAGTTTGCAAGTAGGCCAGCTACACGCAGATGTACCAGCTATGGCCTTTGGGTAACTGAACTTGAGAGGCTGATGGAAGAAGCAAAATCACTGTCCATCTTTTGGAACAAGTGGTGGGGCAGGGAAGGTGACAAAATACCTCATGACTATGCCCACAGCAGTCATTTGCATCAACTGAGCCAACATTTGCAGTGACAGGCAAGGTATCTCAGTTGGGTACTCCTAGTAGAGCTGTCAAATGGGTGTCCACTCAATTTTTCAAAAACTGGTAGGGCAGGATTTAATAGAGTATTCCGTCACCAAGTTACTCACAAAAATCCCCTCTCTGAAACTTTCCTGCAAACAGCATTATGTTACTGGAAGACAGGCTGGCTGGCCAACAGCCATGACAAATGCCCCAGAAGACCATGGGTTGAGAGACCTTTCTGGAGCTGACCCAATATCCCATGCAGTAATCATAACTAAGTGCTATAGATGGTAAAAATATCTTAAATTGCTATCATTAACAGGCAGTAGATAATTTGGTGTACATAAGTGTGTGGATGAATGTCAGAAATCAAACTTCTGAAATCTCAAGCAAAGGCCTGCTACTTGATAGCTGTAACAGGAATGGGATGACCATGAATTTTGGTAACATTTAGATTAAACAAAAGTGGCACACCCCAAATCCTCCAATTAATAGAGATGAGTCAGAACCACAAATTCAGAGGCTGATCGCATGCTGACCTACTGCATATACACTATTTAGGCTGGGAAAACAGGGCTTAGGGCTCTGTAATGGAGAGGAGGACAAAAATAAGGGTTCCCAAATAGAGGATGTGATCCTAGAAAGTAGAAAAGGGGCCCAGAAAAGACGACTGCAAAAATCTCAACAGGAAGAAAGATGCTGGAAGTGAGGAAAGACGCTGGAGATCAGAGATGTGTGGAGACAAATGTCAAGAGTATGCCCAAGGACCTTAGCTGGTAGTTCCTGAGACTAGTAACTCCAAGGAGCTACATAACATGAACCAACACAACTTTCTGCATGACCCTCCTGAACAATCAGCAATCTCCTGAGTGAGAAAAGAAACGGACATCTCATGAATGTACTGCTGAAGGGCAAGTGAGCAAGTATGTGAAATAATCAAGTAAGGTAAAAGATAGAATCTTTCAATTTCATAAATAGCCCACACTATCTAGATTAATTGCAGGTTGTTTACTCTGTCTTGCCTGTGACACCAGAGTAATTCCTTCAGTAGGCTCAACCAGCCATGACAGAAATCTTCTAAATGCATCCTCATCCTCTTCAGTTTTACAAGCCTGAATAGCGTGACCTCTTCCATTCTGCTTTGCTAATGGCACAGGCCAACTGCTTCTGAATCCTCCCAGCCCCTCTCAGCAAGATCCTGAGGCCCAGCCTGCAAGATCCTCCTTTTCACCTAATCTCACTGTTTCTCTCCTCCTTTCTGTTCCTGTGTGGTATCTCCTCTCCAGCAGCCCAAGGCCGAGGACACACAGCAACCTCCCTTCTCCAATCAAGAGAACATTTCAAAGCATGGGCACACATGCCTTTTCTGGGTATTTCTTCTCTCCATCAGATGGTTTTATTAGTTGGGACTGAGAATGACCTCAAGGCCATGCCTCTAGTGTCTCTGGCTACACAGTAAGTTGGACTCATTTTCCAGGAACAGGATCTCTCCATCCAGCTGTAAGCAAAGCCGCTTTCTCCACAATATATCTCAACTGAGATTCTCAAAGGCTCCTTTCATCCTCCCAGCTTTGCCCGCCTTTAGGCCAGTTCATCCATTCAGCCCACTGAAATGTCAAAGCTCAGATGGGTAATGAGCCCATTACACAATGAGAAATCCCTGGCATCTCTATCAATGCATTCCCACAAGTGGGAATAGGTGGGCATAATATGTGAGGGAACAGTCTTTACAGGCCCAGCGCTGAGTGTAACAGGCTCTCCTAGTGAAGACAGCCAAGCAGTAACATCCACTCACTACAACAACCCAGTCTCAGTACCACACTGGGCTGCAAGCAGTTAAGTGTGGGGCCCAACCCACACAAATGTCAGGAATAGCTGTACTGTCAGGGAAAGCTCTGCTCAGGGAGACTCTTGTAAATCCAACAACCGCACACTGTTCCCCTGGACCGTAGGGAGTTATTTGTACTTGGCATTATTTGTAATCCTTCCTTGTGCACTTGATATAGAAAGATGTGGCTTATTTAGGACAGACAGCTGAGAAGAGAAACTGTCATACTGGATACTGAGGATACCTACCACGGACTGGAACAATAATTTTCACACAATTCCATTGCAAAGAAAGGTAACAGACTATGAAAAAAGCTCAAAGTATTTCTTAAAGGCAAAGCTTAGTTTGTGATATATCATCAGGTGTGTTTGCAGCAAGAAAAGAAGCAACTACTCTGAGTAGAGTAGAAAATTCCTTACAAGGAAACATCGAAGGAACTGGATTGTTTAGCTTAGAAAAGAGAACACCACATGAAAAACTTCACAGAAGCGGAAGCTTGTAAGGTGGACAGCTGGGATGTCAAAGGTAATCTAAATACGAGGAAAATCTTTTCAGCACCAGACTCCACTGCAGCTAGAGCAGGGTAATCAAAGAGGCTGTGAAATTCCTTCCATGGGAAATGTGAAGGAAAGTTAGACAGATATCCGCCAGAGAGAACCTAGTAACTCTGGTTTCTCTGCCAACGTAGGGGTTGGATTGATAACCCTCTGCAGTTCGTGCCAGCACAAGATTTTCATTACAGATGTTTATTTTGCTCTAACATGATTCGTCCTCCATCCTAGTAATGTTATTCCTTGTTTCACAGTGTCCTGCATTTTATTAATGACAGAAGATTTTCTAGTTATCTGTGCATGGACCAAAAACACCAAGAGTGCCCTCAAGTGATCAGCAACACCACAAGTTAGTTTGCAGGCACAACACTGTAATGAACCACAGAGAAATGTAATAGATGAGAAGGACTAGCTCCAGCACACAGTACGGGTTCAGAAGATGAGAACTACCTATCAGTTTATTTGGTCCTTCTTTGCAGCTGTAGGAATACACAAAGAAGCTATCATGGGGTAACAACCTACCATCTGCCAGATGTTTCATGGTAACCGTGTCCAAGCTTTTATCTTCCAGTAAATGCAGCACAACTTAGCAGTTCTGCAAGGTCAAAGCATGCACACCTGCAGTTACCACAAAGCACTGGATGTACCAGATGCATGACACATGTATGACCAGTTCCTGGTGAGTGAAGGTGACACTACTGTGCATTGCCACTTGCAAGTGAACTCCCCTATAAAGCTTCAAAAGCAGAGTCAACACTGGGACCCGAACTACCAATGAAGGTAAAATACTTGAGGAGACTGCTGAGCACGTGGGGGTGTAACAGGGAACCCTAAACTGGAATGTATGATACAGGAGGGAGACAGAGGGCCTGGAAATGCAGAAGTGACAAAAGCAGTAGCACACGCTAGAACACTTACCTGCTCCACAGTCAGAGGGGAGCTGATCTCTTCCCCACGCAGAATCATGGACCTCTGTGTCAGTACTTCAGAAAGCTGAAAGGCATCTAAGCCCAGGAGGTCACTGGCAATGTTCAGCACTAATAACAAAGGAGGACATGTTTTTTTTCTCCTGCAGGGATCCCCATCGCTCATGGGGATCCATATTCTGCAGCTCAGTGAGGAAATCCCAGGGGCTCCTACAAGGCAAGTGACTAAGCCCCACCACAAAACACACTCCCCTTTACTTAATTCTCTTTGCATTCCCAAAACTGCAAGCTCACATATCCAGCCTGAGGCAGGGCCAGCAACCATTATGGGCCACAGTCGGACACTCATATAAGTCAGCCTTTCTGCTGACAACGGGAGGAGCAAAGCACTGTGTAAAGATCAGCACCAGCAAAATATTTATTGAATTAGAAGGTATGTTTCTCTAAAGGCAAATAGTGCAGTCTGAGCATGGGATTGCTAAACTCGGGATGTTAAGAAGAGAGGCAATTAATTGAAGACTTGAATCACTTGTAATATATATTTATTGCTTCTGTCTGTTTAGGGATTCACTTTACTGGATAACTGTAACAGAGTGCACACTAGCAGATGCTTCAAGAGAAGACATGGGAAAGTCTGTAACAGACTACTTTTATCTCAGATTCCTCCCTATTCCTATTTCTTTTTCCTTTTTCAATGCGAAAGAGAAACTGTGAGACTGTAAACTCAGTCTGAAAGTATCCAGGAGAATAAATGGATCACAAGGCCACAGACCAACTAAATCACACCAGTGCTCTGGAGCCATGCATCCTGTGGCAGTGCTTTTGCAGGATTAAACTGCAGGGAACCTACTGGCAAAGACACTGCAGACCAGCATAGCAGAAAGAGAGATGGAGTGAGCTTTATTGGGGGCCTTATGAGGCTGTGCATGGTCCACCAAGTTGATAGGGTCCCACTTACCTGCTTTTGTTGTAATTTGGGCACCACCAGCTGTCATGAACTCAACGTTTCCCAAATGAAGCGTGCCAGAAAGAAGTTTGAAAATGTCTCTGATTTCTTCAGTGCTGAAGTCCACCACCTTCATGGCAGTCTATGCAAAACCATACAGCTAATGTTGGCTGTACATACAGCCACAGCACAATGCAACCACCACACCCATGCCCAACCCATTTAAGGTGTAAAACTCAGACAGTGATCGTGAATCAAAGTGAAATGGGATGGCACAGCCCATCACTCAGCTATACATCTGTCAATGAACTTCACTGTCTCCCATTCTCTCCTTCACTTACCCTAACCCCATCTAAATCAGGTGAGCATTTGCCCTATCCTCAAGCCAGACTTTGCTGCTGCTGTTGCCTGTCACAGGAGGAATGTGTTTGTCTGTGCTTGTGCAAGGGAATCCTTCTCTGAGCACTGTCAGCACAGGCTACAGATGTCACTGGACTGCTTCCACATTCTGCCTTATTGTCTTCCCTGAAGGATGGATTCATATAATATACTTAATTTACTTTGATCCATAGAACCCCACTTATTTACTCTAGAATAGAATAGTAGAGTTATGTAGCCAGATTGAAAACCAGGCTTTCAGAAGAAGGTTAAAGACAGGTTACCATATAATAAGGAAGTATGGCACATTCCCTCTGTCTTGGCACATGTGAGCCAGTGTTCTCGGGCATAAATTGACTTTGAGAGGTAGGACCTTGTTTTAATGCATTTACTCTGTCTGTGTGGGACTCCAGGGTTCTAGTTCTCTTCTTTCCTCCAGGCATCTCCTCAGCGAAATCATAAGTGCCATGTCATCACTGAAACCTCTGCTGTACAGGAAACATTTCCTTCCCTTAAATCTCACCTAAGCAGGAGCTATTGCAATCCTAAGCTGGCTCCTCTCACCTTGCCTATCTGGTTTCACCTACATTATTAAAGCCCTCAGGCCAATAACCACTTACCAAACAAAACATAGATTGCATATTCATCCTGCGAAACCCATAACCTCTGGTAAAGTTACAGATGTCCATTGAAATCTGTGTGGTATTTCAGAATATGCCATTTGCACAGTTGATACAACTCTACCAGAACATTTCTGGAGAACACTATCTTCAGACCTAACTGTTCCCCTTCTAAAGGTCAATGTGAGGTTTCCTGCATCAGGCCATCTAGAGGGCTCCCAGCAACTATTATGGGGTGGGGGTGAGGTTCATGCTCACCAAAGTTTCCATAATTCTAAATTATTATTCATCCATGACCGTTTCCCAAATTTCCTCATTTCTGTACACTGAAGATACTCTTCAAGCCTTGTTTTTACCATCAGTTTAGTTTCAGACTCACTGAACACCAAATTTTGGTTTAGGGCAAATAAATTTTGCCTGTGAGATAGACCCCATGGCACATTTAGCCCATGAGATTGTGCCCAGAAGTTCAGGAGGAGTTAGGACAGAACTCACCATGACCTTACTGAACATCTCTACATCATTCAGGTTCTCATCAGTCACACAACCAGACTGGTTCAAGTAGCGATAAGTCTCTGGCTCAGAGAGGGAGAGGCTCTCTGCAACACAGGAAAAAGAGGCAGGGAGGAGAAAGACAACAATTTATTTAGTAGTCAGCCTTTTTGTTCTATGGTCTTGGTACTCCATAACAGTGTGTATGTTTACATATACAGGAACAACCTCTAAATTAGGTATCACTACCACTTGAGACAGAGTTCAGAGTCACATTAAGACATCATCTCTTCCTCACAGTGAGATGCGGTCAAAAAATAAACACAGTTCAGTTCTTTCAGTTTTAGAAGGAACACAGAACTGAAGATTAAACCAGAATTCGGCCTCTGTACATATCTGTAGCACAAGCACATCTTAAATACTATCTGCATGTTTGATCCCCCATTTTGAAAAGGACAAAGGAGACAAGGATGGTCAAGAGCCAGAAACACATTACAGATGAGGGAAATGAAGCAGCCTGGGACACCAGTTTGGAAAGGGAGATAGGGAAGAATAGCAGAGATCTGCTGAAAAAAAGAATCATTTTGTGTGCTTTCCTTAAGTACTTACTGATAACCATTGTCCCCACTATTTGCTTTAGATGGATCTCTGAATTGACCTTCAAGGCCACTCCTGCATGAACTCCCTAGGACTGAAGCCCTCCTCTTCCTCTCAGTGTCAGGCCCAATTCTTCCATCTGATTATTCTAACACACACAGAAAGAAATTCCCCACTCCCTCAAAACCAGAATGCATCTGTAACATGTTTCCACCCATCTATCTGACCTCTTCAGTGAGACCACCAGCGCTCAGCGGTGCCCAGGGCAGGTACACACAAATGTTGTTAAGGGGGTGGTGCCCTACAAAGAGGATTCCTCCGTGGCCTGCATCAGCCACTTTCTCTGCACGCCCTCTTCCGGACCCACCTCTCCCTTCCTCATTCACAAACCCTTTGTTCAGGCACTGGATATGTTTTGACTTTAGTGCTGCCACTACATTGCTGGTCTTTCTAATTCTTATCTCTCCTGTTACTGATACTGAAGGTTTGTTGCAGAAGTATGTTTGTCAGTCCAATCTTTATACTCCTTGAACAGCTACAATCTTCATCTGAATCAAGAATTTTTATGCTTTCTTTGACTCTAGCCAGTTTCATTACCTCATCACTTTGCATAAGACTTTTTCCTTCCAGCTCAGAATGCCTGATGTGTCTTTTCTCATAGAGCTTTTCTGTCATCCTCAGCCTCTTTCTCTCAGCTCTCCTTTCTGTTTCCCACAAAATCACCATACGGCCTTCAAGAAAAAGTTATATATCTAGTACCTAAAATATCTATGCTCTGTCTTACAGCTGCTGGACTGGAAAGAGGACAGAGCCATAACCCAGAACATGAAATTACCTTTCTGCTCCCCACTCACACCAGCTAGCAGAGCATAAAAGATGTGGTAATTCCTCTCTCCGGGGTTCTGGTGTACCACTCTGTTCTGAAACAAAGAATACAGGAGTAGCCAGTAGAAGCAGATTGAACCTGTAGTTGCAAAGGCAAAGAGGACCCAGGATACACCTAAATCAATGCACAATGAGGGGCTTCTTCCAGTTTAGTGATGGTGTTGTCTAAATAAGCTCCACATAAAGATGTTGTCATGGGTGGCTGTGCAACTGAACTAAGAGAATGTGCACATGTACAAACTAAACCTTGTCAGTTCTGGCCCTGCCCCTCAATAAGTTCCTGAATCCAAAGTAAACTACATGAGAGTAGAGATGTCTGCATTTGGAGTTGTAACCCCATATTCCTCTCTATGGAATTGAGTTTCCAGGTGCTTGTTCTCTCTCCTTTTCCCCTTGGGAAACAGTTTTTTCTTGTAGTCTCTCTGTAATGTAGAGAGTTTATCAAAGACAGGAGAACAGGCTCTGATATATAGAGGACAAATATTGTTCCTCCACCATCCTCTTCCTCAGTTGGCAGTTGGGATAATGTCTATGTGCTGTGATGGAGGAATCATCATCCAGGAGGAGATCTGGCACTGCCCCACCATCCTAAGAGGAGAAGGCTCACTCAGCAGTCAGTAGAGGTGATACCTACCTTTTCCAGTAAATCTGAATAGCATGTTAAGGAGAAAAAATTCAAATGACATATTCATAGGTCTCCTGATGACTGGCAAGGAATCCTCTAGCCACATTGGGATGAATCCTGTTAAACGCAACAAATCAGTAAGTAACTGACACTTCAGCACTTGGACTAAGAGTGGTCCCAAACATCATCTCGGATCCTCCTATTTACCCCTTGTTCAAGGAGGCATTATGTGCCAAAGCAATATTTGAAAGGGTAGGGTCAGATAGAGCATAGGACCTACACAATGGTGAGGTAACCTAACAAAGGATGGGCCATATTAGGGACACCTAGAAAGATTAGAGAGACCACTCTAATCGGAATGTCTGTATTACACACAGCAAATCTTGCATCAGTTCTCATTCCTTCTGTAAGAGACCACTATCTTTAATCTACGCACAACACAAAGAGCAGAGACTAAACAATCCAAGCCTGCTATTTACAACGGTAGTAAATTCATCTGCCTGCTACTCCAGTGGAAGTTGGTGTGGTTTGCAGTCTTCAGCAGCTTTGAACATCAGCATCAAGAAATGTAGCCAGGTCAGCTTTAGCTGCTTCGTGTAGACAAAAGATACGTCGAAGCCTTTGGGAGAGGGGCACATCGACATCCAGGGAAGACAGTGTTCATGACACAATATAATTCAATTATATCCATCTTCCCTGTCCTTGTTGTCACTGGAAGAGGGAAGTAGTCACAGCACCAAGCCTGTCAGAGCACAAGCAGTATCTGGATGACACTCTTAATCATGTGATTTAGTTTTAGGTAGTTCTGTGAGGAGCAGACAGTTGGACTCAATGATCCTTATGGGTCTCTTCCAACTTGTGCTATTCAATGATTAGGGTTCCAAGGTCCACTGGAGATGGGTCCAAAACAGTGAGCCATAACTGCCCCTCTAAATTCCTCTTCTGCTCTGCATCTAAATATTATGAAGAATATGCTGATTCTTAGCTTGGTCTCACTTATCTAAATCATCAATTCATTGGCAGAGCCAACATAAGGGAACAATCTTCTGGGGAAAATAGGATGCAATCAATGTGAGGGATTTTGCTAGGTAGCAAATTCTAGGGATTTAAGTATCAAGTGTTGTGATTGCCAAAGCAAAAAGTCAAACTATGTCCCTAACTAATGTAGCACCTGGACAAAGGGTTTCCAGAATTAGATGCTGCAGAGCCACAATACAAATGCTTGTTCCCTCTTTAAGTTACAAATCTGCCCACAGCTATAAACTGGCTTTGAGAAACTGCGATCAGAGGCTTCCTGACCCACTCAGAGCTCCTCCTCATCCTCGCTCTATCCATTTCTGGTCCACTGAATAAAAGGATACAATCAGTTACTCGGCCTCCCTGGATGTGTCCATGTTGAGAGAAGTGCAGCTGGATGAACTTGCCAAAGCGGCTGGAGTTGTTGTTATAAACTGTCTTGGCATTTCCAAAGGCCTCCAGAATGGGGCTGCAGAAACAAGGCAATGAAGATATGATTGGCAATGGGATGCCACTAAAACAGAGCGTGTGCCCAACCTTTTGCCATTTTCACAGTGTGCACTGCCACGGGAGATTAATTTGTTATAGCACCAAACTGGACAAGCAGGAAGAGATCAAGGGCAAGGAAGTATGGCAAGAGCAATTTAACATGCTGCTAGATAAATTTTAAGCCTTTGGGATTGGAGTTAATTAAATCAGTCCCCAATCAGCATGGGCAGCTAGTGTTCATGCTGTTGAGGGCATTCGCCACGAGTGTGGCTTCAGGAAATGAAAGGTGGCAGGACCTAGCCACGCTGTGTCCTTAACACAGCAGCATCCCATGAAATGGGCTTGCATTGTTTCCAGGATTTTCAGAAGCATCAGACCTACAGGGCAAACGCTCTGTAGCTTTAAACCACATACTTCTTTTTTTCTCTTTCTGCCATGGAAGAAGAAGACAGTATAAAGCATCTCTTAAAATTGCAGGCAAACATTTTCAAACTAGCAAACAAACACAGCACACTAAACAGATTTGTTTGGTACTGAAATTTGATACTGGAATACACAAGCCCTTGTTACTTAAATCTTGCTTAGGTTGATAGAAGCCACATAGTTTCCACGTAGAGAGAGTTTACACAAACTCAATGTTCAAAAGCTTCATTCTGAGAGCCACATTCTCCACTTCAGGGGAGGAAAAAATAAAATGTTTCAAAAAAAAAAATCTATGACCAAACTTCAGATGGGTCATGAAGTAAAGAATTTTGTCTCCTGGTCACCTTCCTCCCTTCGGGAGGCTCATACAACATGGAAAATAGTGAGTTAAAATGCAGCTTGGTTCATGTTCCACAGAGCAGCAAAAGTGAAAAACCTAAACCATTCAAACTGACACTCTGAATCCAGCATTTAAAAGAGTCTTCTTTGCAATTTAGCCAATTCTAAAATAATCTGAAGGCCTGACAAGCAAGGAGTCATGGAGGTGATACAAGAACAGCCTGTACGTTGTCATGTTTAATTTTAAAACACACATAGTTTTTAACAAAAATTATTGTTATTGCCCTGAGAAATACTGTCTTTTTAAACATCTCCATCAACCTGCTGTTTGGTTCCACTGGAGATGGAAAGATACAGGATTATTTACAAGTTAGTAATTATAACACAACAAATAATCACAACTACAGGTACCACTGGAGTTTGCTGAAAGCTTCAGTCCCAGCAAGTGTTAGCTAAGTGAGAGCTGTGGTTGTGGGAAAGGATGAACAAGGAAACTTCAGGCAGTATTCTCCTAAATTATCTCTAGAAATACCGCGTTAAAGAAACAAAACCACAGAAATTAAATTACTCTGTTATAATATGTTACAACCAAAGAAATCTGTCATAGAAATGTGTGCACAGATCAGGAGATAAGTTCTTTGCCCTGGAGAATTTGAACTCCAAGGCCCACGCCTCTCAAACAAGTATGTAAATAAGGACATTGCACAGCAATATTCCACTGAGCACAGCAATGCCATGAATCAACAAAAATTAATGGGAACAATCAGAAAAAAGAGAGGACAGGGTTGTTATATGACCACCACGGTTGCAGTGAGAGCGCAGTAACCAGCTAGCCAATCTTTACGGCTTTAAATCATGTTAAGTTAGATAAGCAAAACACAAGGAAGTATCTTTATAGTTTAGTTTGGCAACAGGCTCCCACATATGAGCACGGAAGTCTTTCAGGAATAGGGGAGGAAACAGGCATGTGGGTGTCTGAGGCCGGTGGCAGCTGCAAGGCAGAGTGGGTGAGCTGATACAGCCAGGAATGAGGGCTGGTGCCCAGGCCAAGCAAACTGCCCGTGACAGCAGGCACAGCACAACGTGGCATTGGATGCAGCAGTGAGCTGGGTGAGGCAGAGTGGCACATCAGGGAGGTGACGCTGGCTGCTCAGCTGGATGAGGACAGTGTGTTTTACAGGACTCAAAATGATGGGAACCAGTTTCAGCAGGGCAGCAGAAAGTGAAGCCTGAATTTTAGAAATATTGCAATATATGAAGCTCCAGGATTCAGATGCACAGATGAAGATAAAAAAAGAAGATCTGAAGATTAGAGGGTTGAATAACAGGAAATGTGTCTATGCTGTCAGCAGTGGCACCAAACATGGAGAAGGAAGCTTCAGAGTGAAGCAAGCAAGAAACAAAATGTGGAATTTTTAATGGACTGATGGATATTTTCAAGAAGGAAAACAGACCAAATCAACAGTGCCAAGGGAGTTTTCAAAGCTTGATTTCTGAGAAGGACACCCAGCATGAATGCTACAACACAATCAAATGATAGAAAGCTGATGTAATTGTTTATAATGCTACCTGAAATGGAGAAAGAATCTAGCACTGTTCCTGGGTATGTGCCGGGGTGCAAAGGTGAAAATCCACCATAAGATAACCCAAGGAGGGCCACTGGCAGAGCAAGTGAAGCTGAACTGCAAACATATGAGGTAAGACCCATTAGGAGTAGCAGCAGCTTCTGGCTCTGAGCCAGGTCTTCAGCTTCTCTTCTTCAGAGAAAAGGTGACAAACCAAATTCTCTTGCACTTGCATTGCAATAGCTCATACAGCACTAGAAATGTACACAAAATGGGTCTACAGTCTCTTGCTCCACCTCACAGCTGTGGGATCTTGCAGACTCAGGAATCACCTACCTACCATCTTAAGCTTTCTGGACCACAGTCAAGTTACCACTTAAGCGCTAAGTGGGCTTGAGCCTTCTAAGCCGCATGCCTTAAAGTAGATTTTGCAGATCTTGAGTTGTGATTGTATCACACTTAAGAGCTTTTTCCAATTTACCAGTGTCCCTGGAAAAATCTGCGCACCTGCAAAGGATAAATCAACCAGCAACGGTCACTCGAGCACCAAGTCCAAAGGCAGCAACCCTTCTGCTCTGCTTATAAGGATCCTAAAAACTGCAGTGCTCTTGCAGCTGCCCACATTAGACTCTGCATGTCTCCTTAGGCTATTTTCACCACAGTTACTAGTAACTTTTTTGTGTCACTGTCTTCCAGGAAACATTCCTTCTCTCTACTCTCTGGGCCCTGAAATATGCCGCTTGCATGAGAGGAACTTTTACACAGATGGTTCAAAGGATTCCAGCTTATAACACAACTAGATCCTGTTGCAGATACTTGATATACTTGTTTGGAGGTCTCTGCAACTACTGCGGGCTCAAACTGGGACCAACCTGCAGCATTGCCCTTGGCAGTACCAAACTGCAAGACCCCCAGCATGGTCTTCCAGTCTCGTGCTGGGAAATTTTCGTTTAATTTAATTTATTAAATAGAAATCAGGTGTTAAGAAAACAAAAAAGGGCACAAACAATAAAACAGACACTTAAGTAAACACCTTTCTTCCCTCTTTGCAAGGCTTACCTGAAAAATCAAACACCTCTTGTCCTCCTTTTTTTAGCCTCAGCTTCCATTTTCACCTCAGGTTGCAACCAGTCCCTCACAACTCCCCCCGCAAGGCAGCACAGGAGGCTGGGGGCACAGGCATAACTGTTTATTTCTGTTACTCTTCACTCCCTTGTTTTCTCTGCTGCTCTTTGCCTCTTACTGGTTTTACTCAGCTGCGCTTTGCTTCTTCAGGTTTTCCCAACACGTTTTTCCTTGGTGCCCGTGTTCCAGTCCCTCAAGGGTGTCCCTGCCTTGGCATGGGCCATGGCTCTTCAAGGGTGTCAGGACCTCCTCTGGCGTGAAGGATCCCCCACAGGGTGCGTCTCCATCCCCTCATGGCTGCCTGTTTCTTTCCCAAGCACGTGTGACCCAGGGACCCTGTGCTTCCCTGCCTGTCTAATGATGCCCTCGCAAGGTCTTGGGGGTGGTGGTTATTCCCTGGTGCCAGCTCCAGTCTAGCCCAGCCGTGACCAGCCATGGCCTCCTCCCACACAGGCCCTGCTGCAGCCCCCAGCAAACCTCCTCGCTCGTGAACTTTACAGTTCCTACGGATGTCTCTCCGGGAAATCACCTGCCTGGACAGCAAGAAAGCTGTGAGGTGGCCCGCAGGACCTCTGAGGGCAAGACATACTGGTGTCCTGAAACAAATGGAGGCCAAGGGAGAGTGAGGGTTAAAGGAGAAGAACAGGAGTCAGAGCATGATGGGGACTCAGCATGAGCACAGCCACACCCAAAGGCTGTGGGAGACAAGGATACCCTGGGACAGACAGGAGCATTACCCATGTTCCTTTCAGCCATTACTTGTGTGGAGCTGGAAAGAGGGACAGTGCATTGATGTGCGGGCAAGTTCAGGGGTGCAGCTGGGTAGGCACGGGGGATGAGTTACTGAAAGAAGGAAAAACCCCAGTCTTGGCTAGAACGTTAATCCTCCGGCTGCTACACACGGTCCACAATGCTACTGGAAAGAAGCCTCATTGATCCACGAGCATCTGGGAGAGCAGCCAGCTTGAGGTGTCCCAGAGAAGACCGCAACCTCTGTGTTTCCCTGACATGACACTGCTCAGCTGCACGATCCCCCCTGCCCAGGCTCAGCTGCCTCCACAGCCTGGCTGCCCAGAAGGCAGAGCCTCTGCCAAAGGAAGGCTGCCCCTGCATGCCAGCGTCCGCACCAGGGAGGGTGACCCTACCTGCTTTCCAGGATGGCTTCTTCCACACGAGTGCTCTTCTCAGATGCAGGGGCCCCGAGGGAGGTCTGGCTCATGGCGGACAGAAATTTCAGCAGCAACTTGGTGCTCTCCGTCTTTCCAGCTCCACTTTCTCCACTGTTAAGAAAAGAAACACATTTCATTGACAACTACAGGACAGACAGAGATAATGTCCATCCCACCCGTAGCAGAAAAGTGATCTCCAGGAATAAACACGTGGCATTTGAACTGTGGCAAGCACGGATCAGGCAAAGGGTAGGGAAGATGTTGTGGGTATTTGGGCAATGTCAGTGCAAACAGAGCAGCAGGAACAAGGCAAGGACTGTAATGCAGTCAGGGAGTAGCCGGTTCTCCCATTTCTAACCTTATCAGAACACACTGGCTGTCATGACGCTTCCACAAGCAGCAGTAGCACTCGTTAGCAGTGGCGAAGATATGGGGAGGCAGCTCACCCAGGCGATGCTGTCTGTACAGGTCTATGGCATCCACACTGTACAGACCAGGGATGGGTTTGTAGGGATTTACTGATGCCAAGATGGAACCAATGTTTGTCTATGGGGAGAAAACAAAACACAGCAAGGAAATAAAGCTCCTGGAAAAAAAAAAAATCATGACAAACCTGGACCCTGAAATAGCTCATGGTGAAGAGAGAAAGCCTAAGTAAGGAAATTGGGCTTCAGCAGAGAGCTCCCCAGTTTGACAAAGGATGTCAAACCCCAGGGCAGAGGCTGCATGACTGGGTATGGATGGGGCAGATTTGATTTCACTGCTTTATAATAAAATGTTCTTAGTCTGTTGTCTTTGCTAAATTAAGCTTGCACAATTTAAAAACATGAAGTCATCTTTATACCAAGCTACCTTGCACTGTGCTTGTAGCTGAAAAGCAGAGCCAGGGCTGAAGGAGTGTCAGGAGACACCTCCAATGCCCCTGTCCACAGTCTGAAGTGGAGGGGTTCTGGCAGGATTCAAGCACCTCCTAAGCAAAGAGGTGGGACCCCAAGAGACGCACACATGTCTGTGTGTGTGAAGAGCCACTAATCAGCACACTGCTTTTCTTCTGCTGAAAAATGCTGGTTTGGAGCAGCTTAAATCACTTGGTAAGCCAAATCAGAATTGACAGCTGAAGATGAAGCTCAGGATTTCAAGTCAAAACATCTCTATGTTTTCTAAATGTTTTATTTTGAAAATATGTATTTTTTAAAATATCACAGTTCAAGAAAAGCGTTAGTAAGGTTTAAAATAAAATACTGAGAGCCTAATATTGACTTTCAAACATATTCTTTTGTGAAGTCAGAAGGAAATCAATTTTGTTTTTTGGGGCATGACTTTTTCGGTTCAGCCAACCAGCTCAAATCCAGTTATTCTCAGAGCTGCAGTTCAGAGCAATGGTGCCACCTCTCTCCTAACAATGGCTTTGTAATATGGTCAACACCCAGCTTAAATCTTGCTGCTGATGTGGTGGCCTCCTTCAAAGGGACATTTTGGGCTGCTCTACCCCAGGAATACCCATTCTCAGCAGGGGTGACAGAGGAAACAGATTGCTGCAGTAGTGCCAAGCTTTGTGGCCAGGGACAACGTCTGGTATTATTTTCAAATCATGAACTGCAAGTCACCACATACACACACAAGGATTTACATGCATCCACTGGAGAAGCTGTAAACAAAATGCTTGGTGGCAAGAAATACACATGCTTGCTCCCTGCCAAATGAAATCTGGGGCCATACTGCAATGCCAAGCTCTGAAGCCAAACCGATAAGATCCTGTAGTCACCAAAATATTTAAGACTCATTCATTAAAGCAGCAGTCAGAGATCATCAAGAGGGGAAAAAACATCACCCAGGCCTAAATGCATTATCAGTATAAACAGGCTAGCATGGAACAAGTCCTGAAGACCCTCTGACATGGCCCTTTGTGGACAGAAATACAACTCATTGGTGATGAAAGCAAAAAGCAAGCAGATGATCTTTGTCAAGACAGGTGGAGGAAACAGGAAAGCACTGAGAGAAAATACATATCAGGAAAAAGCACTATATAAGCAGCTGAGCAACAGACACAGTCCAGAGGCTACAAGACAGAGATCTCCATCTTAACACTTCTCCCAGACCTTCACAATACTTTTTCCTCTCAGATGTTGCATTTTGCATTTCCCACTCTAGTTCCAGCTCTCTCCCACTGCAGTCCTTTCCAGAACTTCTTCCACTGCAGCCATCTCTTTTAATGGTGTTTCTAGGAAACTTTTCTGTCTCCCCATTGCAATCTCCTCATCACCTGAAGTCCCTTATAGATAATTTTTATCCACAGTTTTTAATAGCAATAGCACCTGTGCATTAACCAGCCACTCTAATAGCAAGAAGTGATCACCCCCAGAAAATTCTGTAGAACAGGACAAGCCACATGTGGCATATCTGCTTCTCAAGACAATAGATCCTACTTGGGTGATCAGTCATGGCAGAGCTAGGGACAGCAAAAAATGTGGAACTACAGCCCCTGGTTCATGTATACTTTACTCACATTATGTTGTATCTGCTTTTAGTAAGTGATAGAGAAATTGCAGGACTGAAGGGGGAAGATGCATTCATAAAAGTATACAGGATGTTGCTGTGCTCACATAATTTCCTTAAGCAGTTTGTTAGAGCTTGAAAAATATTCCTTTGGCAAAATATGAGTATCCCTGTAGCAAATTAATTATGGGCACCACACCAGCTTGACATACTGCTACCTACACTCCTTGACCAGAAAGGGTCCCCTTTAGGAGCTCACAGTTGGATGCTCCCAGGCATACAGCTCAGGGCTGCACTGCCCTTTTTCACAGCAGTTGTCCACTTCACATTCTCGGTTTTTCATCCTCTCATTAGTTACTTTTATTATTATTTATTTATTATTAATACTAGTTACCAGTATTCCAGGTTACCCATTCCTTCAAGTGAATTTGTTTTCCAGAAAATTACGGTATTTCTCACTTGTTTCTGGTCTCTCTTACTTCCTTCATAATACTTTTGGCTCTGAGCGATAGGCATAACTCCTCTCAGTGCAGCTTCAGCTGCAACCTTAGCCTACTAGGTGCTATCTGTGGAGACTTTCAAGGATGATATTAAATGAACTCAAGCCCTGTAACACTCATGGTATTCACATGGATTCACAGATCACTGCAAGTCATTAGGTGGCACTACAACTGACATTCTCAGTTTCTGCTTAACTGAAAACTAGCTGGGCTATGACAAAAACTAATAGCTTGTGATAAAGTAACTGCAATATTAATGTCTGCACTGCAGAAATGCAAAACAGCACTTGTACACTTTGGTGTCTTCCAGGTCATACACTGTGCAACCACAGACCCAAATACAGTCCTGCTCAACGAGGGGCTTACAGTCCTTCCCTAAGCAATACTTCCCAGTGCTGAGCATGTTACAGAAGTCAGGCCTCTTCATAAATCTCAAAAAAATTTGGATCTGAGGTGCACAGCTGACGTTCACACACCATGCACAGGCAAAAATAACCACATCATATTTAAACTTTAAACACTTTTACACACAGATGGAGAAGGCACAAAACTAATGCTGAATAGAAGGAACGACACATCAGAGCTTGAGGAAAGGCTTAAGGAGGTATGGCTGCTGTAACTGTCACAGTGCTGGTGTGGCATTTCTGGTGCAAGGCACAGACTGAAAACGGAGGGAACCCTGCCTCACATTTCAAAGCAGGAGGAAGAGGAAACAAGAGCCATATACTCATATAGGCAGAGATCTGAACAAAAACACAGCACATGTCAAACAGGTCAGGAAGAGCAGAGAGGACAAGGGCCATCAAAAGAGTACAGGGGTACTGCCACAGGGTCACAAGGCTGTGTTGATAGACAACAGGCAAAGGGGTCTACAGCAACAATTTGCAGTCTCTGCATCCTAGTGCAGGAGATGGTTCAGAAATGGGGTCACTTTATTGATCATTTCCTGGAATACAGGTGCATATGGCTTGGTTGCCTTGGTAGCAGTTGCTACGCAACACAGATAGAGATTTACATTTTTCCTGTCATAATCTGAAAAACTCTTTTGAGTGCACACAGCATGGACAAGCAAGAGTAAGGCAAGGTAAGGCAGTCCTTGTCATATATCCTCCTTGTCCTCTCCACATCTCAGCAGAACACGCTGCCACCCCAGCACTCCAGGGATGCCTTGTCCCAGGTGCGCTTTCCCTCACAAGTCCCCTTCCTGACACTTGCCTCCTTCCTGAGGGTCCAGGAGGGAAATCAGGAGATGCTTTGAGTATTCATCTGTGCAAGGAGAGCAGAGCAACTCAAAAAAGGCACAACCGCATGTGAAAGCAGAAGAATTAGGCAACAGGTTTGCTTTTGTAGTTTTGTTAAGCAGTAGCTTTATCTGGATCAGGAGGGATACTCAGCAACAACCTGTGGATACTGCACTTTCCAGTCTGCTTGGCCATATAAATCTCTGAACAGCATTAATGGGGAATCTGGGGAACAGGAAGGCCAGCTTGTAAAACAAGGATATTCATGGAGGATACAGAGCTGTGCAGTTACCGTGAAGCCTAAAGGTGAACACTCACGTTTTGCAAGTCCTTCTATAGATGCAAAGAGTTCCCTGTGGTAGGGGCAACATCTCACAAGGCTGATGGAGCTGGCAAGGCAGAAAAAACCTCTGCTTCTATTCACTCGAAACAATGTTCAGGAAACAATGCTAAAATCAGTATTTCACGTGCAAAGTGGCAGCCCCAAAGCTGAACAAAATTCACTAGCCAGAAGGAATGTGACCCAGCTTGAGCACTTACATAGATATTACCCTGTTGGTAGCGCTGGTGCAGATTAAGTAGGATAGCAGCTTCATGCAGATCTCCCAGCATGGACATATCTTCTACCCCATCAACGCTGGTCTGGTGCATCGGCAAGACCTTTTCTCTGGAAAGGGAGGCCTTGGGGTATTTGAATACCTTCAAGAATGGGGAGAAGGACAAATAAGCTCATGACATCTGGGTATATGGTTTGATTTCCTACTAGAAACATGCCCTTTTCCATAGCTTTATACTTCAGCACCGGAAGAGGAAATAAGTAAGGCACAGATTTGTTCCTTATTTTTATAGACATTCTTGTTCCTGTTCCTGCCCATTTGAGCTCTCTGGCCAGAAACCACACAGCACACTCCCTTCTTTTGTTACAGAGTCAATCTCTCACCTTCACTATTCACAGGGACAGATCAATGGATGGTTACTTGATTTTTACCGAAAGCCCCTTAGCAGAAGCCAGGCATCAGCCCCCATCTGCCCTAGGCTGGACAGGTATTATGCACTGCACTTACGGCTGTGAATGATGATGGCAGCTGCTCCCAAGAGACCAGAAACAGTTTTTCAAAAAAAACAACCAGGTGAGATCATGTCTCTGACCATGGGAAGGTTAAAGTAATGCTTATTCACATTCCAGGTTTGGCCTTGCGTGCTCTGTAAGAGCAGTCAGAATGTCTGGGAGAGGTGGTCATATCAAGAGAAAGGAAAGCAAAGCAGATGAGAAGCCAAATAAAGTAGTGGCACCCTGTATGCATGCTGGCATGTATGTGTATGATGCAGCTTTCAAAGTGTTTGTACAGTGACAGCTATTAACTTCTGCCACTGCTCTGAGAAGCACCCACTTCTTTCTCCATGCAGTTGCACTCTTCTTGACTCAACTGCTGCACCCTTCTTCCTGCTAAAGCTTTCTCCTCCTCAATAACCCACTCTTCAGCTACCAGGTCACCTTCTTCACCCCCTTTCAACACAGCTGAGATTATGTGACTGTTCCCCTCCACCACAGCCACATCTTAGCCCTCCCTTCCTCCTCCTCAAGCACGATGCTGGCATTTCACAAAAGTTATTTCAGTTGTTTCCCACTCTTGGATTGAACCATGTGCCATCTCCCACCCAGCATCCCAAGCTGCGCTAGATGGTAAGACCCAAGGTAGACAGATGGGAAACTTCATATAGGCAATCTGGAGAGCAAACAGCCCTGCAATAACCCTTCCAAAGAAACCTGGGCTTTTCCTTCCCTTCTGGGGCTCTGGTCTCTACCTCATTTCCATCTCTGCTGGTCAGCAGCACCAAGTGCCAACAAGAAACTAACAGACTCCATAGAGAATGAACCATGATCTATAGCATTGATCTAACTGGTTTCTCCTTCCTGCCTTCTCAGAGTCCTCAGGCTGCTGTAACTGCTAGGGAGAGGCCATCCACGCATCGGCAGGCTGAAGACAGAATGAGGTCACCCTGCCCCCTCCACCGAGACACCCTTGTGAGTCCCTTGCAGGGCACTCATCACTGCAGCACGTTGCAGGTGCCCAGTGAGCACCCCTTCTCAGCGCTGAGCCTGCACCCCTGCCAGTGCGGGGAAGGCAAATCTGGCACAGGATCCCTTTACTAGACCCCTACAATGCCTGCAAAAGCCTGTACAATCCAAACAGTGGCTTTGTTCCTGGAGGGAGCTGGGGAGGAGGAGCAGGCTCATTTCTCCAGAAGCATTTGCCCCAGGTCTGCTCAGTCACACCTCATGTGACAAGGACTCAATCTCTTCCACTGGGAGACTGCCCCACAGCCCAATTCTCACTAGCTTTCAAAACTACATACTTGATATTCATGAATAGTGTAGAATAAAGTTCATTCCAGCACACAGGCTCTCTCCAGGCCTCTCTATAGTCTTCTCTGCACAACTTCTGCACCTACGTATCAGAGAGGTACGACTGCCAGCAGCAGGACACCACTCTGCAAGCATAGCCCAAAAAACCTACATTGATTGTTTTATTTTCTTCAGTGCAGAGGCCTTGAACACTTCCACAAGAGAACTGTAGAAGCAGGAAGGGAAAATGGGACAGTTACATTCAGGGGAGTACAAGCTGCAGATGCACAAGATGAACCGGACTCTGTCAGGAGCAAAACCACTACAGCACTTTCAAACCATGAAGCAGCAAGCCACCCTGTCTCTTTCTTCTCTGCTGACTTGGACACATTTTAGAAGGGAACAAAGTCAAAAAGGTATGACGTGATCTTTCCTTACATCTTCCTGGCACTTACTTATTTACCACTGCATTGTCAGCACTTGTGGCCATTTGGCCTAGGAGTGTTTTGCCAACTTAATGTTTTTGCTATGCTGTTAATAAAACTCCTTCAAAGATGGCACCAAAAAAAACCCCAAGCAAAGTGAGATGGGCAGACAAGCGAACAAAAGAAAGAGAACAATTTTCTCTTTTTTAACCTTTGTTGGACCTTTGACACAGTTTGTAACAGAGCGGGGTCACTATTCAGACAGAATTGCAGCATTTCAGTTCAGACGTTTCCTCTTAACATGAAGGTCATGCAAGACCAAGAAGCCCATCTTGTAACGGCGTAGGCTACAGCCTCATGCAAACTTCACTTACCGTGCCATAGTCTGAGGTGAAGAGCACATTTCCATCGGCACATGAGCCAACAGTGCATGGCTGCAGCTGGTCCTGCTCCCGCAGCCATACCCTGGCACCCTGAAAAAACCAGAAGACTTCCCATTAGAAAGAACTGGAGCCTGTGAGATCTGCACACAGGGTGCAAATGCACACAGAAAGCTGGGAGAAGCTGCGGTATTCAGAGGCTACTTCCAAGCCACAGAGCTGCTTAAAATTTTTAAGCAAGTCCTACTTACATTTTAAGAGAAACCAGATTTGTTTTTTTTTTTAACATAACATCAGAGGAAAAAAGAAAAAGTAGTCTTAATCAGCTTCATGTGGAATCTAATGTAAGAAAACCTCAGTTTTTATAGAAAGAGTACTGGAAAGATAAGCACACAGAATAGTGGCTTCAACTTTCTAAATATTTTCAAACTTAGACTAGCTGGTCATTAAAAGTCACGCTATAATAATAATAGAAAATGCAAATAAAGCATGTTTACAATTTCATACACCCACACATCATGGTAAGTCAAAATGCTTCCAGAAATCATCAGCAACAGCTCAGTAAGCTTCACAGAGCTTTGTTTGCCCCTCTTGCAAGTTTCCTTTGGTAAAGGACACGACTTGAATGTTTCTCTGATGTACATATACACTGATGTACATATAATGGCCCTGATGTATACAGAGTTTCATACATCCTATATCATCGTAAATTCCTCAGTGTCTTTCAAGACAACCCTGAGCACATAGTCATACTTTTGAGAACACATATGCAGGGATCTATCTGCAGGGCAAGCAGCTCTCCTACCTTGCCTACCAAAAAAGTGCAGGGGAGATCAATTTGCTGGATCAGCCTCTTCTGCCCTGCCTGACTGCGGGACCTGGCACAAGGGAAAGAGCAGGAGCACAAAGGCAGATCAGGGAGAGCATGACCTGCAATTACACAAAATTAGGCATAATGCCATACTGCATTTCAGTTATTGCAAACTAATCTGTTCCATGTCTTCCCATAGAAATCACACAAACTCTCCTTAGATAAGTGCTGAGAAAAGCCAAAGTTCTGAACTGTTGAGTAACGCTAAGACTATCCTGCTTTTCATCGATTCATAGACCTTCTTTCTCCCTAATTTGTCTTCTGACCCTCAGTTATTGATTATAAAAGCCCCTCCTACCCTCTTAAACCCATCAGCACCATTAGCTCTTTGCTTATAGGCTTATTATGTTTGAAGGGATGCAATAGTATTTCTGTATTACATTATACAGAATGTGGAACACTAATTCTATTTTTAATGATTTAGTTTAGTTTAGGTGGGATTTTTAAACTACTTTCATCACTTTAAACTCTTTAGCATCCCAGATTTTTCCTATTGTAGAAGATAAGTCTAGTGGCCAATCTCCAGTCCTTCCAATAAAGGAACTGGTATTTATGACATGAAAAAGGCCTACATGATTCTAGCTTAGCAACTGTCTTCTGCTCTACAGTTTCCACACCAGGCAGATTAATTTCCCCTCACTAAGTGACTGAAAAGCACTGGTACCTAGATACAAGGATGGTGTGTGAAGATCACTCTCATGGGCAGCGAGCAACAGCAATACAAAGAAATGTTTAAATGTTTACTTATGTTACTGATTCAAGTTCCAAGATCCCTGAGATCTGGTAAGCAATGCAATGAAAGCAAATTTTGAGGAACTGTATTGAGGTCTTCATGACATCCTCTTATATTTTCTGAAACTCTTGATGCTTGAGACAAAGTGTCCTGAGGCGCCTGGGCAAGACCTTGCTGTTGAGAAATCATCCATTTCCCAGATCACACTCTGACTATCCTACATAAACATATGAACAGCAACAGGCACTAGTAGAAGATCTTTATGCTGTTTTCAATAAAGGCTCCTACTGCCATCACAGTATAGAGTCAGAAAACAGCAGAGCTGTGCCTGGAGTTCCCAACAGTGGGATGAAAGAAAATCTTTTCTAATACACTTATCATACACTAATTTCTAACAGTGCATCTCAATGCCTTCAGACACCAGTAACCCAGGAGCACATAGACGAGAGCCTGCAGGCAACTGTTGTTTAATCAGGAGCCAGGCCCACACCCTCCCACACGCACTGCACCCCAATGCCACAGCACACATACAGGGGCACACACACCAGCATTAGGAGTGTGCCACCGACATGGTCTGTCCCTGCAGACCAGGGGGTCTAGCTTACACACCCTTTCCGTTCCCTGAGCTCCAAAATTAATTTGGAGATAGTGGTAAGTGATATCCAACACACAAGAGGCTCCACAGGCATTAACACTATTATTTATTAGGCATCATTTAGAGGAAAAAAAGAGGGGAGGTGGACAATGAGATCCCTCTGGTATCTTCAGCACCTAGAAATTATCAGGAAGTCTAAACTGACCCAGACTCCTTTCCCAGTTCATGTGCAAAAGCAGTAACAAATATTCCCCAAAGGAGACTTAGTTCTTTTGCACAATATTACACCATTTCCTACAGACTTATGGCAAATCTTTCTGTGTTCTGCTGAGTAGAAGGCAACACGATGAAACTCCAAGGCACTATGGCATTTCAGCTGCCCGGAACTACTTACCTCAGCTTACTTTGATGTTGTAGCTGTTTTTGTAACAGCAATTGCCTCTGCCCAGTAGAATAACTGCACCCATTTACCTTGCTTCCAAAAGGAACATCATGCTGAGGCAGCCAGAACAGGAACCACAGAGCAAATAGTTATTGTAACTTCTGCCCAGCATAGCCCCCATTTCCTGAAAGGCTGAGTTTGTTTTAGTGCATCCCCCTCCATCAGCCCTTCTTTTCTAAACATGAAATTCCCCAAGGAGCCTTGACTAAACACAGAAACAGATGGTGACACCAGAGAGACTGCCCTCACTCCCAATACCACACATTTCATTGATCAGTTGAAAGGATTAAATTGAGCAGAAAACTTTTCAGAATCGCCAGGCAGCAAGGCCAAACTTCCATGGGAGAAGCAAGGGCAGCAAAGCACAGCCCAGCACTGCAGAGCAGCGACCTGCCAGCGCTGGGGTGTCCCAGCTCCCACGGGCACTACAGACAATGAAAAAAACCCTGCTCCCACAGCACGACAGTAAAAAAACCTTAGTTTTCAAACTGGGATACAGAAGTGCTCACTGGCATCCAGAGACAAAACAGCTGAACAAAACAAAGAAAAAAGCACTCACTGATTTGAAAAGAACACCTTAAGGCAGCTAAGGAACAGCAAAGCCATGATTTTGTGTAACTGCTTTCCATCACTTAAAGCTGGCTGAATACTGATGACAGTTACCTTGAGTCCCTTATATAATGAGAATAGCTCATCCCCCCCCAAGTCTTCTTTTAACTACGAGTTTATTAGGGGGGTCGTTTTGTTGTTAAGTGGAGCAACAACAGCAGGTACTGAAAGAAAGAATGAAGTAGTAATGTACCGTAGGTCACTTCGATGTTAAATGAACTCTCAGAGACCAACATCCTCATTCCTATTGCCTCAGTGACAATCTGTCCAGGAACTGGCCTTGCCACAAAGTGCATAGCAAAGCACAATCCTGAAAACTGATCCCATAACATGGGGTTATAATTTAGAAAATAAAGTTGCCTGCATACCAAAAGCACTGTTTCATCAGTACTGCCTCACTCTCACACCATGTCTTCCACCGTGGACAACAAACTCTCAGATGTCATTTTTCTCTATTCACATAACACCCTTTATTTTAGGATCCTAGACTTGGAAATAAATAACATTTCCTGGTATCCACAATATCAAGAACTCAACTGAAGCCACAGATTTCTTTGGCCTTCTGTGCCTTTTATAGAATGACTGATACAGAAGTTGCCTCTTGCAATCTCACGCCAGTATCTGCACCTCAGCAGATGCAGTTTGCTGTGCTGGGAAAGGGTAAGGGTAATGGAAAGGACCATCTTGTACTCTGTACCCCACAGAAGGGGCATTGAGGCAGACAAACAGTGCACAGCTCTGACTACAGAAGCAAAACACCCATGCACTGAAGTAGAGTGTGTAGTCACCAGTGGGTGCACCCTCCTCATCAGTTATCCAGCTACCAAAGGCAAAGTAAGCTCCAGAACTTTGTACCTGCAGGTGCCTTTGCCTCTCCAGAGCCTCCCAGCCTAGAGGAGACACACTGAGGGACTGGCATGAGCAAGCCACTGCTCTGCAACTGTACCACACTTCAGGAATAAGTCTTCATATCCTGCTCTCCTTTTATTTCTGTAGTTTGGACTAGCCTTGAATCTTCATGTTCCCCTAGGATGTCCTCTGTCCTGGAAATTACTTCTTCCCAGGCACAAGCAAGAATGAGCAGCCTCAGCTGTACAGAATTTGGGGAGGCAGATAGCAGTGCTGCCTCTCTCTAACAGCTCTCACATGCCTCATTCCTCCTTATGCACAAACTTTCGTAACTCCCAGGAGTACCATGCTCAACAGGGGCTACAACCAGGATGGGTGCATCAATTGTCCAGGAGTTATTCAGAGAAAAAAAGTGCTTTTGGTTGGACAACACTTTCCAGTGTATAAAATATGCACACAATTTTTCTGCTACTTCCATTAGAGGATGTTTCTGTAATGTCTTCTTTATGAATGAACACATCTCTCTTAGCCTCCAAATCTACCAGCAAACACAACACTACAAGAGGCTCTTGCAGTGCCTTTGTTTAGGGAACTATCCCCAGTCACTGCTGCAGCTATTCTAGAAGGGGCAGGGATGTCTCAAAAATGTACATCCCTGCTCTGTGAGACCAAGCCAAAATTCCCTGTGGGCGCTCTAAGTTTTTCAGCTTTAAGCATTGTGTACATGCATATCTTTGTCCTCCTGGCCCATTGAGGTGGTTCAGTGGGCATTAGGCATCCAAGCCTTGTGTTTTTCCTAGTGATGGATCCATACACTTCTAGGCTTGGAAGCGGCATTGCGCTAAGCCAGCTCTCTTCCCAGCCTCAATGGGCCCTGTGGTTGTAGACCACATAGCAGAGATTGGGCTAAAAAGGGCTTGCAATCCAGACAAAGCCATGATCAGGTTTCAATAAATGCACTTTTCAACAGATTGATCTAGATGATCATGAATAAGTGATAGGACAGATATAAAGAGACTTAGCTAATGGATACAAGACTGGTGGGGAGGGGGAGTCTCTGACACCCTAGACCCATATGGGAAGGAACGCAACCTCGCTGTTTTTCTGGTTTCAGACTGAAATTAAGTCATACAGCCAGTCCCTGGGTTATATCTGATCAGCAAAACCTGCACCAGCTGCTAGAAGGGAGGGGGGGACAGGCCAGGAGTCCACAGGTAAGAGAGAGACAGAAGCAAGAACAGCTGAGCTGGCAGCAGCCGCTATAGAGCAACTGGGAAGAGGGACAACACCTGCAACAGCAGCAGCAGGGATAACAGAAACAAAAATCTACTTCTTGTAATGCACAAGGATGACCCACTGCAGAGCAAAAAGGGACTGGATTTTGCCCAGGAAGGACCCATGGTTCCCATACAGGAGCCTAGTGAGCCTCAGCAAGCCAGCACAGCTCACAGAGCTGAGCACAGAGCTGCAGCCATGGGTCCTGCTGCTCTGGAGCTGCAGCCCAGGCTGAGCCCATGACTCAGACTAGTTCTGCTAATTAGCAGCCCCATTCCTTGCTAATTAAGGAGCAAAGCCCTCAGTCAGCGAGACACTCTGCAGAAGAGCAGTATCAGGAAAAGGTTGGTGCATTTTTAAATCATCTAAGAGCAGTTTGTCACTTCTGGTCAGTGATGTATGTGCACTGTCTTCCTACCCCTCATACGCCTCCCCCTTCCATCTGTTCTGTTCTTTCCTCCCCCAGTTTGGCTGCTGCACAGCTTCTCTTCTCCCCACTCTTCCAACTTCAGAGATTCCCCCAGGAAATGCCTGGTCCTCAAAGGTAATACTTGATCTTCTTAAAGAAGCAACTACCTGCTACAGCAACCACACCAGCTCTTCACCATGAGAGCTGAAGACCTCCAACTGTTTTCTCATGCTTCAAGGTTGCCCCTTGCCATGGGCCCAAGATGTCCAGGGAGGAGGCAGGTGTGCATCCTTCCAGACTTCACTGCAAGCTCTCTCCAGACTCGGTATAAGATGAGCTGCCCCCTGCGATTCCACTGTGGGCAGTGGAGTCACTGTCCTCCTCAGGTGAAGCTACAATCTAACAGAGTTTGCAATCTAGTCTACAATCTAGATCAAGTTTGCAACCACCTGGGAACTTCTCACCAGCCTCAAAAATGCACACTAAGTTTCAGATCATAAAAGACAGACATTTGCACGCCTTCCCTACAAGCTCTTCCCCACCTAAATCCCCAATTAATTTATCCTCTAGGGCAAGTTGCTCACACTGATAGCTACAGATGTGTATTCCCTGTCTCTAAAAACCCGACACATCACAGCTACAATGGCTTTCCCACAGCCCTGAAAAGAAGGGCATGTGCAAGAGGCCAACCTGGCCATAGAAAACTTTCACTGACCAGCTAGTGGCTCCAAACAGCAAGTGAAGTGCTCACCCTGCCCTGCCCTCAACTTGAATATTGTTTTGGATCACCTCTCCCTCTTGCCACAAAACATATAGCGAGGCACCTTCCCTGCAGCTCCCTCCCTCCCTCAAATGCAGCCAATGGCTTCAAGGCTGAAGTGTGGCTGATGGACAGCTGAGGGACTTTCAAGGGCCACAGAGGAGATCTCAGGGCCTCAGGAAGCCATGAAGATACAGCAGTCTATCAGAGCTCCAGAATCCTGCTGCTGAGCAGCCACTGTGCAATGCATTTTGTAAAGATCTTGGATGAGAGCCCTTGAAACAGTATTTCTTCTGCAATGTTTATTATGCATAATTTGGGATTGCAGCCGTTACCTTCCTGCAGCTTGACACATCCCCGACTTCAATAATTCCCTTCCATGTGAAGTTCTACCATCTACTCACACATTATATGGAAACATACGCTCTTTAATCAGTCTCCTCACTGTGAAGCAGAAAATTCATTTTTCTCACAGTCAAAGATGGAGGAACAGAAGAATCCAATCCACCTTCTCTGTCTCATCCATTTCCTTCTGCTCTTTTGCCATGTCTCCCCCTATTTGTCATTTCACTAATAAAGTATTCCCAGAGTTTTTAAACTCTTTGCATGAGACATTTCCCTGGTGTTTGATCGTCCTCAGTGCCCTTCCCTCAAACACCACATGGAAAGCAAGTGGAGTGCGTCAGAGCTGGGATGCACTGTCCACTGATCTGAAATAAGAGTGAAAGTGGGGAAAAAGGGGAAAACAGCCCATACAAGTAAGAAGGTGGGGAACAGTAAAGACAGTTCACTATTTTATCTTCTAAAATCACTGGGGAAAAGGCATGTGTTAGTAGCAGCATCCAGCTACTGGACTGGGATGGCAGCACTATGAATAACAATGGAGACGTGCAAAAGTTTTTAATAAATATCCCTGTAAAGCACCCCTCTTGCATCACACTGAGATGCTGAAGTGCTTTCCCATATATTAGTGAACAGAAAGGATGTAGACCATTTCAAAAATCAACAGGTCCAAGAGTTACCAGAGATCTGTCCAATAAAGTTTCTCATTTTTGGTATGAGATACTCATTTTTGATAAGCCTGGAAATGCTGAGGAATTTCCAAGAGACTGGCAGGGTCAGAGCCTAAATGAAAGCAACAGCAGGATGATCCCAAGTAACCATGGGTTGCTTAGTCTGACAATCCCAGGAAAATACAGAGTTTTTGCCTTCAGCGTTTCCAACTTAAAAATACTCTAGCTTTAATCACTGTCCAGTGCCAGTCAACATGTGGAAAGAAGTCTAGTCAAAAAGATTTCTTTGTTCCTTGCATCCAAGCATAAGAGATTAATTGGACAGGAATATATTCTCCTGGCATTGATCATCTAGAACACAGCATTCTGATAAAAGACAACCCTTGAGGACCAAACAGCAGCAAAGGGATCTCAAAACAGTTGTTATGAATGGTGAAAATCCTGACTGAGGGAGTTTCTAACAAAACTCTGCAGACTTTTTTGTATTCCCATCAAGGACCTAAAATCAAAAATAGTGCTGACTACTAGCAGATGCCAACATCTGGTAGATCAGTAAGTATGCAGGAGACTAAGACCATCAGAGCAGTGTGGATTCCACAGCCTGCTTGTTTGAACAAAATGGGATTAAAATACAGCCAAAGTGAGAGGTCAGCTTCAGGAGAGAAGGAATGCAAGGAGCACTTCAAACAAAGGAATGTCTTCTGGAAAGCCACAGACCTAAAGAGGATTGTGAATTGCCAAAGAGAAACTCCCAGGACATTTGGTTGCAGCAAAAGCTGATGCATGTCTGGGATGTATAAACAGGAGTAAGGAAGTTCACCGTTTTGAGGTGTGAGAGAGAAGCCTTCCAGAGAAAATTAAAAAAAAAACAAGTCTTTTTGCTATTCAGAAATATCCCTTGTAATGAAAAAGTACTTGTGAAAATGTTAATGTCATTATGTAGATTTGCCAGAGCTAGGGCTGCCCTATCTAGCCCAGACACTGATAGCAGGGGGATCAAAGCAGCACGTAGCCCAGCATGGGCTGCAAACCTCACCTAGGTCCCCACATACTCAGCTAGTTACCTGAACCCTGCTGTGAGGACACCACTGCCAGCAGTACCAAGACCATTGCTCTGATACCTTCTGCCTCACCTTTGCCGGCCACTTGGTTCTGGAGAACAATTTCTTGCATACAGAGAAGTTATCTGGGATGAAACAACTCTTCATGAAGCAGAAGAAAAGTAGGACCCAAAAATGTATGGAGCTGCCAGACACTTCAGAAACGAAGTGGGATTTATTTTAGAACAAGGTTGTGTAACCACTTGAAGAAACTGCAAAAAGCGGGGGATGCTCCGGAAGTAAGAAGCTTTTCCAGAACGTGTGATTCAGCCAAATCTTAACGATTGGCTCAATATGCAGGTGGCGGAAATAAGCGGGACTAATACACAGCCCTGGTCCTAACCCTAGTTTCCACCTTCCCATCAAATAAACTGATCGCTGTATCTGTGAGAGGCCCTATTGCTGGTTCAGTTGCTATGATAATTATTGCATTCATAATGACAGGACCCAAGAGTCCCACAGACGCTGTGCCAAGCAGAGCAGGGCAGACAGACCTTCTGTAGGTGTTTTTCCTGGGACTCAGCTCTACAGAACTGCTGAACTGTGTGTAAGCTCCGGTGGAAATGCAGAGACAGAACTGCAAAGCTTGGGGTAACTGGAGGATAACCAGGAAACCCAGAAGTTTCAGTCTTAATGATCACATTTAAATAGCTCGCACATTCTCCTTAAAGCAAAGCAAAATAGGAAATAAGAAATTGCGAAACATTTGTGATTATTATGTTTAAAAAAAAAAAAGTGAGGCAAGAAGTGAAACCAGAGAGGTGCAAGGTGGTTTTGGAGGCAGCGATGGGGCAGCTGCAGACTGGCCCTGGGTGGACTGGCTCCCTTCACAGGGGGGCTCCCATCCAGCCCCTGTGCCAGCCCACCCTTGTGCTGCTGATAGGATCTGACAAGTTCACTGCTCACACAGCCTGGCTCCAGATGAATGCCCTAAGGAGGGAGCTAACAGAACTCCAGCTCTTCTGCCAGACGTTTCTTCACGTCACCTTTGGCGCGAGAGCTTTCTTCCCTGCAGTTGCTGCTCCAGAGCAGGGCAGCTGGGCCCTTTTGCCCTACATGTGCCTCTTTATCTCTCTGAATGGTTTTGGGGAGATGCAGCTGGAATGGAGGATCCTGCACATAGGAACATCCATGCTACACCAGCCCCATGCATACCTTCAAGAACAGCGGTACTTCTCTTCAGCTGAACTACACAGACTACTTAAACAGAGGGGGCTTGCTCTGGTTGGTATTGACTCAGTGAACATTACATACACAGCATGGATGTAAGAGTCAGCGCTTCTCTTTCTCTTCCCAATCTCTCCAGACCCTCTTTTCTAAGAGCTCTCAATAAACTCACTAAACTAAGAGGAGATTGTCAGGGAAAGTCAACAAAGCATGTTCCTCACAGGGGCAGAATGAGGCTCCTTCACAGAGTAGCCCCACTGCTGAAGACAATGATGCTCTATCTACTGTTTCTTTCCAAGACTGTTTTCCTAAGCCAAGGGTTATTAACACACAGGCACTCAGCTCACTATTATCTGGAAAGACAGCACATCACTCATGGTCAGCGTCATCCAAGTCAGCCGAACCATTTCCCTCACCTCAGACAGCATTCTCCACAACATCCAGCCACGCTCCTCTCGCACAGGAACTCCACCTTCTCCCAAGTGCAGGGAGTGTGGGGTGGGCAAACCAAGATGTTGAGAAATCCAATCCAGGACGCCATGTACAAGCCCTCCCCACCCAGGACAAGCTGGGCTCCCTGGGGACACTGATCTCTGAATGATACAGCCAGGCAGCTTCAACCTAGAGCTCAAAGCTGGTGAGAATCACATGTGCAACCAAAAATCAGACCAGTCCTGTGCCTATGAATAAGGCAGGCTCCACACTGCAGAGATGCATTCACAGACAAGTCCCTTCGGCTCTTCTCCTTACCCATGTACTGTCTGCAAATGTTTACATGCATTGGCCAGGAGTAAGGAGCCATCAGACTCCTGGAAGACAACGTGCACAGCTTAATATCACGTGGTCAGCAAAGGGCCACACTCTGCAGACCAACTGATGGCTTTGTGGAGTAGTCAGACACTTCCCAGTTGCACCAAGTAGTCAGCACACCCTTGCAGCAGACAGGGGAAAGCTGACAGAGCAAAAGAGACCTGGCACAGCTGCTTGTTCTCTACCTCAGTTTTGGGCCAAGAAAGCAGTTCAGATGCATACACAGTGGCAACTCAGGTAGCCCTTGTACTCCTCGGACTTGACCCTGAGACTCCCTGCTGGTCTATATGTGTCCCTGGGAGAAGTGGCTCCTCTCCCCACCTCCATGGTAGATGTCCCAAGCCACAAAGAAGACAGGCTGTAGCCAGGGGAGGATGGGGTATAGTAAGTGAAGACCAGGCCATCTGTAGAGAGGACCGCTCAGACCACCACAGCCTTGCAGAACATGAGCACAGGATCCCTCCTGCCATTCTCATCCTATGTCAGAAAGCTTAAAGACTTTGGAGGATTTATTTTACAACACAGATTAAAAGTGTTGCATTTCACTGAAAGAGCAATGAGGAAAACTATTTAAAGCTTAAAACACCAGGATTCCTAGGCCAGTGGCACATGAGCAGAAGAACGGCATCTGTGACTTCACTGTATGATGCTGCTTAGGGCAGGCTCACCAGGTGACCGTGCTAGCTGGTCACTCCAACTGGAGAGCAGAGAGGGATGGGATGGGATGGGATGGGATGGGATGGGATGGGATGGGATGGGAGAAGTGTCCTCTTTAACCTTGGTCACGACATTCCTGATCCTCGGGGGGGAATTGGAGAGCGAGTCACATCCTCTGTGTCACCCGACATCCTGCCCACACTCCAGAAACAAAAGGAAACTATCATCTGTCACCATGCCACAGCCCTGGCCTCCAGAGCCCCTCCTCCCTGTCTGGGCACAGGACTCACTGCAGCAGACAAGAAAAGAGACAGCAAAGCACACACACCGTCTCAGCTCCTCCCCTCATACCTGGCTGGAGCAAAGGCATCATCCGTCACATCTCTGAGCCATCCTGCAAAGCAGCCTCAGATGGCAGAGGCACACATCTTTGTACTGTACCACTTGCTGAGGACGAAGGCTTTCTAATCTGGCCCACCTGGGACACTGCAGGGGAAGAGCAGCAGCAGCACACACCCCACTAGCTTGACAACCCTGGGGTCAACAGTCAGAGGACACAACACATGGGAAGCCCTTCAGCAGTGTCAAGCTGGCACAGTCAGTCAAAACTATTTCCCCCTTGGCAAAGCCAGAATGATGAGTTAGTCGAACCCATCACTAAGACACCTCCAGATAAACTTCAAAGAATAGGAACTCCTTTGGTCTCCAGCTTGCTGAGGGAGGAACCAGGGAAGGCAGGAAGACCCAAGGCATGTCCACCTAACCCCAGACACTGACTACATCACTGAGTGTGGTATCTAAATGCTGCAAGTACAGCATGGGAGCCTGCTAAGACTAACAACATGCTGGGGTTTAAGCTAGTTGTTCTAAGGGATGACATGCATCCCATGGGACAAGTTTGGCTTCTGCTGCAGCAGAAAGAGGTGGAGCAACTCTTCTTGTCAGGCGTTGCCCTCCCACCAAGCACCCCCCATGGAGAAGGAGGAAGAGTGTCTGGGGTGCAGCAAATGCCAAACATTCCCGCTCCAGGGAAGCCAAGTTCCCTCTCTCCCACCCCCACCGCCTTTCCTGCAAAGCAAAGCTTGATGCTTTCCCACGCATGCTTGCCCTGGCTCTCTAACCTTGGCCATCTTGCTTCACCAGGGTTTGAGCTCACGATTTACAAGAGATGTATGACTCCTTGAGAGTCTCTGGCTTCAGGACTGCCTCTCAGCCCTTCCCTGGAAATCCCTGATTCTCAACAGCAGAATCACGCCTGGGCAAGTGGAGCTGGACAAAGCAGGCACTTCTCTGCTGGGCGCAGCTTGCTGAGACACACACCTCTGGGCATCCACTCTCCCACCTCCCATTCCCATCAGACGCTTCAGGCTCCTCTGTGGCTACTCCTGTTTCAAGAGTCCAGAAGGTTACTCGTAACTGAGGGGTGGGCATAAAAGGTCTGGTGAAAAGGCCCGTTGGGAAATCCTGGCCTCCATTTGATTAGATACAGGCGGCCCAGGCTTCCAGTAGCAGCAGGTTAATCAGTTAATGGCTGGAAGGATCCCCGGCGATGTGCTGCGCATGCCGCGGGGCAGCCCCAGCCGCACAGCCCCCCGGGCAGCCACTCCTCCCTCGCCAGACCGATCTGGGAAAACATCTGTTCTGATAAAGAACGCGCTTCACCGGGGAGGGGGCAGGCCCGGGCCCATCAGCTGCTCCAGCTCACTGTCTAGGGGCTGCTCCAGGCCGCTGCCGGTCCCCCCGCCCTCAACCAGGACACGGCAAGGGCCAGACACTGGGGTTAATGGCTTGGAAACCAACCGGGGGTTGGAGGGGGGTGGGTGACTGATGCCCCTGGCTGCAAACAGGAGGCTTTCAGAGCTCAGCCACAGCGCCTGCTGTGCCCACTGCCAGTGCAATGGGTACCCACTGTCACTCATGGGGCCAGCAAGGGCTGCCCCAGCCTTACACAGACCTACTCCTCACAACCAAAGGCAGCACCAGGCTGGGCTGGAAACCTGTCTTCGTTCAGGGCACCGGACCACGTGCATTCAGGTTGCCCATCCCTTTTGCCCGCGGGCAGAGCAATGCCCCAGATGGCTGCTGTAAGGGCCCACTGCAGGCACACATGGGACCAGAGCCCAGGTCTAACAGGTACAAGCCTGGCTTCTGAGGAGCTCGTTCTGCCCGCCAGCGTGAAGGTGACTGGGCAGAGGCACCGAGGAGGCAGGGGAGCGAGTCGGACGCTCCCTCCCGTCGCACGCTTCCCGGCTCCTCACCGGCCCGGCTCTGGCCCGGTGCCACGTGCGGGGAGCCAAGCTGTTACATGCACACAGGCAGCAGCGGGCTCTGGACCCTTAAGTCGCTCCGGGGGATTAGAGCAGCATGCGAGCCGTCTCTGGGCAGCCATGACTATTATCATGCGACAAATCCTCTCCTTCCTCCTGCGAGCAGCCTGAATCGCTGGAACCGCACATCACTCGGGCTCTGGCTCCCGTAACCCGTTCGTTTCCTCAGAAGGGCTGCCCGCCGTCGCGCTGGACTTGGCGAGCGCTCGGGAACAAGAGCAGCCGCGCGTCAGCGCTCAAGAAAAAGTGCAACCGGGACTGCCCAGGCGAGGGGACGGCGGGGCCCCGGCGAGACCCCCGGCATCCCGCGCACCCGGCCCGGGGAAGCGCCCGGCGGCCTGGAGCCCGGACGCGGCACCCCGATGCTCGTGCCACCCGGGACCCGACCCCGCCGCCCGGCCTCCGCCCGGCTCCCTCCGCCTTCCCCAGCGCCCCGGGCAGGGGCGAGCAGGCGGGCAGCCCCGCCGCCCGCGTGTCCCCCGTCCCCGCCGCTGCCCACCTGGCGGAGAGAGGCGTCCATCGGCGGTGCCGCCCCGCTCGGAGCGCTGCCGGCCGGCTCTCAGCGCCGCATCCCCGCGGCCGGGCAGCCACGGCTCGCCCGCCTCGCTGGCTCCGCCTCGCCGGCCGCGGGCAGCGGGGAGCGGCTGGGCCGCCCAGCTCCGCTCCGCCCCGGAGCATTCAGGAGCAGGGGAGGTGGTCACGCCGGCTGGGGAGGAGCCGGCATCTCGAGAAGGAGACGTTGGAAAGGGTTTGGGGTGAGCCCGAGCGGCCAGTGCCCTCCGCGGATATGCAGCGGGGACCACCTTGGTACAGCCAGCGCAGCCAAGGGCGGGCTTTGGAAGGGCAACTGATGTCATCTGGAAGAGCAAACATTTTGGGTTCGGAGTCCCTTCGGCAGGTCATCATAGCACGATGTAGTGAGAGGCAGTTAGGTAGCTCTGATAGAGCTTCAAAGTTACGTCCCTGAGATCTGGAACAACTGGCATAGAGAAAGAGACTGAGTGAAGTTTGTCAAGAAAGCGGGGCCGGATCATAGTCCACGAGTGCCTACACTGTGCGGGTGTTCCTTGCAGGAAGAAAATATTTCTTGATTCTGAAAGAAAGGAGATCTAATGGAGGGGGGGACAACACAAGGTTTTGGGGTTATTATTTATTTGAATAATGTGCTTTTTTTAACTACTTAAACACAGAGAGGATTCTGAGGGAGATGGCAATATCTTGTCCAACCTCTTGCACAAGAGAGTGTCACACCTAGACCACCATCTAACCTGTGATGAACACACCCACCAGCCTCTTCCACCTTCACTATCTAGACCAATTGTTAAGGTTTCCTAATACATGAGTCACTGTCAGTGTGTCCTTCCATTTTGATACTAAATAACTGAGAGCTACCCTGGGCATATGTATCCAGCCTAATCTGTATTTGTGCTAGATTAGCCTAATCTACACCACTTTCCCTACTTTATGAAAATATCAAGCAAGACGGCACCAGAAGCCTAACATCTAATACTTTTATCCGCAAGGCCAATTACCCTGTTAGTGAAGAGGATTAGATCAACTCAACAGCGATGTGTCCTTGACAGTCCTCTCTGCAGCCACACATTTGTCATTAGGCTTTTGCTGCCACAGCCAGCCTTCTACCTGCAGGAGGGCTCTTCCTCCTCCACTACTGCTACTTCTGCAGACCATTCTGGCTGTTCATTCTCTCTCTCTGGGCAGTCACCAGGGGACCATGGAGCTCCTCAGAGCCATGGGAAAGTCGAGGAGCACACCTCTCCTTTACCTCTTCTGCTTGCCTGCCCATGGTCTCCACCAGCAGGAATTTCCCGCACCAGATGTCCCCTCCCAGACTTCTCTATCGGAGGAACTCTGGCTGTGATTCCTGTCATCCAGGGCTGGGTTGCCCAACAAGGCATGACCCGATCAGCTGTATGTGAAGGGAGATCTGACAATGAAGTGGCAATGGCAAGCTAGCAGAAAGCCTATTCCCAGCAAATCCAAATGCACTCATAAATTCTCAACCTTACCCTGGTTTCCCAGGCCAGGGTCCTTGTGAGCTCCCTTTCCCATTCATCAGCTCCCAGACACACGCCATCGAAAAAAATTACCACACCCACCATGGAAAATTTTCGAAGCCTGTAACTGCTGCAGTTCTCAGCACAGTGCTGGTAGTGAAGCACATGTATTTCTGGGCTGTAACGGAGAAGTCGCTGTTCCAGCCTGACAGACCTCCCAGCAGCTCTGAGCCTGGGGGCTAACACTACTTGGAAAAACCAGGGAGAAATAAGGAACCAACCTTTCGAAGGACAAGGTTTTTGGTATTAAACTTCTGTTGAGTGACACTTTCTAAGAGGGAAGCAGAAGTCTAAGAGGGAAGCAGTGGGTGGCTTGGCCTGGTCCTTAGAACAAAGTATCTTTCCAAACTATCCAGGCAGTAACTGCTGGATTTCCCGAATATAACAGCAGTGACTAATGCTGTGACCCCTGTGCTCTGTCAGCCTAGTAGTAGGAAAAGTGGCAAGAATCTTGATAAGAAACGTATGCCTGATATTTGCTCTTTTCTGTTACAAGATTAAATTGTTAGTCCTACATTCATATCACCCAGCTGGAAACAGTGATGTCTGAATTGTCTCCTGACTCTATTTAGGTGCTTGCTGCTAGGAAGGGTGGCTATAACCACCTTCTTTGCAGAGCCTTGATAAGCAGGTAAGTGCTGACTTGCCATTGCTGACCACCTGGATGCTGCCACCACCACGTCTCTGGTGCCTCACCTCTGCCATGCCAGCAGCTTCAGGGCTGGCTGCCACATCAGCGACACAATGAACACAAAGCAGTCAATGAGGTTAGGCATGGACCCTACCACACAGGACGAGCCCAGGACCCATCTCCAGCCTGTCAGCCTCTTCCCCACCTCAGGGCTGCCTCCTGCCCTGAGCCTGGCACAGCAGCAGTGCCCGTGTGTTTGGCAGCAATGCCAGCAACCCAGCGAGCTCCCAGCCCTCCTGTCAGCCCAGCTGCGGGTGGCACAGGAACCAGGGTGCCATAGCTGTTCTCTGCTTATCAGCAGAGAGCTGGGCTCTGTCAGAGGAGGGACAGGGCAGCTGGGTGCCAGGGATCTGGGCAATGAGCTATTCCTGCATGCGTGAAAGGAGCAGCCCTGTGGTGCTGCAGGCAGCAGAGCCCCGCACCCAGCCGTGGCGGCAGCAGACAGTGAGTCAGCTTCCTGCTGGGCTTTCCACACCAAGGGAAGGTCGGCAGAGGACTGGCAGGAACAAGCCGAGGCAGGAATTCCTCCTGGACACCAGACAACATCCTAATTTCCTCCTCTGCCACGGGTCTGGCACACGGCTGGGATGGGCAGGCCAGTGTGCCCCTGCGGCAGGCAGTGAGCATCTGCCAGTCTTGCTCTCCCATCCCCTGCCAGGGAACGAGCTGTGACACCTTGGCTGCAGGCGTCACCTCCCCAGTGGCTCCTCAGAGCCATTCTTGTAGGGTGGGGAACTGAGCTTCTCTGCCATCATCTCTGGGATGATCTCACTCCAAAGAGGCAGTAGCAGAAGAAGGATACTTTGGACCCAGCTGGGGGCATGGGGAGGCACGGATACAGGACGAGGGCACCTGTGCTCTGCCATGAATCGCCACCACCTCAGCCCCTGCCACTTGGCCCTGCTGCTTTGTCAGGGCCACCAAATCCCCCTCTGCCCAAAGCACAGGGCAGCCAGGAGAGGGTACTCTAAAGGGGGAGAACTACTGAGAAACAGTGGCCAAAAATCAAGTGTGTGCCCTTGCAGGAGTGGCCTGACCCTGGCAAAGGACTACACACTGAGGCACTCTCAGACACAGACTGCACACATGTGAGGGAAGGAGATAAACAGCAGGGCATGCTCTGACCCCACAGCTCTGGCCCTCTCCCCACTCCAGTTTCACAATTGCTTGAAATCAGCTTAAAAATCAACTTGTGAAAAGGCAGTTCCTCCCTTCTCTTGTTCCCAGCCTGTGGGGAGCCTGGCCACAGCTTAGACCTGGGCAGGGTCTGTCCAGGCCAGCTCAGGCTCAGACTGCCCCCACTCAGCACAAAACTGCAGACCTCTCCTCCTGCCCTGCTGCTTGCAAACCAGTCTCATCCCCTGTAAGGTGAGGATGGTGGCAATAAAAGCCTTGCCAAAGCTCTCCCTGCCCGGGGCTGCTGTGGGGCTCTGTGGCAGGAATTAGCCCAGGCTCCTTGGGGACAGGATCGTATTTGTACCAGATGTGTTCCTGCTCGAGAGGAATGTGATTAAGGCTGCCTGGAGAGGCTTTCACAGGGTCACACCAAGCACTGTGGCACCTGCCTCCCTGGAGAGGAGGACTGTTGTGGGGGAGCCCTGCTTGCAAGGGAAGTCAGTGTAGGGTGGGGTGTGTTTATCTGTCTTGGGCACCCTGCTGGCTCCTGTCTCACTTCAGACACCATCAACAGCAAGCCCGTCTCACTGCAATACAAAGGACTGCCTTTGCACACTACAACCCTCCGCCAAGGGTAGCTGCACCCTTGCTTAGTCTGACTTTGGTGGGAGAAGCTTTTTATCCCACCCAAGCACAAGAATGCCCCCCAGGGCTTCCCCTTCTCCACAGATCAGGAAAACAGAACATCTTCTTCATTTTCATCCCTGAGCACAAGAAGGGAGAGCTGGAGCAGGTGAAATGCTGGGTGGATGCTGGGAACAGCCAGCCCCCTGTCACTGTGTGCCACCCATTGGCCTCTGAAGCATCCTCCTGAGCTGTGTCACTCGGGCCAGCACTAGTTTCTGACTTTCTACCAGCCCTGTCTTCGCTTGGCTGTGCCAGACGGACCAAACTCATGTTCAGGTATCTCCAGCTTTCTCTGCAGATAGGAGGCCCAGTCTTGTTCCCCCAGACCAACCCTTCCTTCCATTCCCTGCCACATTCCAGGCCACACATCCAGCTCCCAGCAGCAAAGAGCTGAGGTTCCCTGCCACTACTCCCTTCACGCTGATGCAGGTTTGCTTGGGGCCAAAACATAACTGATTGTGGCTTTTACACCTTGGTATGAGAAATGCAGTCCTGGCGGCGAGATTGCTGAATAAGAGAGCCGAGCTGCACAAGGCTATAATTACAGTAGGAACATGAGGAGATGAGGCCAGCCAAGCACATCCACCTAATTTCCTCTCCTATTAAGCCTGCCCTGCTTTTGCTTGACCCAGACCAAGCCTTGCTATTAATGGGTGATGCTGTGAAGGTCACAGATGGCTCTGTTACAAACGGCCTTGCAGATTCTGCTCAACTGAGTGTATAAGTGGGGCTTACTCACAGATACCATTACTGAAGGATTCGTGCTGTAGAAAGTGTGTCAGCCAGCTGTGGTGCAGGCATTTCCCAGACTGGGCTGTTTTACCACACATGGGTAGCTCTCTGTCTCAGGCTGCGCAATAAACCCAGCGAGTGAGGAGGTTAAATGGTGTCATATCACTGCCCCTGATCACGGCCAAGCTCTGCTGATGAGTGCTGGTTGCCAAAGCTCAGTACATTTCCTCTTTCTGATATTGCCTGTGCAGCTTCAGCCTGCAAAATCATTACTGTGTTAAAGGAGAGAGCTCTTCCCCTCACTGTGCACCTACAGCCAAACCAGTGTCAGTCCCTGCCCTGTTTTGGTGTATGTGTCCCTTAGATGTCCCCAGAAGGCAACCTGAAATGCTGGGCTACTGGTTTAGAAAACTCAGGTGGCAGGTGAGGATTCACTAACACCTCCTGTCTGCCAGAGCATTCAGTTTAGAGTTGTATTTCAGGGATGAAAAGCGAGTGCAGCCCCAGTTCAGAGCAGCAGGAACTGGCCCCAGCACCTGGCCATCTGTCCTTGCTGAGGATGAGAGCCTGTCACAGCAGGAGCCGTTCGCTCTCCACCCTCTCCCACCCCAGTGACTTTGCTGTACCCTGCATGCTGGAGGCGGGGGTCATCCTCCAGGGACATGGGACTGATAGATGAAGTCATCCAGCTGGACTCCTGCAGCAGAGACAATAAGGTCCCCCCTCTCAGCAGAAGTCACAAGAGGAGGATCACCCTCTGTGCTGCTCAGTGGCAAGGTCACGTCTGGCAGCCTGTGGCCCGGCAATGTGTCAGGAGCACTGGGGGATGCTGTGAAGTGCTGGTGCTCAGCACTTCTCCTTGATACAGCTCCTGCGTGGCACCCTCTGAGTGAGGCTGGACACCCATGGGTGCCAGCTCACCTCCCTGCTGCTCCCTACAGGGAAGAACCTATGGCAGACACATTTCAGAGCTCAGGCTGAGCCTTCCGCATCCTGACCTTACAGCAGCAATGCCCCTCTCTGCAAGGGAGCTCACGTGAGCCATCGCTGCACTGCAAGATACAGAGGTTTGTGAGTAGGTGCGCTCCCACCAAGTGTGCACCCAGACAGAGTAACCTTGCACAGGCACGGAAGAAGTGTCCCGGTGCTGTGCCCATTGGATCACTCCCAGGCGAGGGCCCCTGGGATGCTGGTGCCAGGCAGGAGGGCTGGGCACCATACCGGTCAGCTCTCTGAGCAGGCAGCACTTGCTGACTGAGCATGCTGAAACACTATGGTCAAGGGTCCCACTCCCATGGGCAGTCAGGTGGAGGTGGAAGGGGAAATGTTGAGGTCAGACCCCTGTTCCTTGGATGCTGTCCCTGTCAGAGGTTTCTAACAGAGGATTTATTCCCATTTGCCCTCCTCACTCCTTTGAGAGACTATTTACTTCCCCCAAGACTCCCTTTGGGGAGAAGTCCCAGCACAGTCAACTTGGAGATCTGGAAGGCTGAAGAGCCTTGCAAGGACGATGCACTGGGAAGGACAGGGCAGGGGCAAAAGGTAGCAGGCAGGCAGCAAACCGCCCAAGATAGAGGACCCTCTCTCTTGCCAAGGCCAGACAAGCCTCTGGGACAAATTCAGGGCCATGACCAGGAGTACTCACTTGTACTGAAGAAATGTGCTCTCCATGCCCATGCCCAGGATTTGGGCATCCCTGAGAGAGAAGTGTCCATTGTGAAGACCTGTGTGAGAGCGAGGGGATGGAAGGAGCTGCATCTCTGCCCTGCAGCTCTGTGGCAATGCCTGTGGGGCTGGCAACCAGCTCCAGGAAAGGCTGGCTCTGGCATGAGGGACAGGTCTGAACCTGCTGTTCCCATGGGGAGGAACATTTGTGTCCATGCCCGAGGAGGGCAGGTTCCTCCCCTGGCAGGCAGCAGAGCCCAGCTCAGCCTTTTCTCCTCTCCCTGGTGCCTCTCCTGGGGCTGGTGAGTCCCTTCTTTTTAGTGATGCTGAGGGGAAGTGGATGGAGGGCAGAAAGGGGCAGAGAGCGTGGGGCTAGAGCCACAGCAGGGATGCGTGGGGTCACCAGTGTTTGGCAGTACTCACTGTGGTCCTCAGCCTCTTGAAATAGTGAGATGGACCTCAGCACCCATGAGCTGGGGCTGCACTTTAGCTGGTCTCTGGGGCTTCATGTGCAGGCATCATCCCCCTCAGCATCAGCTCTGCTGTCCCCAGACTGGTGCAATTCACATTTAAACAAGCCCCCTGTCAGACACTTGTTGGGGCAGGTGAATGCCTACGAAGTTGCTCTCGCTCCCTCCAGCCCACAGTGAGAGGAATGTGCAGTGCTGCCACCTCCTGCCATTGTCACCCGTGCCCCCCCAAGTGCAGAGCTTGCAACCCCCTCCACATGGGGAAGAGGAAAAAGAAATTTTAAATTTATTTTAATTAAGTTAGAATGCCTGAAATACAGGCACCAAAGCCCAGGCAAGGACTTTGAGATATACAGGGCAAAGGGGAAACTTTGTCAGCGGTGTTGATTCACAGTTTTGTCATGGAGATGGTCTTAGACAGCCACTTCCTTCATGGGTGCCAGTGATATCTCACAACAGAAATGTGCCAGCCCCTCCTGGCTGCAGAGAATAAAAATAGCTGGAGAAGATAGCTTATGTGTACTTGAACCATGGTGGCAGACACAGAAACCCAAATACTTTCCCTAACCACACAATGGTTTAAAATAATAGAGCTGATAGTTTGGGGAACAGACCTCCTGTTTTTAGTACTCCAGACAGGCAAGGGTGGCTGCTTACTTTTGTAAAGATAAACCTGTTCTCAAACACTAAAAAGGTGGGAGAAACTGTGGGTCAGAGCACAGTCCTGGTCTGGTGCAACCAAGTCCCCTTTCAGGGAGCAGGAGGACACTTGCCCCATCCCAGAGCATCTCCTAGGCGGCTGGGGGGCTGTGGGCACCCAGGGTTTTCTCCTCCCACTCTCAGCCGCATCCTCTGGGGCATCTGCAGGCAGCCTCTCTGCTCCTCTCCCTGCACTGCAGTGGCATTTTGCAGTTCAGCATGTTCCTGGTATAGCAATACCCAACAGCCTCTCCCTCCTCCTCTGGTCCCACAGAAGTGGCAGTACCCCACTGAGCTCACTCCTTGCAGCTTACTCACTCCTAGCAGCCCAGCCCATCCCTGTTGCCCTCCTCCCCAGCTACCTGTTGTCTCCTTTCCAGCAGAGCAACTGGGACCAACTCATCTGACCTGGACAGATGTTCCATCCTTCATTCCTTCCTTGGTAGCACCGGCTGCTGGCTGAGGCCACGTGCATAACCCAAACCAGAGCCCCTGCAGCAATTCTGCCTGCACCAGCTCTGGCATCGCATCCTGGTGTAGTGCGTTTTCCAGCGTGTCTAGGGACCAGGACTGTGTGGGTGAGCTGTGATCCTGGCTGCCTCCTCTCCGTCACTGTGGCCACCCATGGAAGCTCTCTACTCTGCCCTTGAAGAGGAGATCAGTGCCTTCATGAAGCATGTGCAGCAGTGCCAGCAAAGCTTCGACCTGCACAGCCTCTACAATGTGCTGCTGCTGGTGCTGCCATGGAGCCCCTCGGGGCAGGTGGAAAGCTGGGAGCATCTGCAGAGGCTTGCCCAGTGCAGGCTCAGCTCACCCAGCCCTGATGTGGCCAGCTATGTGAGCTGGCTGGCCTCCTATCTGCAGCACCTGAGCACGCTGAAGGAGACGTTTGATGCCAGGGTGGTGGTCCCACTCTGTGAGAACTTGTACATGCACGAGGAGTCAGCTGCACACCCCACCCAGCAGTCCCTGCCATCATCCATCCCATGCCTGGCTTCACAGCTCTTCGCCCACCGGCGTAACTGGGGGCTGCTGCTGCATGGGGGGCCCCTCAGTGAGCAAGTCTTCAGCCCCCAGAGCCTATGTGACCTGCGTGGCTTTGCTGGCATCAGGCCCTTTGTGAAGGTCTTGCGGCTGGTCCCCGATGTCTTTTACCAGAGCTTGGCCACAGCAGAGCTTGCCCGGCAGTGGGTCCATCTCCACCGCAGCAGGTACAGACTCTCCCTGCCACCGTCACCGTCACCGTCACCGTCACCATCACCATCACCATCACCGCCACAGCAGCCACCAGCGCAAGGCAGAGCAGGGCTGGCTCCCAGCACTGTGCAGGCCCCAGGACGTGGCAGGGCCCCCCAGCAGCCTGTCCCTCTCCTGGGCTTGCCCAACCTTTCAGCCCCACTGCGGCCCTGGGGCACAGGCAGCAGTGCTGGGGTGCTGCGAGCCCAGCTGCGGGAGAGCCGGGAGGAGCTGCTGGCCCTGCTGCACCGCGGGGAGCGGGCGGCCGCCCTGTGTGCCCAGGCCCATCACGTCGCCCAGCGCATCCGTGTCCTGCGCCTGCGGCAGCAGGGTGAGGGGATGGAGCTGGCCCGGTCCCGGCAGAGCCTGGCTGGGGGTAGGGGAGGTTGCTGGCACCAAGCTGCCCTGGCTGAGGAGCTGCAGAAGAGTCTGGAGCTGGAGGAGTATCACCACAGGATCCTGGAGGCCGACTGGCTGCTGGAGCTGGAGGTCAGGCCCATCCTCATCCGGAGGATTGATACGGTAAGGGCCACACGCTGACTCTGCTTGTGCACAGGGCAGGGGAGCTGCATGGAAAGGGCTGGACATCCGGTGGAGACAAGGATCTTGGGGGACTGGGTAGAGCCATAACCTCTCCAGTCCAAACTGATGGCCTGTTGGGCAGTCCTGGGCATTCAGGTGTGAGGAAGGAGAGCCATGGAGTGGAGAATGGGAGAGGGGATGGGAAAGGCAGTGTTTCTTAATGTGGTGGAGCGGCCTGCAGGAAACATTCATGGATGTTCCCATCCATCCCACCTGGATGCTCAGGAGCTGTGCACTCATGCTGCCTCCTCTCTCACAGGTTCAGCAGCGCTGCCAGGACCTGGAGAAGATGCTGCAAGGTCAGGCACTGCCCTCCCCACAGTGGGCCCAGCTCAGAAGCAGAACAGCCACCAACCCTGTACACCGGTGGGCTCAGCCCTCTGCCACCTACCCCATGGCAGCATCCAGCCCCAGGAGCAGCTACCAACCATGACCACAGGAGGTGGGACCACCAACTACTCCCAGCAGCAGTACCCCAGGAGAGCACAAGTGGAGGACATTCAACCCATCACTACGTGGCCTGTGGGCAACCAGCAGCTCATGGACACCTGGCTCAGCTCCTGCCTGGGAAGAAAATGTGGAAGAAACATGCGTTTAATGAGATGTTTCCTCCACGCTCAGCCCATGACCCTGCTGCTCTGCATGTGGCTGACTAAGGAGGTGGGCACCAAGTGCTGCTGAGCATACAGACACACACATGCATGTGCATATGGATGCAAGCAGGGATGGTCAAACATGGGGCTCAGCCTCCTGTTTCCAGCAGTCAGCATAGGAGCTCTACAGTGACCAGCCCGGTTGGTGGAGCACCCACCCCTGTGCCGATAGTGTGTGACAAGGTGACAGTCTCCACCCCATCCAGGGCTTGCTTCCTCACTGCTTGCTCTTGTGGGCAAGAAACAGTTTTGTGCCAGAGAATTTCAACCAGTTCGTTGCCAATTAACAAACAAAAGTGGAGAGTCAGACACAGTTCCTGTGAAGAGTTTATTGGTGTAGCTGTTTCCACTACAGTCAGAGTCACAATGCACAGCAACAACAGGCCTCCTACACTACACAGGGAGGACAGGACACACATGGCCACAAACACAGAGACACTCGTCTCTCTGCCCTGGGCCCTGTGGGGGGGCCAGGCTGTGAGTCAGGAACCTGCCATGGGGGGAAGTTTCTCCCTCTGGAAGGAGATTTTTGCAGCCTCCCAGGGAAGGCATCGGACCCTCCTGGTAATGAAGCATGACCATCTCTCACAGGAGCCAGGCTGGTAAGTGGGAACCAGGGCAGCAGCTTGTCCAAATCCAGTAATGAAGGAGGCATCCCAGTCTCCTCCACAAGGCCACTCCGGCTCCAATCATCAGGGAGAGGCTGGGGTGGCTGTCTCCTCTGGCACTACTCTCAGAGCTGCTGTGAGCAGCAAGGGCACTGTTAGCACTTTCTGAGGCAGCTCTGAGCAGGGACTGTCAGCCCCAGGAGACCCCAGGGGACAGCCCTGACAGGCAGAAAGGTGTCTGGAGCTTACCAGATGTGATGGGGGCTGAGTGCTGGGCATCCTAAATGCTTCTCCTTCCTGCTTGGAGGGAACCCCTGGACATGAAATGTCACCCTGGTATGGCAGCAGAATTGGGCCTGGGGGTTTCTGTGACTTCCTTGTAGGGCTGCAGGGAGCCAGACTCAAGGGATCACTGCACAGGAAAAGGGAGGGGACCCAGAGGACAATTTTGTGCTCCAGCACTACATCTCCTGTATAGCTTCTTAAATATGGTTTGTTCTCAAGGACAGGAACGTGGGGATCAGGAACTTGGATGCAGCCCTATGATGAGTTTTTACCCCTGAAACCTTTGTGAAGGTGCAGAATGGAAGAGGACTTCTCTTAGTCCCTGCAACAGGGCAGGCATGTGAGGCTTCAGGATACCTGCTTGTCCCCAGCCTCCCTTCCTTGTGCAATTTTCCTTTGGGAAGAGTGTTGGGAAAATTGGCAGGAAGCAAACAGGCTTCCCCGTGCTGAGCAAGAGCTGAAAACAGTCCTGTGGGAGAGTGACTGAACAGATGATGGTCTGGAGGACAGGGCCAGGGTGCTGGTTCCTCCTTGCCTGTCTGCCAGACTGCAGCAGCCCCATGGGTCAGAGGCTGTGGCATAGGCCCAGAATAAGTACTCTTGGAAGGGGGAAGAGGGAGCAGGAGCAAGGCATCTGCCAGCCAAGCAAGGAGCCTGCTGGCCTGGGAGAAGCCCACTAATCATCTGCAGGCAGCACCCAGCCCGGCTCTGTGACTGCTCAGTGGCACATGGTGCTGAGACACCCAAGCTTCATCATAGGAGAAGGGGACATAGTGGCACCAGCTGGCATGTCTCCCCTTCACCACCTGGAGACCAGACACAGGCTGCCTCCAGCGGGGAGGGGTTAGACGCCCGACCCTTGGGCACTCGGGACACATGTAGCTTTGGGACGTGAGAGGCATCTCTCAGCCCACGAGGTCCAAGAGGAGAGAGACTCACAGCCTCTGCTGAGCAAGCGATGGGACAGCAGGAGCCGGGGCTGCCTCCTGCGAGGCTATGGAACAGCCATTTGTTGGTCCAGGCAGGAGGTCGCGTGACTCACGGCAAGTCTCCAGTTAGTCCTTGGGAGGGATGAGCAGGAGCAAGTGGCCTGTCCCCTGAGTGGGGAGGGCAGCTCCCTGCTCACACAGGCATGTGCAGCTCGTTGTACTCATCCCGGCCATCCTCGTCAAAGTTTGGCTCCGCATCTTCCGAGTCCAACTGGGGAGAGGCAGAGAGCAGGCTCTGAAGGCCACAGCCATCCCCAGCACAGGGTCAAGCCTGGCATGGAGGGGTCAGTGCACAGCAAGGCAGGCAGCTGGGCTGCACTGGGAAGAGCAAAACTCTTCTTCCCTTCCCTTCCCTTCCCTTCCCTTCCCTTCCCAACAGGCTCTGTTTTTGCCTCTCACACCCATGCATGTGTCTCCAGTCTGATGCCCTTTCCTAAATGTCTTTGTTTGACAGTGCCCCAGGTGCCCCAGTTTGACAGGTGCTTCTGCATGCTGCTCCAGACTGCTCTCCAACAGGAGCTCAGGATGTTGGCAGCAGCAGAGGAGCTGCCAGCTCCCTGGCACTGTGGCTATATACTCCCATGCCAAGCAGCCGCACGCTGTGGTGTGCTGCTGGGCTGTCCTTGCTGCTGTCTCAGTGGGGAAATGGAGTGTCTCCTGATGAATGAGCCACAAATGGGGAGGAGGATGGAAGAGGAAACCCTTATTCCAGGCCTCTGCATGGTAGGATCCTCTGTTTCCTTGCCCTAAGGTACCCATCCACCCCACAGCCCACTCTGAGGGCTACAATCTCCAAGGAAGCCATCCACCCACCTATTGCTGTTGGACAAAGATCCCCAGACAATAGCAGGGAAAGACAAGGGCTTTGTTGATGCAGGATCTCCCAGCCTTTCAGTCTGCCAAATCTCTTCAACCTCACTCCAGTGTTGAAAGCTAGACTGTGAGGAGAGTTGTCTGCTTACCGCTTTGAGCTCCCTGTCGTGGAAGAAGCGGGGCAGCACAAAGCGTCGCAATGGCACTGTCATGATCAGGACGAAGGGGAAGGCCAGGGATGCCACCGTAGATTTCACCACCCAGAGCAGCACAATGCAGGCCAGTTGAATGCAGGTGAAGAGATTCATCCTCCAGGTCTTCACCTAGGGAAGTAAATCCAGTCTAAGACTTCCACACAGATGAATGAAGATGAAAGAAGACCCAACTGGTAAAATACAACATGCTATCCTAGTGTCCTATCACCTCTGTGCATGGCTTGTACTTAGTTTTCAGCACAAACTTGCAGCCAAGGGGGGTCACCAAGCCAAGCATCACTTCAGCAAAGCACCATTCTCCCCTCACCCACCTCTTCTTCCTTTGTTCATTACCTGGTTCCCTGCAACCTGCCTTCACTCACCTTGACAACATAGATGTGGTCAGGGTGGTGCTTGGACGGCATGAAGATCAGGAGCAGCCGCTCGTAGAGCTGGATGCCAGTGAGCGAGGTAACCCCCATGTAGAGGAAGATGCCGAAGAGCACAGCCAGCGGGATCTGCCGCAGCATGTTCCCCATCACAATGGACAAACCTGCACAGACAGAGCTCAGGGCACACTGTGTCCCATGCCAGCCCCTCCACGCTGGCCCCTCTCCACCTTGGTCTCCATGTCTCTCCTGCCTCCTCTCTGTGTGTCCTGAGATACAAGGGAGAGGAAGCTCAAGAGGGGTCTAGCTGGAAGGGCTGCAGAGATGGACTGACCATGGAGGGATACTGAAGGCTGATGAAGGAAAGCTGAGTGCAACTGGGGGAAGCCTGCAGTGAGTGGGCAGGGTGCAGGCTGGCCCACGGCACAGTGATGTTGCCAGAACATTCAAGTGGTCAACCCTGACCTCCCCCCTCACTCCTTCACCCAAGCAGAGGCTCACCAACGAGGGCAGCAATAAGCACTCCGGTCACACGCTGCTCCTTCACCTCCTCGATCTTGGGCTTCTCTCCCGGTGCGATGGCCTTGCTCATGACCGTCAGGGCATTGACGTGGGTGACGGAGCGCACTGTTGCTGCAGTCAGCCAGGGCAGCCCAAAGAGTGCACAAAGTCCCCCCATGGTGCCAATGAGCAGCAGGTCAAGGTGGAAGCCAGAGCCTTTCAGCAGCTTCCTCTCCTTCTTGCTCACAATTAGGCTGGAAGGAAAAAGAGCCCGGGTCAGTGCCAGGACCAGCCCAGTGACCAAGGACAGCACTGTGGCTGGAGACAATGTTCACTCCCTGGAAAGAGCACACATGGGAACAAAGAGATGGATGAGGAGATGGACAGTGGCTGTCAACCTCAGGTTAGAGGTTTCTTCCTGTGCTAGGCTGAGGTAGGTCTCCACCACACTGTGTGCCAGGAGGGGAGCCAAGAGATGATGGGAGAACCCAAGAAGGCACAGTCTGAAATGGCCAGGATCCTGCTCTTGCTATCCTGCTGGGATACTAGATGCATCTTCACATGAATGGCACCAGCACCCATCCCAGCCTTGCCTGCCCAAGGGTTAGTGATGGTTGGTGTTGATGGGGAAGGTACTTACGTAGTAATCTGTGTCTCCATGAAGATAAGAATGAAGACTAGGAGGGCAGGGATGGCAGAGGCAAACATCATCCACATTGGAAAGGTCCCACTGCTGCCCATGGGGTGAATGAACCAGCCACGCTTGTGAGGAGATGTGACCGATAGGCCAGAGGGGACATTCAGCTTCTGGTGGTGTAGCCACAAAACCCAGCAGTTACTCATCAGTACATGTGTGTCCACAGCCTCACACAGGACTAGCCTTGATTCTCCTGGTCTCCCTGGTCTGAATGCCTCCGGTCATGGAACAATCACCCTGACCCAAGCAGGACTTTCTCACAGATAACTCTCTTCAGTGCAAAAAATTCCACATCCCCTAACATGGGCTTATCTCATTTCCTTTTAGCTATTGGAATTCCCTTGGGTTTTGCCCAAAAGACCAAGGAAATGTCTTCCCTCAGGAACCTCACCATCACATCAGTGCTTGCAGACCATGGTTAAAATACTCCTTAGCCTCTGCTTGGACCAATCAAGTGTCCTGAACAGCCTACCCTTCTCTGAGGTGGCTTTCCAGACTTTCCAAACCTCTTCTAAGGCATTTTTCACTATTGTTTTTGCAGTGTACACACCAGAAGTGGCCACATTCTCTAGAAATGACCTCACTCTGATCATGTTCAGAGGGAATATCATGTCTGTGCTCCCATCAAAGGCGACACAGTCTCTGGCCTGTATCTTGTCCTGCCCCTGCATTCACCACCATTTGAACTCTCAGCTCTGTGCTGCTCTATAGCAGTTCTTGCTGTATGCCTGCGTGAGCACTGCAGGGAGAGTTTACAATTTGCATTTATGTTAATCAGCATAAGTATGAATAATACTCCTGGAATGCTTGTGCTTAAGCTAATCTGTGTAACGAACTATCGTTTTCTCGGAAAGCTTTGTACATATGCTGAGTTAATACTGGAATGATAAAGCTTTTGATATTAATTGTTGAAGTGTAGAAGGGTATGAAAAGGATGTAACAAAGTGCATGATTTTACTAACATCTGATAAAACCAGATTTTTCATTGAAATTTAAATGAATAAAAATGCATTTGGATTCCATTAAGCCTTGGGCTGTCTTGGTAAAAAGCTTGCATGCTGAACAGCAGATACCTTTCACCCTCTCCCTGATGTTAGTTGAAAAAATATGCCAATCCAAAAAAAAATAACTACAAATCTACTGCAAGGGTAGGGGGGAAGGAAACTTGTGAGACGATCGTGTTTGATAACAGAATTGTCGCAGAATTGTCTCCTAAGATCACCATGTCCAACGATCAACCCCCCCCAGAAAAAACACCTCACCTCCCCATGTCCTGAAGTGCCTCATCTAGACGTTCTGTGAACACCTCCAGGGATGGTGACTCCACCACCTCCCTGGGCAGCCTGTTCCAGCACCTGACTGCTCTTTTAGTAAAGAAATTCTTCCTAATCTCCAATCTAAACCTCCCCTGGTGCAACTTCAGGCCATTTCCTCTAGTCCTGTCATTATTTACTTGAGAGAAGAGGCCGCACCCACCTCACTACAACCTCCTTTCAGGTAGCTGTAGAGAGCGATAAGGTCTCCCCTCAGCCTCCTCTTCTCCAAACTAAACATTTAAGTTTGTGCAGAAACTGGGAAAGAGATCATTGTGTTTGAGATAAAGTGATCAAAATATTTAGTAGTCTATAATCAAGGAGATTATAAATATGTTAAGTACTAAATCCATGACAAGTACCCCACTGAAAGCACTACACATGCCACCCACTTCAGAGTGCATAACCAGTTTATGTCTTGTTTTCAGAGTTACAAACAAGGAATTAACTCCAGCAAACCTCTCTGGTCCCCTAAAGCCTTCCCGACTAAGAGCTGGAATACCAGAGGAATACCAGGGCACTCCAGTCCCTGCAGCTCTGGTCTCAGACTCAGCAAGACCCTTGGAGCTTCCTTTCAGTGTGGGAGCAAGGACAAGGGAAGCGCCTCTGTTTACTTTGCACTGTTAGGACTAAAGAGGCAGAAAATACAAAATCCCCTGTTGCACAAGGGCAGGCCATGGTGCCGCAGGGATCACTGCTGGGCTGCAGAAGGGGCTCCGAGGGCGGTGCTGGTGCCTACCTGAGTGTATGTGTCCGTGATGGTGTAATCCACCAGCACCATGACCAGGATGGAGATGGGGATCCCGAAGTCCCCGATGATCCGCCGAGCCTGCAGAACAAACACCCTCACTGGCAAAGGGAACGGGCCGGCTCCGTGCACCCACCCTGCCACACGGAGCCTGTGGCCGAGCGAAGCCCTGGATGGGGCCAAGCAACACAGCAAACCCAGGCACTGCTGATGAGCAAGCCAAGGGAACCCAGCCTTGACCCAGGGGGCTGTGCATCCTGCTGCCCACGTAACACAGTCCTCCAGCCACTCCCAAGTGACTGGCTAATTCTAGTGGCCTGTTTGGATGGTGCTCATTACACAGATGCCCTGCACATACAGACATGTCCAACGGGAACAAGTTGTAAGCTCTTCCTCCTATATTCTAGTCTAACGGATTTGTATCCAGCCAAAGGAGCTTTCCCAAGGCCCAGGAATCTTTCCAGCAAAGCTCACTGGAGCAGGACAGTGCAGAAACCACCAACAGCCAGTTCTGGTTCACAGCCTAGGTCAGGCGACCATCCCTCCTGCATGGTATTTAAGGGACTGATGGTGTTTCTTTGGGGGATGGTCCAAATGCTCTGAGAACAAAGGTTTGTAGCAAGAAGCATTATTTGTTTGGCACGTCTCTTGTCCTTAGCATCTGGGTCCCAGAAACTTCTTACCTTTCCTCCTAAAAAACGGCTGTTCTTGAACTTGCGCATAAAGAAGGCAATGAAGAAAGTGCCTAGCATGAGGATGAGGGAGAGGAGAGCAGTGTTGGGCTGCATCCTGATTCCTAACGACATCGCATCTGCAGAGAGCATGCTGGTATTCAGGCTGCTCTGTACATTTGGCGGGTAGAACTTCAGCAGAGGATGTTCTGCAAACACCTGGGGAGGTGAGAGAAGCAGCAGGCACTGTCATTCCAAAGAGGGGCAGGGGGCACTGTCACTACTTGGGGCAGGGGGACGCGGAGATGTCCTGCTCTGTGGAGAGTTGAGGGTGGTAGATGGTGGGCATGGACAATCCCAGCATCTGTCACCTTGCCTTGCAACCTACCCAGCTGGAGAGGGCTGGGGAGAGAAAAGTGGCCCCTCTTTAATGCCTCCTGCAGGAAGAGAAGGGGAGACAGATATTAGGGGCTCATCCTGCCACCCTCTGTGGACAGGGGCCAGCTGGGCTGGGGCATGAGAGGACAGCAAAGAATTGCTCTACAGAATGCCTAGGAAAGCTGTGGCTGAGCTGGCCCTGTTCCCCTGCCTCCTGTATGCTAACGCAGCAGGTTCCTGGGGGATGGAGAGATGCAGCATCCTGTCTCCCTGGGGAAGGTTCACCTTGTATAGTTTGTAGAAGGTCTCGTAGATAAAGATGAGGGAGATGAGGAAAGCAAAGATCTCCTGGGTGAAGGGCGAGATGTAGCGCACCAAGAAGCTTCCCTCAGCTGCCACGATAATGAAGATGAAGACGATGAGCCACAAACCAATCCACACTCTGCCTGTCAGATACTCAATGCCTTGTGTCTGGCAGAACTGAAATGGAAAGGGCAATGAGTTACTCATGGCTCCTCAGGCTGTCTTCTGCATCTGCTCCCCATTAAGATCAAAGGCTCTCCTGGAAAAAAGCATCTACGTTTGCTCGTGCAGCTACATTTGCTCGTGCATCCAGCACAGAGACAGTGAATTCAGGGCTGGAGTCACAGGTAAAGTTGCAGACTTAGCATTAACATCAGCCAGCTCACACTAAGCGGGTCTCTACTGCTCCAGCCTTTGTAACAGTACCTCCTTCACTCTCTGCTGAAGCCATCCCACACATGATGCTCCTCATCCCACCCATATGGAGGTGCCATTACTCCAGCACAGCTCTCCACTGCTCCATGCACTCAACAGCACAAGCCTGTCCCTGTAAAGGAGAGCCTGAGCAGCCTGCTGTGTCCAACTGCACAAAGGCTACGTTAGCTGGGGCATGATCCCAGGCAGCAGCCTGCTTACACACGCAGTTGTATGTGTGTGGAGAAAAGTGCCCAGGCTATCACCACAGAACAGACCATCTCCACTGCCTTGCTCATCCACACATAACAACACCAACTACTTCCAGTAAAAGTCACATCCCTCCCTTTGCAGCCTTCCTTGGTACCACCACAGACAGTGCCCTCACATGGGGCAGAGGTACGTCTTTGTACACAGTGACAGGGCAAAGCAAAAGCAGTCAGTGAGAAGTGTGGTCACAGGAGAGCAAAGAAATTCCCACTGTGCAATGACATCACCAGCTCTTGACACACCAAGGTGAAAATCTAGCTGGAGGAAAAAACATGCTTTAAAAGCCCAGACATGCTAGGAGTTGAGAAAAGGAGAAGGATTAGACCCACTGCTTGGGGGTATGGTGACACAAGGATGCTTTTAACAGCAGTTACACTACTTGAGAAAGAAACATGTCCATCCTGGCTGGCCAGGACATCTCTGCACACACTGTTGGGCTTACCCTGAGAAGTGGGAGTAATGTACGTGGGACATCCCAAATGGGTGGTACACTGAACGTTGTTGGGTTCCCATAAAAGGAAACCTGGACACAGGTAAAAGTTGACACTGTGAAACGGTGTTCAAAGGAAGGCCCAAGAACGAGACTAGTATTTTTGGATGCAGCTACAAGTGGTCATTGGGCCATGATGGGCTGCAGCACAGAGCTGGGGGACAAGCTCCCATCACAGTCAGCAGGTAGAGGACAGCTGTTAGCACTGTCACACCTAAAGGGGGTCAGACCATGGAATACAGCAACAGGAGACAGAAGTCCCTATGCTGTGACCAGCAAAGGGCTAGCAGAGCCAGGACCAGCCCCAGCTGAGGGGGGACCCAAGGAGTCGACACTACCAAAGACCTTTTGGAGAGTGGAGAAAAGCTGTCTGTCCTCTCCAGTGCAAGGGCAGAGCGAGCAGGTGCCAAGCACGGACACTGCCTCACGTGTACCTTGTAAAAAGCTTCTTCAAACACCAGCAGAGGCCCTGAGAAGCCAATGACCAGGAGCGGCTGGGCTCCAAGCAGGGAGAAGAGCATCCCTAAAACCGAGGTGGAGATTATCAGCTCGGAGACCCCCATGAGACCCTCAGTTTTCTCTCCTGGGAAAGAGAACAATGTGTGAGTGTTATAGCTTGGACACAGGCACTGTCACCACAGGCAGGCAGGCTGCAGACACAGCTCCAGACAGAGGAGGCAGGTCCCCATCCCATCAGTCAGAGGTCCCCTGTGTTGGTCAGGGAGCACAGAGGGAGTCTGGGGAGCCGAGGCTGGAGAGGCCAAGTGGCAGGAAGGGGACAAGGCAGCAGCCGAGGCACGGCACTGCCGCTCTCCCTGAGAGAGCAGCACCGAAGCCCACCCAGCACAGCATGACACAGACACAGCCAGTGTCCCAGCGTGCAAAGAGCAGACCAGAAAGCAGGCCCATTACCTAGGAGTCCCCCGAAGGTGATGGCAGGAGAGAGAGCAGCAAAGTAGATGAAGAGAACGGCCGCGAGACACTGGCTGTGCAAGGCGTCTCTGATGTCACTGAGGTATTTGGGGTACCTGCGCTTTATGTCCCGAACCAGACCTCCAAAAAATATCCCGGTCCGCTTCAAAGGGTCATCCTCAGCTTCCTCCTCTTCTTCCTCAGCTTTCACTTCACACAGCTCTGGAGGTGCACAGAGGGCAGGGCTTGAGCAGGGGAATGCAGGTCTGCCCTTGGGCTGTCCCATACTCTGTAGAGACCTTCCTCCAGCAGCACTAACCTGGTGGGCCCCCCATGACTGCACATCCCACTGCCTCCAGCTGCCAGAGCTGCCCACAGCCACTGTCCCCCCTCCCTGCTGCCCACTGCAGGAGCCAGGTCCTGCTCACTCCTCTGTCAGGCTCTGTGAGGGCAGGGCCCACTAAGGCATGCAGGGCACTAGGCACAAACTCTTTTGCCCAAATGTGAGTGGAGAGACCTTTGGCTTCCTGGACAGCCCCCTCCTTCATGGTCTTCTGCTCCCTCTCCTTCCTCTTCCTCAGCAGCAACTTCTGGAAGGTGGCAATGGATTTGAGCAAGTCTTTCCCCTCCACCTCTGATGGGGGGATGACAATGCTGCAGTCCAAGAACTCGTTGATTGCGTTGAGGAGGTCTTGACGGTCATCTGCCATGTATGCAGCCTCATGGAAGTGCTGGGAAGGGAGGGAAAAAGAGAGAACCAGAAGGCTCAGACCAAGACTGCACCCAGCTACCTACAACCTGAAAACACAACTCTTGCTGTAAGCGTACAGTAACATTCTGCTCCCTCAACACACTACTTGTCTCACTACTGCCACTCTGTGACCCACACTCCTGAGTCCCTTCTCCTTGTCCCTCTACCCAGTGCTCCTCACAGAACCCCATGTTGCTCCTCCATTTCTCATCCAGGCTTTCCGGTGACCTCCTTCCTCCTGCTTTTCTCCCCGAAGCACCACTGCCCTTTCCCAAGATAATGCTCCTGCATCATCTCTCTAACTATATGCTCTGCCAGACCACAGCATGCCCCTTGTGGGTCCTCACTGTCAATCAAAACCAGATCTGTACTTCCCAGCTAGCTTAGTGCCTCTCATTCCCTAGGTCAGATGCACACACCTGGCCAGCCTGTGTCTCTGTTCACACCAGATGGCTGTGGCTGCATCAGGCCAAGATCCTTCTCCTTACAAGCTCTGCATGCCATTCCTCAGTCCTGCAGGGCTCTCATTCAGAGCCCAGCTCAGAGATGTATCAGAAGCCAGGCACCACAGAGATGAAAGACTGCCTGTCCCTGCAGCTCAGAATTAGGTCTCTGTAACAGACTGATGACTTCCTAGTCTGGTCGTGGGTTTGTTTCGAGGGAGAAGCTGGTGAAGCCCTAAAGTACCACAGGCAAAGTACAAGATCCAGGACCTGAGCAGAGAGCCAAAGAAACTCCTGGGAGACTCCACATGGGAGAAGGAGGGAAAATAGGAGTCTACAGCATGAGGAAAGTTATACATGGGAAACCAGTCAGAAAAGGAGAGATATCTTGACAGCAAGGGCAAGATGACAAGGGAGGACTCCAAGGAGACCATGAGGGGACAGGACTACTGCAGATAGGCAGAGAGGTGCTGGCAAATGGGTGGAAGTGCTGAACTGCCTCTGGTACGACTGTAGAGAAAGGGCTGGAGAAAGATGAACAAGTGAACAGCCTGTAAAGCAGGTAGGGGACAGCTGAGGTCCCTGCAGCACACAGACTCCCTGGAGCCACAGCTTCAAACTGTAAATGATACCGTACTTTCTTCATGGCGCCAGCCACTGTAACCTTGCTACAACCAGCCCTGCCTGCAGCAGTTAGCTCCCCTCTTCCTGCAACACAGGCTCAGATGAGTGACATCAGCCCACAGACACAGTGCTGAAGCTGGAATATGGCACCTCACCTCTTCTGGCTAAGAAAACGGTCTCAGCTGAGCTCTGTGCAACTCCTGGGAAGGGATCTTTCAGCTGGGAGGCCTTGTTGCCCACAGCCCCCCTGCTCTGAGTGGACCTTTTATTCCCCAGCTCCGGGAGCGTTCTGCACTAGTGGCAAGACAGGCAGGTTTGTTACAGGTTTGTTACATGGTTATAGTTAAATGGCACCAGCCAGGAGGACCCTGTGAACCTCTGCTTCTCCTGTCCTGGATGGATGAAGCGGATGTTCAGATTGTCTTCTCTTTGCCTTTAATTCCTTACTAGGATAACAAATTTCACTTTCCTGCCACCTAGCCAGATGGGCAACTTCTAGCAGTGCACACACTTGTCAGAAAAACTTACCTTCCTCCTCATGTCTCTTCCTGCATAGATGTGCTCCTCTTCATGGATGCCCCAGCCACAGGACTCAGCTGGAAAGCTTCATCCCAACAGCTGACAATAGGCCCCAGGCATTGCTGGGTCTTTTTGTCAGTGTGAGCCAGGCATCATGGTCACAGGCACCACTCAGCCTCTCCTCCTCTCCGTGAAACATCAAATGAACACAACTTCTCTAACCCTGGGCAGTCCTTTGCTCCTGCTTCTGCATACAGCCTCTTTCTGTCCCAGCCAAGTGTCTAGGAGCATCCTAACTTGGTTGAGCCAGGTTGCTCTCAAAAATCCCTGGTGCTCACACCTGCCTACCTCACCTGGGCCTTTGCACAGCATCTCTGAGCACTCTTGTCCAGGACTGAGTTCTGAGGAGCTCCCTTGACTGTGCCAGCATCACCGCCCATCAGCTCCTCACCTTGTCAGACATGAGGGTGGAGATTGAGCGGCCTATTTCATGGTAGTCCATGTTGGTCTGGCTTGGTCCCAGCAGCACAAAGATGAATCTGACAGGAATCGGGACCTCCAACACAGATTCCAGGAAGACAGCTTCATTTAGTCGGACAAAGGCCATAGTTGGCTGCTCCAGGAACTGCACACAACCTATGAGGAAGCAATGTTTTGAGTGGAGTTAATCACTGGGGTGAGTTGTATTGGGCTGCCTTTAACAGCGGGACTGGGCATTTTGAGGGTTCCTGTAAACCCTGCAGTCCTGTACTTGTCTCCAGACCACTGACACAGCATTGAGCTTCAGGCTGAGGACTGCTCCAAGTCCCCTCTTCATGATTATTCCCAAGCAGCGATACTTTCTTTAGTTTTCTCACTAGCCTTTTCTTTATCTCTTGCAGATGGGCTCTGCTTTTAAATGGGTCTAATTTTAAATCAGAATGATTTAGAAATGGGTCTAATTTTAAATCAGAAGGTTGCTTTCCACTGAGCCACTGCCTTATGGAAGGAAGTCTCTTACATGTTACTTTTATCAAACTTCCAACCTCCTTGTAACCATGTTACAAAGTCACCATGTTACAAAGTCACCATGTTACTTTTATCAAACTTCCAACTTCCAACCTCATCAAAGGATGAAATCAGGTTTGCTTGCCATGACCTATTTCCCATAAACCTCACTGCTTGGCAATAATTACATTCTTACCCTTTAGCTCTTTAATAATTGAATCCCACATTAGCTCTGCCATTATGTTGGTCAGGAAGGACATCAGGTTAAACAACCTATAGTTACTGGATCACTGTCCTTCCCTTCTTGAGCACTGATGCTGTGGGTTTTCTTCTGTTTTTCTCATATGTTCCCTGTATTCCTAGATTTCTTTTTTTTCAGATGAAAATGAGTCAGTTCTCCAAAGACTCATCGGTGCAAATCGCACAGTTTGTTTTACAATGTCCGCATCTCATCAATGCTTGGCAGCCTCCTCAGCTCCTAACAGATTGGGAAGTACTCCTGCATCCTCCGGCACACCAGAGCTTCCTTCCCGTACTGAACACAAATGTTTATTGAATACTTGCATTTCTCTGGCATTATTACTGATCTTTCTGCTATCTGTGTCCAAGAAACAGCTGTGTTCCATGTCAGACTGGCAAATCTGGGCCATCTGAGTAGCCAAGCTAATCCCAAGACACAGCCTTACCTCAGAAATGGCCAGTGTTTAGTTATCTGAATAAAGTGTGTTTATAAAGCAGATTTGGCCTCATCGTGGTTAAGCACCAGCCTGGGTGAGCTGCCAAGCCTCTCTGCCTGAGCTTTTCATCTACTGGATAGGCGATGACATTTACTTTGCTTGTAGTGTAGCTACGTTTGCTGAGGTGTTAAAGCCAGCAAAGCGCTGAGGAGGCAGAAGGCACCAAGCCCAATGATGCTTGAGCCTGCCCGCTCACAGCCCTCTTGTACAGAGAAATGTCTCCTGGCAGTGCTATGGCTGATACCCGAGACCTTGCCACCAGCCAGGCCCTGCTTCCCTGAACGCAAAGCTCCCTGGCACTCACAACCAGCAACGAACATGGGCCAGGGGAGGACCCAGCTACTAGTGAGGTGTAAAGAGGCTCAAAGGAGGGCAGTGATGGTCAGAGGACAGCGTGAAGCCTGACAGCAGCCAATACCTGGCCATCAGTCCCTCAGGTGCCACTTACCCACCTCTGAGATGCAAAATGGGATGTTCTGGTGAGCTTGGTGTGAATTTCTCCTCTAAGTTGGGCTCCAGCTCCCAGCAGCAGTGCCTAACAACCTCTTTCTTAATTTAGGAAAAGAACTACCCTGGCATGCCATACATTTACCACAGACAAACAAAATGTGCACTGTCATCAAAGGAGAGAGCACACACAGCTCCCTCCCCAGCTGAACTTTGGAAACATACACAAGATGATCAAATACCCCTAGGAGGGAAGGTGCAGACAACGGGGGCCAGACCAGGATCTGCACTATTCATTTCTGATTGTGGGAGACTCAACATGCCATCTCTTACCCACAAGAACCACTGTGGCCTCTGCATCTTCAGGAATCTTCTCCATCAGCTTCAGGTATTTACGGTGGCCCTCAGAATTATGGACATGTGGGTTTTTCTGCCAGGGGAGAATACAAACAAGTAAGGGCAAAGTCCCCATGCCTTGGTATCCCTACACAGCCTTGCACCCCACTGGCATATCTGCAGGCAGGCTCACCTCAGCTGCACACCCGACACCCTGCTTCACAGGCAAGGCACCCTGACAGCAAAGGCCACCCTGCACTCTCCAGGGCTGTTGTTGCCCTTGCACGCTCGAGCAGACATTTGCACATAGTGTGAGGCTAAAATTAGGTCCCACAATCATAATGCAGAGACCTGATTTCCAGCACTACAGGTGATCCAGAGGAGCTCAGCTCTTGCAAGTCCAAGGCCCCCCATGAAGGGGGCTAGAAGCAGGTGCCAAGGGCTGACACCGGTTTTCCCCAGGGTGTGGAAAAAGAAGCAGTTAACCCCCCATGTCACCCTCACCTCCTTGCACTCGGTCTCACTGGCCTTGGAGTCAGCCATCTCAATGCGCTCTTCCCCCATGAGGGGCATGCAAGTGTCAGCGGTGTGGTTGTGGTGGTGGTTCCCCACAATGGAGTTCATGCTGGAGCTGGAGTGGTTCCTCGGGAAGAAGCCCTCTTTCTCATCATTGGGGTGGCTGAGGGGGAGAGTAGTGGCCATGAGGGGACTCACCACCCTTGCCACCTGGGGCTCACAGATAACCCCCAAGCCCTGGCAGCCCTCAGCCACACATCACTCACCTGTGCTTCAGCAGCAGGGCGCGCAGCACGTTGGCTCGGTCTTCTGCTCTGATCTGGTCAGAAATGATCATGGTCTCCACCATGAGGTGAGCAATGCCGGGCAGAGTGGTCTGTTCCAGGTCAAGGAGGACAGCACCTGCCAGCAGGAGGGGAAAAGCCCTGCCTCTAGTATGCAACGCTCCTCACCATACATGCACTCGGGGGACACAGCTGTCCCATCAGGAGCCCAGCTGTGGTTGGGATACAGATACTCTGTAAGAAAGTCCTGTTGCCCTGTGTCCTCTGTGTAAACCCCTGTCTCAAGAGAACCCAAAAGCTCTAAGATGCACTGGTAGCTCTGGTATCTCCCTCTTGTTTTGGTCTCCCACTCTGTCCAAACTTGCCTTTTTACACCAAAGATGGGCCCAAGACCTGCTGGCCAAGGTACAGTGCGTGAGCGCAGCAAAGCAGAGCAAGGAAACAACACAGGCACACTTGGGCTAATGCAAACCCTGGCAAACAGGCTGCAGGATGGTCCATCTCCACAGACCCTACATGGAGCCTGGACACAGATGCTGTTGGCGTGTCTCTAGTGAGGGGCCAAGCAGCAATAGCTGTTCAGCAAAACCTGTCCCAGATCAAGACATAAACACTAGCCTGTGGTTCCTGACTCACCGTGGGCAATCGTCTTTCTGAGTTCCAACAGGCTGCGGAAAGACAGTGAAGCCACATGGGGTTTCCCCCACCTTGCTGTATCCTCCTCCACATCTTCCTCAAACTTGATCCAGCGGGCTGTCTCCCTCCAGTGCATCTCTTGGTTCTTATCCACCACCAGCTCATTCAGCTCCACGAAAACCTAGTGCAAATTACAGTGAGGACATGGGACTTACCCTGATGCACAGAGATCTATAAGCAGTGTGTGGAAAGCCCCAGGTTTGTTCTCAAGGTACCACTTAGGCTAAAGTGCTACCTGAGCAACCCTGCCTTAGTTAACCAGAGGTTTAGTGAACAGAAGCAGCCAGGAGAAGCATTACAGGCAGTGTGGCAGGAGCTTCAATCAGCACATGGAGCACCAGAATGCTCCAAGTCAGAAGGCATGGGCAGAGGAGAGAAAATGATGAAATGCTGCATCCCTTTCTACCAAAGTGTGACCGTTTTGTCCTGCCTGATTCTCGGTTCCCCCCTAAATTTCCCACACTTACCAGGATGGTGACATTACTGTTCCACAACAGCACTACTATTTCCATGACATTTCAACATCTTTCCTAAGGTCAAAGCTTTGTGATTTCAAAGAAATCTCTACTTTTGTGGAAAAAAGTAAGAGCCTGAAATGCCACCCCCAAGGTAATGTAAAGAATCAATGATAATGAAACCACATTTATGAGTTTAGAAAGTGTTTCTAGTCCTGATTTATGGCTTCTGAACAAGTGTGGGAGGACAGGACATGGATACCTCATGGGGCTTTCTATCCAACTTCTTCTTCTTCTTCTTTTTCTTGACAGATGGAGTTGATGCTAATTTTTTGCTTGTCCTGGTGATTTGACTCCGAGATGGTTTTTTCATCAGATGCCTCCTCACACCAGGGTTATCTTCAAAACGGTGGCCTGAAGACATGGGAAAGGAAAAAAGACCACCACTTTGTCTACTGAAAACACACTGTCTGGCAGGGCAACACATCCAAGCCCACCCTTCTCTCATTAGCTTATGCTAGGAAAGCTCTGGCAGCTGAAGCACTCACCATCATCCTCCAGACCTTTGAAGATCCTTCCTGCCTCATCTGCCTACTTTCAGCTCTTCCAGATGCCCATGAGCTAATTCCTTCAAGAAGAAGCCTTCCTCCCAAGGTCTGCACCCACTGGAGCATCATTGCAAAAGCTTCTACACACAGTACTCAAGCGAGCGGTGCATGAACCCTCCTCCCTCAAAGAAAGCAACCCGAAGCCTTATCTGCACAGCTCTGCACCCAGATAGCACAGGAAGGCACCTGGCTGGGGCTCGTTTCTGCCACTGGAGGAAGGCCTGTTGCTCAGCAAGCATAAAGGGCAGTGAAGGGGAAGGATATTTAGCTGCTGGTCTGGGAGACACATGGAAATATCAATGACTGTTTTATTTAATTGTGCGATGAGACTGTAGGATAACAGAGCAGACTGGGGCTGGCAAAGAGGCTGGGCAGTTAACTCCAGCCATCGTTGTTTCTGGATGATCAGCAGTGCCACTGTAATGGCCCTCTGAAAGGTCTGTACTACAGATTCAGTTTGGCTGGCTGAATCAAAGCCTCCTGAAGCTTCCAGAGGGGCTGTTCAGGCTGCATTACAGACCCACCACCAAGCTACCAGTGCCGTTAGCTAGTCAGCACCCACCAAGACCTGGCCACAACTGTGCCAGCCCCAGAGAAACAGTGTACCAGCCTGATATGGATAGTAGTTTCCCTGGACACTACTAACAAGTGTATCTTCCTCCGCACAGACAGTGCTGGGGATGGGGATGGGGATGGGGATGGGGATGGGGAAAGCCTCAGAGCACAGCTCCAGGACGGGCAGGTTCCCCCAGGCAGATGAGAGTCAGGAGGTTTGCTCAGCTTCAGCCTATCAAGGTTTGCTGGCCCTGCTTGCAAAGCCAAGCATCTTCTCCCTGAGGGATCAAGGGCAGGTCTGCATCGGCTGGGATGAACGTTCAGTCTCCATGTACCTTTCTGCACATAGCTTCAAGACCTGCAGCTCTCAGAGCATGAGAGGTAGCAAAAAGCACTGGGTTTGAAAGCCAAGTGGTCTCTTTGATGTTGCAGGAAAATATCTGTGCACCTCTGCTATGGAAAGACACACCCAGCATCCAGCCTGGCATACCATGGCCTTGCTCCTTGGAAATCTGGGTCGCTAAATTAAATATAAAATGAATCAATAGTGAGCCTCAGGGCATTTTCCCCCATTGGCTGCCCTGCTGATGCACGTCCCGCTGTCAGATGGACTCCTCCCTGCTCCACTTACTGCACTGCAATGTCGATAGGAGCCAATAACTGCCCACTGCTATGGACGTTTCTGGGAGCTGGGTGCACGTGGGGCTTCCTTGGGCTTTTGCATGGATTTCTCAGCTCCTGCATGCATGGCAGCACTTGGTGTGGGTTCATGCACAAAACAAACAGTCCACTGGGCAGATGATCTTGGTATCTGGCAACTTTGCTCCAACCCCTGCAAATTCTATTCTCCCATGCACCCTGGAACTCATTCTCACCATGTTCCTGGAATACCAGGGCCAGAGGATGCTCTGTCTTGCTGGGCAGAGCATGGCAAGCCTCCCCCGTCGCAATGATAACTTGCTATACAGTGCTCTTCAGCAACAGCCTTAGAAACCACACGCTGGTGTTCAGTCTCAGCCACCAAATGGCTGCAGGACAGATAAAATCAAAGAAGCCACGTTTCCTGCCAGCATCTCCAGTGACTCCCACACTCGCTGACAGGGACATGAGCTGGAGTGCTGCAGGCTCAGAGTGAGCCAGTGAAGGTACACCCCCAGAGCCCTAGAGAAGACTTAAGGAGCAATCCACTTTGCTGCTCTCCCTTAGCAGCGCTTGTGGCCACTGAGATGCCAGCTGGTGGAGACAACTGACAGAAGCAGAGTGGACACATGGCCTTAAGTTAGGAAAAGGCCACTGGCTTTGGCAGTCCCATGAAGAGCCCAGCTGAAGTGCTCCAGGATGGTCTTCAGAGAGCCTTTTCTGTGTCTTGTCAGATTGCTGCTTGCCCCAAATGAAAGTCAAACTCAAGTGAGCACCAATGTCAGGGGTCCTTACTCAGGACAGGATCTTGGGCGGAGACCAAAGGGTTATGGGCCCAGAGTATAGCTCTACCCTCCTTGCTTGAAGCCAGACTCCCCAGGGAGAGCTGAAGCAGCCAAGGACAGCTCTTGCTGTACCTCCTCTCCAGCACTCTACAGAAGCAGAGCATGAGATAGCGACAATGTCTGAGGACAGAGTGATTCTTTTGATAGCTCCACTACAATGAAACAGCGTGTCATTTTTCCCAAACAGCATCTCCTAGTCTCCTCCAGATCTTCTTACCATGTTGGCTTCCACAGTCAGATTTCTTGGGATGATCAAGTTCCTTTTCCACCATCTTAAATCTGAAGATGACAAATACGACTTTGCACTGGTTAAAGCCTTCCCCCAGAATGCCTGAGCTAGTTGGTCCATCTCTGTGGGTGACTGCCTTCACGTGTTAGGTCCTGCTTCCCTCCTTTCATTGCCCTCCATCCACAAGCAGAAAGCCCAGAAAGAGTGTTTGTACCAGTACTAGAGAGCAACTTGCTAGCCTCGCATCACAGGGGTGGTGAACACTTCCCACGTACCCCAGTGGTTAATTTATAGCAAGAAAAAAAGATTGAAACCCCATTTCTTGAAATGTTTAAAACCAGACTAAACAAAATGCTAGTCAACATACAGCAAATCACAACCCTATGCTGGCTTCTGGAAAAAGCAACTGCCCTGTGCAGACCCCAGGTCTCTCGTGGCTGATGCTGAGTTTAATGTGATAGGGTCAGCTGGCCCCCAGCTCATCCCTGCTGCCACCCAGGTGTCCCTGCACAGCACTCCCCATGCTCCGAATGCTAACAGGAGAGCAAGGAGGCCAGCTCAGGTTCAACAAGGACTCCACTCTGCTCAAAAGCTATTAAATTCCTCCTGGATCCAAGCTGGTCCTGGAAGACTTATTGTCACAGAATAAATAGCTGGGCAAGTGGAACTGACTGGATGTGCGCTGGCTCTGCACAGAACTGACTCCAGTGTCTCTGCCATCTCTGCCTCTGCTGTATCTCTCTGCTGGATTAATCCACGGTGTGGATTCATTGTGCAGAAATAATTAAGAGTTGACTGTACAGCACATCCTATTTCAAGCACCTGCAGTATTAGCTGTAGCAATCAATTAATGTGTTAACTGCTAGCAAGGCAAATTTTCCCATTTTATAAGCAGAAGTAACCTGTCCCTTCTACCTTCCCAAGAAGCCACCCTTTACCTGGTGAACATGGGGCAATTTCTCACTCTTTTAATGTACCGTTTGCTCATCTCAGGACAGCTGATGGAGCCAGGTTTCTATTTTGAACTTAGCTGCTATTACACTGTCTATCAATTTACAGTAACAAGTAGCAGAACCAGGCAGAGCAAATCCCTTCTTGCTGGTCCCTGCAGAAACACATAGGCAGACATTTCTTCCCTGAAGGCTTGTAAAGATGGGCCAGCTAAGAAAGAGAACATGATGCTGGGACAGGGAGGCAGGGAACGTTAAGTGATTTGCCTAAGATCACACAGAGAGGCTGTGGAAGAGCCAGAAGATGAACCAAGTCCCTGTTGCAAGCACTCTGCCTTCCAGCTTGTGAGTGCGAAGTTGGTAAGTAGGGTAGTTGGGACCACATCACCCTCCTGTGCATGTTCCTAAAACCCCTTGAAAAATTAACACACTGTCTGGACAAGGATAGTTGGGCAACCTCCACAGAGCTATGGCTATGAACAGTGCCACAGAAAGACACCTTATACATGAGTTACCACCACCTGCTGAGGAAGGAGACTGCCTGCGTGAGGTGGGAGCAAGGGTCTGGTTTCTGTGCAGTCCCTGGGACAGCTCTGAGCTCCAGCTCTCTGCAAGGGATGCAAGGGTACAGAAATAGATGTGGAGAACAGAAAGACATTCTTCGCTCTTGGGATTCCTATTCTCTCCTTCCCTGCTTATCCCACTCTCGCTTTCTTCCTCTTTTCACCCTTCCAGGCACCCCAGCCTTCCTGCCATTAGCTAGTTTCACAGCCATGCTCAAGCCTTCAGGCACAGCACTAGGTTATTTTTTCCTCTGAGCATTAGGCTACAGAGCAGAGCCGAGAACCTGATACCCACCTCTGCTGTCGGATCCACAGCTCGGCTCGAATTCCAGCAAACAGAGTGGCGACACACTGTCACCTTGTGCCACAGATGGAAGGGGAAATGTCTCTGTCCTTATACACACCTCAGAGCAGCTGCCTTTTCTCTAGCCACAGCACAGGCCATATCCTGATAAGCACGAACAGCAAGATGCAGCTGCCTCCGGAGCTGCTCGAGTGAGACACACACAAGGAAACACCTCAGCACTACAACACAGATCCGTACAAAGACCTCAGACAGACACACAAACACCAGCCAGCACCTTCGGTGTCCTTAGGTACACAGTGGGGCAGACCATACTTCTTCTAAACCAGGAGACCAACCTGACATGAAGAGCGTGCAGACAACAAACACAGGGTGGGGGGTATGCACTTTAGCTGAGGGCTCTGATCTACAGCTGCAACTGTAGGGTCATTGCTCCGGTACTTACAGGTGGGCTCCCCGCCTGGGTAGCCCAGATGGTTTCTGATGGCCTCCCATAAATCATAGTCTTCAAAATTGAAGGCAAATTCATCAAAGTCTTCATAGCCGAGTGAGTTGCGAATACGGGGGGTTATCACTACCTCCGGGCTGCTGTCCCCATCTGGTTCCTTCGCTGCCTCCTCTCTCCCTTGAAGGGCTGTCATGTTGTCCTTGCAAAGGTCAGAGGTCAGGTGCCATGAGCCACTCGCCTTCAGAGGAGGGGCCTGGGTAGCCAGGTTGATGTGTGGAAAGCAAGCTGCCCCCCGGGGGGGGCTTCACCGCAACCCCGGGGCCAGCCCCGGTGTCTCCCTTCCCTCCTCACGGGGCATGAAGGTGCTGGCTGCAGCAGCCTCTGTGCTGAGAAGGTCCTGGGAAAGCTGGCTCCACCCAGGGATGCTTCTGTGGGGGCATGCCCCACCAGCTCCTCAGGAGCAGGGTCCTCGCTCTGCCGTGGGGTCTTGTGCCAGATGCCCAGGGATGCAGCGCCCGTGGCCCGGGGACAGCCAGGCTGTGCGTGCAGCACCGTTTCTCTGCCTCGCTCCCCTCTGGTGTCTCCCTCCCTCCCCAGCCTGCAGAGCAACCTATTGAATTCTCCATGTCCTCAGGCCCGGAGCGTGCATTTCCATGACGTCTCTTCTGTCTGCCCTCACGCAGCGCACAGGGGCAGTCCCCCTCCGAGGCGCTCCGGAGGGGGCAGCTGCCTCTCTGCCAGGAAAGCAGAGGAGAGGGGAGGCTCTTCACCTGGGCTTTTCTGTGATGCCAGAGCTGGCGTGTCGCACAGAGGGCTGATTGCTGGGAAAGTGTGTCAGGGGAGGAGAGAGCTGGGTCCCAGGGAAATACAGGGAGCCCTGAACTAGAGAGGGCACTGGGGTTGGTGGAGGAGTAAGCATCCATGGGGTGGGTGCGAGTAGAGGTGCTGGCAACATGGGGACCAGCGCTGAGGACATTGCAAAGCTGACAGAGAGGAGCCAGGGCTGGAAAGGCAGGGGCTACAGGACAGGGAGGGAAGGAGCAGGTCTTGCAGCCAGCTGAAGGCCACACCTGGAGCTTCTAGGGAAGAAGGCAAAGCAGGGAGAAACAAGGGACACACGCACTGGTAACATAGGTAGTGTCACAAAGCCTCACTTTTCATGCCATCCAAGTCAGCGGACGCCAGCATCTGGGCCTCGGCCTCGTCCGTGGGGACACGCTGGTATGCCGCGCTCTCCAGCGTGGTCATGCTGCCGATGCACATCCTCTCCTTCAAGTCATAGGTAACTCGTTGTCCACTTGCCACCTGGCCCCAGGGCTTGCGCTTCTCCCAGCCGCGAGACAGACGTTCCCGAGGCCCAGGGAGGCTGTAGGAACCAAAGAGACTGATGGCAGCAAACAGGGTGAATGAGGAAGGGCACTGGCACCTCAAGGGCTGAGGTCCCTCAGCCCAGCCCTGACCAAGAAGCCCCTGAGAAGGAGCAAAGCCAGAATTCACCTATCTCAAAAGCTAAAGGCTGACCTTCTTGTTCCTCCTCCCCCCCACCGTACAGTGGGATCAGCCTGTGGTCAGTACTGGGGACCAACCTCACAGTCCCCTGACTCAGCTGACCCTCCTGGGGCTTCCCAGCCTGCAGGTCATGATGACAGCACAAGCTAGCTGGGAGGCACGGTGCTCCAGATGCGCAGCCCAGTGCCCCCAGAACCTCACCTGAGGATCCCACATGCCCGAGGAGGTTGAAGGAGTCCCAGGAAGTGACTGTCCCCCTGGGGAGCAGCCATGGTGCTCACAGCTGCTCTCCCTTTGGGCCCCATGTCCCTTCTGGTTCAGTAGGCAAGTCCAGGCTGGGCAGAGCAGCCACCCCCGGGGACACGGTCTGGGGGGCAGCCCTGAGCCAGGGAGAGCAGCGGGCAGCTCGGTCCCGCTCGCCTACCTGCGGAGGGAGGCAGGGCCCTTGTCCTGCAGCAGGTCGGCGAAGCGCGGCACGGGGGACTGGATGCCACACTCCTCCTCCACGTGGAACCGCGCAGGGGCCAGAGCGCTGCTGGACTCCTCCTCATCACTGCCAATGGTGAACTGCGGAGACAACACTGCTGACAGCAAGAGCCAGGGCTGGCAGCCTCCACTCCAACTGCTGTCATGCAGACTCTCCCCATAGCCCCGACTCCTAGAATGGGCCACACCAACTTCCCCGACATGCCCCACGCTCTGAGGCTTGCCATGTTTAACTCCCCCATATCATATACACCCTAAGAATAGACATACTGATCTTCCCCCATGGGCCTTAGGCCCCCAAAATGGTCATGCACACCCTCCCCAGCATCCACCCCAAGCAATGGCTTATCTATCACTGTCCTCCAGTGCCTACATCTGCTAGGAAGGGACAAAACCACTCTTCTCACAATATTACACAGCTACAACCTGTTCCCCCTGAGCAGCACACTCCCTGGACCATGATCATTGGCACCCTCCTGGCATTACCCTTCCCTCTGCTGCCTCCCCCAAACCCCATCCAAGGGGAATAGGAATACCCTATCCTTGCCTTTGGTTTGTCTGGGGGCTCCAGCTTAGGGGATGTGTCCTTCCCACGAGGTTCACCCTCAGACTCCACAGAGATCTCTTTCTCCTGGGCCTCCTCTGCCTCAGATTCTCCTTCTTCCTCTTCTTCTTCTTCCTCTTCTTCCTCCTCTTCTCCCCCCTCCTCGTCCTCTTCCTGGATGGTGGGGGTGACCTCTGAGGGGGGTACTGAGGTTTTCTTCTTTTTTCTCCTCCTTTTTTTCCTCCTGCTGGCGCGAGGGGGTCTCTTTTGGAACTTGAGGGCAGAAGGGAGGTGAGTGGAAAGGGGATGATGGATGTGGTGCGAGGTTTGGCGGTGGACTGAGAGAGAAAAAGAGAGTCAGGGGCAGGAAGAGGCTGGAAGGAACCTGCCAGGCGCCCCTCCAGGAAACAGCATGGTCTGGAGATCAAGGGCCAGGAAGGGCAAGGAGAGCCACCAGCCCGCAGGGACACAGCAAAGCTCTTTCAGTGATGCGACAGGCTGTGTCCAGCCTGGGGTGGCTGGGGAGGAAGCCCTCACACAGTGCCAAACCACCCCAGTGCAGCTCCACTTCCCTGGAGAAGGCAGGACTCCTCTCCCAGTGCTGCTGAAAGCCAATCGCGTGGCTATGCAGAGCTGTGGTGACCTGCCAGAAGCACCATCCCGCTCCAAACATGGGGAAACGTTTCTTGCATTCTCAAGCAAGCATGATATGGGCCCTTTACAAACATTCTAGGGACATGGCTTAGTGATGGACTTACTGTCAGGTTAATGGTTGGATTCGATGATCTTGAAGATCTTTCCCAACCTAAATGATTCTATGATTTCTTTCCTGCATAGTGTCCTTTAAATGAAACAGATGTGCCTTATTTATCCCCCAGGCTTTGACAGAAAGTCCCTCCAGCATACCCAAAGGAGCCGCAGACCAAGCCTTTTAGAGCAGATGCAACCGAAGTCTACATGTTAGGTACTGTGAAGGCTTCTGTCTACCAGCCTTTGAAATGGAGGTTCAATTAGGAGGCTGTCTTTTAAAAACCAGGGTAAAAAACAGGGCAGATGGACTTTCCTTTAAACTAATCTACAAAGAGAAATTCATACAGGCTTGACCTGGGTGTCATGGGAATTACAGAGTGAGAAGAAATTAATGGCATTTCTGAGCCTTCACTCAAAAACCAATGATAAAGCACCAGGCAAGGAACAGGGTAAGCTCAGCATCTCCCTGCCAGAGAGAGGAAAGGCCTTTCTGCCAGGTTTATCTGCAGGCACCAAGCCTCCCATAGACAGTCTGCAGGATGCACAGATCCTGGGGCTGCACCAGGAGCAGCTGAAACTATGGGGGCACCAGGCCACTTCGCAAGGGGGCTTTGCTCAGCAGCTCTTCCTGAGGAATTGTTTCCAGTCTGTTTTGATTTGGTTCCTTCCCAGCTTTCCTGTGACATGCCAGCAAAATCTGTTTATAGTGGAAACTACCTTCAAAGGACATTTTCAATGGAAGCTGTAACCTGCTCCCTGGGAGAGCCAGGCAGGTTCATTGTTCTGCTGTCATGTTTCCTTTCTTTTGGTTTCTCAAGTCTTTTCTCCCTTGTTTCCCCCCCTGGGAACAGCAGGGATATTTCACACACACCCCTGCTTCAGCAGGAGAGGCTTGTGGCAAGATTAGAGGAGAGTGGGAATGGTCAGACATCTGCAAATTGAAAAGTTTGGGCCCTTTAGAAATGCTTTTTCCTCCAAAGTGTTCTTTTCTTTGACTTAACTAGGTGTACCCTATTTCACTTGCAGGTTTTGGCAGAAAGACTCTCCTGTCCTGCTGCTGCACTGCTGTAGCACTTCTCTGCATGCCACAGATAGGTCAGACATGAATTTGTAATGTAAGAAGAAGCAAGGACGGCCCCAACTGTACACACAATGCTCCTTCTACAGCACAAAGCTGCTGGTAAGGCCACAGCCCATCTTTTCCTTCTGGCCTGTTCACATCAGCCCAAGATAGAAACGTTTACTTTCTGGATCAGAAGGAAACCGAAGCCTTGGCTGCAGGTTCAGGCAGTGATGGTTAAGTGACTGAGCTGGCACAGAAGACAGAAGCACTGCTTTTCACCCCTGCACTCAGCCCTCCTCACGTCAACTGATCACATCTCCGCAAAGGTGGCCTGGAGGTGGGAAAAACATACTCTCCCCAAATATAAAAGGCTTCATGCCTCCCTCTTCTTCCTCCCTGTTTTGCTGCAGCTCCTGTGTGTCCAGCTCCTGCCCTCTTTCCCTGCTCTCTTCCTTGCACTGCCTGCCTGCATGGAAAATCATTGCCAAACCAGTGTCCTAGATCTTTGATTACATTTCTCAGTGAACTTGATAACAATGGATATGAAAAAGTAATTTGGATAGGGAACCCAAAAGGAAAAGCCTACATATTAGGAATTCCTGGGTTCAAATAGGGCAGGAAACATGTCCAAAACCAGAAAGCATTCACCTCCATGGGCTGGTATCTTATCTTTCAAAGTTTAATGACCTAAACGGATCTTCCAACTTTATGAATACAAACTGCATAAAACTTCTGACAACCAGGGTTGACAGAAGCCCTAGATAACAGGGATATATAAGGAGCTCAGAGGAAAACAAGCTTGATTCTGACAAAGAAAGAAGGACTTTCCTATTAAGGAGAAAAAAAAGAAGCCCAAAGTACAAATGTCTAGTCAAATTTTCAAAGAAGCTTCTGCCATGCATGCTCAAGCAGATTGTCCGTGTTCTCCAAGCCAACCCGCACATCTGTGCACACAGGCAGAGCTTCTGAGCAGGTAAGTCCTACAGACACAGGACAGACAGGTATTCAACCCACAGCAAAGCTACTAGCACCTTGCAGCCGTGTGCACGAGTCACTGTGGGCTCAGGTGGGAAGTGTAATTTGAATGGAGTCTCTGTAGAGAAATGACACAAGCAGAGAGTAGCAGCTAGGTTGCACTGCAGGAATAGACTTCTAGCAGCAAACTTTTACAACAGCCATTGGAAATCAGTGGCCAAGCAGAAAACAGCCTAGTGATGTACTTGGGACATGTTCCCACCAAAGCTAAGCTGGAAAATAAGCAGTACCTGACCGTGGAGCGTCATACAGTGGGAAACTCTCCCAACCATTGCTACTTGTCTGCAACATGAGCAAGCTGCTGGACAGGGGCCTCTTCTTCCTTCCTTTCACTGCTGTTACTACAAGCTAATGTGACCCACCCACACCAGGCAACAGCTTATAGCCACTCTTGTGGGCACACTCTCATTTTAGATCCAACGTGAGTTTGGGCAGACTGGTTGCCTTCATCATGGAAGGGAGGTTAGAGGAATAAATATGCTGATCAGAAGAGTTCAGGTGAGATAGCTACAGAATTTTAAATTCACACCCCACTTTTATTTTGCAGACCTTTCTTTGAGCAGATAAGCCTGACGGTTTCATGGTTGCTATTTAGAAATACACAGGCATGTCTGACTGGAGCCATCTGCTTTCGGACTGGGGAGGACAGCCTGGCTTCTGGCCAGATTTGAATGTTTCTTTGCAGCCATATGGAAGAAAAATAGTTTCAAATTGGAAATTTGAATGTGGGGGAAGTGGCTGCAGAGGTCCCCAATTCTGGTTGAGGAGGTGAGTGAACATCCTGGGCTGAGCCACATAGGCTGGGCAGTAGCTACACCTGCAGGGAGAGGGAAAACAGGGAACAGACCGGGAAAAGGCTGTGCACTCTGGTGCTAAACTGGGCTTATGTAGCACTTTAGGAACACCCTGAAGGAAGGAAGTGAATAGTGGGTTAACATCACCTCTGCGGTCTCTGCATAAGGCTGCAGAGCATGGGGGGCTGAACAAGGGATGGTGGCAAGGGTGGAAGTTGGTACAATTCAAACCTACATACATTCAAAATCTCTCTCACTGTAGCTGCGTCTTTGCTTCTCCAGATTGCTTGATGCTGACTTGCTTATCAGGTCCCCAAATCTCTCGACTGACAAAGTCTTATCCAAGTCCTCATCGTCCTCGGCACCAGGAGAGGCTTTCTCTCTGCGATCTCTGCCCTGCACAGAAATCGCCAGACAAGAATTAAACACTGCAGACCCCTACAGACCTCTAGATCCTCCTGCCCTGCAGACGGTCCCAGGCTTGCTGAGATGAAGCAGACTTCACCTGAAAGGTCTGGGGCACAGTTTCTCACTTTAGATGCACAGCTCCACTCAAAAGCAAGAGCCAGAACAGATTATCAAGTCTTCAAGCCACACTCTGCAGAGATACCTTAGCAGTCCTCCAAACCTCCCTTGAGCAGCAGGTATCAAGGGACTAAGTCACTGCCTGTCTTTTGTACTAGAGGAGAGGTGTAGCTTTTGTTCAGCTAGAATTTCTCCCTCTTCACATCTAACTGCTGCCCTCTGGCCTTCCCTTCACCCATTCTGCAATCCCTCCCTTCCTTAGACCTCCTCTGTATTTGACCCTCGGAAACAGCATCCCTGCTTTGGTGAGCTGCCCTTGGGTCAGTGACCAACCTGTGACTTCTCACCTCCCTTCTGCACTCCTAGGGACACCCCCATTCCCCGTGGCATGTTTTCTTCAGGCTTCTCTACCCATTTTCCTCCTGTTTCAGGCTATGGGCATTTTTGCTAGTGTAGTCACTCCAAGAAGAGCATTGCCGGGTGACTCCTGTCCTTTCTGCCTCCCAAGCAGCTGCAGCTGGTAAAATTTTCCGTCAATATAGCCGAAATGCCAGTGTGGAGCTGTTGTGGACTCCCATGTTTCCATGGAAACTGGAGGAGGCCCAACTGTGATGAATCTGCGCTGGGCAGAAAGAAGGAGCAAGGCGGCTTTAGCTGAGTTGTGCCTCTCCTCACATGCCCCAGCTGTTCTCAGCTGTGCCCTGGGAATGGCTTGGTATCAGTGGGCGAGACTGCTTCTCCTCTCAGCACAGGTGTCCCAAGTCCAGTCTAATTGCAAGCTGCCCAGTTTACCCTGCCACTTGCCTACCCCACCCAACAGCATGTGGAGTAACAGGAACCTCACAGAGCAAGCTCTGGTCTTTTCTGGACCACAGTTTGCTGTCTGCATGGAGAGGGGATGTGGTCTTGCGGGCAGTCTTGGGGCAAGCTTTGTGCAGACCTGTCCCCAGCGAACAGAAGCTGTGTCTCCTACTGCTGCAGGCTGCCAAGACACAGGTCCTGCATTCGGCCTGGCAGGAGCATCGTCCCCAGGAAAGAGATGGCCCCACTGCTGCTGGATCCCCACCTCACCTGCTGCAGATCGATGAAGACATCTCCTATGGGAGGGGACTCTCCAGCTGCCATTTTGGTTCAGGACCTAAGGGCCTGAGCAAAATATCAACCCTTCTCTTTCACCGGCAGGCACCCAGCAAACCTGGAGAGTGGCATAACCTGTGGAGAGAGGGCAGGACAAGGGAATGTCGTGGGAGACTGCTGGCCACTGCACTCAACCCCCCTGGCTCCTAACCCAGAGAGGTCACCTCATCGGCCCTGGGGAACCTCCCCAGAGTCACCAGGACAGGCCTTTCCCCTGGCACACTGCAGCGAGCCGGTGAGAGTGGCCCAGCCCACGCTGCTTTGTGCACCAGCTCCGACAGCTCACGAGCAGGTGGGACCCTGTGCTCCTCCGAGCGACCTGCTGCGTGGAGGGTGCAGGGCCAACCCAGACAGCGGCTGCGCGTAGCTCCTGCATGGGCTGTGCGAGCGAAGGAAAGGCTTCCTGCTCAGCCACCTCTCCACCAGCACATCTGTGCAAAGCTGGGGCCTGACTGACCACCAGAGAAGGATAAAGTTGGAGAGATCAGGTGCTGGGAGGGCATGCCAGCAACAGGCAGCAAAGTGGTCCTATGCCACCCAGCTTTAACTGGGCAGACCCCAAAACATCCAGAAGGAATCCCAGAGAGATCTGCACAGGCCAGAGAGATGGCACAAGGACAAACAGTTCAGCATTCAGACACAAAACACAGAACAACACACGTTACAGGGAAAGAGGTCAAATTTCAGACTGCAGATCTGTACTCTGTCTGCACTGGTGTGGCTGGGGGATGCAGAAGACGCCGCAGGCAGCCTGAGGGAGGGCTGTGCTCAATATGCAACTGCAAGTGAAGAAGGCAGTGAGGTGCCATGGTTGACAAGGAGTGGGATGAAGACTAACACAGAAACAGCTGTAGTCATATCATCTACAGCAACAGCGCAGGCTGAGCTCAGTGTGAGCTGCACCCCAGGAAGAACTGGAGATGGCACAGAGATGAGCACTGGGAAGCCAGTGACCTCCAAAGACTCATCTGAACTCATACAGAGAAGGAAAAAAGATGTAAGCATATGCACAGTGCTTTGGACACAGGGATAGGCGAAGTTTTCTCACTTCACAGCACAAAAAAAGGGACATTCATTAAAACTACAAGGGTAGAATAAAAATTAATTCAACACTGGCAAAGAAAACATTTTCTCAGTGATGTCATCGAGGAGGAAAAAACTGCAAAGTCAGAGGACAGCTTGGCCATCTTTTTGGGTAACAAGTTGTCATAATTATGACAAAATCAAGAGAAGTTAAGTCCATCTGTCAGAACAAGCTACTTTCCAGCTATGAAAGCTTTGGAAGAAGTATTACAGGTTAATATAGCAATCTGCTGAATGGTTTCTTACTATCTCATCTGAAGTACCTAGTATGGGCCACTGTTTTGAGACAGGCCACAAAAACAGATGGTTTAAAGGTGACACCAGTAAGGGCACTTCTATCTTTGAAGATCTCCAGAAGGTGCTACTAGAGTCGCTGCTTACATTACCTACCTGAAGGGCTTATTCAAAACAAAAAAATTAGCTTACTCAAATAAAAAATTCCAGGGCCACCTGCAAGGCAAGTTTTTGAGGAGCTAATTGAACCACTGCTGAAACACATTCCCTTGGTCTACCCTCCTAATTACCAGAAACAAGGCAAAATGTAATGGAAGTAACCCCTCAACCATACCTCACTGGACTCTTCAGTAACTGAATCCCTCAGTGAGACCTGAACAGCTCAAGATAAATACGCTGTCAAGACAGATGTCTAAAAAGCAAATGCAGAGACCAGGCCATAGGGAATAGGACAGAAAAGAATGAAAGAAAATACCCAATCCACTCTGTAGATTTTAAGCTGTAATCTTCAACTTCATACCCTGTTTTCCAAGAAAGACAGAGCAAAAGGGTTCCGAGAGAGAAAGCAGGAAAAAGGAAAAAGGTCTGGAAATCATCTGTAAGAAGAGACTGAGATGCTTTTTAGTAAGAGACATGATAGAGAACATGGTAATACCTGGCTTTTATTTCCTTTCGCATTTAACTTGGGAAGAGCGTTATCAGTCCATGAAAGCAAACAGCAGCACATTTGAAACCAAAGGCAGGGAACTCTCTATTCCAGTGGGAAGAGCTGACAGGGGAACCTGGCTCTGCAGTCCTACAAGGCCACAGCATTGTGATTGTTAAAGAAAGGACTGGGGATTTGCAAGGAACGTAACACCCAGAGCTACAGACTGCCTGCGCAAATGTGTTGCAAGCACCACTACTTCAGGGAATATGATGATGATGGGGCTTTGCATGGCAGCTTCTGGCATGGCAGAATCCCAAAAAACAAGCAACACGGTAAAGGTAATTTGACCAAAAAAATTATAATGCTCATCTCCACCTCTGTGCCTTGTGGGGCCTCCAGAGGAAACGGCGAACAACTAGCAATGCTGTGAAACAATGTGCTTTGTTTCAAGTCGAGCTCAGGTTTGTCTGGAGGTAGGCAGAGGCTTGCAGGGGCATTCACACTCCGCACAGACTGGGGAACTGCTGGGTGCAATGAACTTTGCCAGCTCCAGCTCTGCAAGATGTTATGCTGAGTTTAAAACTACAGCCTGACTGCCTAAATGAAGTTAAAAGGAAGGGAAAATCCAGCACTCAGTCTTTCTTCACACATCACAGCAGTGCATTTTGAAATACGCTGAAAATATGTCACTCTAATGACACTGCTGAACAGCTAAAAGCAAGACAGTTGTACTAGCAGTAAAGTAAGAGAGCCCTTGGGACTTGCTTTGAAATTGCAGAGGGACTGTGAGGTACCCACAGGTTTTCATCAATCCCCTGCTCGTCATCCTGTGAAGGCGGGATGCAATGGGTGGGCATCTCAAGCTGGGGGAGCTTGGGGGCAGAGCTGCCAGGGATCTGCTGCTTTGGGGCCAAGAGAGGGGTGAGGATGTGAGGTGTGTTTTCCAGTCCTAACCCTAATGGCTCTCCTGCTTTCATGGCCTGGGAGCCCTGGTGCTCCCTTTTGGTGCATCAATTGATGGCTGGCCACTAGAGGCCACTTGCCCCTTACTCTGTGAGAAAGGCTGGATGGACACCTACACGGATCTGGCCTGGCTTTTCTATTATACACAACAGAGTTCAGAGAAGACCAACAAAAAACTGCCGGTTGTCCAGAGGGATTGATACACAAGGAAAGGTTAGGAGATAAATTTGTCTAACATAATATGGGATGCCTAGCGTGGGGAGGGGACAAGCCAGTAGTCTGTAAGGGTGTAAAACATGACTACAGATTTTTTTTTTTCCAAGCAGCCCTGCACAAAGAGACCTAGAGACATGTTAAAATGTAAGAGAGAGATTTAAAATTAATATCTGGGAGAATTCTGCTAATGAACATCATGCAGAAGTGCCCAGCCTGCTGGCATCACTGCATGGTGATCGCAGCATAGGCTGCCATAAGAAGAACACAAAACAAAAAGGGAAAGAAAAACCAAAAAAAAACAGTAATGAAGACTGAGTGAACAATACCTTCATCCTACTGTATCTCATTCTCCTGGTTGTTGGGAGTATGTGATTCAGCATTCCAGCTAGAAGCAATTTTCAGTAATCGAAGTGTCATGCCAGCAGCCCAGATTCGAAGGGAGGCCAGAAAAATCCACAGCCTGCCGACCTGCGTGCACTGACACCTCCCTGCTCTCCCTGCCAGCGCCTCAGTAAACAGAACCAGCTTGCTAAATAACCATACCTCGGACCGACCACCCAGGCTAACCAAACGCTGAAGGAAAGCAAGCAGCCATGCCCCTGTGATGCTGCCAGCTAAGGCATCTCCCACATGTTGCTAACAGGGACTCCAGCAGGACACCCCCTGATCCCTCACAGTGCCAGTGCAAGAGCTTTCCCATTTTGCTGAGAAAAACGCATCTGTCACATCTTTGAAGGTCAGAGGTAAGCAGTTTGTGCTGCCTCTTTGCAGTAAAGATGAGCCAGAAGGGCTACAGCAGCCTGTCCCAGCTCCGCAGGCAAAGGGCTGCGTGGAGGCTGCCATCAGGCCCCACATCCATCTCCTCAGCTTTTCCCTAATCCCCCGGTCATCAGGCTGAGAATAATTTATCCGTGGAGCGTCTAGACAAGGAGTAGACATTAAGATAGTGATAAAGCCATAGGGGCAACGCTAGTTCGGCGATAGAGGAGGAGAAGAGCCTCTGGCTGGTAGACACAGATGGGAAGAGCTCAAAAAGGAGAAAGATTAGAGGTCTGGGAAGATTCTCCTAGGAAGACATACTGACAAGCCTGTCCATGGAGGAGACAAGCAGGAGGGGTGCTGCTGCATACACTGAAGCATTTGGATGGGGTGCTGCTGTGACCGTCACAGCCTCCAAGCTGAATGAAACAGGAGTGGGCTGTGCAGCCCCCACTTCTCCCCTGCCACAGCAGAGGAACGGAGACACACACACCAGAGGGAAAAGGCAACACATAAGATGGTACACACAGAAAGTATTCAGGTGTGAAGGGTTTAACCTGTGGATCTTTCTGCTACATGGCTATGCTGAAACTAAGAATACAGAAGTAGTTTATAAGGCTTAAATATTTCAGTGAATCCTACACCCTACTGAACTGGATAAACCTGGATAAAGCGCTACAGCCGTTCTCTCCTGAAGCACCTGCTCCGTTCCCTGATTCTTCCTTCACAGGCCCCTCACAGAGGTACTGGATGGGATGGACTCACATGACACATATAGGAACACACGGGAACAAAACCTGCTCCGGAAGAAAGTACTAGCACCAGTCAGTGACAAGGAGACACCCTTCCACTGGACATACGGATGGCTCTGACAGACAGACACACATACAGCCGAGAGAAAGAAGGGACGGAAGGACCGGGGATGCACTGCACCATGTACCGTGCCGTGCCACCTGTACGGTGCGGTGCACGGGACCACACCGGGCCGTGCTGCGCGCAGCACCAGGCACCGTGCTGTGTCCGGGACTGTGCTGCATGCTGTGCCGTGTCCCGTGCCCCATGCCATGCATCGCCCTGCACCACGCCGTGCCGTGCCGTGCCATGCATCGCCCTGCACCACGCCATGCACCATGCATCGCCCTGCACCGTGCCACGCACGACGCAGCACCCCGCACCGTGCAGCGACCCGCGCCGTGCCGTGCCGTGCCCCGTGAAGCATCGGAGCGCCCCGTGCGCGCCGCGCCCCGCACACGGGGCCGGGCGGCCAGGCGGGCTGCCTGGGCTCTGCGAGGCAGCGGCGCCCGCCACTCGTGTCGGCGGAGCCGGTGGGCTGCTGAGGCCGGGCTAGCGGAGGGGCAAGCGCCGGGACCCGCCCCCCC
>JANVCC010000022.1:25312102-25413230 GCA_025345505.1 Todiramphus chloris collaris
TGCGGGATGGCGGCGCGGGGCGCACCGCCGGCGGCGCAGGGCGGCGGCGGGGCGGGGGCCTGGGGGCGCGGGCCCCGCCGGGCGGGAGGGGGACGCTGGGGCGGGCTCCATGGCAACCGGATGTAAGTGGCGGCGCTCTAGCCGAGGCGGCCGCCTCGCTGGTGCGGCGGAAGGGCGCGTCTCTGTGGTAACGCGGAAGTGCGAGGGGCCGGCGGCGGCGCGGGACGAGCCGGGCTGTACCGGGCCGGGCCGGACCGGGCCGCGCCGCGGTCACCTCGGCCTCCGCCGCCCCGGCCTCCCCTCGCCGAAACATGGCGGCGGCGGAGCCGCTGGTGCGCGGCCTGGCGCGACTGCTGCAGGATGCGGGTGAGTGGTGGGCCCCGCCGGCCCGGGCTGAAGGCCCTGGTGTGGGGGCAGCAGAGCTCACGACCCGACCCGACCCGTCCTGTCCTTCCCCTTCCCTTCCCTTCCCTGCAGGGGACCTCGTCCTGGACGGCTCCAGCACACTGACGCTGCTTACCCACACCCTGCAGCACCTCACGCAGGTCTTCGAGCAGCACCTGGGCTCCCGCAACCAGAACCGGGGCTTCGTGGCCCTGCCCTCGCACCCTGCTGAGACCGCCGCCATCCTCCAGGCGCAGTTCCTCTTCGACGTCCTGCAGAAGACTCACTCCCTGAAGGTCTGTACCTACCATGGCCGGGGACGTGAGGGGCCAGGTGTGCTGCAAAGCTGGCCAGTTGCAGGTGGCAGGCACAGCTGCCCGCTTCAGAGTGGCCTTCTTTGATGCCTGCTGACCCCATCTCACGTGTGTGCTACGTGGTTCAGGTGGTTGTCACAGGGCTGTGGTATGGAGTGCTAGTTCAGCGTGACAGCGTGTGAGCACAGCATCTAGGATTAGCCATGCAACTCAGTGGAAAGTTTTTCAGAGATAAAAACAGGCAGCAGGGGTTAATTATGTTCTGACCTTGGTAGGTGTTGACATTGTTGGGAAAATGATTATTTCCTGAAATGCTTGAGCGGTTCAGGCAGTATCTGGCAGCTGAGCACAGCTGAGTGCTCCCTGAGTGATGATTGATCGGCTCCAGGCAGCAGAGCCAGGGTATTTGAGCAGAGCGGTTAGATGTTGTGTGCACCCTTTTCTCTGAGACCTTCTGCTGCTTATTTCTGAGTTGTGCATGGTCCTGCCTGGACAGTGGTTCTGGCTGCTCTGTTTCGCAGCATGGGCTATTGATGGTAACATGACCTCCTCATTTTAAGAAGGCTGTAATAACGATAAAAGTACAGAGCCAGGGATTCTTCAGAGGGCTTTTTGGAAGGTGGCATGTGTTATGAGGCTGCACATGGTCATACTTGGCACGGGGGCACTGTTAGGAGGGTAGTAGAGATGAAATGGACCTGGAAGGGGAAGAGGAATTAGCAGCTGTTCTTGGGTTCCACGATGGTGCTCAGGAGGTGGTGTGGCCGAGCGCTAGGCCTGCAGTGTCTTTAGAAGTGTTTTCCATATGAGACAGATTGGAGGGGTTATCTCAGTGTTGTTGGGAGGGTTTTGTAGCAGTGTGCTGAGGGTGGAGATTGGAGTGGGGCCCAGAGCCCATGGAGAAACAGGGGTCCCCTGTCAGGAGGAGACAGGAGGGATACTGCAGTTAGGACCATGTTGTGGTGAGTGCTTATGTTAACCAAAACATGGGCTCTTTCTGTAAAAAGCCTGTAAAGAAGGGGAAGCTACCCGTTGTGGTGTGGTAACTGATTTACTTACAGACACTCATAATTTATATCAGCCTGGTCAGATTCTTAAGACAGCAAAGGGAGAGGAAGACAGTCCAGGACACAGAGCAAGGACGGCATCTGAAATAAACTTTGCTACAAGTGGTCGTCAGAGCTTCCCAGTGCGAGCTTCCCCTACAAACGGTCCTGTTCATCAGGCCGCGTTAGCACTGGCAGGCAGTGGGCAGTGATTCATCGCTAGCAGGGCTGCAAATGTCGAAGTGGTACTGGTGACTAGGCCTCGGGGTGCCTGTTCTGCACCTGATGAGTCACTTCTGCATGAATGTAGCTGGCAGAGATGGTCTCTGCAGTTGTACTCTGCTGTCCGCAGTGGAAGCGTTAACTGCTTCATTACTTACTTGCTCTGAAATACTGTTTATGCGCTGTCCATAGTAAGAGGCGAGGCTGGGTTTAATAAGCTGCTTTGCCATTGGTGATCGCAGCCTAACAAGCCTGTGGCTGCCCTACAGAGTGCATAGAGGAGTTTTGCAGGTACCTCAGTGTAATGATAATGATGTCCTGGAGACCAGCTCTGTTTTCCATTGTATCTGCTTCTGATTTGCCTTATTTGGCCTGTTCTAGTGAAATGCACATGCTCACCTCCCACTGTTGTGCTAGTTCAGCTCAGTTGCCTCATAAACATCGCTCCAGCAGTTAGATTTGTCTTTATTTAGTAGGTTTGCTAGTTGTGGCTGATGAGGAATCCTGCTGTCAGACCTTCCTAGGGTTCTGAAAGTGGTTGAAGACACTTGGGCAGGGTAGAAGAACAGGATCTGGCAGACCATGCTCTTGTGCTAGCTAACATTCTTTTCTCTTTGACCTCTGTTGAACTGTGGGGCCAGGAGACAGTGCTGATACCAGCATTGGGGAGAGCTTGTTAGTGAACACCCGAGGCGGGGGGGGGGGGGGAGAATGTGTCTGTTCAAGGGGCTGCAGCTGGTGCGTTGGGAGGGCAGTATTGCAGCACAAATTGAGCTTGACGTGAGAATTCTTTTCTGATTTCTGTAGCTTGTTCATGTTCCAAACTCTGTTTTGCACTCTGCTGTGAAGATCTTTCCTTTCAAGTCCCTCCGGCATCTGGAAGTAAGTATAAAAGGCAGAACTGGCTTTGCATCTTGCTGTTTGGCTTTTCTTGACTTATCTTTGTGGTTGCAGAATGCCTCTACTCCAAACACTGAGCAGGCTTTTGTGGCTTCCCTGGAAGGCTAAGTCTAAATCTCTGCAACACTTGCTTGGGGTGAGGCTCGGATACAAGCGAAGGCTCATGAGTGTTACACAGGGAGGCTCCAGCAGAGAAATAAGAGATCCCTTGCAGAGGCAGGCCTGGGATGGTAGCTTACACTGTAATATTTTATTTACACTGTAATACTTTGTTGCATGTTGTCTTTTCTTCCTCATCACTGCTGCAGCTGAGGTCTGTCCCTCCGCACTGCCTCCGGGGACTACGATTTGTCTATTCTCAGCTGGAGTCTCTAACCTGTTGCAAGTGTATCAGTACACTGGAGGTGAGTGTCTCTACACAGTTTGTGGGGAAAATTGCAAGAGATTAATCCCACAGCCCTTCTCAAAGGGAAGATGTAGGAGACGGAGTTAATCACTTAAATCAATCCATATTGTATATGACTTTTTCTCCCTTCCCTGAAACCAGGGTCTTACTTCTGACTCAAACAGTGTTCAAAGTATTTCCTGGTTGGATACATATGTGCTTTGTAGTCTCCTTTTTAGCTGCTTGAGAATTACTGGCTCCAGCCAATATTCATATCAGCTAAGTCTGACTGTTCTATGTGTCTGGCTGTTTCCACATTCAAAGGCCTGCAGCTGATCAAGGTTTATTTCGTTAAATTAGAGCTGATTGTCAGAGGGAATGCTGTGCCCCAGTGTCTTATCTGCACTGGTGCTCAGCAGGTTTCTGAGATGTGAAGGCAAGCTCCAGCCACAGAGAACTGAGCAGTGTGAACTGTGCTAGCTCTGGGGCTTTGGGCTTCTTTCTGTGGCACAGAAGCAGCTGCCTGCTGGGGAAGAGGGACTGCTGATAGGGAGTGCTTTGAGAGCTTCTTTTGTCTGCCAGAGCACACGTTGTGTGACTAGGGAATGTGTATCTTACTTCTGCTTTGACAGAGCTCTGAAAAAGATTTAGGTATCATGAATCTAAAACACTTCATGTTCAGAGCCTACAAATTGTAACGTGAGGTTAACTATTGCCACTCAAGTGTAGGAAGCAAAAGTATCTCCCCTTTGTTCTAAATATATAACTGTGGAATTCCTACCACCTCCAAGTACTTGAATCAGTGACATGAAAGTCATTGCCACTCCAGGCAAGGCAGGGTCTGTAAGGCACAATATGCCAGCCTTGTTGTAGACGAGCTGTTCTCCCGTGTTCATCTGTGTCACTGTAACAGCCAGTGCTCACCAAGGAACGGGGCCTTGCTTCTTCCTAGGAAATCATTTCAGCATGTGGTGGAGATCTGAGCTGTGCTCTCCCGTGGCTGGAATTGCAGACTGTGAACTTCAGCTATAACTCAATCACTGCCTTGGATGACTCACTGGTGAGTGGAGCTTCCTTCCTTCCTGTGTGACTTCGGGGAAGAGAAGAGATGATCACGGCCAGGAACTGGGCACTCCTGTACTGATCCTGCTAGGTCTGTGTGGGAGGGGGTAGGCTGTTAAAAATTAACACTGCTAATTTTGCTGGCCTCTCCCAGCAGTCCAGGGTCTCCATGCTGCAGCAGAGACATTCGTAGGACCTGATCTAGTATCTTTTTGTCCTTCAGCAATTACTGAATGCTCTAAGAATCTTGGATTTGAGTCACAACAAGATCCAGGATTGTGAGCACTATTTAACGGTAAGCATCTTGGGCTGAGCACTGGAGTTTTCTCCTACGGAGAGGACACTGCTGAAGTGCTGTAATCATTGACCATGTGCCTGCTAGGTGTAGTGTAACACAAGAAATTGGAGATGTGTCCCAGCAGGCCTGTGATTTAGAGCTAGTGCTTGCAGCCTTGGCATCTGTATGTGCAGCCCCCGTGCCACTGATCAGGGCAGAGAAAGGCAGTGCTCCTCATCCTCACGATGAGGAACAGCACTCCAGTATGACTGAGTGATACATACAGCGTACACTGTACGTACAGTCACACATGTACTGTGCATTCTGAGACTTTGCTGTAATCGGCGCAGCAGGTGGAATTATGTAGCCAGGAATGCGTCTGTAGAGACTTGCTGTTCAGTTTGTTCAGGCTGCCAGTAGTATTCCCCTATTGCTCTCACAAGTCTCCTGTTGGTTCCTTTAGAAAGGTGGTAGTCCATCACAGTGGCATGTGTGTCTTGGAAATAGCAGTGAAATCCATGCTCTGCTGGGTTGGACCTGCTTCTTTTAAGAGAAGCTACGAAACAGCTTTTCATGAAGTTGGTGGGGCTCACAATGTATCGTTCACCATCATCTTTGCAAAGGTATGAAAGGGCTTCTTTTGGTAGTTCAGTCCTTTTTCTATAGCAGGGAGTTTAGTCCTTTCCTGTGCTCCACTGAAGTTGATTAGGAAGGAGAAAGCTGCTCCTAGCAAATTTTGAAAAGCAGATCATGCTGAGCGCCCGTAGACAAACCACTCCAAACATGAATGTTAAAGTCTTGCTGCAGAAGTAGTCTTAAGAAACTCACTTGTTGGTTGACCTTGGTGGGATGGAAAAAATGGTAGGGGTCTGTGCCTTGTCTTGGAGCTAAGGTCCCAACTGATCCAGTGCTGCTCTTGTCTCTGAACAGACCCTTACAGAACTAGAGTACCTCAATTTGGCTTATAACTTCTTGTCCAAGGTGCCAAACCTTGGTATCTTCAGCCGATCCAAGCTGGTGACTCTGATCCTGCGCAACAATGAGCTTGACAGCATTAATGGTGAGCCCACAAGGGAGGAACATTTCTGAGTTTGAGTCCTTTCTTCCTCAAGGAGGAATGGAACTTGAAATCTTGGGCACAGCTATTTTCACTAGGGTACAATTTTGGGGAGGGGGTAGATCAGAGGTTCCTAAGTTATATCTTCTATCATGCTGATGGCTTCTTATTTTGTTTGTAGGGGTTGAACAGCTAGTGAATCTGCAGCACCTGGATGTGGCCTATAATCTGCTGCTGGAACATGCACAGTTGGCACCATTGTCCACTCTGCACTATGTAAAAAAAGTAGGTGCCAAGCCTGATGGGTTGGTAGCTTAGAGATACTATGGTCAGAGGGTGCAAGGTGGAGACTGTGTGGTAAGAAGAGTTTTGAAAGATCAGTTTAACTCTTGAGTGTTTAATTTCAGTGCAGGAAGTTCATGGGGGAGCCTTGGAGACACCTGTACTTCAGCCTTCATTTTTGGTGCCCCCTGCCCAAGCTAACCTTTTGCTATATATTCATGCCTACCTCCTTGCTCCCCCTTTCTGATTTTAACACTGTCAAGTTCAGTAAAGATCCTCCCCTAATCCTGTTGCGGATTGTGTGTTCCGAAGGAGGAGAAGCCTGAAGGAGGATAGCTGTGGTCGCTGTAGTGTTTGTGAAGGAAGATAGCCCACAAAGGACTGTTCTTTCAGCACTTCTCAGAGTCAATACTGAAAAAGCTCTTAATGATTTAGGGGCATGTGTAGGAGGTACTTTTAATTTCCTCCTGTATTTGGTGAACAAATTTCAGGAAGCACTGTGAAAGCTTAGTCCTCTCCTGGCTTGATCACCATTCCACTCCAAGGAAGTTTCCTGAGGCAAAGGGAAAGCCTGGAGCCTGAGGACAGATTAGGTCGAAATATAGAATATTTCTTCTAATTGCAATTTCTCTTATTTCCCCCACCCAGTTGTATTTAGAGGGAAATCCATTATGGTTCCATCCAAACCACCGGCCTGCAACCCTTGTACATCTATCTCCCAGGGCAGCCTCCTCCAATGTAAGTACCAGCTGCATGCCTTCTGGCCCTGCTGTTGAAGGCATGGGGTGTTCTGACACTCAGGGGCAAACAGGGGGAAAGAATTTCATAAACTTTGAAAATTTATGCCAGTGGCATAACAGTGGCGGGTGATTGTTTTATGGTTTGGGTATTTTTTCAGGTAGAGTAGTTTACCCTTAAATTTTTATGCGGTGTGCTCAGGTTTGCAAGACCTCACATCTTAATACACCTACACTGTCTACTTTGTAAGTTTTGCTCACTAATGGTCCCAAAACCTTACTCTGTTCCTGCTAGGTAATGATTATGTAGATGGACTTTGTGAAGAAGGAACTTGGCATCTTAGCCCACCTTGCCTAACTGCATACTACTTGGCAGCCATGGCCGCTTCTTTCTTTCTCCCCATCACTCTGCTTTTGGTTAAGTGTCATCACTGTTTCCTTTGTGCTCTGGTGCTTAGGTCAATTCTTGGTAATCTGATTTTAGATAAAGAAGCCACCAAACAGAGTGTTCTGGCAATTTAGTGAAGTAAAATCGCTTCTTAAAGGTCAGAGCTGTTCCAAAGCTGGTTTACCCTTCATATTAGTGACAAATGTCTGGACTCAATGTCTTCAAACTGCATCTTAGAACAACCTTTTGCTGAGCTCAAGTTACTGGAAGCTAGGTATGGTACAAGCTTTGAGGGAAGAGTGAGTACCTTTCAAAACAATTTGCCCACTGTTGCAGAACAATCTATTGTATCCCTTCCACAAACTCTTGGATATGTGTCTGGGAGTTGTAAAGTCTGTAAACAGGAAAACCACAATGGTCTCTTCTGGCATCACATGCTTTTAGGTCAGGTAGCTACAACTAAAGGAGTCATGGATAGGCAGGCACGGGGTTGTTTCTGGTAGTCTTTGCAGTTATGTGCCAGGGATCACAACTCTATGTCAGTCTGAACAGGAGTAGTAGTCAGCGGATGTTGTCCTGAGTAGGTGCCAGCCAAATGGAATCTGACTGCAAATGGGTCTCTAATTGCAGTTCCTCTTGGATGGGGAGCCACTCTCTTCCTCGGACCTAATGGTAAGTAAAGTTGCTGCAAACTGATCTTACTGGCTGTGGGAGTGGGAACTCTGACAGATTTTTCCATTGTCATGTATCCCATTAAATGCGTATGGGCTGCCTTGACTCTTTGACGCAGTTCATTTTGGCTCATTCCTAGTAATTGTTGGGACTGGCCAGTGTAACTTACTCTGTCCTATGTAGTCTTGCGTAACTTGGAGCCTTGCCTGTTTCCTCTTCAGGTACTATCTGGCACTTTACACTTCAATTACAAGTCAGCAAAACAAAGAACTACCAGTTTCCCATCTGCTGTTTTTAAGAAAGGCAGAGACTGAATTAAATCTGAGTGGTCATGATAAACAATCCAGTCAAATAGGCAGGATCTGTTGTCACCACTTCAACTGAGATGATGAAGGTTTGGGGTGAGGGGCAGGGAAGTTGTCAGCCTGAGTTGTGGCTTGGTTACCTTGTCTCCTCTCTGCACTCAGCAGGCAATGTTCTTTTCTTTTGGCTTTAGCACCTTCCAAGTCTTGTGCAAAGTGTGTCACAATCCATCCACACTTCTACCTCAGAGAAGACTGCATTGGACCGCAGTGCTCTGGACAGTTCCTGTGCTGCAGACTTCAGTGACAGTCAGTCCCCAGCAGAGAATGTGGCTGTCAGGCTCCCTCGGAAGAAAAACAAGGTGTGGGACTGAGATAGCTTCTTAACCATGTAGCTGGCATGTTGGGTGAAGGGGCTGCCTTGATGTGTGAAAGCTTTGGGCAGTGGGATGTGGGCTTGTACTGACTGCATGGTAGTGAGTCTCTACACTGCTGCGTGTTAGGAAGGGGCTGGGCTTAATATCAGTCTTAATATACTATGACAAGTGTTTCATGGTGTTCTTATGCACTGTAACAGCTACAAACACTTCAGCTTGGCAGAGCCCCTCATCAGATGCACTTTTGGTTGATCTGGTGCCTCCCAACTATTCCCATCTTGTTTGTTCCAGGGAAAAGTCAAAGTGCGCAGAGCGAGCATTTCAGAGCCCAGTGACACAGAACACGAGCCCCAGGCTTTACCTCTCTCTGCTGGTGAGTCTTCATTTCTTCCTCAGTAACACAGCAGCTGAACTGCCCACAGTCAGAGGAAGGCTCTGGTGTTGGTGACTATTTTCATACTTCCCAAGTTTTCTCTCTGCAGGCCTGGTCCTACAGCATCAGAAGGAGATGAAGCGCTTGGACAGCTTCAGAGATCGCTTTGGTGTTGACTGGCTGCAGTACAAGAGACACCTGGAGGAGCACGACCAAGTACCTGTGATCTGCCGTAGCCGTTCTGCAGATGAGATCACAGGCAGGCCCGCTGCAGTAGACTTGCAGAGTGAGAGCTCTGACCCAGAGCAAGGAAAACCCCATATGTCCCAGAAAGAATCCTCTCCTCCTTTGGATGATACTGAGAAGGAGGAAGAACCTGAAGTACAGCTGGATGAGCCTGTGGAAGGAGAACAGAGAGAAGAGGAGGCAGATGAGCTAATGATGGGGGAGGAAGAAGAGGAGAAGCCAGAAGGTAAACAGATCCTTTCACTGCTGTGCTTGAGGGCTTGGGTATCGATGGAATAGATGGATGAAGTGTGATATCCCTGAACCTTTATTGTGCTGCCCACTACTGTGGGAATTCGAAGAACTTGGGCCAAGCAGGCCTGAAGGCCTGTTGTGTGTACTGACCTGTACTGTGTCTTGTTCGGCAGTGGACCTTTGCCAGCCAGTGCTGGTGAGCCAAATAGAGGGTGAGGGGGACCCGGAGCCAGACTGGATCTTCCTGCGAATCACAGCTAAGCATGTGATTGAGGTGGAACTGAAGGCTGCCAGAGTCCTCCACAAGCTTGAGCTGAAATGCCTGCAGAAGGTGGAGACCTCTGAGATGAACTGGAAGAGGATGGTGAGTTATGTCTCTTACTTAGGCATCTTACTCCCTGTGTGGGCCAGCATTCTGGATTTGGGCTTCTGTCAGAGTATCCTGCAGATCTTTTCCTAGCTGCTGCAGAGCCTGATTCATTGAGCATGTCTTCCACCCAATGCATGTGTATCCAAGAGCATCTGTATTCCTTAGGGTACCTGGGGTAATGTAGCAGAAGCCAGCACCAACTCTGTTCCAAAGCTGGAGTTAAAATGACAATGGCTGGACTTGTTCCAGTGTGCAGGAATGAGAGACTCTCAAGAGGAGCTTAAATGAAATGGAGACCTCTTTCCCATTCTTTCCCCTCTGGGATGTCACCCTGGCCTTGGAGGACTATTTGTGGATTGCACTTTTTCTTAGATGGTGCTGTACTGAGCCCTGTGTGATGTTTAGAAAGCTGCTGGTAGCTCAGTGGATGGTTTCCATCTGCTCTAGGTGTGTTCTTTCGCACTGCCAGCCCTATTTTGCTTTTGTGGTTCTTTAGAAAGGTAGTTTGGAAATCTCTTTTTCCTTGTGGTAAGTTTTCAGCATTCAATGTGTGCGTGGACAGGTTCACAGGCTTCTTTAATACCTTCTTCCTCCAACTCATTTTATCTTCCTGCCCTTGTACCTCAGATGTTTTGTGGCTTGATATTTTTCTGAAATACCTTCATGAAAAGGTGTTTTGTTTGAAATGCTTTGTTCTAGACCTTGAAACTTACTGTTGTCCTTAGCACTTAATTATTTATTTATGCCCATGTTACCAAGCTCCTAAATGCTGTCAGCTATGGAGGGGTACTCAGGGCTTGCTAAACCAAGTGCTTCTATGGTCACATTTCAGCCAGCTGCAAACAAATGTAGTCTGTACTGGATGCTGCACCCTCTTTCTAGAAATGGGGTCTTCCTGTCTCCTGCAGGACCTGGAGCGAGTTTTCCCTGTCCTCCTGTTGCACTTCAGCTATATTCGCAAGGACCGGCAGAAGCGCAAATATATAGTGCTCGATGACTGCCCGGAGCAGTGTCTGCAGGTATGGCAGGCTGGGGATGGAGGCCTGGTGAGGGGAACAGTGTTACTGGAAGATACTGAATTCTTCCAGGAAGCACAGGACCCCTGTTCTCAGAGCACATGCACGTCTGCTGCCCTGTGGCAGCCCACCTCTGGGCTTGTAAGCTCAGGATTTCTCCTGATGCACAGATAGCCTGTGGAGGGCCCCGTGAGCATGGCCATGGGCCGTGGAGCTCCTAGAGCATAAACTGTGTTCTCCAGGAGAAAGCCTTGCAGTTTTCTCCTTCTTGGGGAGAAAAGTTAGTAGCCAAGTTAGCAACTCATACTGGTGCATGTGCAACATGTTTCCTGGGTGCTGAGTGATGCACTAGCCTCTCTGTGGACAGTGAGAGTGTCAATGCTATGGCAGCTCTGGTCTGCACAGCTGCTGTAGTGACTCTGGTCTCAAATCCAAGTTGTTTGGGTTTTTTTCAAGGTACTGTTATTTAAGTACATTTAGACAAATTGTTACAGAGAAGGCACAAATAGATGGGACCTTTGAGACTGGAGTTCCAGAGAGAGCCTGTCAATGTGCAGATAAAAATCACAGACCTGCAAGACCAGGTTTTCTTTGTCTGGTGCAGTGAAGCTCCATGCCCTTGGCAAGTCTTGCACAGACTGACTGTGGTCCTCTGTTAGCTGGGAAACCGCCTGGCACCCCTCGCACTCTGAAATGCTGTGATGAGGCATGTGAGGAGACTTGCTGATGCTGGAGGCTCGCTTTTATTAGGACAGTTGTATCTGCCTGCTGGAAATCTTTTCCCTGTGCTGCTGCTTCTAGTGTGTCCTTGAAGTGTTATCCCCAGCTGTTGAGGAGAATCGGCGAAATCAGGACCAGGAAAAGGGATCCACGAAGCTCCAGTGTCTGAAATGCAAGAAGGAGTTTTCTCAGTCCATGGCTTCCTGGCTTCAAGGTCCCTATGCTTCAGAGGTTGTAGATGCCAAAATCCTGGAGACCCTAGTTGCCTCAGATCAAGGTAGGATGTAATGCCCAGAAAAAGAATGCGTGCTAACATGCATGCAGACCACCAGAATGGCAGCTGTGGTGCAGAGCATGGAATGTATAGGAGAGGGTGGGGCCTTGGCTGTGCTGGAATTGAAACCTGTTGTAGGATGTACTCCCCCTTGGACTGGGAAGACCCTGCCTTGTTCACTAGCAGCAAAAAGCCACTGGTTTACAGCTAAGCAAATGGCACCCCTGTTGTGGGTGGCCTGGGGTCTGGGAGAACATGAGGGTGCTGGAAACTGTGGATGGTCCACAGAAATCTGAAGTTTGGGAGAGGCATTAAAGGTCATGTCATCTCTTGTCTTGTTGAAACTGCAGTCAGTTCTGCCACAGAGGCTGATTTGTTCTAAAGGGATTTTGCTGTCAGAGGCTTCTGGGGAATCTTCTCCAGTATTTCAGGTAAAACTTTGGCTGTTGGACATCAGTAAAACAACTGGTGCCCTAACCTAAGTCTTCCTGACAGGGATCTTAAACCCACACTTGCTTCCCTTACAGGGAATGACTTACTGCTTTCTTTTTATTTGAGGGCCATTGTTCTCCCCACATGACCAGTCCTGTCTTCTGTCCTCTAGACTAAATAAGCTCAACTCCCTAGATAATTTGCTTGTCAATCATATCTTATACAATGCAGTTATTCTTGCTGGTCTCCTTTGTGCTTTTTCCCATTTGTCCACATTTTTCTCTGGATGTCTGAAAGTATATGTGGTATTTTGGCTGAGACTTGGCTGGTGCTGAACAGGCACTTTCTGATTTCTGAGTTTTTCAAAGCTCAGTTTATATTTGAAGTGGGGAGTGCCCAACCTTACCTTAGGAGTTGCTGCTCATTTGATGAAGCATTCTGGGACTGAGGTACTGCAGCAAGGGGCAGAGGTGCTGTCCTGGCTGCAGTGCTTTCTTCCACCCTGAGACACCTTCTCTCCCCAGCCAGGGTATTGGGACTCCCAAGATCCAACTGGGAGTCTGATGTGGTGTGGGTGAAGCATCAGGAACTGGGGTCGGGAGGGATGAGGACAGATGGAGAAGACACACGGCATGCTTGTGGCTTAGCTGGATGGAGGATAAACCCAGCTGGGGATGGAAGTGGCTAAGGAAGGTTGGATTGACTGGTCATGAGCTTGGCTTCAAAGGCTATGTGAACACTTTGTGGACACAAAGTGGAGGAAAGTCATGAGCCAAAGTCCTGATGTAGCTTTGGTTGCAACCACAGCACACACTGGTCACCCTAAATCTGAGCAGAGCTATTTCAGGTGGATATCGGCACAGATCCAGGATTTCTCCTGGATTTGTGAGGGAGGTGTGTAGAACGTGATTCTGAATAGAGTTGCTCAACAGGCTGCTCAAGTCAGACTGTAATTGTGTCATCTACTTTGAAAGGGATAGTTTGTGGTTTGCAGAAAAAAAAAAAAAAAAAAAATTCTTGTTGCTGGAGAGCTGTTCTGATTTTACTTTATCCCTGACAAAATTTTCCACAGATGCTGCAGCAGCTGGTGAGCCCATAGCCTGTCCCAGTTGTGCCAGTGACCATGTGGTCATCCTGCCTTCAGAGGTGTACTCCAGCACACCTTTGCTACCTGGCCCCGACAGCACAAGTGAGGACCTGTCAGACTCTGTCCTGGAGGGAGGCAGTCAGCAGGAGGGCCCAGAGGAAGCACCTGTCCTGGCCAGCGAGAGCGGGAAGTTCTACATCGGCGGGGAGGACAGCTCAGAGGTGGATACCAGCAACAGCAGCAGGACCCCAGAGCTGAGCGGCGACCACGATGGTGCTCCCCATTCCAGCTCCCGCAGTTCCAATGGCGCCTCTGGGAAGAAGGAGCTGGGCATGAAGAGCCAGTACCTGTCCCTCAGCCACACGGACACCACTGGGGGCAGCTTGATGGGCAGCTACCGTTACAGTGCTTCTCGGGGGCCCACTCCTTCCCAGCTCTCTTTGAACTCAGAGTCTGAGGAAACGTGGAATCTCAGTCCCTGTAAGTATGTAGGAGCTCTGCAGGGTTTAGAGGTGTGCACGGGTTGGTGCTGGGCTTTACCGCTGGTGCCTGCAGGGTGCGCTGCTTCTTGTGTAGTGGGGAAGGGGTCATCAAGCATGAGCAGCAGCAACCATGGCTCCAGTGAGCAGAGTTTTTCATTCCTCTCTGTTCAAGCTTATGATGTATGGAATAACTGAAGTTGGAAAGGAGCTATGGAGGTTATCTGGTCCAGCCACCAAAGTGACTCTACTGCAACTTCAGTCTAGTCCTGACTAGCAAACCCATGAGCTTCTTGATCTATAGAGATCTCCTCCAGCCTGTCAAGACTGCTGTGCCTCTGATGAGGTGTTGTATAGGACCAGCATGTAGGATTGCCATTTTCAGTCTTGTATGCTTGAAAAGCGTGAGAAATAAAGCACTCCCTTCTTTTGGGTCAGATCACAAGGTCCTAATTTAAAACTGAGCCCATAAAAAATTTCCTTCTGAGGAGAAGTTGTTTAGTGTAGTGTTCCTGGTGGAGAACAGGGTGTACTGGGAAGTATGTACTCTCGGGCAGTATTGTGTATAAATAATTAGCTTTGTCATGCAACTGTATGATCGAATAATGTTCTTAAGCCATTTTATTGGTGTCTTCCTCAGTCCCCTTTAGCCTCGCTGTAGTCGAAGTCCAAGTTCAAAAAGTTGACCTGAGCTGACAGCAGCTGAAATGAGAAATGTCTTTCTGGCTTTGTGATAAAGAATTGCTCTTCTGCCAAATCTATCAGCAAGTCAATGTCCTCCTGTGACTAAACAGCTGTGTATAGGTTAGACCAAAGCTTCATTTATCTGAAAAAGCAAGTGCAGGGAGCAATGGAGTCCCCTCATGTCTCCACATTGAGACCTGTGGCCTGGAAAGCCCTGTCTTTGGCCATTTGTCTTGAGGAGAGACTTGGTGGAAGCAGGTGTGCAGAGCGGGTAACACTGCTGCCTTGGTACCAGCCTGCATGCTTGGGCAGCAGCTGGTCAGTGGGCAGGGTGTCAATCCTACCCCTTGCTCTCCTTAGCTGTAAATGGCATCCTGAACACAAGGGACTTCCATTCAGTGGATCATCGCCTGAAGCTGTACCTGGATATGGAGGTTTTTGAGGAGAACGCTGAGGAGTTCCAGTGCTTCCTCAAGGTGAGCTCTTACAGCTCCTTGGCTGTCTTTCCTGTCACCCTGCAAGTACTGCACTGGGGTTGCATCCCAGAGACTGTGAGGTGTGAAGTGAGCTGAAGTGTGTTTGAGTCGGTCCTTTCCATGGGTGAGCTGTAAGGGGTAGGCCAATGCTATGACCCACCATGTCTGTGCTCTAGGTGGTCATGGTGAAGTTTGGCCGACAAGGAGAGTTCCTCTCAATCCTGGTTGCCTCTGATCTCAAGATTTACGTGCTGGAAGTCACTGGGGCTATCAGGTGAGGAGAATGGTGGCAAGTGAGACTGTGCAGCAAGGCTGTGAGTGCTGGGTATTCTGGCCTGTGCTAGCCTTACCCTGGAGGTGTGGTGACATGCAAAGGCTCTTCTGGTCAACCCCCCTGTTGCAATCTGATGTGGGAAAGGAGATGGGGCAGCCTGCTGCAGCTGAGGGCTGTGCTCTGTGATTAGGGGACAACCTGCAGACTGGCTGAAGAAGACTGACTCTCACTACCTGTCTGATATTTCCCATCTGGAAGTGGGACTCTGCCACCAAAGCTTACGAATGGAGTTTGAGAACCCAAAATCCTCCTACAATCTGCTGATCCGGAACCGAAGCTGCTGTGACCAGTTCCTGCAGACCCTGACGTGTAAGAATAGAGCTGTAGCAGGGGGGCCAGGGTGGGGAGAGGCTTTTGGAAGATTTGCTCTTGGAGAGTGGCCAGGAGAGCTGTAGTTGGATGTATGCTGGACATTCACTTCTTGCCAGCTCAGAAAAAAGTTGGGGGAGAACCCCACTGGCATCATAACTTCCAGTGCCTCTCGGTACACTAGAGAACCATCCTGAGCTGTTACGTACTGCCCTTGGGTTTGCAATAAAAGATGTCTACCTTCTCCCCCTCTTTAGGTCTCATGCAAGAGCTGCCTGCAAAGCACAGGAGTAAGGTGAAGGAAATACCCACTGTGAAAATGAGTCCACAACACTGGCTATGGTAAGAGCAGCCTCAGAGGGGTTGGGGTTTTGGACAGAAGAGGATGTCTGCTTGTCCATCAGTGCCTGGGAACCATAACAGGGTTATCAAAACAGGGCAGCACAAGAGGAGGCACCGCTGGGGTGGCAGCCAGGCCTATGTTACAGGCTTAACAAGCCCCTTGCACAAGGGGCAAGCAGGCAAAGGGGTGTCATGGACTGATCCAGGCAGGGCAACTCCAGCTCTTATGGAGGAGCTTGAGCAGAATATAATGAAGGGAGGAAAAGGGTTGGATTTATGGCAGCCTCCTCCCTTGCAGGAAGCATTTGGCCTCTGTCTGGCAAAGTGGTAGCCAGAGTGACAGGACAGAGGGGAATTCACAACATCTGGAAGAGATGGGTCCCTCCTTTCTCCAAGAGGACACTGAGGAGTAGCTAGCTCACAGCAAACCTGGGCTGGAAACAGAATGCTTCCTTGATCAGGCTGCTGTTTTATCTCCCCCAGGCCTCTGTTGGACTCCAAGACCACAGATTCCACAGCTGCAGATGACACTTGTTTCTTCTACCTGCTGGCCTACCTGATCCAAGGTACAGGAGATCTCAGTGTCCAGGTGTCCAACACCATGTGCTGTCTGCTTACATGCTTGTGTTTTTAGTGCACAAACTGTGGGAAAAGAGCTGGGTCATTGGTGCAGCAGCAAGATGGGGCAGGGGTATGGGTGAGGGCTCTTTTTAGTGTTGAAATGTGTAAAATAGCAGCACTGTTCTTCCTGTATGTACAGTGAGTCTCCCAGCACTTTTCTGCATGGAAGCCCAGGCTCTGGGGAGCAGCTGGTCTTGCACACCAGGTTTGGTGACAACTCAGAATGGTTTCTGAGAAGCTGGAGATTACCTAAAGTTGGATCATTGCCTTGAGCAAAGGGAAAGCTGAGGGGTCATACACACAGCTGGTTTGTGTGAGGAGCTGAAAAGCTCCTTGGTTTGGGAAAACAGAAGCAGGTGTCTGGAACCCAAGACAGTAGGACAGGAGCAGGAGCCTGTTAAGTTCTGTTCCAGGGCTTGCTGAGTGCCAGATGTGCTAAATCTGGGATTTGCGTCTTCAGTGAACAATTCCAGTGTCCTTTTAGCTCGTGACACTGAAAAAAGCAACCTAGCTGTTAATTGCTTTCTTACCAATCTGTTACTGCTCTTTCACCCTTGTTCACCACTGGGGAGGTATGAGAGAAAAAGAATCAGAAGGAATCTGTGTGAAATACTTTTATTGTTCTCCTCAAGCTGAACAAATAACCTCTGGGAGGAGGAACTTAGAGTGCATTTTTTGTACACGACAGTTTTCTCCTTTTCTAGATTATGGTGCCAAAAAGTGGACACGCTTCCAGCTGAGGCCTCATTGTCGAGTAAACACATTTAATTAAACATCCCATTTCTGATATTAATTCCTGAGAGAGATGTGACAAGAAAAGCAGCATACTGCTTTAGCAGCTTGTGATCCCCTGTGACCTCAGCCAGCTCTGCCAGTGGTTCCCTATTACCCCCAAGTTCTAGTGCTTTCCATTTACATCCAATGAAATCAGATGGATGATATTTGTGCTACCTATAGTTTATCAAAACTACTTTGCTTCTTGCCATACTTAAGACTCGACCCAGCTTGGTATTAAACTTTGTGTGTGAGCAATCTGTTTCAACCACCAGCTATCTGCAGTCAGACAAGTTCAGGCCAAAAAAGGCAGCCTTTTAGCTGGAGCTGCCAACTTTTAACTACGGAGCAGTAAAGTGTTGTTTAAGAGGTCAGAGGACTCAAGAGTCATTTCCTGCCTCACGTGAGGACACAGGCTGGACAAGGGTTGCTGGGACGTGGTCTTTCGTATGCCTGTTCCTGCAATGAGCTTGGGTAAGCTGGTCAAGCCCAGCCACATTTAGCTACCCTGCTCTTCCTCTTCAGTCAGGAAGCTGGATAAGACTGTTCACCCAGTTACTGTTACTGGAAAGGATTTCCCTAGGGGAAAAAAGGAAAGCAAAGCTGGTTCTGTGGTGACTCAGGCTCTCAGCAAAGCATCTCCTATTCCCTCATATCCTTTTAGGGGCATCTGCTTTCCCTGTGACCTTGCTGAGCACCCAAAGCATGCTGTTTCTGCTGGAGGAGAATCACCAGTGGCAGGTGCAGCCTTCCTTGAATGAAGACCATGAGGCAGAAATGCCTCCTAGGAGCAACATCCAGTTGAAGGAGAAGCAGCCGATCAGCAGTATTAGCAATGTCATAACCTATCGCCTTTGTCCATGTGACATCAAGTTGATGCTTTATGATGAGGTAACCAGGAGGTGGTCATGGGGCATGCAAGATGCTGCGGGCTGGATTGTGCTTAGATCCCATTCCTGCCAAGAGTGTCTTGAGGCTGTCATCTCCCATCCTAACCTAGGGCCTTGCACCACAGAGGCAGGGGATCATGGTCAATTGCTGCTGTACAGAAGTCATGCAGGGACACTTCCTTGGCTGGTAGCATAGAGGGAGGAAGGAGGATATCGCTTAGAACTGGGAGGAGCTGGCAGTTGTACTGAGGAATAGACTTAAGTCCTGATCATCCATCTCCCTCTTTTCTCCATCCCAGGTGCTGAAGGTGGAGAGCACTTGGCACATCCGCACAGAGTGCCCTGAGCTCCTGGTAGAGCTGGTGGAGTGGATCCGCAAGCCCTGGGAGGAGATGTTCTCCATCGAGCTACAGAAGGCTGTGTATGAGGGACTGGAGTGAGCTTTCTGGCTGTTAGCAGGCAGGACTTGGAATCAAGAGTGCTGCTGTGCTGTCAGCAGTGCACAAGTGTCTCCCACTCCCATCTGACCTTGCTGTCCTGAGGCCTCTGCTTTCTACCCTACTCTTGCCCCTGGCCCTTTTTGGTGAGGAGGAAGGGAGCTCACAATGGTCCAGACTGCACAGTCACTCACTTGCACTGGGCTGGCCATGGAAAGATGAGGTGGAGGGTGTTCCCTGCAATACTGCATAAACTACAGAGAGTTTTAACCTGGCAGTGTCTGCTAGTCTCCTTCAGGGTCATATCCAGTGTCACTGAAGGAAAAGGGGAGCCAGGCCAGAGCGTGTTCAGTGGGACATGCAGTGGTACTAGGCAAGCAGCAGACCAGAGGCAGTTGGGTCTCTCTAGCAGGTGTATTTGCTGCCTTCCCAGCTATCAGAACAGCTGCCATTATCTGCCAATGATTTTTTTTTTTTTCTTTTCCTCTCGTTCCCTCTTGTCCATGGCTTCCCTAAAGCTGCCTGCTTCACACAGGAGCCTGATTGCACAAGGGGATGAGGTATATTGTTCTAATAAACCCACAGAGACCCCTTACCTGCCTGTCTGGCAGGGCATGGCTCGGTCTGCTGCTGTAGTCTTTCACTGTCACTGGGGAGGGAGGAGCTGTGAGGCTCTTACCATGGAAATATGTTGCTCATCACTTAGGGGTCAGGACCCTGGTGGGCACTGGCAAGTAAAAGTGAGGCTTAGGCTTTTCTGAGCAGTCCAAAAGCAAGAGTCTATTTTAACATGAGTTTTACTATTTTCTATTATAATAAAAACTTATATTTATTGAATTGTCACATTTTCCTTGTTTCATCCTCTTGCACTGCTGTAATGTCTTTGTAAGGTTTTTGCATACTAGCTTTGCAGCAGCCTCAGGGGTTCCCCAATATCTCACAGGGTTCAAGACATTCTCCTCCTCCTGCTCAGGGTGGGTGCTGATGAAGTGCTATTCTAGTCTCCACCTGCCTGGCTCCCAATCAGCCACAAAGAAACAAGACCCAGACAGGATTAGACTGACAAGAGTTACGGGTTGCGTTGTTCTCCTGTGACAGTTGCTCTTAGAAGCCCACAAGATGCTCACCTATCCCCAGCAAGTTGCTTACTGGCTGTATAGGCCCTCAGAGGCATGCCTCTGACAGGAGCTGTTGCTTCTAAGGAGGTAGGAGTACCTGCCCCTAGGTTCTTCCCTGTACCAGGCTTTACCTTGTCTCAACCTCTCTTGCACAGAGTTAAACGCTGCTCAAAAACTGTTGCTGCCTGGCCTGGGCTTGCTCTGTCACAGGGTCTCTGCACCCCACCCAGTGAAGAGCAAGTGCAGATGCTGTGTGTCATGTTTTAATGCAGCTGAAGCTCCCCGAGGAGATGAGCAGACATGGACCTGTTACATTAAGGGTGGGATCTGATAGCCCAAGCAGAGGCCTTGACTGATGTCTGCTTTTCCTAGAGCAATGTCTGTCTCACTAGGAGTGTTCAACCCACTTTCAGGGCAAGTTTTCCTACAGCTGAATCCTTAGTGACAAAACCTCTATTTTATGTTGAGGTGATCTTGATTTCTTTAAAGACGTGTATTTGATATTCAGTGACCTGATGCCTGTTTTCTTTGGATATTGAGTGCGGCAGCTCTTTGCAACACTCTCTATGACATCCAAATTTTCCACATACCCAAAGTTGGTGCCTGTGCTTTCTCTGATCTAGAACACAGCCGTGACTGTGTCCCACAGCTCCAGTCTTACCTGGACAGAAGATGAGATAAAATTTCCTTTCCTGCTCAAACTCAGCTATGCCATCCTCATAGCCCTGGGAGAAGGGGAAGTTCAGTTTCCATATTCTAGAGCAGTCTAAAGGCCACCTCACAGTGCACTGTCAGACGCTTTCTTGGAATCTCTGCACAATTAGACTTTCTCCTGTCACTTCCAGAAGCAGCTGAGTTGCTGAAGGCCCACAGTGGCCAATATTTTTATGTAGACTTCCATAAACTTGATTGACAAGTTCTGTACTGTCTTGAGGCAGATGTCACAACGCATTCCACTTTCTCCCCTCTTCCTAAATGGGCATATGGCTGCTGTGCTTCTCTCCTTTGGAGCCATCTCAGACCACAGGCAGGAGTGAACTCTGTGGAAGCACTGCCAGTACCTAGCACTTTGTCCAGGGGAAGGACTTGGAGACAGTTGAGCCAGTAAAGATCAGTAAGGGTTTCCCGTTTTCATCATGACACTTAGGAGCTTGGGTACGTTCTGTCTTCATCTTCTATAGCTGTGTTTTTCACAAAGGGCAAGAGTTAAAATTGAAGTTATTGGACAAGCTCATTGATGTCCCTTCTGCATAAGCTGATCCCCTGAGAAAGCCCATCCCTGGAGCTTGCTTTTTCCATCTTAGCTGAGCTGCACCTTTGCTCTGCCATGCCTGTGACTGAGTATGTGTTGAGGGGCCTGATGAAGTGTGGACTGCCAGAACCAGAGGTTTCAGTGCCCTGCCTGGCCATAGGTCTTCTCAAGCTCTTCCCAGTATTTACTGCAGAAGTGAATATGCATTTGCTTCTGCTACTTGCCGTGTCTCTTGCAGGTCTATTCCCTCAGCTCAGCACTGGCTTCTTGGTCCCATTAACAGCTCCCTGCTCTTCTGCATTCCTCTAGCCACTGACAGGGAATCTCGAATGCAATGCCACAACCTGTCTCCTATCTTTTCATGAAACACTTGCTTTGTTTTTCCTTAGGGTTTTGTTCTTGTCATTACCCAATTAACCCCTTTGTGGTTAATTTATGATCATGAATGCCTTGCTGTGGGACTCCTCACAGGAGGCAGAGTGATAGGATCACTGGTCTCATTACATCAGCTGGGTGTGTGCAAGGGCTTCCCCAACATGCCTCTCTAACATGCTCCTCCAGTCCAGCACTGCAGAGTAGTGCTGTGCAGAAACAGGGGCTGCGTGGGAGAGCCACAGTTTGCAGAAAAGTGTGATATCTGTTGAACCAGCTGCAGATGTCTTCTGCCTGTCATAGCCCTGAACATGCAGTCCCCCAGCTGAGCTCTTAGACACTCTTGATTTTCCCCTTCTTTCCCCTCTCCTTTCCTGGATGTGCTTTGCTCTGTCGTGGAGCAAGGCTGGTCTGAATCTCAGCATTTCTCTGCCCATATTTGCCTGGAGCAGGCTCATCTTGAGGTGTGTGTAGCTGGAGGAATGCCCAGGCCTGGAGTAGCCACAGGGCTCTGGAGACAGACTGCAGGCAGCGTGGTCTCAGGCTTCAGGCTGGCCATTGCCATGAGCCCGAAGCTGCCACCACTTTTACACAGGCATGTACCAGCCTTGCCTTACTTGGCTGCTCAGCTCATCAATGAAGATGATGCTTCAGTCACGGGTCTGGCTATTTCAGTGCTTCCTACTCTGTGTCTCTGCCCTCTAAAGCAGTATTGCCTTGAGCATAGCCTGTGGGTTATCTGTCAGCACCCTTGCATTATGTCGAACTAATGAAACCTTGTTTCTAATCAAACTGGGTGACCGGAGGCACGAGTCATTTACTTCTAGCAGAATATTCCTGCTGGCCTCATCTCCAGAGGACTGGAGATGTAGCAGCAAAGGGCACATATTCCCTGTGGTCTGTGGACCTGCCTGGACAGCTTTATTCCTCCTGAGGATGCCAGCACTCCTTATCCAGCTTACAGAACAATGGCCAAGTGCCATGTAACCCCCCTTCTTGTGAACTGCCTGCAGCTTGGCTGGCAAGGGACAAACAGCCAGCAGACACTGGGCTCGGATGCCACACACGGTACTGGGGTGCTGGCAGAAGTCAGCACCCAGGAACGGTGAAGGAGACCCCAGCTGGAGGGAGGTGAGCAGGGGCTGTGCCATGTACCCCACACTGTGCTTCATAACCAACCAGCGGGAAAAGTGAAGGGGACTTTATTTGGAATTCATCTCAGCCTTTTCTTAGCCTGTGTTGTAGAGGACAGTCATTGCCCTTTGTGCTTCTGACACGAAGCGTTCCTCTGCCTTTTATCAGAAGGTTATTAAGCTAGTTGTGGAGCCATCCTGTATCAGGACAAACAGTCCCTAATGGGGACCCGTCTGCTCCCTGTCCCAGTGCCAGATGAGTTGTTTAATCTGGGAAGAACACGTTTGCTGGTGAGGATGCACGCTGCCTGTGGCCCTGCTTGGGAAGGGTGGAGCTGGCTTCCTCAACCCTGGCCAAGTACCAGCCAGGCAGGGTCCACGCTGGGTGCCCAGCTTTGCCATTTGCCGCACTGCTGCTGTTCCCTGGAAGCAGAGGCAGTCATAGTAGGGCCTAACCTATCCTGCCCTATGCATCGGGGCAGGAATGGAGGCTGCTTTTGAGAGCCAGGCTGGGCCCCATGCTCACCCTGGCACCCTGTGTCTGGCAGCTGAGGCAGTGTCCAGAGGCAGTGTCCAGCAGCAGAGTCCCGGAGAGTGCTTCCATCCCAGCTCTGTGGCTGAGCAGTGAGCAGGGGCTGCTTGTGGGAGCTCTTGTCGTGTTCCTGTGTTTGTCCTAGAAGGGGATGTTCTCCTTATCCCTATGCTTACACTCCCTCTCAGCCATATCTCCTTGATTACTGTCTCCCCTCACTCTTGCTGGGCTGTGCAGGCATCCTGCCACGCTCCACACACTCTCTTCAGCTCAGGGCTCTGCCCCCCAGACTTAGTAGTTTGGGGTCGATCCTGTTTTTTGTTGTTGGTGACAGTGGTCCTGTTGCCTCTGCAAAGCACATCTCTGAGCCAGACCCTGGAAGGTTCCTGGTCTTGCACATGCTTCCTGCCCATGATGGGCTTAGTTAGGCTCTGTCAGCCTCAGCTGATGTGGGAAGGGATGAGGGTGGGTAACACCCTTTGCCCGCTGCCTTTTTCCCCTGGGTTTGTTCTCTGCCCCAGGCTGAAAGGGTGCTGTGTCTGCAGGCATTTGGGTGTTGCAAGCTCAAGATGAGGGCAGAGCCTGGGGATACACAGGACACTGTGGAGGGGAAAAGGGAGGGCTGTGATGCAAATGGCTGGATGCTGGCAAGCATGGTAATGCCTGTCCACAGGGGTGTCCAACAGCCTCTGGGTCCGGCCTCCCAAGGCATGGGCTGAGCTGTGCTGTGCAAAAATGCTGCCACTGCAGCAGCTGTACCTGGCCCCAGACCAAGAAGTGGCTTAATTCCGGGTGCAACAGCCTCAGTTTGCAGTGGGTCACATTGTCTCATTTGATGTGAGGCTGCTATGGAGACTTGTTCTTAAATCACTGAGCAGCCAAGTCAAAGGGTCATGTAGGTCCCTTACCTCTGGCAAACTGCTTGGCTGCCTGGGGGTGAAGCCAGGCTGGAGGACACCTGGGAGTGCTTGAAAACTAGTGGTGACTGTGGGGAAAGAAAACCCCAAGCTACTTAAACTGCCCACCAAAAGCAGGAGGTTCCACATAGGCTGTGTGCCTCTTGCCCTTCCCATCAGGTCCTCCCCAGGCCACCAGGAAGTGGTCCTTGTGCCAGCAGCCCCCTGCTCTGCTCCCACCTTGCTGTGTCACTGTGGGTGTCATCTGGCTGTAGTCCCAGGCTCCCTCCCTGCCCTGAACGCTTCCCTGCAGGCTTTCAAAAACTTCGATTTCTGTGCTCGGCTTGCTGCCTCCCTGCATCCATCTCTTCCTGTGGTTCCTGGCCTGGGATAAAGACTGTGCCTGGGGGTTGCTGCCACAGCATTTGTTGCTGGATCTGCAACACGCATTTCCTCTTCCAGAAATGTTAACGCCACAGTTGTGTATGTGGGGGTGGGATTCAACAGAAAGTGTTTCTTCAAGGCCAGGGCAAACAGCCTTCCTTCTGCTGCAGCTCTCCCTCCATGGCTGAAGCGCTCACCTGGGAAGGACTTATCCATGAACAGGGGGGAAGGAAAGACTGAGGAATACAGCCCGAAGCAGGGCCCTTCCTCTTGTGCCCATCTTGGGGTGCCATCTCTGAGGGCCTCCAATTGCCCAGCCATGCAAGAGCACCAAGGCTGTTCCCAGGCTGTGTGGGCACTGGGGAGGCACTGTGGTGGCTCTTGCTGACTTTGGGAAGCAGCAGGGGAAGCTGCAGGGCTGCTGTTTCTTAGTGGGCCCAGAAAAACAAAAACTTTACTGGCTGGGGCAGCCACGCTTCCCACCCTGCTCCTTGCCCCAGCTGCTGGGCCTCAGCCCTCCTGCAGCCAGACCCCGGCACTGCCCGGAGGAGGTGGGTGGAAGTGCTGCACCCATCAGTGCCTGCTCATGGAAACCCTATTGTGGGAGGGAGCACGTGTTTCAGAAGGGAGAGTCAGCGCTTCAGGAGCTTACGCAGATGCCAGTTTCCGCACAGCTATTCGGGTTGCACAAGGCTGCCTGGCATCCCTCCCTGTGCCTGCACAAGAGCACAAGGACAGGGTGCTCTGCCCAGGACGACATGGGCGCGGTTGGCCCAGTGTGGTTGTGACTCAGCCCTGACAACACCCCCAGCCCCGAGGCAGTTTTAGGAGTGCAGAAAATGAGTGACTGGGGGGCTCTGCTGGAGGGACAGCCCATGTCTCCAGGATACTGACTCAAAGCCACTGCTGATTTGGCTTCCGGAGAGCAGTGCTATTACCCAGGGTCAGCACGGTGACTCTCTAAGGGTACATCTGGAGGTGCCGAGTGCTTCACCTGGTCCTGCTGCAGGGACCTGGCCTGAGGCATGAGAAACAGCACCGGCTTCAAAAGATTTGAACCACATTCCCACCACAGGTACACTTTGCTCTATGTTCCCACTGTCTCTGGGGCCACCTCTCCTCTGGTGCCACCAGGACTCTCCTTTCTTCCACCCTCTCTCTTCATTGGGAGAGGAAGAACTTGGTGTTATGGGGACAGAAGGTTATTGTGCAGGAGGCTCTCATCGCCGGAGCGCTGGGTCCCTCCTCTCGCTTGCGGGCAGGCTGAGCAGTGCTCCTTCGGAAGGTGCTGCCCATGCCTGAACACCCTGCGGTGCGGGCCAGGGCCCCCGAGGCTGCTGCTGCACCAGCGGTTTGGAGCGTTTCCCTGCAACGAGCAGGAAGCTTCAGCCTTGCACCTCGGCGGGGACCGCAGCCCAAGAGACAACTTGCTCCCGGGGAACAAAGGTCGGAGCTGGAGATGAGGCCCGCGGTGGACTGGATGGGGCTGCCGGGGCCAGGAGCAGCCTCCAGGCGACGGGTGGTTCTCGGAGGCTGGCTGGAGAACGGCGTTTGCCGCGGCTGATGTCATCGACAGACGCGATGCTCGGGCGAGTTTCGGCCGGGGCCGGCCCCCGCCCGCAGCCCCGCGCGCCCCCCTGAGCCGCGGGCGGAGACGGAGCCAGCACCGGGACCGGGGCCGGGGGCGGCGGCGGCAGCGGCAGCGCCTCCGCCCGGCGGCTGAGCGGGACCGGCCTGGCCTGAGCGGGACGGGACGGGACGGGACGCGAGGTCCGGCCGCCGCTCGGTGCGGGGCGGGCGGTGTGCACCGGCGGGCGGGCGCGGGGCGGGGCGGCCCCGGGCCCCTTTGTTCGGCGGGAGGCGGCGGCGCGCCCGCCCCGCCGCTTTGTCCGCCGCTGCCGGCGGGAGTCCCGGCGCGCCGTGAGTGGGGCCGGGGAGCCGGGGGCCGGGGGGGAGCGCGGGTCGGTGGGGCTGGGGCTGGGGCTGGGGCAGGGCAGGCGTCGGTCCCCTGGGAGGGCTGGGGGCTGGAGGCGGGGGGGTGGAAGCCTCGGGCGTGGGCGGGGGGCTGGGGACCGCAGGGCTGGTGGTCCCTGGTGGGCCGGTGTCGGTGGAGCTGGGGACCCCGGGAAGGCTGGTTTTGGGGGGTGGGTCCCCAAGCTGGCAGGGGTCAGTGGGTCCCAGCGCGGGCTGGCCGGGATCAGTGGGACAGCGGTCCCTGGGTGGGCAGGGGCTGGCGAGCCGCAGGGTGGGCTGGGGCGTAGAGGGCCTGATGTGGGTAGGGGAGATGGGGTCCCTGGGCAGGGCAGGCTGGGGCGGAGGGACCTGGGGGTCCCGGGCAGGAAACCTGTGGTCGGTAGGGCTGGAGATGTAGGTGTACGTGTGGGGCCTGGCCACAGCACGTGGTGCTGGTCCTGACTCGTGGCGTGGCCGGGAGACGGTGGGTCGCTTGGTCCACTCGCAGAGAGCTGGGATCGGGCTACCTGCCCCAGGGGAACCCTGCCCCAGGCCAGGGGAAGGGTGCATTCCACCTGTGTCCACCGCAGCTCCTGACCCACTCTGTGGTCTGACCCTATGTCACCTCTCCTTGGCCACAAAGGCAATGCCCAAGGGTGTGCTTCTGCTTTTCCTGGGCTTGCCAGCTCCTGGGGCTGCTCTTCTGCCTGGTCCCCTGCCCCAGCCCCTCACCCTGGGGCCTGGGCAGTGTGCTGCTGACAGGCACAGGCTAAAAAGGCAAGCACAAAGCATCTGCCTTCCCATGGGGTCCTGTGGAAGAAGGCCTTGCTCGACCGTGGCAGGATGGTGGACCTGCTGGTCTGTTTTTGGGTCCCTGGTGCCAGCCAGTGCCACCTTGCGCAGCTCAGCAGGCTCTGCTGAGCATCAGGCCATCCACAAGAGCATGTTCCCCACATGTGTGCTTTTGTTGGGAGAGGCTTTTCTGTTTAGGTGAGATTGCTCAGGAAGCAGGCTGAGTTAATCCAAAAAGATACTCTCATTCTGGATAGTAGTGGCATTTGTGCAGCAGGAGCCATTGTCCACAGGGACATGCCCTGGCTGGGTGTGATAGGACAGGGATGGCTGGAGTCTCTATGGGGAGACATCCCCTCTACTTGTCCCAGGCAGTCCTGCCACCTGCTACGCTTGCATCAGCTCATGTGCAAGCTGCTGAAGCCAAGGGTGGCAACATGGTGTCATCTCTTGCAACTTCTCTGTTGTCCAGGAGCTGCCACACAGTTGCAATTTCCTCCCTGACCTCCAGTGTCAGCTGCTTCTCTAGGACTTTGTGTAATTCCTTGGCTGCCCCATGCTTCCCCTCACCATCACTCTTCTGCTGTGCTCCGCCTGCCAGCCCTTGCCATCAGGCTGAGGGTGCTTGGAGCATCAGCCACCGCAGCCTTTGGGGGTTCATAAGGATTGGGGGGTGGGGGTCTCAAAGGAGGGAGGGTACAGCACAGAAGTTTGTTGTGGTAGAGTGATGACACATCTCTGCTGGCTGTTAAGGGAGAACTCTGCAGGGTGCAGAAGACCCAGCGTGGCATATGGTGGGGGATCTTGCTCAGGGGAGCCCTCTTGGCCAGCTCTTGGGGCTGGCAGCTGGAGTGGGCCAGAGTGGCTGCCAGCACCCTGCCATACTGACCGTGTGTTGCCTTCCTACAGGAGCACATGGACCCCTGTGAAAGGGTGTGGGTGCTGGTGCCAGCTGTGGCACTGGTTGGGGACCTGCCCAGGACCAGGTGGCAGATGCCTGCTGAGGCACCAGGAGCAGAGAAGGCTGTGTTGGTCCCCTGCCTGTCCCCTCGCCCCCCCCAGCTGGAGCTGCCCTGTGCTCACATATTTACCCTGCTGTAGCTGGGCTGACTCTTTCCCCATATGTGTCCTGCAGGGCACAGGGACATCCCAGCCTTTCCCCGGCTCCCTGGGTCCCCTCCACACACCTGTCTGGTGGCAAGACAGGAGCAGGATGTGGACGGGAGCACAGAAAGGAGGCACTGGGCAGGGGATGCAAGTGCCCATGCAGGTCTATGTTTGTGGACCTGGTGGGTAAGGGAAAGGACAGTGCCTAAGGGAAGGGACATCAGAGAGGCAGGGCTGTGGTGGAGGCTGGTGGTTTGGGGGGACCTGGTGAGGTGCATGGGGGATTGCTCAATGCCTGTTTGCCTGCCGCTTCCCTGCAGGGTTTGAGCCAATTGCTTGGCCAGGATGAGCTGGAGCTTCCTGACACGGCTTCTGGAGGAGATCAACAACCACTCAACCTTTGTGGGCAAGATCTGGCTGACTGTCCTCATTGTCTTCCGCATTGTCCTGACGGCTGTGGGGGGCGAGTCCATCTACTATGATGAGCAGAGCAAGTTCGTCTGCAACACGCAGCAGCCTGGCTGTGAGAACGTCTGCTACGATGCCTTTGCCCCACTCTCCCACGTCCGCTTCTGGATCTTCCAGATCATCATGGTGGCCACACCATCAGTCCTCTACCTGGGCTTTGCCATGCACCGCATAGCACGCATGCCCGAGTCCTTGCGGCGCCGGGCACCGGCAGCCCGGCGGGCACGTATGCCAGTGGTGCGCCGGGGAGCCGGGCGGGACTACGAGGAGGCGGAGGATGATAACGAAGAAGACCCCATGATCTTTGAGGAGATCGAGGTGGAGAAGGAGAAGAGCCCGGAGGGCGGAGAGAAGCATGATGGCCGGCGCCGCATCAAGCAGGACGGGTTGATGCGTGCCTACGTCCTGCACTTGCTGTGCCGCTCGCTGCTGGAGACGGCTTTCCTCTTTGGGCAGTACCTGCTGTACCACTTTGAGGTGAAGCCCTCCTTTGTCTGCAGCCGCAGCCCCTGCCCGCACATCGTCGACTGCTTTGTCTCCCGCCCCACTGAGAAGACCATCTTCCTCCTTGTCATGTACGCTGTCAGTGGCCTCTGCCTCTTCCTCAACCTCTGCGAGCTCATTCACCTCGGCGTGGGGCGTATCCGGGATGCCCTGAGCCAGCCTGACAGCCCTCCGCTCCCAGCCAGTGGCAGCCCCGCACCACAGTACCCCAGTAAAGCTCCCAGCGCTCCCCCCACTTACCACTCGCTGAAGAAGGAGCCGCTGCGAGCCCCGCTGCCCAACGGCAAGGTGGACTATCGGGAGAGCCTGGCACAGGCAGCGGGGCGCTTCGCCCTGGCCGGGGCTCCCCCAGCGCATGAGCTGGACCGGCTGCGCGAGCATCTGCGCCTGGCCCAGGAGCACCTGGAGGTGGCCTTCCACCTCCAGCCCCCGCCACGGGCCCCCAGTCCTGCCCGCAGCAGCAGCCCCGAGGCCAACGGCATCGCTGCCGAGCAGAACCGCCTCAACCTCGCCCACGAGAAGGGGACCGCCGCCTGCGACAGGACCACGGGTGAGCTGGGAGGGGGACAGATCTGGCCAGCTGGGGTGAGGGTATGAGGGGCTGCCCCTGGGCTCCCCTGGGGAGGGGTTGCCGTTCCCCCGGGGTGGGTGCTAACCTGCCTCTTTCTCTGCCCACAGGGCTGTGAGTGCCACCAGGGATGACAGCGGTGTCAGCTGGAGCGGCTGCTGCTGCCATCGCGGGACAGGCAGCCTGCCAGGAGTGTGGGGCAGAGGGTGCCACGCACCTGCCCAGTGGGGCTGGCTGGGCAGCCCTGTCTTGGTGGGCAGCAGCAGGGATGGGGGCCTTGGGGGACGTTCCTATTAATTTTCAAAAAGGGAATATCTTATTTTTGTACATTTTTATAAACTCGTCAGCGTGTGCACCCTGGCATTTTTATACTCTGCTCTTGATCTCTGCTTTGGGCCCGCGCCCACCCATCTCCTGCTTCAACCCATTGTCCTCTGCCTGCACCCATTTCCCACAGCATCTTCTCACACCTCCCCAAGCCCTCTGGTGCTTGATGGTGCTGGGCATGTGCCGGCCATGCTGATGATGCTGGTATTGGCCCCGCAGCATGGGGATTTAGGGGAGCTGAGCCTGAGGGTCCATCTGGCTGGGTGGAACCATGGTGCAGGGTGCTTGAAGTGTGTGTAGTGGGCACAAGGGGTCCTGGTGGTGCCACTGCCAGAAGGTGTCAGTTTGGCCAGCAGGGCCATGCTGCATAGCATCCTGGCACCGAGTTGAGAGCTGTGGGACTGGCCTGCTGGGAAATGTCTGTGCAGAGGGCAGGGGCTGTCCTTCCTGCCACCTCTGTCCTGCTCCCGGCTGGCTGCCCTTGGACCAAAGCCCATCTCCTCCTGCTCTGGCTGAGGGCCCAGGACCCTCTGCGCAGGACCAGACACTGGTTCCACAGTGGGGGGATGTGGTGCCCTGAGCTGGGCTTGGCTGGGAGCCAGTGGGCCATTTCTCATCATCTCAGCCTGGGTCACACGGGGATTTTTGTAGTGTTGTTTTTTACTCAGAAATTATTGTCACGCTGTTTTTCCTTGTTGTTGGTTTTTTTTTTTTTTTTATATCTATATTAGTAAAGGCTGGAAACTTTTTGTACTGAACTGCTGCATCCGGTCCTTCGGGAGGAAGGGGTGGGAAGGGAGTCCTGCACAGCTGGGCTGGGACCTCCCCACTCACCCCGGGTGACTCAGTCGTTCCTGCTGTGTGGAGGCGGCTGCAGCCAGGGCAGCCTCCATCAGCCTGGAAGAGCAGGATTGCCCCGGCCACATTCCTCTGTGGTCATGTCCCTGGCAAGGTGCCCACTGAGGAGCTTCCCCATGCTTCCCCATTCCGCTGCTGCCCCCGTGCCTTCCCATCCCACCGTGGCTAGGAGCAGAAGGAATACTGCCCTGCCCTGTGGTCCCCTGTCCCAGGACCAGATCAAACCCAGGCACACCATGCCAGTTTTGGCTGGCACACTCCAGTCCCCTCTTTGGGACCCCTGGTCAGAGCTGGATGCCTCTTGGAGACCCTGCCTGTCCTCTTCCTCCTCCCCTGGGAGCTCACATCCCACCACACAACTGCCTGCCTCCTGTGGCTGCCTCTGGTGGAATCCGGTATTTCCAGGCTGCTTTGGTAAAAGGAACAGCTTTATTTCACTCACCCTGTTAAGCTTTCCGACAGGCTGCGCCGCAGGGAGAGGGTTTGCTTGCAGTGCCATGTGTGCCACCAGCCCCACCACCAGTTCCAGGTCCTGGCATGGGCTCACCCTGGCACAGCCCATCCCTGTCACTGCTGCAGCAGTGTGACCCTTCCTGGGAGCAGGGGGAGGCTGTCGCATTCTGCAGCAGGAGCAGGGACCCTGGTCTTTTCTGAGGGAGAGGGGAGAATTGCTAGGGGGGTAGCAGGTGGAAGAAACCGGGGCTGAGCTGGTTGCAGACACCAGCCTGACTTCAGCAGGGGATTGCTGCCTCTGCCAGAGGCTGTGCCTGTCCCTGCCCTGCCTTGCCCTTGTCCCTTACTCTGGGCCGGGACCGAAAACCAGGGAGCAGCCTGGAACTCTGGCTTGTGCAGGGGAGGGTGGCACAGGCCAAACCCCTCCACCGATGGCTCCCTCTGGTCCCTGTGGCATGAGGTTGGGGATACCCAGGCCAAATGACTCCTCCTAGGTGGTATCACAGTCCGGGGCCGGGCTGTGGGATGCCCTAGACACAGGTGCAGTCCTGGGCCAGGATGTTGGGCACCGTCTCATACTTGAAGGAGTACCCGCCGTCGGAGGTGGTGCGGACACGCAGGGAGCGCATGGTGCCAGGCAGGGCGGCACAGCAGAGCTGCACACCCAGGCGATGGCTCAGCCCGTGGCCCTCAGCACAGCTCCCATGGCAGTAGTGGAAAACGAAGCTGCTGGGATGCACTATCCACTTGTCCCATCCCAGCTCCTCAAAGGAGATGTTGAGGGAAGCCCGACGGCAGTTGGTGTGGGTAGCCAGGTCCTCAGACGGGCGCTGCAGCAGGCTCAGGGCAGCTGGAGACCAGGGCACAGCAGAGCGACGAGCCCTCTCACTGCCCTTGGCCCGGGTGGTGGCCACCAAGAAGGGCATCTTGTCCCACTCAGCCAGGCAGGGGCAGCCAGGGCAGCGCACCAGGAGCACAAAGAGCGGTTGTGAGAGCTGTGGCAGCAGCGCTGGGGTGAGGTGAAACACTGTCCAGTACTCGGGTGTCCGCACTGCCATGGCTGTCACCGGCACACGGCCCTGCGGTGACAGAGTCAGCACGTCAGGAGCTGAGTGGTTGGGGGCGGCCGAGGGACCAGTGTAAAACCAGAGCTGGGCAGAGGTCACGGCACGGCTCAGGGTGTGTGCCGAGGGCTGGAAGAGGTAAGTGAAAATCCCTTCTTCCTCCAGCAGCTTGTCCGGCTGTGTGGGCTCACAGGGTACGTCTGCAGGGGGGAAAAAGATGCTTAGGGTGCACACCCAGATCCAGCGTGGGTCCCCAATGCTGAGTGGGAGGAGGGATGTTACAGGGGTTCCTAGGGTGCTGGCAGGGTGCCCGGCTGCTAGCATGGGCTGTGGCAGGGTGTGGGAGTAGATGTCTAGTGCTAGTCTACTGTTGTGCCGCATCCACGGCACTGTGCCCTGCAGCCGAGCCCTGCTGAGCCCTGGCTGGTCCATTACTGCTGCCCTGTCGACACCCAGCGTCCTGCCTCACAGCTGGTCATCCTGCCCTATCCTACAGCATCCTGCCCTGTCCCTTAATATTCCATCCCATTTCTCAGCATCCTGTCCCATTCCCTAGCACCTCACCCTATCCTACCCCGCCTGCTCCTCTGCCCTCCCCATCTCTCTGCATCATGCCTGGCCCAGCCTTTCCCAGCCTCTTGGCACCCTCTTGTGCTTTCCTGTCCCTCTCCCTGCCTGGGTCCTGGGCTGCTGTGCCTGTCACTGCCTGCCATACCTTTCCACCTCCTGGCTCTCCGCTAAACCTCACACATGCCCATGCACGAGCGTGGCTTACCCTCTTTTCTCCTACAGACGGCCACAGCAGCCCCTCCATCCTGCTGCATCCCTGTTGCCTTGAGTCCCCACTCCAACCCTCTGCACTCTCCATCCCACCAGGGCATTCTTACCTGTGGAAGGGAAGAGGATCACTTGGGAGGTGTCCTCCAGCTCCTCCGGCTTGATTTCGGCATTTTCAAGGACGTCTCTCCTGTGCACCCTCCTTGCTTCCTTTTGGGGCTCCTCCTGGAGAACCGGGGGGCTCAGATGCTCCAGCACCCGAGCCCGCACCTTGGCCAGGATGAGCTGCCGGTCAGCACCAGCCCCGGTGCAGCCAGCCAGGGCGGCAGTGGGCAGCATGGCAGGCAGCAGGTGCAGGAGGAGCAGCATGACCGTGGGGCAGCTCAGGGGGCTCTGCCACAGGCTCCTGCCTGCCTGCCCAGCCTCTCTGCCCGCTGCACTCCCCCCAGGGTAGGGTGGCATTGAGACCTATCTGACACTGACGCAAATGTCTGCTCTCCGTGAATATTATCTCTGGGCAGCAAAAGCGCTGAGACGTCTGGAATGCGAGGACTGCAAGGACAGTGTGGTCTGGGGGAGGATGGCGCCTGGGCAGGGGTGTGTGTGAGGAGGGTGCTGCTGGGGTTGGCGGGTGTGTGGTACTGGGGAGGCCAGGCTGTAGGCAAGGTGCTGCCAGAATGGCACGGGCGGGGATGGAGGGGGCACCCTGGCTGAGTTTTGCAGCTGCCAGTGCTTGGTGCTTACATGGTGGAGGAGCTGCAGATCTGGGGCTTCTGGGGCACAGTGGGAGGTGGCAGCAGCTGTGTACAGCAGGGACATCTAGGCAGGGAGATGATGGGGTTCAGAGCCCTGCAAGGCCCCGGTGTGGGGGGATGCATTGGAAATGGCAGGATGGACACCCTTCTGCTGGGGATGTCTGGGACCCCCCAGAGTCACAGGGAACCTGGGATGTGAGGACAGGGTCCTGGGGAGGGCAAGCTGGGCAGCCTGGAAGCTGGTGGCATCCTCAGGACATGAAGCAGGGGAGAGGACAAGAGGTTCCTGCGCTGCCTGGGACCAGGAATGAAGTTCTTTCAGAGAAAAGGTGAGGCAGAGCCAGGGCAGTTGGAGATCCCACAACAGTGATAGGAGGAGGATCCTGGGGTGCTGTTCAGGCTGTCTGTCCACAGGCTGGCTCCTGGGAGCTGCATGAAGGGCACAGGATGCAAGGAAACCCAGAGTGGCCTGCTCTTCCTTCCACCTCTGCCTGTGGGGACCATGCTAGGTGTCCCCCATCCATAATGACTGCCTGCCCAGCAGGGTGATGGGCAGCCTCTGCACCCCCTCTGCTCCTCCTGCAGCCCAGAGTCCCATGTAGTGTGGCCTGCACAGCACAACCCACCCCCTGCAGCCCGGCATCTCATGCAGCATCCAGTGCAGGCTGTCCTGCATAGCGTGTCCTGCCCCACTGCAGCCTGGTGTCCCAGGTGACACATCCCACACTGTGCATGCCGAACTGTGCACCCCGTGCCGTGCACCCCACAGTCTGTTGCCTTCCGTCGCTGGCTGACCCAGCACTGAGATACAGCCGTGTCTGCTGCACCCCAGCTCTCTGGAGGTGGAGTGCTGCCTGCCTGCCTGTCTGGGCTGGGTGGCTCCTGCTGGGCTGCTATACATAGGGTGGGCCAGCCCTGCCTCAGCTGGGCACTGAATGGAGCAGGCTCAGTCTTATCAACCCAATGTGTCATCAGAGGGTATTTTTGGGGACAGCAGCTGCAGGCATTTGTAACGTTTGGTCCCTGTGTGCTGACACCCGGGAGCGGAGCTGGGGGAAGCAGCAGGAGCTGGTTGTCGACACTGGGAGATTCTGGGGAGAGGCAGTGGACTGAGGTATGTACATGGGGCAGGGGACTAGGCTGTGGGGCATACAGCCAGGGGAGGCAGGGCAGTTGGGGAAAGGGGTGGGTGAAGTGGGCAGCAGGGCAGCCAAGCCACCAGCGCTGTGTGCCTGCAGGAGTTGCCATAGGGTGGCCTGTGGGTCAGGGGAGTGTGTGGCCCTGAATGGATGCACTCTTCTGGAGGTAGGGGTCAGGGAGAAGCTGGCACTGGTCCCTGCCACTCCTTGGGGACCAGCCCTCTCTCACTGTCCCATCTGGCTTATTCAGGGAGTATTTTCACTTCTCTTACCCCTGCACAAGGGAGACAGAGGTGCCTCTGCCCCAGCCATGGTGCAGGTGGAGGCTGAGGTGCACTCGCCCAGGGGAAGCATGGAGCACCCTGACCCACTGCTGCCCCTGGCCATGGGCATGGTTACTCTGCAGCTCTGGGGATGGAGGCAGCACCCTCTGAAAGGGGGACCCATCTCTCTGGCCTTCCCTCTACCCCCTGGGGATGATTATTTCCAGCCGTGGCTTTAAACGCCCCAGGTCTGGATCTTGCCTGTGGAACCACACTCGGGAGGGGGGACCGGCTCCGGAGGTAGCCCTGCTTTGCCTCAGGGCACAACCCTGCGGGGTGACCGCCAGGTGCAGGGGGGTCCCCTGCCCCTCCGAGCCCGGGAGGAAGCTCCCGGACCCGCCCGGGTGCCCCCCGCCTGTGACAGCCCCGTATCAGCACCTGCCCGCTGAGCCAGCCCAGATGCTGCAGGAATGCGGCTCTGCCACCACCCGATACTGCAGGAATGCCCCGCGGGTGGGGAGGGGGCAGCCTGGGGCCGTCCCGCCTCTGCCGTCCCCTGTCCTCAGCAAGCAGCTGCCTGCACTCCCCATCTAGGCAGGGGTCCCCCTCCCCCAAAGCTGGGGTCCTCTCTGACACCCTGGGTCAGGCTGTGGGTGCCCTGGCCCCTCGGGGTGCAAAGAGCTGCCTTTTGTCACCTCTTCTGTTGCCAGTGGGCTGGGAAATGGGTGATTCGGGATAATGCAGAAGCTGCTCGGTGGGGCTGGGGTGCTCAGAGCCAGGGTGGTGCTCTTGCAGCCTGGAGTCTGTGCTGGGGACTTCACTCCAGGCACTGGTTCCTCCTGGTGGTTCTCCACACTGGTCACTTTGCTGAAGCACGAGCCTCTACCCAGACCGGTCTGTGCATCCCCCCAGGCTGATGATCCCTACTGCTGCTCTGTCCAGCTGCCTGCTGTGACCCCAGGGACGTGGTGATGGAGGGGTTTGGGGGAGCCCCCAGGTTCCTGGCCTACCCACGTGCCTTCACGGTGCAAAGCGGCACCAATGCGGTCCTGAGCTGCCAGATCACGGGTGACCCCCGGCCAAGCATCCTCTGGGAGAAGGACAAGACTCCGATTGAGCCCTTGGGCCGCTTCCACATGGAGGCCAAGGGGGACCTTTACAGCCTGCTGGTGTCCTGCGCCACCCCCCAGGACAGCGGGCTCTACGTCTGCAAGGCCAAGAACAGCGTTGGCGAGACCTATGCTGCCACCATGCTCAAGGTGGAGGCAGGAGAGCCCCAAGAAGAGGAGGGATGCTTGGGCAGTGAGGCACCTGTCTTCCTTGTTGCCCCCTTGTCTACACGGGTGTGCCGGGGGGAGGATGTGATGTTCACCTGCAAGGTGTCTGGGCAGCCATGCCCGGTGCTGGAGTGGGAGAAGGATGGGCACAAGCTCTCCGACCTCTTTGAGAGCAGCCACTTCATGGTGGGACAGGAGCCAGAGAACTGGCACTTCCTGAAGCTTTTCGGTGCCCGGCCCCCAGATGGGGGGGTATACGTGTGCCGGGCACGCAGCGGCTCCTGGGAGGCCTTGGCCGCTGCCGTGCTCCTGGTTGAACCCCGAGTGTCACCAGATGGGCTCCTCAATGGCCCCAAGCCACTGGTGGAGTGGCAGCAGCAGCGGCGGCGGCGGCACACAGAAGGACAATGTGCAGGACCAGAAACCAGGGTGCCTAATGGTGCGGTGCTGGCCAGGGTGCCAAGGGCCAAGGCGTTCACCGTGAGTGTGGGGAAGCATGCCAAGTTTCGCTGCTATGTTACTGGCAAGCCTAAGCCAGAGATTGTCTGGCAGAAGGATGGTGAGCCCCTCACCCCTGGCCGCAGGCACCTCATCTACGAGGACCGGGAGGGCTACTTCATCCTCAAGGTGCTGTATTGCAAAGCCCAGGACCAGGGGCTGTATGTCTGCACCGCATCCAACACTGCTGGACAGACCCTCAGCGCAGTGCAGCTCCACGTGAAAGGTAGGAGCATGACCAAGCATTGCTGGAGGCATCCAGGCACTGGGGGAGTCCAGGGCTTTTCGTCTGGCAGAGATGTGCCTGTGTGTGAGCTCAGCATCCCTGGGCTCTCTCCTGCCCCGTGCAACTGAGGTTACCCCAGGCTCCTCCAAACAGAGCTGCAGGCTGGGGGATGCTGGGTTCCCCCAAGGAGCTGTGTCTCTCTCTGTGCCCTTCTTGCCTTGCAGAGAGGTAGCATCTCTGGAGGGCTCTGAGTGTCCAGCTATGAGTGGTGAGGGGAGACAGTGCCTTGGTGACAAATTCCCCTGCAAGTGCTGAGTGGTTTTGGCAGGCAGCCCTTCAGGGCACAGCTCCAAGTGTTTGTGCTGGCAGCAGCCCCATCCCTCAGAGCCACCCTGCCAGCTGGGGACAGCCTCTGGCTGGGGTGACCCAGCACCTAGTTCATCCCCTGTCTGCACCTTGCTGCTCCCTTCTGCTGAGATGCCTGCCACAGTGTGCTGGCATGCATGCTCCTGCATCCCCAAAACTCCCTACTGAGTTGCTGGGGGCATCACTGGGTCTCCCCAGCCTGTACCTTCATTATTCCCACTCTGGGGGAAGTACTTCCCAGGGCAGCATCCACCCCATGTGGGCCAAAGAAGAGAGGGACAGAGAAGTGCCAAGGGTTCGGCACTCTTTGTGATCTGGGAACACCCTGAGCAAAGGGCTGCTGGTGGGTGTTGTGCCTTGCATGCCCTCAGTGCCCGTCTCTCCTGGCGGCAGAGCACCGGCTGCGGTTCCAGGTGCAGCTGGCAGATGTGGAGGTGGCGGAGAGGGAGGATGCCGTGCTGGAGTGCCAGGTGCCACTGGAGACCATCCCCACTGCCTGGTACCTTGAGGACAGGGAGCTGCAGCCCAGTCACAAGTACGTGATGGAGGAGCGAGGTGTGGTGCGGCGCCTGACCATCCGTGATGCCCGCACTGATGATGATGGCATCTACCTCTGCCAGATGAAGGACAAGGGGCGCAGCATCGCTGAGGTCTCTGTCCGAGGTGCGGGTCAGGTGTCCGTCAGCATGTCATTGCCTTCCTATCTCCCTCCTTTCTAGGCTCCCCACTGCCCCCTGTATCTGCCTTTCCATTGTTTGGTCGTGGTGCCTGTTGCTGCTCTTCCTCAAACTCCTCCTTTACCTCCCGCCTATCCAAGGGAGCCCACCCTCCTTCCCAGCGTTCCTCCTCAGCCTTCATGCATCTCTTCCCGTAGGGGTGATTGCAAAGCGGCTGCCACGGAAGCTGGATGTGATGGAGGGGGAGAACGCAGTTTTCTGCGTGGAGACGCGGGAGGCAGTAGAGGGGACCTGCTGGAGCCGGGACGGGCTGCAGCTGCGGGAGTCAGCCTGCACTGTGCTGAAGAGCTTTGGCAGGACGCACCTCTTGGTGCTGGTGCACGTCACTCGCCAGGATGCGGGCATCATTACCTTTGCTGCTGGGGAGTCCCAGACGTCCTCCCAGCTTCGGGTCAAGTGTAAGTCCCAGGCTGAAAGGGGTCCCATGTATCCCACGTACCCATCCTGCCCATTGACAGGGGGTGGCATGAGCACCCATTATGTTGGAGACATGATACTGCAGTGGCTTTTTGAGGAAGGGGACTTTTAGCAGAGCTCCAAGGTCCCAGCCTTGCTGGCACTCACAAACCCCCATAACCCATACCGTACTATGTGGGAGCAAGACTGTCCTCTCCCTCAGAGAAGGAAACCCCAGAGAAATAGGCTGTGCAGCCCCACTCAGCCCTTCTGCCACCTCCCTAGGAGCCTCGCTGACATTGCCAAGCAGGCAACACGGGCTGTGACTTGCAGGTGTGAAGCATGACCCTCCGAGCGCGCCGGTGGCAGCTGAGATGAGTGTGGCCGAGAGCAATGCAGCCCTGCTGAGCTGGTGCCCAGCGCCTGACGCCCACCTCCGCCCCCCAAGCCGTTACCTGCTGGAGCGGCGGGAGGCGCTGGGGGGTGAGTGGGTGCAGTGCCTCGCCACTGACCTGCCCGGCCGTGTGAGGGTTCTGGGCGACAGCGTGCCCCGTGAGGCCGACTACTGCTTCCGAGTCTGCACCGCCAACGAGCACGGCAGGAGCAGCCCTGTGGAGTTCCCTGGCTCTGTGCATCTTGGTGAGGGTGCTGAGCTGGGGACCCCCACCTGGGAGCCAGCTCTCCCCAGGGCCCAGCTGGGATGTCGTGCCACGGCACGCTGTTGGCTGGTGCCACTGGGGCTGAGACCAGCTGTATTCTAGCCCCAGCAGCTTTCCTGGAAAGGGGTCTGCAGGATGTGTGGGTGCGGGACGGTGAGGACGCACAGTTCTCCCTGGAGCTGTCAGCTGCGGTACATGGCACCTGGTTCCTCAATGGTGTCAAGCTGGGTGAGGAGGAGGAAGAGGTGGGCAGTCGGTACAGTGTGAGGCACTGCGGGATGGAGCACTCGCTGCTGATCCGGGAAGCACAGCTGACCGACAGCGGCACCCAGGTCACCTTCATGTCTGGTGGTGTGCGGAGCTCGGCCACACTGCATGTGAAAGGTGAGCACAGCGCTTGCCCTGAGGTCCTGCCAGGAGAAGGGCAGCAGGGGCTCTCATACTGGAGGATGCTTCTCATCCCTCCATGCTATCTCTCAGCCCCACAGGTCCGTATTGCCCTGGTGCCTGAGACTGAGCGGCTTCGGGAGGTGCCGGCGGGGCTGCCCGTACTGCTGGAGTGCCAGGTGTCTTCCCCGGATGCTTCTGTCCACTGGCTGAAGGATGGTGAGGCTGTGCCCCTGGATGATGTTATTGCAGTGCAAGCAGAGGGCTGTGTGCGTAGGCTGCTCCTCCGCTCGGCGGGTCCCTCGGATACTGGCGTGTACACCTGTGATACCGGGGATGATGCTGTGAGCTTTGTGGTGACTGTGACCGGTGAGCTGGGGACTACATGTAGGGGCCTGGACCCTACCACCTGACAGTGCTCCCACCCCACTTCTTGCCCCCATGATGGGGATGAAATCTGCTGTCAGTCAGGTGCCCATGCTGAGCCCCACATTATCCCGGCAGAGGCACCGGTGAGGATCATCAGCTCCAATGAGGAGGTCTCCCACACCTATGTGGCCGGGCAGCGTGTGGAGCTGTGGTGCCAGCTGTCCCGCCCAGCGGCACCAGTGCACTGGTACAAGGATGGGGAGGAGGTGGAGGTGGGTGAGAGCCTGGTGCTGGAGCAGGATGGGCCGTGGTGTCGTCTGGTGCTGCCCTGTGCCCGACCGCAGGATGCAGGAGAGTTTGTCTGCGATGCCGGTGGAGACTCCGTCTTCTACACCATCACTGTGGCAGGTGGGTGTGATGCAGTGGGCTGTCAAGGTCACATCTCAAGAGGCTTTCTTCGGTGGTGTAGGGTGCCACAGCATGTGTCACTTCCAGTGTTGTTATCATTTGCTGTCCTGGGGATGCTCATCAGAGATGCTTTTGCCATCAAGAGCAGGTCAGTTGGTCGACTGGAGTCTTTACAGCAGCTCTGGTGCATAGAACCACACGAACTGACTGGCAAGGGGAACAGCTCGCTCTGCTTAACTGAAATGCTCAAGCACCTGAAGCATACAGCACCTCCATGACAGGGTGTTTGCCAGACTTCTGCCATGACCGGTAACCAAGCTCTCCTCTGAGGTCCTAAAAATAGTGGGCCCAGCACCCCAGCATGGGGTGATTTGTGGTCAGATGTTACTGTGACAGATGGCATTCATTGTTGGCCTGAAAATTAGCGATTGCCTAGATACTGACAATTGGGCAGTGTTTGCTGGGTGTGAGCAGGGGACAATGTCCCACAGCGGCTGCCCCAGTCCTGGAGTGGCTGCTGGTGTTGCCAGCTGGCAGAGAGCAATGAAAGCTGAAAGCGAGTGAAAGACTTCCCCTCGCTTGCCCTGAAGCCCACAATCCCACAATCACAGGAAGGCAACTGGGGCCAGAGCCAAAGCCCGGTTAAAAGGCTCCATGACCCCAGCGGTAAAGCCGCTCCATGGTGTTAATACATGGCAAAGAGCCAAGGCTGATGGCAGAGGATGTAGGAGTGAAGATGGGGTGAGTGATAAGAGATGCTGGAAGAGTCAATGAAGTGGTCACTTGAGAGAGGGAAGAAAGGAAGGGTTTTAGCATGATAAAGCCAAAATTGCCAGTGGGGAAGACAGACACTGTGGGCTTTGGACAAAGGCAAGAGGCATTGCAGTCCTGCGGAGGTGAGCGGCAGGGAGGCTCAGCTTCTCTAGGGCGGGAGCAGGGAACTCTATCAAGTTGTTCAGCTGAGCAGCTTTGTATTACTTCAGCAGAAGGGTCTTAGAGATGCTGTCTCGGTTTGATCGTGATTTGGCAATCAGTGTCACCAGCAGCTCTGGGGATGGGTGCCAGGAGGCTCAGGCTGGCATCTCTCTGGCACAAGTGTCGGGCTGCCCGCTGCAGTCAGCGCTGGTGTGGCATGCTTGGGTTTCCCTGAGGCATTCCAGCTATCCCCCATGGGCCACTGCAGCATGGAGCCCGCCTGCCTTAAGCGCAGCCATCCCCACATGCCTCTGGGTTTTCCAGCAGCTGCTGAGCGCTGGGGTTCCCTCAGGGCCAGTGTTGGAGTGGTGCTGCCCACGGAGGGCTGGCATACCATCCCCTCCTCTCTTCGGTGCCACTCAACATCTCCGGATGCACTTCAGCGGCATGATTGTTTTTAGCAGGCCTGGGGAGACGGGCAGCAGCCGAGCGTTTGATCAGGGAACTGAGCGGATGCAGGCTCAGCGTGGGGCAGGTCAAATGCTGCAAACTGGCGCCGTGCCGGTCCCGTGCTCCACGGGGCTGTGGGGCTGCGGTGCGCTGCTGAGCCTGGGCATCGCAGCTGGAAACCGTCTGGGAAGTTTGCAGCCCGGATCCCCAGCACGGGGCAGCTGCGGGCCATGCGAAGGGCAGATCGCTGCTCAGCCGCCAGTATGCTCTGGTGCAGCCTGCGCCCCATGCCCCCTGCCAGAACTGCAGGCTGGCTGAGGATTGTGGCAGAGTCCAGGACAGCTATGGCCTGCTGCACTGCACATGGTCAGGCAGATAGCGTTGGCTGTTGTGGGCAGGGGCCATATCCTGAACTTCTCCCAGGAAGGAGGAGAGATGGTCATCTAAAGCTTGTACTGGGAGCCCCTCTGCCTTTAGACATCTGACTCAAGTCAGCCAGGAGATGTGAGCAGGGGCACACATTTCATGTGTAATCCATTAATGTTGATGCTCAGCGAGCACTGTGATCTGGAATGGGGTCCTGGGTCTCTCTGAGCTGGAGGGATGGGTCTGCTGACCACAGGGGAGCCACACCAAGGCCACAGCATCAGCAAATGCCAAGGCTGAGCCAAGATAGTAACATCAGCTGGGACTAGATGACCTTTAGAGGTCCCATCCAACCCAAGGCACTCTATGACTCTATACCTTGGCGTCTGAAACAGGGAGCTAGGCAGAGGGGTGGGCACCCTCTGGTAGAGCAGCCACAGGGGCTAGTGTTGACACCACAGGCAGCAATTAGTAGTGGTGGGGCTTACTAATGAGATGCTTGCTAACCTGCGTCCTCCTTACACATTCCCCAGCTCTGTCCCGGGGCAGAGCAGGGCAGGTACTGTGAGAGCAAGGGCATGGCCATGGCAGTGACTTATGGCCAGCTTGAAGCCGGGTGCTCTTCCTGGGTGGGATGGGTGAAGACAAGATGGAGCCCCAGGTAGGACAGCCTATCTGCTTGCACTGTGCAGGATGTGGATGGAGTGACACCTTCCAGATTTAAAGCCAATGAGCTGCTGGAACCATCACTCCACAAAGGGCTGTGACTGCCACTATCACCCACTCTGGTCTTTACACCCTGGCTGAGCCCTGTGTTACCCCAGCAGAGGCACCGGTGAGGATCATCAGCTCCAACGAGGAGGTCTCCCACACCTATGTGGCTGGGCAGCGTGTGGAGCTGTGGTGCCAGCTGTCCCGCCCAGCAGAACAAGTGCACTGGTACAAGGATGGGGAAGAGGTGGAGGTGGGTGAGAGCCTGGTGCTGGAGCAGGAAGGGTTGCAGTGCCGGCTGGTGCTGCCCTGTGCCCAGCTGCAGGATGCAGGGGAGTTTGTCTGCGACGCTGGTGGGGATTCTGTCTTCTACACTGTCACTGTGGAAGGTGGGTGTGATGCATGGCTGTGGCCCTCTTCCCCTTCTTCCTCTGTCCCAGCTCCCTGCTCACACTGCTGTTCCTCCGGCACCTGCAGCATCTCGGCTGCCCCTCACCTCATGAGCAGCTCCTTGCCCTTGTTCCTGGGCTGGGGGGTGCTGCGGGCAGGGGCAGGTCAGCTGCTCTGTGTCCTCCCAGAGCTCTGTGCCATGCTGCCCCTCTGCACCCCAGGGCACAGCCATGATGCTTGCCCATGGGTTATATCACCTCACACCCCAGCCCTGGTGCTCCCTCACCTTTCAGCTACCAGAACTGCAAGTCTGGGATGACCCCAGCTTCTGGCCCCAGGGCAGGTAGGATGGAGGCCCTGTGACAAAAGGTCTTGATCCTCTCAGCCCCGCAGGTCCGTATTGCCCCAGTGACTGAGCCACAGCAGCTCCAGGAGGTACTGTCAGGGCTGCCAGTGCTGCTGGAGTGTGAGGTGTTCCCCCCAGATGCCCCTGTCCAGTGGCTGAAGGATGGCAAGGCTGTGGTCCCGACTGAGGTCCTGGCCATCTGCTCAGAGGGGTGCTCACGGAGGCTGCACATCCCCACAGCCACGCTGTCCGACTCAGGGGTGTACACCTGCCATGCTGGCGATGATGCTGCCAGCTTCAGAGTGACCGTGACTGGTGAGCTGCCTGCAGGGTACCCATCCTCACATGGGGCTCACCCAGCACTGCATCTGAGACCCTCTGTGTATTCCCTGGCAGAGGCACCGGTGAGGATCATCAGCTCCAACAAGGAGGCCCCCCACGCCTATGTGGCTGGGCAGCGTGTGGAACTGTGGTGCCAGCTGTCCCACCCAGCAGCCCCAGTGCGCTGGTACAAGGGTGGGGAGGAGGTGGAAGTGGGCGAGAGCCTGGTGATGGAGCAGGAGGGGCCATGGCGCCGTCTGGTGCTGCCCTGCGCCCGGCTGCAGGACGCGGGGGAGTTCATCTGCGATGCCGGGGATGCGTCTGTCTCCTACCACATCTCAGTGGCAGGTTGGTGACACAGCAGGAATGTCCTGGGAAGGGCAGCACTGCCCTGGCTCTGTGCCATGGGGTACCCAGCCCAGCTCCCTGCCCTCAGCATTGCGGAGGAGGGGGTGCAGATGCACCCAGCCATGCTGGGCTGGCATGGTGTGCCCACCACCCCTGCTCTTGAGCAGCTTCTGCCCCTTTTCACTGGGGTGAGAGGCTGTATCATCTGTGCAGCCCCACGGGGACAGGGACACAGGTGACAGTAAGTAGGGACAGCAGAGCCAGGAGCGGTGCAGAGAGCAGGCCTCACACCCTTCCTCCATATCCCTGGCAGAGCTGCCAGTGAGGATCTTGCAGCCTCTGCAGCGCTCGCTGGAGCTGTTGGTGCAGGCGCCGGGGTGCGTGGAGCTGCGGTGCGAGCTCTCCATGCCGGATGCTCCTGTGCGCTGGTTCAAGGATGGGCTGGAGGTGGACGAGACTGACAACCTGCTGCTGCTAGCAGAGGGGGCCTGGCGTTGCCTCCTCATCTCCAGGAGCAGTGCAGAAGATGCGGGCGAGTACATCTGCGAGACCAAGGATGAGGCTGTCTCCTTTGACGTCAAGGTGTCAGGTCAGCAATGACCTTGGAGCAGGGACACACTGACAGGGCTCTAGGTGCAGGGTCTTTCCCAGCCTCTCTGGGGGGGACTGGCTCCTCCATGGTGATGAAGCAGGTGGATGTAGACCCACTGGGCCACCTAGTGTGTGTGCTCACCTTGGGCTGGCAGCAGAGGCATCCCCAAGGCCACACTGTCCTCATGCTGTATTTCATCATGGCTGCACCATCCTTGCAGAACCACCAGTGAGGATCCTGCAGCCCTGTAGACCAGTCCCTGTTGTGATGGTGCCCCTGGGAGAGACGGTGACGCTGGGCTGTGAGCTGTCTCGTGCGGATGCGCCCGTGCACTGGTCCAAGGAAGGTGTCAGGCTGGAGGCTGGGGGAAGCCTGGTCCTGGAAGCAGAGGGTGCCCACCGCCGCCTGCTCATCCCTGTGGCCCAAGCTGAGCACTCTGGAAAATATGTCTGCGATGCCAGCGATGACACAGTGACCTTCACCGTCCAAGTGTTGGGTGAGCAAGAGGCTGGGGGAGGTTCTGTTGGGGGTGCTGGGTGCATGGACCTTGGAGACCTCAGTTCTGTTGGTGTTGGGTGCTGCAGACCCGCTGGTCAGGATCCTGGAGAGGAACACCTTGCTGACCCACCGGCACTGCCGAGCCATGGAGGACCTAGTGCTGGAGGTGCACCTCTCGCATGCCCATGGGGAGGTGAAGTGGTACAAGGATGGGGAGAAGCTGCAGGACACGGGGCGTGTGCGGCTGGAGGAGGATGGGTCGCGCCGCTCCCTCATCGTCCTGGGTGCCACGGTCAGGGACGCAGGGGAATATCTCTGTGACACTGGTGATGACAACATTGTCTTCTTTGTCACCGTGGAAGGTGAGTAGAAGGTCCCAGGGAGGGATGGCCAACATAGTGATGACTCAGGTGGGTCCCTGGATGCTGACAGGCTAGTACTAGTGGGGCTGGACTGGGTGGTCACAAGCATGGGGAGGATGGTGGGAGGGACACGGGGAGTGGGCTGCACCCATGTGGCGGCTCTGGGGTAATCCCTGCGCTGCCCAGCTGCAGCCAGGGGAGGTCTGGACAGGATCTGGCCACTGCAGCACCTTGGTAGAGGCTGCTGCTCCTGTGGTGAAAGCCCATCTCTCCAGTCCCAGAGCCACCAGTGACCATTGTGGGCAGCACAGGCGCTGTGGAGCATCGCTGCCTGGTGGCCGGGGAGGACCTGGTGCTGGCTTGTGAGCTCTCTCGGCCTGACGCCACTGTGCGCTGGCTCCGGGATGGCCAGGAGGTGCAGCCGGGTGAGCGGGCACAGGTGGAGGCCCGCGGGGTGCTGCGGCAACTCACCATCTGTGGGGTCCAGCCCAGTGACTCGGGGTGCTACGTCTGTGACGCCGCCAGCGACCGTGCCGTGATGAGCGTGGAGGTGTTGGGTGAGCTGGCAGGAGCTTAGCATCTCAGGGACCTCCAGTATGGTGGGATTGCAACACAGCCCTGAGAGAGGGGAGGGGACGCCACTGATGGCAGAGGCCAGGGCAGCAGTGTGGCAGGGGAAGGCAGGAGCCCTGTCCCCATCCCCGCAGGAGCTGTTGGTCAGAAAGGGATATTTCAGGGTCATGGTGAGATGTGTCCCTCACATCTCCCCCAGCCATGGGCTGGTTAAATTTAGCCTTGGCTGGCTCCCAGGCGCCGCTCCTCCTGCTTCAGCTGCCAAGGGCTGAGCCAGCCCAGACCCTTATCAGACAGAGATGGAGGACTGGGAAAGGGCCTGGTGCAGTCAGGTGTCCCAGCCCCCCAGCAAGGCTCTTGGGATAGGGGACACACAAAAATGAATGGTTTCAATGCAGCAGCTGAGCTGCCTGTGCAGTGAGGGATGCAGGAGCAATGAGCTCTGCCATGGTTCCTGCCTGGGCCCCCTTCCCCGAGGGGACCCTGAGCTGTCAGACCCCACCAGCCTGGCCAAGTGCTTCACCGGGACCCCTGGCTCATCCCCAGCACCCACAGCCATCCCCACAGCAAACCCTAGCTACTCGCAGAATCCCACAGCTGGATGCACCATGACCCCCCCATCAGCCCCACAGCCCTCCTGCCCCACGGTGACTCACTGTGGGCATTACCACCTCTCTGCCCACAGCTGACCTGTCCCCACACTGCCCCATGCCATGGGGACACTGCTGAACCCTGCCTTGTCCCCAGCCCGGCCCGTGTGCATCGTCAACAAGGAGGAGGCGCAGAGCCCGCTGGAGGTGCTGGAAGGGGACAGCGTGACGCTGGTGGCCCGGCTGTCCCCAGAGACAGCGGAGGTGCAGTGGCAGAAGGACGGGCAGACGCTGCGCTCAGGTGGGCGGCTGCTGGTGTGCAGCGAGGGCCCTGTGCGCAGCCTCACCATCAAGCAAGTGGAGCTGAGCGATGGAGGCATCTTCCTCTGCGATGCTGGTGATGACGAGGTGCATTTCACGCTGCACGTGAAAGGTGAGCCTGGAGGTGCTCCTTAGCCATGCCACAGGGCAGGAGCAGTCCCCTGCCCTGCGCTGGGGTGCTTTGTGCCCTCATCCCATGCCGGTGCTGCTGGCAGGGGTACGGCTGAGCCTGGTGTTCCCCCGGTGCAGAGGCACCCGTGCTGTTCGTGAACAAACGGGTGGAGAGGGAGAAGCTGCTGGTGCTGGAGGGTGGCAGTGCCGTGCTCTCTGCCATCGCCTCCACGGAGCGAGCTGATGTCACCTGGCTGGGACCACAGCAGGCGGTGGTGGCCGGAGAGCACTGTGAGCTGCGGCAGGATGGCCGCGTGCACAGCCTCGTCCTCTGCAATGTGGCCAAGGAGGACGCCGGCATCTACACCTGCCTCTCCTCCCATGACCAGATGCAGTTTGACGTGAGCGTCCGAGGTGGGCAGCAGGAGGGTGGTAGGGGTGCTTGGGACCACCCCACCCCCCACCCACAGCAGCAGTGGGTGCCAATATGGGGGGTTTGGTTGTGCAGAGCTGCAGGTGAAGTTCCTGCGTGGGCTGTCGGACGTGCGTGCGCGGCAGGGCGAGCGGGTGGTGCTGTGGTGTGAGCTCTGCAAGGCGCGGGGCGACGTGGTGTGGCGGAAAGATGGACGGGTGCTGGCACCTGGCCCTCACCGGCAGATGATGGCCGAGGGGCGGGAGCGCTCGCTGGTGCTGAGCCGCGTGAAGCCTGAGGATGCTGGCGAGTACTGCTGCGAGTCCAACGACGACCAGACGCTGGCAACGCTGACAGTGCAGGGTGAGCTATGCCCCAGGCACCACCTCGGGGACCCCTACACCACGGGGGCAGTGGAAAAGCTGGGCATGGCAATGGCAGAGGGGTGCGCGGATGCTCAGCGACTCTGCAGGATGGGGGGGAACCCCAGTGCTGTGCCCAAACACCTCTGCCATAGTCCCCAGGGTGGTGGAGATCATCACGGAGCTGCAGAGCCTGACGGTGCTGGAGGGGGAGGATGCCACATTCAAGTGCCTGGTGTCCCCTGAGGATGTGGCTGTGACCTGGCAGCTGAATGGCCAGCCCGTGGTCCCCAGCAAACGTCTGCTGGTGACAAGGAGCGGGCTGTGCCACAGCCTCACCCTCTGGCAGTGCCAGCTGGGTGACACGGGCACTGTGACGGTCAATGCCGAGGGGCTGGTGAGCACGGCCCGGCTGAGTGTGCAAGGTGAGGGGGAAGGAGCCAGCTGGGGCACAGGCCAGGGCACAACCCTGGGGCCAACCGCTGACCCTGTGCACGGGCCATGCAGAGGCTCAGGTGCTGTTCGTGCGGAAGCTGCGGGACATGGTGGTGGAGGAGCAGGAAGATGTGTGCCTGGAGGTGGAGGTGAGCCACGAGGCCGCCGAGGTGCAGTGGCTGAAGCAGGGTGTCCTCCTTCAGCCAGGCAGCAAGTACCAGCTGCAGGAGCTGGGGTGCCGGCGCACCCTCACCATCCGCTGCGTCGGCCCCAGCGACCGCGGCACCTACCGTTGCGAGAGCCTGCATGACCGCACACAGGCCAAGCTCTGCGTAGAGCGTGAGTACTGCGCTGGGGACAGGGATGGGTGAAGATGGGGATGATGGTGATGAGCTGCAGGCTGGAGGAGTGTGGGCAGAGCTGGTACTTGGCTGGAAGGGGTGGCTGTGCAGAGAGGTGGGGGTGGGTGTCCAGGATGAGTAGGAGTGGGAGCCTGGTAAAAAGGGATGGATTTAGGGGATTGCTCCAGCAAGCACAGATTGGGAAGCCAGGTCTCTGATGTGGAGCAGGCACCCACTCATGCACATGAGTCACTTGCAGCTCGGAAGGTGTCAATCCAGATGCCGCTGGCAGATGTGGAGACCTTTGAGAAGGAGACAGCCACCTTCCACCTGGAGCTGTCTCACCCCAGTGTGCCTGGGGTCTGGACACGGGATGGCATCCGGGTGAAGCCCAGCAGCAGGTGCCGGATCAGTGCCACTGGCTGTGGGCACAGCCTGACGCTGGAGGGGCTGACGCTGGAGGACTCAGGCACTGTTACATTCACTACTGACACCGTGCGCTGCAGTGCCCGCCTGTTTGTGCGGGGTAAGGTCACCAGGGCAGACTCTGGGGCGTGTGTGGCACCAGCACTGCTGTTTGGTCCCAGGGGAGATGTCAGGTCTGAGATGGGCCACTTTGGGCACGTGCTGGTGGGTGACCCCCTGTCCCCAAGGAGGAGATATGAGCTGAGCAGTGGGAGCCTTTCTCCAGGGTCTGGGTCCAGCAGCTGCTAGAAAACCAGTGATGAGTGCTTGCTCATGGTGGTGCCCCAGGAAGCACCACCCTCACCCCTTGCTGAGATGCCCCAGGCACAGCTCCCCCTCCCCACAGCCCCAAGCCCATGTCTTTCTCCTACCAAACATTCCTGTCCTCTGTCCTCCCTGCTCAGAGCCTCCAGTAACTATGGTGAGGGTCCCGCAGGACCTGGGGGTCCCAGAGACAGGGGTCGCCAGCTTTGAGTGTGAGCTGTCTCGTCCCAGTGCAGAGGTGAAGTGGTTCAAGGTGAGGGTTTGCCTCAGTCCCCTCCAGAAGCACCCAGCTGTGTCCTCCTCCCTGCTTTGACCCAGGGCCACTGCCCTCCCCGCCGGGGCTGTGGAGAACGGAGGAAGGGGCAAAGCAGTGGGGTGCTGCCTGCTTGTGCCCCTGAGCTCACCCTTCTCGGGCAGGACGGGCAGGAGCTGCGGCCAGGGCCCAACTGCCGCATCTACTCAGCGGGTCGGCGCCGCATCCTGCAGCTGAGCCGCTGTGAGCTGGCTGACGCCGGCATCTACACCTGTGACGTGGGTGACTGCTGGGCCTCTGCCACACTGCACGTCCAGGGTACATCTCCCCAGCTTCCAGGGGCACACGCACCCCCAAACCCTGTGCCACCCGCTTCACCTTTCACCCTTGGTCACTCTGGCACCCTGCCCCTTGCCCACAGAGCGCCAGGTCCGCATTATGCAGGAGCTGCAGGATGCCCAGGTACGGGAGGGCGACAACGCCGTCTTCACCTGCGAGGTGTCGCATGGGGATGTGAAGGGCGAGTGGTTCCGGGACGAGGAGAAAATCAAGGTCTCCAGCACAGTGAAGATACGGCAAGAAGGTGGGAGTGCAGGCAGCCCCGCACCTGGTTTGGGGCTGGGAGGGGGCAAATTCAATTTTCTGTGGGCAAAGGGGGAGTGTCTGCCCTGTGCATGCCATGGGTGCCCATCACTGTTCCCTTGACCCTCTCCCTCCCCAGGGACCCGGCATTTCCTGCTGCTCTGTGGCGTGCACCCCGAGGACCAGGGCCTCATCCGCTTTGTGGCCGGGCCAGCGGCAGTGTCGGAGGCCAGCCTGCAGGTGGAAGGTACCAGCGCAGGCTGTGAGGCCTCTCTGGGCTCCAGCACCACGGCTGGGGTGCACCAGGCTCAGCTCGTGGGGTTCCCCCCAGAGCCTGCTCACCCCACCATGCCAAAGGCTCCCCTCTGCCCACCAGCACTGCCCATCCGGATCGTGAAGCCACTGCGGGATAAGACGGTGCTGGCACGGCACAAGGCGACGCTGGAGTGCACTGTGTCCCACGCCCGTGGCCGGGTGCGCTGGCTCCGTGGGGACACCGAAATCTTTGCTGGTGACAAGTACGAGATCTGCAATCTGGACTGCTACCGCACGCTCATCATCCACCACGTGGGCCCTGAGGATGAGGACTCGTACACCTGCGATGCCTTCGATGACTGCTCCACTGCCCGGCTCCTCGTGGAGGGTGAGGGGGCACCTGGGAGGACACCAGTGGGGGCTGACGGTACTGCTGTGCCTGCCAGCAGAGGAACACCAGGGGCCCTGTCCCCATGCTCCACTGCTTGCAAGGGTCTGAGTGCAGAGTTGGGGGGAGCGGGCTGGAGATGGGGTCTGCACCCACCTGGTGTGGGACACCCCTTTTGGGTGCCCCACCAGCTCTGGGCATGTTGCAGATCTCCCTGACTTCTGTTGTCCCACAGGGAGCTAGGAGCCAGAATGCAATGCTCTGACCGGTGGACACTGCTGCTGGGAGATGGAGTCATGCTTGCCCCGGGAGGTACAGACACACGGACACCATCCCCAGACTGCTCCAGCCTCAGGGCTCTGCATTTGTTTTTTGATAAGGCTAGGAATAAGGTTGGACTTGATGATCTTGAAGGTCTCTTCCAGCCGAAACTATTCTATGATTCATTAAAAGCATTTTTTTCTGACATGGCTTCTTCTATCCCTGCGAACCGGGGTCCCATTAGGAGAAAGGGTGTGTGACACCACTCTGCATCCCACCCAGCACCCCTGGGGACCCCAGCCCTCAGAGACCCCTCACCCCTGCCCCCAGCCCCGCACACCAGGCTCCGAAAGGCTCTTTACTGTGCGGCTGTGGCCTCAGCAGCGTTTGGCACATTTACAAAAGAGTTTGAAAAGGGGGATGGCGGCGCGGCGCTGTGGGGACGGGGGCCTGGCAGAAACATGCAGTTCCCGGGGCAGCAGGGCCAGCTGGGCTGGGGTGGGGGGGGCTCCCAAAGCAGAGGGGCACCCCGGTCCAGTCTCGCCACCATCCTGCCTGCCTGGCCATGGGGAAGTCCTGGCTCACTCTGTAATAAATTAATACAAATCACAGCAAGAGAAATATATACAAGGCGGGAGCCTCTGCCCGCAGTGGTACTCTGGGCAGGGGCTCCTGCCCTGCCTGGCCCAAACCCAGGGCTCCCCCCGGCCACTATAAAATCCAGTCGCCAGCAAAACAGCGACGGCCTCTGACACTGCAGGGGTTCCCGCGTCCCTGAGGCAGCCCAGCCTCTGCCCAAAGGCTGGATCCAGTGTCCTGTCTCCCATCAAAACGCTGGGGGAGGGGTTGGGATGCACATGGTGCACCCCACCAGTGCAGCTCCCACTGGACAGACACCACTTGTCAGCATCACCCCGAGAATCTCTGCCCCAGGACCACCCCAGTCCAGCTCTGGAAAAGGGGGGGAAATGAACTGCTCTGGGGCCAGGGAGGGTGGCTAGGGCTGGGGGACCTTCTGAGGAGGCAGGTTGTGGGAAGCACTGCCTGGGAGCTGCTCTCAGGGCCAGGGTGGGACAGGGCGCACATGCTCAGGGGAGTCCCTGGTGGGGCAAGGGCTGTGGGACCTGCTCTTTGAGGAAGGGATGTGGGGCACAGGCACTTGGGGAGTTGCTGGGGGTGTGATGGGGTGGGGGCAGGCACAGGGAGCTGCTCTCTGGGAAGGGGGACTCGAATATGGGGAGGGAAATGTTGGGATGCAGGATGAGCATGCCCAGGCCTTGGGGAAACACGCAGCAGCAGGGACTCAAGGACCCCCTGCCCCAGCAGAGCCGCTTGCACTGCACGTCCATGGGTGCTGGTGTCACCGGTCCTGCAGCTGAGTCCCTGCTGAAGGGCTCCCTCAGCACCTCTGGGCCCCACGGGCAGCCAGGGCTTGCCCAGCCAAGTCCCACATGTCCCCAGGAAGGGTCTTCATCCACAGCCCCAAGCCACAGATGGCCGCCTGGGGTCGAGGGCACAGACCCGCCTGTCCTCAGGGGTCTGTCGGAGCAGGCTGGGGTGCTGGTGTCGCTCGAGGTCACTGGGTTGGCTTATACCCTCACAGCGGGGCCAGAGCCCGTGGTGAGGGGCACGGTGGAGCTGCAGTCATAGTCCAGGTCCACCACAGCGTGGGAGCTGGTGATGAGGCTGTTCAGGGTTGGTCCTGTCTGCCGCTCTCGGAAACTCTGGATGTAGCTCTGCTCAAGAGAAGAGGGACAGAAAGTGAGGGGGGATTTGCTCCTGGCCTACTCCATCCCACCCCAGCCGAAGCTCTCCAGCAGCCCCCCAGAACCAGCCCTGTGTAATCCCACCCACCCCAGCACTTGGGCCCTCCGGGAACTGGCTGCAGCAGGGTGCACAGCCTGGTCCCTTCCCTGGGCACATGCTTCATACCTTATCCACCGCCTGTTTCTACTGTGGCCGCAGCACTTTTGGCCACCGGTTAGCTTGCAAAGGCTGAAGTGCTCCATAGTGAGCACATCCCAGTTCAGCCCCTCTTAAGCTGCCCAGTCCCTGGAATGCCTCAGCCTTGTCCCTTGAGGCACTTGGAAGCCAGCTGGCACCTGGGCACCTTTCCCCTCTGTGCACCCCGGCCCACCCATGTGGAGAAGGAAGGGCTGCAGAGGCCGGGGGAGATCTCTACCCTGGGTGCGGGACTCACGGGGGAGAGCACGTCCCCATCGAAGCGGCGCACAGGGTTGGGCTTGCGGCGGTAGGCAGGCTCAGGTGGGTGGGCTTTGTGCTGGTGGGGTGGTGGGTGGTGGGGTCTCCGCTTTTTCTTCTTCTCCTTTCGGTCCTCCCGCTGCTTGATGCGCATCAGCTGCACGCGGCGTTGCTGCCGGCTGATGATCACTGCAGGGCAAAGGGGCCTGTGAGCACCAGGGTACGCACCCAAACCAGCCCCACAAGCAAATCAGCAACAGCTTTGCAAACCCAGCCCTCCTCTTGAGTGCTGTGCCCTCATGGTGTCCCAAACCCCCTATCTGTGCATGCAAACCAGGTGCTGGGAACCTCCACTTCAGTCCCCAGGCCTCCCAGCTCCTGCACCCATTCCATGCAATGTCCATCTCCCCCAGCCCCCACGCACCTTCTGTGTGGGAGTAGCCCTCAGCTGTGACCTTCCACTGGACCAGGACACCCAGTGTGGTGAGAAGTGGCCAGACACCCAGGATGACCCAGCTGTACCAGCACACGGGGCGAGCGGGGGCCACCTTGATGCGCTCATAGATGTACTGCACCAGGAGGAAGAGCTCAATGAAGTAGTCAACGGTGACGGTCATGATGGCGCTGCCGAAGACAGCAGTAGAGAGGGTGGTGAAGAAGCGCTGCCACTGCAGGGTGAGGACGGCGAAGAGCATCCCCACGCCCAGGAGCAGCGCGATGGGGATCCACACCGTTGGCGGGTGGTAGAACTGCTCCATCACCACTAGCGTGGCCACCGCCAGCAGCAGCCCCAGAAGCAGCCCCACCATGAAGAGGCCGACACTGCGCACCAGCATGGTGACCAGCCCGCACAGGACACCAATGCCCAGCCCGATGCCCACAGAGGCCTCCACGCTCAGCTGTGTGTCCAGCACCCGCTCCTTGTAGCACAGCATGAAGATGATGATGGAGCCAAACATCAGCCCTGTCAGGAACATGACGGCCTTGAAGCAGCGGTAGCCTGTGAAGAGACCACCACAGTGAGGGGGTGGATGTCCAGCACACCTCCAGCTCCCCCCTGCCCTTCTCCCAGCTTGTTCCACTAGCCAACAGGCTCACCCAGCTCACCAAAGAAGCAGTAGATGATGCCGAACAGGCAGCACATGGCGCACACCACCGAGGGCACCACCTGGTAGCGACGCTCAATCTCCTGCTGGCAGCTGTGCCCCCACTCCTGGCCTGGCTCGTGCGGCAGCAGCTTGAACCGCAGCGTCTGCACAGTTGCAGTCATGGCTCTGGGGACTCCCGGGAGAGGCATCAAAATCTCCGCTCCTGCCCCATGGCTCGCCAGCAAAACTGCATCCTGGTACTTGCCCCAGCTGGTGAAAGAAAGAGAAGGGGGATGGAGGCACTGATGGCACATGCCCGATGGCAACGCCCACCACTCGGCACTCAGCCATCAGGACACACGCTCCAGCCCCTTGCTGTCTGGGTGGGGAGGAAGGGAATGGGGGAACAGTCTCATCTGCAGGGGCTGGGGAGTCACAGACTGTCACGCAGAGGGTGGCTGCAGGGAGGCAGCGTCCCCTGGGAACCTGTCCGCACCCCTGGGGAGCTTTGTTGCTGGGACACGACACTTTATAATTTGTCTGTGGCTTCAATTTGCTGACCCTGGCTTTTGGGCACCCTTTCCCTGCTCGATTAAAGGGAGACTTCTACTACCTGGTATTTTATGCCTGCGAAGTAATTATGCTCAGTAATTAAGTCACCCCTCAGTCTTCTATTTTTATAGGCCAAACAGATTGAGCTCTTAAAGCTTGTACTCCAAGGCATTTTCTCCAATCCTCTAATCATATTTCTGGCTATTTTTCATCCCCGCTACAGCTCCTAGTGTCCTTGTAAAAACAAAGCAGGCTTCCACACTGGATCCAGCCCTCCCACGCTGACCCATGGGGCCAGAAGAAGACCAGCTCTGGCTGGCACTGCCACTTACCCCAGGGCTCACCCTTAATGCTGTGTCTGTGCCAGGACACCAAATGGGCAGTGACTGGGCCCCCCACAGCGCCTACACAGACAGAGGGGTCATAATCCCCTGCAAAGACTGATCCAGCTCCAGCTTAAACCTAATTACAGCAGCCGTCTGCCTGCTCCCACCTGGAGCCAGTTCCAGCATCCCTTTGCTCCCCGGTGCTTTTCTGAGCTCGACTGGTTTAGGATAGGGTTTTTGTCCCTGGTTGTCACTGGGCCAGCACCAGTCCTTCCAAGTGCCACGTTAAAGCAGCCAGCTCGGAATGGCTAACAAAACCAGTGCACTGAGAAGGGGCAAGGAGGAGTGCAGAGACTCCCTATTGCCCAGCACCTCCCTGCTGCCCTGGCCAGGCTCCCCTGGCACCCCTTCCCCCACCGCCAGCCTCCTCCCTCCCGCCGGCTGGGGAAGGAAACACCAGCCAGGGTAAATCTCCCGGGGAAGCCGAGCGCGGTGCCTAATCCCAGGAAATCGGGCGGGCAGGGAGTGGGCAAGGGGGCGCTGGGCCCCTGCCTGCCCTACCGAACCCCCGGGGGAGACGCTAAGCAGGATTGGACTTTAACCGCAGAGCCCAGGAGCGACGCGCCGGCTCTGGCTGCCCCGGCGGGGACGGACGATGCCGCGCGAGGTGAAAGCAGGGCTGTGCCCAGGGGGCCGGGGATGGGGCACGGCACAGCCGGCGTGGGCATGGCATGGCACGGCACGGCAGAGGGGGGCAGCGAGGAGCTGCTCTCTGCCTCTCAACCCACGCCAGGCCGGTGCCAGGGCAGAGGAGAAGGGTCGCCTGGGAAGACCGGTCCCTGGCAGGGCTGCCGGCAGGGCCGCAGGCAGCCTTGCAGGCAGCGCCCGGCGCCCATTGGCGCGGGCACTGTTGCTAGGGGAGCCCCGCGCCTGCTCATTGGCGCCGGGACTTACCCACCTGCTGCCGCCCTCCCCGCAGCCCCGGGCCCCCCGCCGCGGCCTGCCCCGGGCCCCCCGACATCCCCTCCCTGCCCCGCAGGGCACGGCGTGGCGAGGGGGCGGCCGGGGGAAGCACTCGGGGCGCGGCCCCACCGTGGCGCTCCCCTCCCGGCGCCCCCCCGATCGGCCTCGCTGCCCCCCGCCGGGCTGCAGGGCCCCGGGCCGGCGGGGCGGGCGCGGCGTTGCTAGGCGACGGCCGCAAAGGCCGCCGGGGCGCGGGGCCGCTCCGCCCCCTCTCTTTGTTCGGGGCGGGGGTCCCGGGGCCGCTCCGCCGGGCCCCGCACGCCCATCCCGGGCACCGCGCTCTCTCCCGGGGACTGGGGGGGGTCGGGAGCCCCGGTGCCCGAGCCCTTCCCTCGAGGTACCCGGCGCACCTCTCCCCCGCCTGCCGGCCACACACGTGCTGCCCCCGCCCCCAGCAGCCCCGCCCTGCCCGCTCCTACCTGCGCTCCCGGCCCGGAAGCGGCGGCGGCCCCGCGGCGCCCGGCGCTCCCGGTCCCGGCCCCCGCGCATGCTGGCGGCGCGGCCCGCCGCGCGGTGCTGAGCGGACAGCTCCGCCTGACGTCACCGCGCCGCGTCACCGCGCCGGCTGGGGGTGGGGCCTCGACCCGGGGGGGGGGGGGCGGGGCTTTGGTGGGGGCGGGGCGTGAGGTGGGGGTGGGCACCCGCGCGTGCCTTGGGCTGAGCACCGGCACGTGCTCTGGGGGTGCGTCGGGGGGTGCGCGGAGCTGTGTGCCGGGCGTGTGCTCCTGTGTGCAGGGAGCTGAGCACCAGCGTGATGCGGTGCGCACCAGGCTGTGCACAGAGGTGAGCACCAGGGTGATGCTGTGCGTACAAGGCTGTGCACAGAGTTTAGAAGAAGGCCACGTGTGCAGCACGGCGCAGCATGCACCATGCTGTGCAGGCGTGAAGTGTGCTCAGCGTGCAGCAGCCACAAGGGCTGCCAGCCCCCAGGGGTGCTGCATAGAGGCTGGGGTGCAGGGGTGTGAAAAGCACTGCAGAGCCGTGTGTGAGGTGTGCACTGGGCTGTGCAGGGCAGGACCTGCTGCCGGTGCAGGTGGCAGGTGTAGAGTGCGCAGAGGGCCGTGCAGTACGCGAGGGACCTGTGCCAGAGCCATGGGGACTGCAATGCCTGCAAGTGGCAGGGAGGTGCAGCTGTGGCGGGTAGGTGGGAGGACATGGAGCTCTGCAGAGGCAGAGCTCCCTGGAGCTGGCGCCTTCTGCCTGCGGTGCCCGAAGACCCTCGGGAAATACTGGCAGGGAGAAGTCTCTTGGCAGCAGCAGCGGTTCCCCTGGCAGCCCCTTCCCAGCCCCACGCCAACGCTGGGGAGACAAAGGCGGTAGATGCAGCTGGCGGGGGGCTGGGAAGGGGCTGCCGGAAGAGCAGGGCTGCTGCCTGCCACCCCTATAGCACCTCCTGGGGCTGGGCAGGGGGCCCTGGGCTTAGCTAGTGCCCCGGCAAGCCCTGGGGGGGTGTTTGCTCTGCCTACAGCTTCATGTCTATGCAGTTTTCCTGAGCTCAGGGTCTCATTTCTGAAAACTTCAGTACTTTCTTCAATCTGCACCTCTATCTAAATACAAGCTCAGATTAACAGGGTCATTTCAGCATGAAACCTCTCTTCTCGCTCATGTAAAATCATCTGGGTTTGTATAAGGTGACCAATATTAAGTATTCCAACCTGCAAAGGAAATCAAATACATCTATTTCTGACATGTTTCTCTGTGTACAGAAAACAGGCAACTTTGGTTGTTTATGATCATGCCTGCTTTTTGGCCTTTGTCCATGGAAAATCTCTGCTCAGTTCTTACTTGTGCATCTTTTCGCTTCTGGCATCTCCTCATCCCATCACATTGCCTCTGTTTCTAGTTTTTATATGTTCTTCATTAAACTGCCATCCACGTGACCGCCTTTGCCTATTGCTTGTCTTGGTCTATTCAGGAGAAAAAAGCCTGTGAAAACGAGCCAAGCTTGGATGATGGTCCTGTATCTCTGGGGGGTGGGATGCTGCCAACTGCTTCCTGATGAAAACAGGCTGCTTTGTTCCAGAAAATGAAAGACACCCTGGAGCCAAGCGGGCTCCTGCCTGCCTTCCGTGCCCTGCCGTGCACTGTGGCCGTGGGTGCCCCCAGGGCAGGGGGGCTGTGTTTCATGGAGAGGGTGGGATGGACTCCCCACTAGCCAGAGTAAATCCAGAGACATCTGTGAGACCTCATGCCTGCAAGATCATGGAAGGAGAGTCATGGTCTGGGGACAGGCGGAAAGGCTGGGTCCTCCTTCTTGCCCTTATTCAGTAATGTGTGGCACTGAGCAGCCATGTAGGGCTGCTGGCCTTGCAGCTTCTGGGTTAGATCATTCCCACGCTGGAGGCTCCATGTGTGTGGCAAACTCTGCCCTGAGCTTGTTCCTCGAGCTCTGCCTTCCCAGGGGCTCTCTCTGGTGGCTGGCAGGATGGTGTCTCTGTGCGGCAGACAGCTCAAAGTGGGGCAGTGACCCAGCCCCAGCTGGAGGAGCTTACCTCTTTGGTCCTGTTTTGACTCATGGCATCCTTATCCCTGTGGTCTCTTGCTGCTCTGTCCACCCTCCTTCTGCCCCACCTCAGTTTGCTGCTCCTAGTCCAAAGGTCTGCCAGCCACTGCTTGCAGCCTTTGGCCTGTGCTTTGCTGCTCCTGGCCTCAGACCCATCCACCCTATTCAACCCATGTCCATGAGTCACTTCCTAGGGACACGCAGGTCAAGCCCAGCACCACTGCCTACACTTTCTGTGATTTGAGGTGTACATGGCACTTCAAGACCACCACGAATTCACCAGCACCACGGGTTGGGCTGTTCCAGAGAGCAGACACAGCAACTGTACCTGTCTGGCTCCATGGTGGCTTCCTGGCCCCAGGAACAAAGGACTGGCTGTGCCCCAGCCCCACAGCACCTACCTGGACAAATCTGCCTGTAAGCTGGCCCAGGAGCCATGTCCCAGCCCCAGCCATGCTATGGCCTATCCACATGTGCTTTCTGAGCCAGTGGGCAGGGCAGGGACCACCCCACAGCACCGGGGATGAACACCGTGGCCTGGCCAGTGCCAGGTGCTAGGCACTGGGCAGCCCCTCAGCACTGGGCACCCTCAGTAAGTTTGCAGACGATGCCAAGTTGGGTGGGAACATTGATCTGCTTGAAGGTAGGGAGGCTCTACAGGTTGGATCGGTGCTCCGAGACCAATAGTATGAAGTTCAACAAGACCAAGTGCTGGGTCCTACACTTGGTTCACAACAACCCCAGGTAACGCTCCAGGCCTGGGGAAGAGTGTCTGGAAAGCTGCATGACTGAAAAGGATCTAGGGGTGCTGGTCTACAGCCAGCTGAATATGAGCCAGCAGTGTGCCCAGGTGGCCAAGAAGGCTGATAGCATCCTGGCTGGTGTCAGAAATTGTGTGGCCAGCAGGACTAGGGAAGTGATCATCAACCTGTACTCAGCACTGGTGAGGCCACACCTCAAATACTGGGTTCGGTTTTGGGCCCCTCACTCCAAGGACATTTTGGTGCTGGAACATGTCCAAAGGAGGGCAACAAATCTGGTCAAGGGTCTGGAGAACAAGTCTTACGAGAAGTGTCTGGGGGACGTGGGGTCGTTTAGCCAGGAGGAAAGGACACTCAGGGGAGACCTTATTGCTCTCTACAACCACCTGAGAGGAGGATGTAGTGAGGTGGGGGGTCTCTCTTCTCCCAGGTAAGGAGTGATAGGATGAGAGGAGATGGCCTCAGTTTGTGCCAGGGGAGGTTTAGGTTGGATATTGGGAAAAACGTCTTCCCTGAAAGTGTGGTTAAGCCCTGAAACTGTCTGGTAACGGTTGGAGTCGCTGATCTGCAAGGTTCTTCCCAACCTAAGCGCTGCTGTGGTCCTACGGCGCCTCTTGGGCCTCGGAAGGGAGCGGCGCGGGGCTCTCACCGCGCGGCCCCGCTCCCCTGCCCGGCCCCCGCCCCGCGGCCCTGCCCCGCAGGGAGGAGGGGGCCGAGGGGGGGCCCGGCCGCGCGGTCTCCTAGCAACCTGGCCCCGCCCCCACGCCGCCCCCCGCTCGCTCCCTCCTCCCCGCGCCCCGCCCCGTGACGCGCCGTTGGGAGCGCGGCCCATTGGCCGGGGCGGGCGGCTCCGCGGTGACGCGCGGCGGGGCGGGGCCAGGGGGTGACACGTCGGACGGCGGCGCCGCCAGCGGCAGCTGGAGCCGCCCCCGGTCCCGGTCGCGTCCCCGGTCCCCTCCCGGCCATGCGGCTGTCGCTGGTGCTGTCGGTGCTGCGGCCCGCCGGGCCGGTGGCCATCGGCGTCTCGCTGGGCTTCACCCTCAGCCTGCTCAGCGTCACCTGGGTGGAGGAGCCCTGCGGGCCGCCGCCGCGCCCCGCCGCCGCCGCCGCCGCCTCCCGTCCGCGCCCCGACGGCGGCCCCGCGCCGCCTCCCGGCACTGGCAACACCAACGGCAACGCGGCGCGCAGGCCCAACGCCGTGCCCGCCGGGCTGGGCCCCGACAGCTGGGAGCCCCGCGTCGTGCCCTACCGCCCGCCCAGCCCCGGCAGAGCCGCCAAGAAGGCCGTCAGGTGCGGGGGGCCGGGGCGGGCCGGGCTGGGGGAGCTGGGCCCCGGCGGAGGAAGGGCTGCTGGTGCTCGCTGGGCTTTGGATGGGAGCAGCTGCGGCGGTGCCCGGGTGTGGGCGTGTGTCCGCGGGCCGGCGCTGGGGGGTTGCCCAGCCGCCCCTGCCTGCCCATCGGGCCCGTGCTGGGGGGCTGCCCGCCCGCCCCTGCCTGCTGGGCTGGTGCTGAGGGGCTTTACAGGTGACGCGGCGATGTGCTTTCCCTCTCCGACCCCTGCAGCCGCCCAGGGCTGCAAATGGATTTTTCTCACTGCAAGCGCCTTTCCCTGCTGCTTCCCTTCCGACTGCCCGCTTCCCCCCCGCCCCGCTTTTCCACCCTGCCCGCCCGAGGAGCGCCCGGAAGAGCCTCATGCCCCCGCAGGAGCCTCCTGCCTGCGCTGCTGGCTGCTGTGCAAGGGCTGCCGGCTTCAGCACGTGCTGCCCGGCCCCTCTCCTGCCTTGCCCTGCCAGGGACCCCCTCCCGCCGTGGCACGTCCCCCCCCAACACTGCACAGTCCAGCCTGCTCCGGGCCTTCTGCAGCCTGTCCCGGCGTCCCCGGGATGACAGAGAGCCGGCAGTGAAAGGGCCTCCTTGTCCCGGCAAGGCGGTGGGCGGATGGAGGGGGCTGAATGGGGCCAGTGTGTGCCAGGCGGCGGCTGGGGGCCGGGATGGGGGGGGTGGTCGCTTCCTGCTGCTGGGCTGGGAGAATTAAACCTGAAAGGCATTGTGAGTGGGACAGCTGGGGGCTGTGGTGAGGAGGGGGATGCAGCTGGCCCTGTGCTGGCTTCAGCCGCTGCAGCGGGGCCTGGCTTCCCTGGGGAGAGCAGCTTGGGCCCTCTGCCTGCCTGCTCAAAAGCACTGTGCCTGGCAGGGGCGGTGGAAAGGTGCTTTCCAGCTCAGCTGTCCTGGCTGAGGCTGGCAACATAATGGGGTGCCTGGTGGGTTGTGTGCTTGCTAGGACTGGGACATGCAGCCCTGCTTCTCTTTTATCCGTGCTTAGCTTTTTGTGAGCCTCTGGTTTGAGCTGGTCTGGCTAGCTCACTTGAAGGGAGGGTCCCCTGCGGTCTCAGGTTGGAGGGGACGTCAGCAGAGTGTTCTGCTGTGCCTCTGGCCCAGGCATAGTGGCAGCCAGTGCCGCTGGGGTGATGTCTTGCATATGTTGTCAAAGCCTGAGAGCAATTCCTGCAGAAGACCCGAGGTCGGTGCCTTTGTGGGTTATGCGGAGGGTGCAGGCCAAGGTGGGGTGCAGTGCCCTGCCCTGGGACTAGACATTCTTTCCTTCCTGCAGGACCCGGTACATCAGCACAGAGCTGGGAATGCGGCAACGGCTCTTCGTGGGTGTGCTGACCTCCAAGAGCACGCTGAATACTCTGGGGGTGGCTGTCAACCGCACACTGGCCCACCGCCTGGAGCGCCTGGTGTACTTCACAGGCACACGGGGCCGCAAGATGCCCCATGGCATGACAGTGGTGACGCACAGTGACGAGAGGCCCATCTGGAACATGTACCAGACCATAAGGTACCTTCTGGACCACTACGTGAATGACTTCGACTGGTTCTTTCTAGTGCAGGATGATACCTACACGGAGGCGCACCGCATCAGCCGCCTGGTTGCCCACCTCAGCATCGACACCCACCTCTACCTGGGCCGCCCTGAGGAGTTCATTGGCGGGGACACCGAGGGGCACTACTGCTATGGGGGGTTTGGCTACCTGCTGTCCCGCAGCCTTCTCCTGCTCCTGCAGCAGCACCTGGAGAGCTGCCGCAACGACATCCTCAGTGCCCGGCCTGATGAGTGGCTAGGTCGCTGCATCATCGACTACACAGGCATCAACTGTGCCGAGGAGCACGAGGTAGGTCCTGTAGCAAAGATGGCCTCTGAGAGCCTGATCCTGGCTCAGTGTGTTTGCCCACCTCCCTGTGGACTCCTAGGTCCTGAGGGCGATCAGCCCTTGCACCCTGTAGTCCTTTGAACTTGCTGTCCTGGCAGCCAGTGGGGTGGCAGTGTAGGTCACGGCTGTCTGTGACCCGTCTCTCCTGCCTGATGCAGGGCCTGCGTTACCACTATTTTGAGCTGGGGAAGAATGTGGACCCTGAGCGGGAGACTGACCTCCGTTTCCAGAGTGCCTTCACGGTCCACCCGGTGCTGGATCCCCTCCAGATGTACCGGCTGCACAAATACTTTGCCCAGGTGGAGCTTGAGAGGACTTACCAGGAGATCCAGCAGCTCCAGGTGAGACCTGGCTTGGATGGGAGGGTCTGGTCACTTCCTGTCATGCCTTTGGGCTTTCTGGTCACTCTGTGTCACGTCTCCCCTCTAATATGAGGGTTTCTTAACCTGAATCTGCTGTGGGATGGGATCAGCTGAGCACACATGGCTGTAGGGGCAGTGGTGCTGCCTGGAGAGCAGCTTTGGACCTGAATGGGTCCTAGAGTTGCAGTGGTGAATCGGGGAAATGGCGGAAGCTGGGCTCTGAGGTCCACCAGCAAGGACTGAGCAGGGTGGGAGAGGGCACAGAAGTTGTTTTGGAACTGCTCTTTGGGCCAGGAGTGGCTGATCTCTGACTACCATGAGTCAGCTTGCCTGCAGCCAGAGCTGGAAGACCTACTTGTGCCTGCTGTTGCTCTCACTTCTCCCTCTCTCCTCTTGAAGCTGGAGATCCAGAATGCCAGCAGTCTGTCCGCTGACGGGGACCATGGTGCCACGTGGCCTGTTGGCATCCCTCCTCCCTTCCAGCCCAAAACGCGCTTCGAGGTGCTGCGCTGGGACTACTTCACAGAGGAGCAGGTGTATGCCTGCGTGGATGGCTCCCCCAAGTGCGAGCTGCATGGTGCAGACCTGGCGGACGTGGCTGACGTGGTGGCCACGGCCATGGAGGAGCTGAACCGCAAGTATCAGCCAGTGCTTCGCGTTCACAAGCAGCAGCTGGTGAATGGGTACCGGCGCTTTGACCCCACGCGTGGCATGGAGTACACGCTGGACCTCCAGGTGGAGGTGGTCACCCAGAAGGGGCACAGCCGCTCTGTCACCAAGCGCGTGCACCTGGTGCGGCCCCTCAGCGAGGTGGAGATCATCCCCATGCCCTATGTGACAGAGGCCAGCCGCATCAACGTCATCCTGCCACTGACTGCCCATGACCGGGACCATGCTGCCCACTTTTTGGAGGCTTATGCAGCAGCTGCCTTTGAGAGCAGTGAGAACGCAGTGCTCACCTTCCTCTTCATCTATGACCCCTTTGAAGCCCAGCAGGTCACCCAGAATGACATCTTTGCCCCCGTGAAGGCGCAGATCACTGAGTATGAGCGCAAGTATGCAGAAGTGAAGATCCCGTGGATCAGTGTTAAGACAGACGCACCCTCGCAAATCAAGGTCATGGACATCATCTCCAAGAAGCATCCCGTGGACACGCTTTTCTTTGTGGCTGGTGTGGGGACAGAGGTCACTGTCGACTTCTTGAACCGCTGCCGAATGAACACCATCAACAACTGGCAGGTCTTCTTCCCCATCCACTTCCAGGGCTACAACCCTGCCATTGCTTACCACAACCAGGTGCCGCCCACCACGCTGGACCTGCTGCGGGACGCAGGGCGTTTCGACCGTGATGTCTTCCAAGAAGCTTGCTTCTACAATGCCGACTACATGGCAGCACGCACCCGCATGGCAGGTGACGTGCAGGAGAATGAGGACATCCTGGAAACCCTGGACATTTACGACATGTTTATCAAGTACTCCAACCTCCATGTCTTCCGGGCTGTGGAGCCTGCCCTGCTGCAGCGCTACCGGCACCAGGCCTGCAACCCCCGGCTCAGCGAGGAGATCTACCACCGCTGTGTGCAGAGCAGCCTGGAGGGTGTAGGCTCTCGCTCACAGCTGGCCATGGTGCTTTTTGAGCAGGAACAGGGGAACAGCACCTGAACCTTGGGGTGCGGAGCGGCTGGCCCTGCCCTGCTGTGCCTGCCTGCCCACCCCACCTCTTTTGCTGCCCAAATCTGTCTTCCTTCTTCTGGTAGCTGCAGGGATCACCAGTGCCTGAGCTTGTGACTTGCCCCACTGGGGCTGCCCAGGCTGGGGTCTGTCAGCCCAGGGCGCCTGGGTCCATCTGGAGTGGCCGCAGCTGTGCAGACCCCGAGGTGAGGTGGGGTTGGAGTTGCTCAGCTGCGAACCAGAACACCCAGCTCCTCACCCCAGAGCTGCTGGCTGCCAGCCCTATCCTTCTGTCCTGGTCCTGCTGCCCAGCTGGAGGGATCAATGGGCTGCCCTGTCCCTGCTGTCCCCCCTCAACCAGGGGCATCCAGAGCCCAAGGTCCCTCTGCTGTGGGGCCATAACTGCCACAGGGCTGGGGGTGATCCCACTCTGTTACCCCAGCACCCTGGGACAGGGCTGTGCCCCTTGCTTCCTCCATGCATTGGTCTGGTTGTGTCCGGACAGCAGGATGGGGCATGTCCCACCCCACAAGAGCAATAAGGAGGTTGGTTTCAGAGTTTTGCAACTTGGCAACAAGTCAATGCGCTTCTGGAGTCTGGGTGGGAGGGGTCCCAGCCCCAGGGCTGGTGGGCACAGGGGGTGCCAGATCCTGCTGTATTCACGTACCGTGAGCTGCTCCCCATGGGAACCGTGACCCAGGCCACTTTGGCCTTCGCAGTATTGATAGGACGTTGGAGATCGCAGCCCTCGGACGAGAGCCTCCGGAGAGAGGTGAGAGCCCTCCCTGGGGGATGTGGTGCCTGGCATGGGTGGGCACAGCAGAGGGTTTGGCTGTGCATCTCCTAAGGAGAAAGCGACTGAGGAGCCGCTCTCTGCTCCTTGTTTGTATTTAATAGTGGGGAGAGGAGGAGGGAGAGTGCGTTTGTACTAATAAAACGGAGAGGTGAACCTCTGGGTCTGTCTCATTCTTCCCTGGGGCACCTTTGGGCATCCTGCCAGGGTCTGTAAGGGGGTAGATGTTGGCAGCTCGCACAAAACCTTGCTGGAAATGGATGGACTGCTTCTTCCCATGGATGCTGCTTTGCCCAAGCTGCCTGCAGCATCTTCTACCTAAGCTGGGAGATGACCACCCCTCCTTAGTGAGGCCGGGGGGAGCCCATCAGGTTACAGACAGGCTGGCAGGGGCTAGGCAAAGCAGACACTTGGAAATACCAGCTTGAACCCCTGCAGACTCACAGCAGGAGTCCTGCACCTACACAGCAGGGTCCCTGGGGCCATCCTGCTGTAACCAGCTTCTACCAGTCACTGGTGGTGCAGCAGAATGCTGAGTTTCTTGTCACAGGGTTTCCCTGGTGTCCATGTTCAGCACACTGAGCTCTGAGCAATGCCCTGTCTTTCCTGGTGCCATAAATTTGTGGTCCCACTGACCATGACTTTCCAGACCTCCTCAGCTTTAGCTGCAGGTGGAAAAGAACCACGGCGATGGGCTGGTGCAGCCATGTGTCCTTCTATCTGTGCTGTCCCCCAGCCTTTGTGGGCTGTAGGTGAGTAATGACAAAAGTCCAGCCCACATCAGAGGTTGAGTGCCCAAGTTGGGTGAGATGTGCCCTCAAGTGTCTTGGTTCAGGTCTAAAGGAAAATCCTGGTCCAGAAACTGCACCTGAGCACTGTGTTGAATCGTGAGGGCTGGACCTACCCTCTCTGCATTTGTTTCACCCTTTTTCAGTCTGTTTTGCATCTCGGGGCTTCTCAGCATCTTGTGGTTTCTAGTTCTGGGTCAGGCAAAGCATCGTGGTCCTGCCCTGGACTGTCTTGCCACGCACAGCTCCTATTTGCAGTATGAGAAGTGGGGACTGTGTCCCCTGCCCATGCTGCCTGCTTCAGGCGAGATTTTCATGGCTCTGCATGTTCCTCCCACCAGCCCTTTGGTCATCACATTTTACCTGTTCACAAAACACACATGTCAAAAGACATCCTCAAGAAAATGAGTTGAACCCACTCTCTGTTAGTTGTCAAGCCTGTTAGTACTCAGCAAAACTCAGGGAAAGTCCCTGGGCTGTGTGTTGTCTGCCCCAAAGCTACCTCATTCCTGTACTCCTGTTCAGTCTTCATGGTGTAGGAGAGCGTATGTTTAAATATAATTCAGTCATATTTCAGACAATAACTGTTAGCTTGCTCTGAGTATTTCTATTTTTGATCTTTCCTGAGCACACCCTTAATTCCCTTTAAAAGCAAATCTGGGACAGAGCGAGCGAGGCGGATGTAGGTGCATTACAGATCCATTTCTCTGAAAAGCAGACCTAGGAGTCGGATGCGATTAGGCGTTAGAAGAGTATCCAAACAGTAATAAAGCAAGCCAGCTTCAAATCAAGTTGGCTGCAAAAAGAAGCCCAGACTTGTCATTTAATTGTCACAAGATGGTCTAGATAGAGTTGCTCTTGCCTCCTCGTTGCTGTTTGCCCAGATCGAGTTAGTGCTATTTGCATACTTAACGCTCCGCGCTATATCAACACCAGCAAAGCCTCCCCTGCTCTGACATATGTACAAGGAAATGACAGTGCTCACGGCACTCCCAGCACAGTTATCGCTCCCTTTTAAAAGGAGCTGGCAGGGTTTGAAACTGCCTTGGTGCTTGCCAGGTTATTTGTGGCATCAAAATGTGCTGAAACCCCGGGAAAGGATGTGCAAAGCTTCAGCAAGGGGGTTGGTGACAAAGTGGACTGGCCTGCTTGGTTGGGTCCCAGAACAACCTTCCTGCACCTGGGTGAAGTAAATGGGCTCAGGGGGCAATGGCAGAGACCTGTGACAATGGGGACGTGGGCACAACCGTGCTCTGCCCCTCTCCTGCCCGTGCAGGGCTGGCAGGTGCAGACAGGGTGCCAGACTGGGACGGTGACACTCTTGAAAGAGTCAGGGAGGAGTGGTGCTGCTGCAGGTGGCTGAGCAGAGCAGGACTTTCTGCAATCCCTGTTCCAGTTTGACCAGTACTACCATTTGACGTGGGTATTTGCACAGACCCAGCTGCTGTGGCAGAGCAGCAAAAGGGCAATTTTCCCAGTGGGCAGGAGGAAACACATGTCTGCTTCTTGTAGACTTCTGCTTCCCTTTTCTGAAAACATTACTGGCTCACCATGGCCTTCAAGTAAAGGAATTCAAGTTCATCTTGGTGAGTTTTTAGGAAGAAGGTGTGAAGGGCCAGTTCAGAGCAAAGCATGAGAGGGGCCAGCTGGGTGTACTGGGTCTGGACAGGTGCCTGCCTCACCTCTCCTTCCTGCACCATGGCAGGGAAAGGGACTTAAACCAGGGGTTAAAGCACAACAGTGTCCCCTGCCTGGCCTCACTGATGGGCACTTCTGGTCCGTTTTCCCCAGCAAGTGGGTCACGGGGAAATGGGCAGGAACAAAGGAGCAGCCTTGGCATGCTTAGGTCATCAGGAGATGCTGAGGGTCACTCCTTTCTCCAGGCGTTGCCTGTCACCACCAGCATCTCCAGGGAGGAGGTGACAGCCGTGAGGCCACAGTCACACTACACTCCAGGGCTCACTTCCAGCCCCTCTGTTCCCAAGCCACATGGTTTGTTTTCTTTGAAATGCAGCTTTTTCCTGGGACCAGCTGTAATTGTGACATGTGGCAGTAGAGGGACGGTGGGAAGTGCCCAAGGAGATGTCCATCCTGTGGGTCCTCGCTGTCTACTCCACCCTCCCTGGGGTTGGCACCACACTCTGCAGGAGCTGAGCCTGCTGGGGTTGTCACCTTGATGGTGAAAGAGCAGTCACCAGAGCAGCCGGTCCTGCCAGTCGGGTGCCTGGTGTTTGTCCAGAGGGCTGCACTCATTAAAATTAAGGGCCTGTTTCACTATAGTGGGTCCCCTTCTAATTACACTCTAGTCTTTCATGTGGCTCATTACAGGCGATTCAAGCAGCGCTGGTATGGGCCAATGTCACTTTGCAGCCCAGCAGGCCCTGGGTGGCAGCAGCCCCAGTCCCTAGGGAGAACCAGACCCCCAGTGGCCCTTGGATGGGCAAAGCATGGGAGAGGGCACCCAGGGGCACAGCGCTGGAGTTTGTGGCTGGCTCTGGGGTGCTAAATCTGGGTCATCCCACTGGTCTTCCTCAGCTCAGCATCACCTGCACTGCGATATCTGTGCTGGGGTCACCTCTCCTCCCCAACCTCTTTGAAGGTGGTGGGAGACCCCCCAGGAGGTATCATCTCTAGGTGCCACCAGGAAGTTGCCAAGTTAAAGGATAGAGGTGCTGAGAGCAACTGATAAAAATAACTTTACGTCAAATTACTAAGTCACTGCTGCAGGGTTCTTAGGACCTGTCCTGAGGCTGTTTTGGCAGCAGTGTCTGGAGGCCAGGATAGGCCATGCACAAGGCTCAACTTTTCCTTTGGCCACAGTTCACTCCTGCTCCTCTAAAATCACCTTTCTTTTCTCATAAGTGTAGGATCTGGCTTTGTGAGGAGGTTTCCAGCAAGACGCTTGCTGGAGTTAGGAGACAAGGTGCCAGGGCTGCATCTTGGTGGGCATGACATAGGGCTGCACCCAGCCCTTGCCCTCCCTGCCCTCCTCAACCAGTGCCACCAGGCTTTGTATCAGCATGTGGCCCTTCCTCAGCACATCCTCCAGCACCCCTGGCACCATGCACTGGGCTCGTCACATGATCCTGCTCTCCTCCTCACGCATCTCCTCCAACATGTCTTCACTGCAGACCAGGAAGCAGCACGAGCTCCCAGTCACAGCCCTTGTGTGGATGAAGGTAGCTTTGTGCTGGGGCATCCTGGAGGGGCAGATGGGTCAGGACCCAGTGGCAGAGGCAGCCTCATCCCAAAGGACCCCAAAGAGACACGACCCTCTTACCAGGTGATGAAGAGAAGTGGAGGATGTAGCTTTCCCTGCTTTTGCCTTTAGGACCCAGCCCCAGTACTCCCCTTGCATGGTGTGAGCTGGGAGATGGGTCCTGTGTCCCAGCTGTACCCAGTTAACGTGAGCATCTTCAGCCCTCACTGGTTTAGAGGGAAACCTGTGGTCCCCGGTGCTGGCAGCCTCCAGTGCGAGGCCAGCCCCTGTCCCTCATTTTGTCCCCTCTCTCTGGGCTGCAGGGTGACTGGGGCAGATGGAGAATGGTCTGGAGAAGGTAGGAGCTGCAGGAGCATCTCTCTTGGAAAAAGTCTCAGGGCCCTGAGGCAGGGCGTCCCTTTGCCCCTGCCCATCCTCCACCTGCCCCATTTCAGTTTCACTCTGCACCCCTTGCCCATGACACCCACAGGGGTGCTGCTGGAGGTAACATCATAGGACAGATGATGGTGCCCCTGGCATCTCGCCTGGGCCAGGGAATGGAGCCCATGGCCCACAGTGGGTGCTGGAGAAGCAGGCAGCTGCTGGCTCTGTGCTGCTGATACTGCGTGAGGGCAGTGCCAGCATAAAAACTGACCTTTAATTGACAGGGGCTGTGCCTGGCACTGGCAACAGGCATGGGAGCAGGGGGGCCATGGGTACTGTGAGGGGGCACCCCATGGGCAAGGGGGTCCTGCAGAGAGTCCTGGGTGTTGGCAGGGGTGTGGGGTGCTGCTCTGGCATGACGCATGTATGGAGCACCACCCAAAACAATGCTAGTCCGTGTTTCTGTCCTCCCTGCAGCAGCCCCTGCGGGCAGAAGCCTGCCCACCCCACTGCACCACCTGCCCAGGCTGATAGAGTCTGGTGGAGCACTGGTGGGGTGTCTGCCCTGCCCCGGGGAGTGATGTGGGGATCTGGCAGCTCCTGCTGCTGGTGTCCAACCAGCAGCTACTGCACCTCTGACACAAGCTGAGGCTCAAAGAGCTGGGCAGCGGGCAAGGCTTTCTGTGGGCAGAGATGCTCATCTTCGGGTGACACAGCATCGTGGCTTCTGTGTTGGTGCAGGGCTGTAAAGTGCTCCCTGAGCATCACCACCACCTCCCACCAGGCTTGGACTGGCTCCCCCACCTCTCTGTCCCACCTCCCTCCCCAGGCCTGCCTGCTGCCCCCATCCCTTGCAGCTGGCTCCAGACCTACTTGTGCCTCTTTATTAGGGAGCATTTGTACATTTATAAAACAGTGACGCACATCTCTCATATTCACCAGCACGAGGGTGTTCGTGCCGGCCCTCCCGCCACGGTGCCCGTGCCCACCCTGCTCAGGGATCACTGGTCCCGCTTGCAGGGAAGGAGCCACATCCTGCACCTCCCCGTCCACTGCAGAAGAAGACCTTGGTGTAGGGCTGACTGGCAAGGCCATGGCACGTCCCTGGGCTAACATGTGGCACCCCTCTGGGGACACTACTGCTTGCAGGTGGTGGGAGGGGAGACCCCATGGGGAGCTGGCACAGGGTGCTCTGGAGGGGCTTCCTGGGGAGCGCAGCTGTGTCTGTCCTGCCGGGAGGCTTGCTCTGTGTGTCCCCACGCAGGGGGACACGGGACACCGTGCAGCTGGGTGCTTGTACAGACAAAGAACGTGTTTCCACGTGGGTGCATATTTTGGGGGCCACTGGGCAGTGCGTACTCAGAGCCAGGGCTGCCAGGCACACCGCCAGGCCGATGCTCTGATCACTGTCCCACGGCTCCATATGCAGGGCCTCGGGGATTGCAAGGATGATGGCTCCTCCTGCATCTATGGCTTTGGCCACGACGCGGCACGGCCGTGTTCTGTCTGTGGGCACCGGGGAATGGACCAAACCGGCAGGGCAATGGGGCTGCCTGGCTCAACCCCAGCCTCCCCCAAAGGTCCCCGGTTCCTGCCCTGGGTTCCCCCTCTCTGCCGCGTGTGTGTGTCGAGGGGGGCTTTGCCAGCCTGCCCCCCCCTCCTGAGATATTTTAGGGCTGTTTGCCCTGCGCTGGTGTCTGCTACAGTGGAGGAGGAGGGGGCAATGTTTGACAGGACAGGGGGAGTGCTGTGGGTCCTGCCGTGGGTCCTGCCATCTCGGGGCAGGCAGGAAGTGTGTGGGTGCCGGTCATGGCTGAGGCTCTGGCTGGTAGGTTGGTCTGTGGCTGTCTGGGCAGTGCTGGGCACGCGGAACCCTCCTAACCGTGTACAGTCTGGGGGAGGCACAGCGGGTGCTCAGCACCCAGGGGGTGGGAGCGTGGCAAGGGGTACGTACGTGCACAGTGCAAAAGAGCGGTGACAGGCAGGGGAGCGAGGGCGGGACCCCCGTGACCCCTGGGCTGTGCCGGGTGGCTGCACCAAGGGACGAGCCGCTTTGGGCAATACCTGGGCAAGGAGAGGATGGGGAGGGCTGGGGGCACAGTGGACTGGGGGCAGGAGAGGTGGGAGGCAGTAGGTTTGCAGTGCTTCAATGATGGGGGGCTATCAGGGGCCAACACCGGAGCCTATTGGGGGGGGGTCACAGTGCAGGGGTCTGGCTGGGAACAGCGATGGGGGAGTGGTCTGCAGCCCTGGCAGGCTGCATGAGGTTGGGGTGTCACAGTGGTGCTTGCGCCAGGGGTCAGGGTGGTGCCATGCAGGTGTGGCTGCAGGTGGGGTGCCCCTGGGCTGGCCAGGGGGACCCTGCTGCTCAGAGGGGTGCCCTGCAACACTGCCCTGCCCCACAGAAGGAAGGGGTGGGGGGGAGGGAGTGCTCTCTGGGCAGGGGGGAATCTGTTCCAGGCATGTATCTCTCCTGGGGGGGACCATGCAGGGCAGAGATCCACACCCAGGAGGGGTCAGCAAGGGAGAGCTTGGGGGGGACTCATAGGAACCCCAGCTTACCCCCTGCATGCTCTGCATCGCCAGGGCCCCTCTGCCCCACACCCCACTGCTCCCCCAAAGCCCCACCCTGGCATGCCCATCCCCCTCCATGCCATGTGCTTGACGACGGGGCTGAGCCCACATGCTGGGGGGCGAGTGGAGGGGATGGGCAAAAGGGCTGAGGGGCCGCTCCGGTGCCAGTGCTGGTGCCAAGGCAGCTCCAGCGGCCCAGTGCTGTGGTCCCTCTCCATGAAGATGGTGGGGATGGGGAGGGCGGGGGTCTGCCCCCCCAAATCCCAAGCTGGCCTAGCAGGCGAAATCCTCGAAGACACCCTGGTGAGGGTAGTGGTGGCGGTGGTGGTGGTTGGGCAGGATGCCCGCATTGTAGGTGCCCTCCATGTGTCGGCCCAGCGTCTCGCAGGGGCTCTGTGAGGATGACAATCAGTGGGATGGGTGCAGACACCATGCACTCTGTTCCCCCGACCCCCACCCGGCACAGCCTGTCCTGCACACCCAGCTCCCTGCCACCCAGCCTGAGGGTACCAAACTCAGAGCCATGCTGTCCCTCGCTCTTTGGAGTGGGTGTGGGGGCAGATGCTGCGCAGACCCTGTCTTTGCAGCCCACCCCTGCGGGGGTACCTGGTCCTTGAGTTCCTCCAGTCCCAGCGTGGCGATGCTGCCTGAGGGCTTCTGCCTGGGTGGCTTGGAGCGGCGCAGGACCCGGCTCACCCTGTCCCGGATCACCTGGGTGCAGACGAGGGTGTCAAACCCAGCCTCGTACACAGGCAGCACCCTGTATGTGGGCACCCTGGTCTGCGTGGTGCTGCCACCCGCTGCCCTGCCCACCCAGGGGACACAGGGCTAACAGTGGGGACAGCACCTCCGCCCGACACCCTCCCTCTTCTCCGGTTACCAAGGGATGCTGGGGGGACCCATCGAGGATCCCTGCTGCCTCCTGCTGGGTGTTCCCCAGTTTGGGAGCTGTAATCGCCCTCTGGGATGACCATGCACAGCACTCTGCTCTGAAGAGCCCAGCCCCTGCTCTGCACCGTACCCGCTCCGAGACACAGCCCCGAATGCTCAGCGCACCTCGTAGACGTAGTCCAGGATCTCCAAGATGGTGAGGATGCTGGCACCGATGAACAGGCCCATCTGCCCACCGATGTCCCCTGGGGAGGAGGAGGGGGAGATGGTTACTGGGAGATGCTGTGCAGCCTGCTGGGAGCCTGTGATGGACCAGCAGGGATGCAGACAGTGCCAGGGCTCTCACTGGAGGGGGCCAGCATGGTCACAGGGGTGGGGATGGCAGGATGGTGGGAATAGGAGACATGTGGGATGGGGGACGGCCAGCAGCATGTCACCCTTCAGCCAGTCTGCAGCCAGCTCCTGCCCTGTGTGGTCCCTCCCCAGCCAGCCCCATGTCCTCCCAGGGCTAGGACCCATAGCTCTGCGCCTCAGGAAAGGTGGAGGGAGTCACCGAGAAGTCCAGCCAGGTCGTAGGCTTTCTTCTGCTCAATGGCTTCATAGTTGAGTGCCTCGAAGAAGATGTCCAGCACCAGGAAGTTCTCCCTGTGGGGACACAATAGTGCTCAGCAAGGAGGGCTGATCACCAACCCTCCCGCCTTCACTGTCCCCCCAACTTCCTCTGTCCCCAAGCTCTCCAGCTCCCAGGTGCTCCCAGGGACCTCATGAGTTATTCAGGCTGGTGTGGTGGGGACACAGAAGGATCATGTCTCGGGCCAGGAAGGACCATGGGGTGGGGACATGCTAGCAGGAGGGCTGGGAGGACACATATAGGTCTAGGAGATGCTCTAGTGACAGCCACCCTGGGAAGAGGATGCTGCAGAGACTGTGCATGACAGGACCCACTCCCTGCATGTTGCTGGGAGTGGGGTGAGGGTTCTCCAGGTCCCCAACTCCCTGTTCATCCCCTTGTCACATCCCAGCACTGGCAACTCACCGGATGTAGGTCTCGTTCTTGTTGTACTTGCGGGCAAGGTAGCGCGCGGAACCCTTGTTGGGGATGCGTACCATGGAGATCTCCTTGCCGTAACGTGTCAGGTTGCATGGTGTGGGGCAGCTGCAGCGCTCCTGGCTGTCCTCCACTGCTGCATCTGAGGACAAGCACCTGCTGGCATCACCGCATCCCCCCTCCAGACCCCTCCCTGGAGGCACCTAACTGGCCCCCCACCAGCCCGCCCACAACCACACCTACCCAGTGTGTGGTCAGCACACTCGATGTACACGTTGGGGGAGCAGATGGACTCATTGCCTGTGGAGAAGCAGCTGGTCAAGGGGGTGGGAGTCTGGCCCGCTTTTGCCCCTCCCTCCCCCCAACTCACTCTCCTAAAGGCAGTGGGGCAGGGATGGTCCTTGGGTGCAGGCTGGAGGAGGCCAGGTCAGCCCTGGGCAGGACTGCTGAGGCAATGGGGTGCCCCCCCCCCATGCACACCCCTCACCTGGCATGTGGACCATGCGGCAGTGGCAGCTCCGCACCACAGCCTCCTTCTCACACTGCAGGCGGCAGGCAGCGATGCTGTAGGTATCATAGCCTGGCAGCATCTGCTCCCCCTGCACGCTGGCCCGGCAGTTCCCCCACGGCTGTGGCAGGTAGGTGAGCTGCCAGGGAAAGAGGGACATTGCTGCAAGGCCATGCTGGGCTGGTTCCCATAGGCACCTCCCTGGGGGCTGAGGGGCATCCTGCCTTACCCTCTGCTCCTGGCAGGACACAAAGGTCTGGAAGCCAGGTGAGACACCAAAGCCTAGCTGATGGATGTAGGGTGGCTCGTCCTGGCTGTGGATCTGGACCCGGATGCCAGCTTCAAATGATGTCTCGTCTGTGAGAAAAGGTCAAATGGGCTGCAGACCCACCCAGCACCTGCACCCTGGGCTCCAGCACACATATAGTTCCCCACTTGCCCCATAGTGTCCCTAGGGTACCCTGCTTGCCCAGTAGCCCTCCCACCCAGCACCCCTCACCCATGTCCTGCCCACACCATGGCCCCACTCACTGGTCTCTCTCCAGATGGGCAGATACTCTTCCTGCTGGATGTCCAGCATGATCTCCAGCCCATTGCCCATGCCACCTTGGCGGGTCACCCGTGGGTTCCTCCGGTCCCCATTGAAGGTGTAGCACTTACCGTAACGTGTGTAGACCTGAGGATGGAGAAAGGGAGTAATGTGAGGGAGCAGGCAGGGATCTGTCAGAGTTCTGCGAGCAGGATATGGTCCAGGGACCCCTTTCCAATCCCATGGAGGTAGTGGAAGCGGGGAACAGTCTTGCAGGGCTCTTGGAAGGGCCCATGTAAGACCCCCCCCCCCCCCCCCCCCCACTGCCACCCTTCCACCCCTGCTCTGGGATGGGGAGTGAGGCATAGCTCCCAGCACCCATGGGACAGACCAGCTCTCCTGAACCTGCCAGGAGGGGACTCACAGGGTCAAAGTGCTGGGGGCCACAGCGCTCTCCCCGAAAGCGGCACTCCACCAACATGTCCTCAATCTGGTGGCCCAGGCGGTGGAAGAAGCTCTGCATGGTGCGCTCGGAGCGGCGGGGCGGCAGGAAGCGGGAGTAGTTGGCGAGACGTGTCAGCCATGCGCGCCGGTCCTCCCCCAGCACGGCCAGCATCTCGGACACCAAAGAGTGGTTCTCCCAGGCCAGCCCCAGCCACTGCCCCACCGAGTAGAGGTCAGGCTTGGTGAGGTGCAGGAAGCGTGCCCGGTTGGGGTTGCAGAGGGTGACGGCTGGGAAGCGGAGCTGGGGGGCCCAGGCGAGGTGTGCCCGGGTGTGCACGGGGTGCGAGAGCAGGTGGTGCAGGCGGTCGGTTGCACCGGTGGCCAGCAGCCCGGCGGAGGCCAGGAAGGCCAAGCTCCAGAGCAGGCGGCGCAGGCGGGACTGCGGCCGGGTGCACATGTAATGCAGCCCGGGGATCCTGGTGGCTCGCAGGATGCCAACGATGAGCTGGGAAGCTCCGCCATCCTGAGCTGCTGCCAGGTCTTCCCTGTCCTGGCAGCAGGTAAGGGTCAGTGGCATGGCTGCAGGCAGGGTGCCTCCTTTGGAAAGTGGGGTGCAGGCTGCCCCCAAGTTTTTCCAGTGTCCCCGTTCTGTTCCAGGGAGCTCTCCCTCCTGGGAGGCTTTTGCTCTGTGCCTTCCCAGAGGTAAACGTGGCAGGCGCCTTCCCGAGCTGCTCTGATGACGGGTGAGGGGAGGGAGAGGAGGGGGCTGCTGCAAACACACGCCTTCCCCCATCTCCATTCGGGAATGGAAAATTCCTCCCCGAGACAGGCTGGGACAGGAGGGGTGTGTTGCGTTACCCCAGGCAGGGTGAACTGGCACCCACCCCGGTACCCCAGCATGCTGGACACCAGTGTCCAGATGGTGATACCCTGTCCAGTCAATCACCCTGTGTGAGCCCCAGGCCCAGGGATGCTGGACCCCATCTCATCTCCTGCCCTGTCACTGCAGTGCCTCCTGGGTTCCTGCCTGGACCCCCAGCATACCCAGCAGTGGCTGCTCTGGGCCTGGGAGCCCTGACCCAAAGAGGCAGGACTTTTCCAGGCCTGAGGGGGTCACCACCTTCTGCCACGTTGCTCAGGATCAAATGTGCCTTGGTCCCCAGAGCTGTACTCTGGTATCCCCTGCTCTGGAGCAAGGGAGCCAGCGGATCTGGGCCCTGTGGGGCAGAAGGAGTGGAGCCATGGGGTGAGAAGATGCGTGGGAACCCACCTGAGCCCAGCGGGTGCTTTGAAGTGACGGGTGAGGCTGTGATCAGAGCATGGCAGCGGGGGTTGTCTCTGCACCAGGCTGTCAGCGTGGCTGGTGGGGCCCAGACAGCCTGTCAGAATGTCTTCAAAGCTCAGCACCGCGTTCCTCTGCAGCTTCTCATCTCCAGCTGCTGCCACTCCCAGGCACCTACCTTCAGCACCTGCCCTGCCGAGGCATGGGCTGGCCCCAGAGGGTCCCACAGCCCTGGCATGAGCCAGAACTACTGTGCCCTTGTTGAAGGGCAGCATCCCTGCTGCTCCATGGCAGCTGGAGCAGTAGGAGGGCAGAGGTGAAAACAGGGACTGGAAAGAGGGGATGTCCTGCTTGCTTCTCAGCACTGACTCTTCATATCATCCATGCTGCTGGCCCTGCTGCCTGAGCAAGGTAAGACTCCATAGCCATCCTGGGGACCAAGACAGGATCACAGAAACAGAATGGTTCAGGTTGGAAGGGACCTTTAAAGGTCAGCTAGTCCAACTGCCCTGCAGTGAGCAGGGACATCTGCAACTAGAGCAGGTTGCTCAGAGCCCCATCCAACCTGACCTTGAATGTTTCCAGGGATGGGGCATCTACCACCTCTCTGGGCAGCCTGTTCCAGTGTTTCACCAGGATCCAAGCTGACAGCTTGGTGACAAAGGGCAGGAGGAGACCAGGCAGGTCAGGTTTGGCATCAGGGAATGGGACGGGTGCTGAGACAGGTGAGCGGAGGCAGTGGGCAGCGGGCAGCACCTCGGGAGCCCAAGGTTGGCAGAGCATTTGCCCCCCCCCCGCCTTCCACTGCACGCCCTGCCCTGCAGCCCAAAGGCACCCAGGGTGCCAGCTCTGGCCAGGCCCCGGCAGCTCGGCAGCCCGGCAGCAGGGTGGGCGATGGGTGGTCGTCCCGGAGGGGCGGGTTCCGGCAGGGGGCAGCAGGGGCCCGCGTTTGGGCTGCGCAGGGCGCGCAGCACCGGCCCCGCCGGGCACCTTCCCTGCCCAGCGCCCCGCCGCCCCCGGGGCCGCCCCCGAGCGGGGCTGGGCACGATGGACCCGCCCCGGCTGCCGCTCCCGACTTCTACCGTAATCCCAGCCCCGGGTCCTGCTGCCGGCCAGGGCAGGGCAGCGTCTCAGCCCCGCCGGCGGCAGCCTTGCCCAGGCAGCAGTGGGGAGCGGCCGGCCCCGCCGTGTGCCCCGGCAAGGACGGTCCCCTGCCCAGCCCGCCACGGGATGCCACAGCTGCTGTTTGCCATGCTGCAGGAGCAAATGCTGTGCTTCCCTGGGACAGAGCTCAGCTCTCTAGGGACACAAAGTCAAGGCTGGGGAGCAACCCCCCCTCCCCCGCCCCCTGGCCTCGTACCCTAGAACTGTCATGGCCCTGGCTCCATCCCGGACAGTGCCGGTGCGAGCAGGAGCACTGCCACCGGCTCCCTGCTCTCTGCGCCCTCGGGACCTGGTCCGTGAGTCACCTCCAGCCTGTGTGTCCCTGCACGATCCCCCTTACACGGCTTAGCACCTCCCCCCTACTGTGCCACGGGTCTGCGTGGGGCTGCTCTGGCTGGCTTGGCTCCTTGCTGAGATTTATTGTGGCTCTGAGAACCGGAGGCTGCCAGCCTGATACCATCAGCCCCTTGCTCATCAGGGCAGCTTTTATATTAGTTTTCTTTAAATGGAGGATGAGCTTCCCAGGCTGGAGGAAATGTCATTTCTCTGAACACTTCCATCTCATGTCAGTTCAGACATCTCTAGGCATCATCAAAACCCCCCTGGATCAGGGTGAGAGGTGGGGACAGGATGCAGAGGCTGGGGCATGTGGGGACAGACAGCTGCAGGACAGGGACCAGTATAGGGCAGGACCGGGGGAGAAGGTCCTGCAATGATAGTGGCCTTGTTCCCTGTCCCCTACAGCCTCAAGAAGGCAGGCACAGCTGCAGGGATGTGTGGGGAGGGCAGGGGTGCCCATGGCACCCAGCAGAGTTACTCACTTGACGGATGCCAGGGTGCCAAGGCCAGCTGTGAAATTGCACTGGCGAGAGCACAGCACAGTCCTGAAGGGCTTTGCCTTTCCAGCATGACAAACCCGATTAGATAATGGGGAAAGCTTGAGGAGGAGGAGGAGGAGGAAGGGCAAAGGAGAGCCTGCCTGCACCAGGAACATGATTTCCTCCCTGTAGCTGACCCAGAAAAGTGCCTTGCAGCACTGCAGCACACGTGTCCAGCTGGAGATGGCACCCAGGGCACAGGCAACCGGGGAACCCTGCTCATCTCTCCAGGCACCCAGGGGTGCTACAGCCTTGGGGCTGGGGCTGCAGGATTCCTGCACTGTATGCCGGTCTCCCTTCTCAGCTGCTGCACACCGGCATCCCCACGCTGTGCTCACGTGCAGGGGAGACCCCATTAGGGAGGTAATTTCTCAACATGATTCCTCATTTCCTTGCTCTCTGCTATGGAGACGTGCTGACCTTGACAAAAATAGCTGCTTGCGCCTTGGCAGGAAGATACCAGCCAGAGATCGCCAGGGGCCCTGGCATCTTCCTTGCCACCCCACACAGCTCCAGGGCCCCCCCCAAATCCCTACCACCCCTCTGGGGATAGCCATATTTTCCCCTTGCTGTGGGGAGTCCCGTGGGAGCAAGGTGCCATCCCACAGCATCCTCAACGCTGCTCATGCTAGCCCACCCACACTGGTGTGTGACCAGCCCCACACACCCCCAGTCCCCCTGTCCCTGCTGTTGCCAGCCCATTGTGCCAGCCTTCAGCTGATCCCAGCTGACGCAGGTATTTCTGCAGCTTACATGGCTCCCCATGGTATTTAGCCTCTGGAAGACGACGTTAAACATTGCAAGCAGCGACAAATCCTGATTGCTCCAAGGAGACAAGGGGCCGCACTAAGCTTCCAACCAAACATTTTCATGTGAGGGAAATGAGCTGCAGCATGTGCAGCGCCAGGGCATCCCGGTCCCGCATGCCTGGGGAACCCAGCCCTGCTCATGCATCCCTGCTGGGACATCCAGCCCTGCTCCCACATCTCCACTGGGACAAGCAAGTGTCAGGCAGGCCCTGGGCCCACCATGCAGGAGCAAGCACCTCAGTATAGACAAACCCTTGAGAACAGTCATCACTGGGGAATGGATGGGGATGGGGACAGGGGTAGGAAGTCACTGGAGTGTTGCCCACCCTGGGCTTGGCCGGGATGATGGTCCAGAGGTAACCTTGAAGGTGATGTCCAGGTGCCCCAGCCCAGAGAGCGTATTAGCATGGGCAGGACTGTAGTATAAAGGAAAGCAGCCTCCAAAATTGGAAATGCTGCTTCCTGAGGAGTGCAGGCATCTGGAGGCACAAGGATGCCTCTGGCCAGGAGCCCCAGCATAGGAACTGGGGCCAAACTGGGACGACACTGATAGAGCTGGGGCAACTGCATACACATATATGCTGCCCCCTGATCTACTCCTGCCCCAAGCTATGGTCATCCCAGCCCCAGAGCCCAGCTCTGACGGAGCTCCTCACCAGGCCCCCGGCATCCCCACAGCAGCCCCCGACTGTGTCCCCAGCAGCCGGTTCCCCCTGCACTGCATGGCCAGGCCTCGCCTGGGTGCCCTGGGAGGGAAGCCGCAGAGCTGACGCCAGCATTGCAACTGCCCAGGATATGAGATCCGCTTGGATTCAGCAATTTCAACTCATTTCAAGCCCGATTCTGCAGCAATTTTCTGAGCCAGTGGGATTTTTTTGCCTCTGCAAACATCCCCTCTCATGCACAGTCGCACCATTTCCCTTTCCCGCTCCCAGGAGGGGTTGGGGAACGGTGCTATTGGCTCAACCCCAGCTTCAGCAGTGTCACAACCATCCCCCACTCCAGTAGCCCCTCAGTGCAGCAACCTGACCCATGCAGAGCTGCTGGGATGGCTCCTGCAGGATGCAGCCCTGCTTGTGGGGGCTGGAGCTCCTGACTCCATGGAGTACTGGGCTCTGCAGCCTGTGTCCCAGGGCACCTTTGGCCTGAGCAGGCACACCAGTGATGAGCTGGGCTTCTTGTCCCCATCCTGCAAAGAGACAAATTCTGAAGCACCCTCCATGGCACCTGTACCTGCTTCTCCACAAGGAGGGAGAGCAGGAGGGTGGCAGGGGGGCTGGGGGATGCTGGGGGCACAACCCCTAGGGGCTGGGACCCCTCCTGACACTGCAGATGTGCCCTCTCTGTGTCACAGGCCAGCCTGTGCCAGCTGAACCCCCATTGCCAGGCCTGAGCTATCAGCGGAGATGTGGGTGTGTGGGGCTGGCAGAGCCCTTCTTGTGCCAAGCAGGCTCGCTGCTGGAATACCAAGTGCTCAGCTGTGCCATGGGTTGTGCAGTCAGTTGGGTAGAGCAGTGGGAAGCACCCCAGCACTCCATGAGGTGAGCAGGTCACAGCCAAGCTGCTGCCTCGGCCAGCATGTATCCCAGTGCCCTCCAGGAACAGGCAGAATACAGACCAGGACTCCCTGGTCTCAGCAAGTCAGGAGCATGGGGCTGGAATGCATGGTAGGAGAATGCACTGCACACACAGGCAAGGGAAGCATAGAATCACAGAAACATAGAAACACAGAATCATAGAATGGTAGGGGTTGGAAGGGACCTCTGGAGATCATCAGGTCCAACCCCCCTGCCAAAGCAGGATCACCCAGGGCAGGTCGCACAGGAAGACATCCATGTGGGTTTTGAAAGTCTGCAGAGAAGGAGACTCCACAACATCTCTGGGCAGCCTGTTCCAGTGTCCCATCAGCCTCAGAGTAAAGATGTTTCTCCTCATGTTGTGATGGAACTTCCTACGTACTAGCTTATACCCATTATTCCTTGCCCTACTGCTGGGTACCGTGGAAAAGAGACTGTCTTCTTCCACTTGACAACCACCCCTCAGATATTTATAGACATTAATAAGATCCCCTCTCAGTCTTCTCTTCTCAAGACTAAACATCCCCAGTTCTCTCAGCCTTTCTTCATAGGAGAGATGTTCAAGTCATCCTCATAGCTCTCCATTGGACTTTCTCCAATAGATCCCTGTCTCTCTTGAACTGGGGACCCCCAAATTGGGTACACCATTCCAGGTGTGGTCTCAGCAGGGCAGAGTAGAGGGTGGGGAGAACCTCCCTAGACCTGCTGGACACAGTTTTCTTAATGCACCACAGATACCATTGGCCCCAGCACTGCCAGTGACAGCAATAAAGCAGAGGGACATTGGCGGCATACTGCTTTCAGGATCAGCTTCTGTGACAGCACACCCAAACTCATGTCCCTGGGAAGAAGGAGCTCTCCCTGCAAGCAATCATCCCAGGAGTCATGCACTGGCCAAGCCGGGAGCCAGAGGGGGCTGTGCCACCAGTGCCACATGGAGCCAGGGTGGCTGTGACACAGAGGTGAGGGGCTGAAGACCCCAGGTCCTCACCTCTCAACCCTGCTGCCCAGGAACGGCAGCACACAGCTGCCTCCTTTAGCAGAGCAAGGGCTAGCGCAAAGTGGTGCTTCCTCCTCCCACTGCTCCTGGGGAGAATTCGTCTCAGAATCTCATCTCCTCATTTCCAACCTAAATTTATTCATGGCCAGTTTGTACCATTTGTTCTCATGCCAGCATTGTCCCTTGGCTTAAATAGCTCTCTTCCTTCCCTTGTGTTTACTCCCTTGATGTATTTATAAACAGCAATCCCATCCCCTCGCAGCCTCCAGCCTGCCAGCCTGCACGTGCCAATCGCTCCTGGTTTCCTCTCTCGATTCAGGCTCTGATTGCTTGCACAGCCCGGCTGCCTGGCACGGCATCCCCAGAACATGCGAACACGTGACTCTGCCCTCTCCATCCTACAGTGGCCATGGGGAAGTATCCCACCCAGGCAGGGACCACTGCCCTGGCTGGGGCTAAACTTCTCTCTGCAGATCTCCTGGTGGCATGTGCTTTCATGTGGTTTGTTTGCACTAAGCACTTCAATGCATCCACCAAAAGGGTCACCTGGGAAGGTGAAGGAGCCAATGCCAAGGGAATTGCAGAAGATGAAGTTCTCGGGCTGCTGGTGGAGTGGGGAGGTGTGCTGCAGAGCAGGGCAGGGGTGCAGGAGCTGGGAAATCCCATTTCAGCCTGTCAGCAGCCATCAAACCTCTCTGAGATGCTGAGTGTGCTGCCTCTCTATCCTTGTTTCTCCCTAAGGATGTGGGTCTGGTGCTGGGGCTGCAGGTGGTTTCTCCTCCATGACTCTGCCTCCTGCTTCACCTGAGGGAGAGATGGGGAAAACTGTGGGGCAGTGCCAGGTGGTCCCCACAGGAAAGGGGCACCAAATCTGCATCCCCCAAACATGCCAGAGTGAGCTTGCTGAGATGCTAACATGCTCCCTGGCGTGGGGTGGTCTGTGCTGAGCAGCAATCCTGCCATGGCTCTGTGCACCCTCCAGCGTTCTCCAGCCGGTTTCCCATCTTCAGACACACAACCCCCCCGCCCCCACGCTGGGCATGCTGCCCCTGGGCACACAGCACAGCATGCCTCCGATAAGCACTGGGATGGGCTGCAGCTCAGCCTCGCTGCTGCAAATCCAACAAAACATGGACACACACAGAGAGCGATAATTATGGGTTTGGGTAGCGGGCTCCTCTTGGCAGCTGGAGGAGACCCAGTGCCATGCGTGGTGCTGTGCAGACACAGCTGGTCCACGCCACTTGGCCACAGAACCAGGGAAGGATCCCCAGCCCTGTGGTTTCACGCAGAGATGTATGCTGTTCTCTTCCACCCTGCAGGATGGAGGAAGCAGGAAACATCAAGGGTACCCAAAAGTGGGGTATGCAGCATCCCCGGGGCTACTTTGTGGAGCTCAAACAGCTTTTGCTCCCCGGCTGCTGTCGCCCTGCAGGGACCTCAGCGCTGCAGGATGTCCCCTGCTACCTTGAAGGTACATCAGTGCTTCTGCATGGTGCCGGTTGGAGGCTGGTGGCTTTCGGCTGAGAGAAGGCAGCAGATCCTGGGTGCCACCAGTCCTGCCTCGCTCCCCTTGGCATAGTGGGGCACTGAGGGGGGGCAGCGCACAGCTCGGCAGCCCCCTGCCCGGCGCAGGCAGAGCTCTCCAGGCAGCTTTCCCCGGGGGCCACTTCTCTCGGAAAGCAGCCGTGCAGGGAGCGCTGCGCCGCCCGTCCCCAAAGGGTTAACAAGCAATTTCCTTTGCTGACAGCTCGGAGACCGTTCACTATCGACTGCGGGAGAATAAGAGGGGAGAAGCAGCGAGATAAAAAGGCAGCAGAGCTGGCACCGCCTGCTTAATCCCAGCGTTTAATCTGCTGGGGCAGCGCAGGCAGCCTTATCTCGCCGTCCTTCTGCTGCTCCATCTCATTACTGCTCCCACGGCTGCGCGGGCCGCGACGCCGGGAGATGTAAGAGCTGAGCCGGGGAGCGCTGGCCTGGGGCAGCGGCTGCTGCCAGCCCAGCCCAGCTCAGCTCAGCTTAGCTCAGCCCGCCTCGCTCGGCAGCCTCCGCCAGGCCTGCTGCGCTGGCGGGCACATGCCGGCCACCCACGCCTGGCACATGCTGGCACCCCACGCCTGGCACACGCATGTCCCCCCCGCCCAGCTAGAGTGGGATGGCTGCACAGGGAGACACAAGCACGCGCACGGAGGGATGTGCACAGACTGCACCCAGGAGCGAGCTGTCTTGCTCACACCTGGTCTTCCTGGTCTTTGCCCCCACACACACGCTTCAGCGGTCCAGCCTGTGCAATGCCCATGTCCCCATGGGTGGATGGAGGGTGTAGGGCTCCATGGGACAGTGCACGTAGGACACAGGAGGGCCAGGGCAGCAGGCAGGGCATTGTAACCTCACACTGCATGTCCTCCTCCCTCCATCTGCATCTGTCCACATGCTCCCTTGCTGGGTGCCAGAACAGCTTCACTCTGACTGCTCCTCCCACCAGGCAGGCCATGGCCGATGTCTCTGGGTCACCCCTGGCAGCTCCCATGGCTGCAGGGCAGGGGTGAGCAGGAGAGGGACGGCTTCCCAGGAGCTGCAAGGTGCTGACACAGAAACGGTCCCTCCAACTGTGGCATTTATCTGCAAATCCGCAGCACCAACATGGTGCAGATGAAGCCTCCACGCTAGCCAGACTGTCATGGGGGTTATCCTGTTGCCTGTGGATGGGTTTTCACTGATTAGATTGATTGTCACCCTGGCTGAGGTGCTGCCAGTGCCTCATTGCTTGCTGGTTTTGCAAGGCTGTGCTGTCTGCCTAGGGATGCCATGAGATCCATGACCAGCACCTCAGTGAGTGGCTGGAGGAGACCTGGGCATGAACCTCTGCTTCCTGTTGCCAGTCTGATGGGTCCCCTGCCTGCCTGTTGCAGGGTGCCTCACCCAGACTCTCACCATAGCAGTAGGATGTGGGGGCGATACTGGTCCCTGTGCTGGACCAGTCTGAGCAGAGTGCACATCTGTGCTGCCAGAGATTCGCTGACAGTGCTGGCAGCACAGCTCCTGTCATGGTTTGGCAGCTTTGCATCTCTCCTGCATGGCGCAAGGTGCCGGGAACTCACAGGGCTGCTGGGGTGGCCATGTGTGGAGCCACTGTAGGCAGGATGGCCAGGGCACAGAGCAGGCAGAAGCCCCCTAGACCTGCAGCCTCACCCCAGCATCACACAGGACCCAGCAGGGCAGCTATGGAAACCAGGGCCTTGTGCATCCCCTGCCCCAGGGTGACATGGACTGCCCAGAAATACAGCAAAAAGAGCAATTTGTCTCCGAGTCATCCTGCTCTGCCCTAGTCCTTCACTCACACCGTGATGCCTGCACCCCCCCCCCCCCGCCACACTGACCAGCACTGATTTCCCTGGGGCCAGCAGGGATTGTCCTGAGCCACCTGGTGCAGACAGGCAGGGGCTGAACCAGGCTAAATCCCTGCACAGTGGGAGGGGGAGCCACCTGCCAGTATCTCTCCCTGTCCCCAAAGTCACCACATAAGCCCTGCACAGCTCCCCCACCACCCTGCTCCATCCTCGCTCCCGGCTCCCACCTCTTCCACTTCTCTCTGCCTCCAGCTGCTGGCCCCCTGATGATGCTGGGGGCTCCGCTCTCTGTGCCAACACAAACTTGACCCCAGCATGTCAGAGCTGAAGGAAACAACATGCAAACAAACAGCCCAAGCACTGGCTGCACCCTCCTCCCCAGGGCAAGCTCACAGGGGCACAGGGGCCAGGGGGCCAGGTGGGGTGATGGTGTAACCCACCGGCACATCAGGAGCCTGAGTGAAGTGGGGTGATCACAGCCCAGCGGGAAAGGGCTCGTTAATAGCTGAGCCCTTTTAGTAGAGATTAGGGAGCTGCGCAGCTTTGATCTTTGATTGCCAATTTGCATCTTGAAGGCGCTGGGACCTCATCCAGCCTCAGCGCAACCCTTTGTGGTTATCTCGTGGCTAATGGATTTGTTCTTAATGCTGGAGCGTGCAGGCTAAAGGCTGATTAAACCCTCTCCGTGGCACTAAATCAATGGAACAAACATGATAGGGGTTGGCTTTCCCCAGCCCGCGCACTCCCGGGTGGAGGGGCTGATCAACAGCCCCCCTGTGCCCCGGTGCTGGCAGGGGGTCCCTCCTTGGGGCTGCCAGACAGGGGAGGAGGTGCAGGCGCTGGTGGGCAGGTACGACCCTGTGGCCCATATCCCTATATCCCTATATCCCTATTCTCTGTTCACCATGCAAGTGGTGATGGGCTGGGAGGTCTCAGGACCCCCGGGGTGTTTGCGCTTCCTGGATACTTAGACCGCATTGCCCTTGTGATGGTTCTTGCAATTTGCAGGAGCTCCCCAGTCTTCCCACCCCCAGCTTCTCCTGTCTCCCACGGCTTGCTGTGGGAGCAGGGACATGCCCTAACAGGGACAGTCCCTGTCTCATGCCCCCTTTGTCTCCCACACACTGGGGAACAGCACTAGCAGCTCCCATCCTCTCTGCCCTTCAGACTGTCTCCCCTTCCATCTTCTCAGAGCATTCCCAGGACCATGTGCTGCCTGCAGCAGCCCATAGATCACGTGCTATGAGCAGCGGTATCTCTACACAGTTTCCATAATGCCCGTGGTCTCCACCTCAAGCCCAGCTTCAGGAAAATGCAAATCCCACTACGTCTGCAGGCAGCATTAGCAGGGGGGACAAACTCCACCCTGCCCACAGATGTCCCAAGAACAACTGGTCCCCATACTACCCGCTGCCCCGGCTGGGGGCCTGGGGATGGGAGCTAAGCACATGAGATCGGCAGGACTAAGGTTTGGGGATTAGGAGCTGGGAGAGGAGGGTTGTGTGGCTGCAAGCTGTGAGGAGACAAGCTGAGCGCATTTTGCACCCTATGCTGTTCTCAGGGCTCATGGCACCACCCCAGATGCTGCCAAGGCAGAACTGCCTACAGGTCTGGTGGCACTGGAGTGACAGGACCCCTGAGCAGGGGCCCTGTGCAGGGCCCGAGCTGCCTGTGCCAGAGGATGAGACGTGAGCTGTAACAAGAGTGAAGCTGGGACCGGTGCCTTGCTGGGAACCAGTCTGCGGGGAGACAGTGCTGGGAGCAGCCCCGCTAGCCCCAGGTTGTGCCCATGCCAGGCTCAGCCCCTGCAAGTGGTGGCTGCGGTGGAGGCAGCTGGGCTACCGCACAGCATGGAGCTGGTGGGATCACACGCTGAGATTCCCATCTGCAAACCTCACTATTGAATCATCTCCCCTCCGCCAATATTTGCCAAGTGTGCGAGATAAAGTGGCTACAAAAGTCATCAAGACTAACATTTCAATCCATGTGGGCTGGTGGCAGAGGGGCAGCCAGGTGGGCTGACAGCCCCCCAGGGTGGCGAGGCCCTGACAGCTCAGTCCCTGAAGCCCCCTGCCCTGGCTCCCACCCAAGCAGCCCCTGTGCCCTGACAGCAGCAGCTCAAGAAGAGCCAGGGCCCCTCCAGGCTGCTGTGCAGTATCTCTGCCTGCCTGGGATGGATGCTCCTGCCATGGGCACCGCTGCCAGTGCCACCTTGCCCCAGGCATCAGCATAGCTCCCTCTCCTGCCCTCACCCCCACTTCCGCACCGGTACAGCCATCTCCACCCAGTCAGCATCTCCTATGCAACCCTGAACACAGCAGCAACCCGTCCCCTCCAGTACTGCCCCATCGCTTCCATGTCCCCAGTGTCCCCAGCTATCACTGCCCTGCCCTGCCTGCACCATGCTGCCCGCTCTCTCCCTTGCTCTAGGCTGCCTGTGCAGTCTCTGCAGCGGTCTCCGAGCGGGTGAGGCAGGACATGATGCCGAGATACAGCTCCTGGAGGAGAAGCCCAGGGCGTTATCAGCCTGGGGAGTTAATTAAGGTCATGTCAGGCGATAAGGAAACAGGATGTCAGAGCGGCAGCAGCACAGGGGGGTCAGAGCCTGAAAAACTCCCTCTGAAAAACAACTCCACAGAGCTGTGATCAGCCAGGCGCTCGAGGACAGAGTGGCTGTCACAGTCACAGGCATGGGGGTTCTGAGGATGGCACCACACACACTGGACTCACGTCCAGCATGGGATGGGGTGGAGATTGAGATGGGATGAGGATTAAGACAGGGATGGGATGGGATGGGATGGGATGGGATGGGATGGGGATGGACAGGGGACCTGTCTGTGATATGCCAGAGAGCTGTCTGAGCAGCCCTGGTTATCTGCTCTTGTCCTCGTGCAGGAGCAACATGCCCCACTGCAACCAGCACAGTGCTGGCAGGGCAGGAATCTCTGTGAACCTCTGCCCATAATTAGCACATGTAATTGCAGACACTCTCTGATTAGCAGGACCTCGGAGTCAGGCATGCCAGGCTGCTTGACAGTGTTTGTACTGCTCCTGTCTTGGACTGCTCGCCTCCTCACTCAGTGATGACTTCGCCCCCTGAGCTAGGCAGTGCCATGGGGCTGGGAGAACAGGTTTGGCCTGGCATAGCAAAGCAAGGTGCACAGCGGGGTGGTGGGGGCAGGCTGAGGATGGGGGAGAGGGGTAGGGTATTCCCAGCACAAACCCCTGTCTCTCCTGTGCAAGCAGCTGCAGCACCCAGTGTCCTGCCTGCCCAGGCAGGAGCTGAGCTACTGGGACATAATTAATACTTGCATCTATCTCAACTGGATTTGCATAGTGCCCTTCGTCCTCTATAGCCTGGGAAGGCAGGCTGCTCCATGCTCTATAGCCTGGGAAGGCAGGCTGCTCCGTGCCCTTGCTAGGGGCAGCAGCAGCAGATGCCAGGTCAGCTCTCACTCTTCCACAGGTGTCACAGCCCCAGCACGGTCCCTGTCTTGCCCCCGTGTACACCCCATCTCTTCTTGCCGCCTGAAGCGAGGACACCCACGGGCTCCCGCCCTGCCCTGCTCCAGCTGCTGGGGCGTTGAAGACAGATGGAGATGCTTCCCTCTGCTGCTTGTCCCTCCCTCCCTCCCTCCCTCCCTCCCTCCCTCCCTCTCTCCCTCGCTCCTCAGGCTGTGAGGAAATAGCAGGGACTGCAGCTTGGGACTGAAGGGCACAGCAGGGTTTGGAGGGCAACGGCGGGCAGCTGAGCTGCAAACATCCCCCTGCAGCCAGGACACATGGCAGTATCCACCTTGGCATTACCAGAAAGGGGTGCGAGGTCCATGGGCAGCATCCATGGCTGGTGCCTGCTCTTCTGGTGCACTCAGCTCCTTCCTGCCCCTGCCCTGCTCCTCTGGCTTGGGAAAGCACCTGCAGCCCATCTCCAGAGGGGTCCACCAGGCTGAGCCCCAGGCCAGGAGGAAGAAGAGCTCAGCAAGGAAGGAGACTGCAGCAGACGGCGGTGTAGGGACGGGACAGCATGGGGACGTGCAGGGTGACAGGGCCGCTGCCCCTGGGGGTGACAGACCGGTGAGATATCTTTGTGCAGCCGAGCGCAGCAGCTCACCACAGTCGCTGACACTGCTGACAGCCACTCCTGGCCCCGTGACACCGTGGGGACCGTGATGCTCTGGGCACAGCCAGTGAGTACATGGGCACAGGAGGAGACATGGGCACATCTCCTGCCCCTGGGGATGCCTGCTGGCCCTCTGCAGCCACTGTCACCCATGTGCCTCACCCATGCCTGACCACAGTGCCTGCAGCACCTGCATGACATGCAGAGCTTGCAGCACCCACTGCCCAGCCCACCCTGGGGGCATGGTGGGCATGGCCATGAACTGTGCCTGTGGTTGGGACTGGGGGGCCGCAGTCTGATTGCAGAGGCCCGGAGGAGTGCAGCTGGCTCAGTCAGAGCCGTGCAGCCCTCCAGCACACCGGGCACTGGGAATTACAGGGCTAATGAGCTGCTGGCTGGAGGGCCGGCAGTCAGTGATTAATCAGGGGCTCTGCTCTGACGAGGTGCGTGCCTCCTTTCCCTTCCCGCCCTGCACATCTCAGGGGCTGATGGCCACCAGCGGGCCAGCAGGTCCTTGCAGTCCCTCTTGCTCTTCCAGGGGCTAGCCCAGCATTCCAGCCCAGCTGAGCTCCCCAAAACAGAGAGGGGTCCCTGACCCCTGTGCTGCTGTGACATGGCACCCACAGATCCTCCCAGCTTCTGCCTTTCCTGCCTTCGCCCCTATTCTGTGCTCGCCTTCCCAATTATGCGCAAATCTTTTGTTCTGATGGAAGTAAACCTGTTGACTCCAGCCGAGCTTAGCTAGCTTGCATTGGCTCCCAGAGAGGGGTACGATGAACTGGGGGTGCCTCTGCCGAGGGTCCCCTACACCTGTGAGATGGTGGGGAGCATGGCCATGCAGGCAGTGGTGTCTTCTGGGGACGGGGCAGACACATGTGAGAGACTTGAATCCCGGCGGGTCAGGGTGCAGGTCCAGCCCTGCCACCTAAGGCCGGCAGCAGGCTCAGCGGTGGGACTGTCCTCACCTCTGCTCGCTGCTGGCACCGTGATGCAGGCACGGCGGATCGGGCCGGCAGCACCCTGCCTGGAACCGCTGCTGGCGCAGCACACCAGGGCACGGCTCAGAGCACAGAGGGAAGGTTTTGCAGCGTAAGCAGGGGACAGCCGCCCGCAGAAAGGCGCAGGGAGCTGCAGGGAAGCAGCTCAAGCATGAGCCTGACTCTGCTCCCCTGCTGTGAAGTCCTGGCTGTCTTTCCTTCCCTGCATGGCCCTTGCAGAATTAGGATGTGGCGGAGATGTGGGCACGCTCCTGCCCTCGCACCCTTGCCACGCAGCCCACGCAGGGTGCATGCCCTGGGGGTGAGCTCGCTGCCCCCTCCCTGGCTGCGTGGCGGGGCAGTGCCTGGGAGAACAGGCCAGCGACCTGCAAGGAGCAGGTTAGAAAGATGCATGTTCTCCCCTATTGCACAATTAATCATGAGAAGTTTTTCCTCCTTTCGTGCATGAAACAAAATTTGGCAGGGCACTCTGACCACAGAGACTCACTGCTCGCTCTCCAGTAAAATCCCAGCCACATCTGGCAAAGAAATAACCTCAGAGCATCTCTGTGTGTACAGGAGGGGGGACGCAATGCCAGGCCAGGCAGGAAAGCCCAGAGGAGCTTGGTCTGCAGTCCCCCATGCAATGAGCACCTTCAGTTGTATGCTCCTGATGTTTGCCCGCCCCCTCCTTGACAGCCCCCAGCAAGCACATGGCCGTGCTGCTCTGCCAGCACCATTGTCCCTGCTTGTAGTCCCTGTTATTCCAGCCCTGGACATAGAAATGCCCAGGCAGTTGTGGCTACTCCATGCCAGGTGCCTGGGTGCTGGCAGCAGCCCCTGCATCCACTGCCTGGGCTCCCCCAGCCCCTGCCTGCCTACCCCCACACTCCATCCTCCAGCCTGGCTGGAGCCTCAGCCCACCCTTTCCCCAGGCAAGCCCAAGCCTCCCCAGCAGCGTTCCAGCTATTTGTTATTGGAAAAAGGGGGAAATACGGTTTTTGACAATTATTGTTTTTTCCACCTGACTGGCTGCAAACTTGTTAATTTTTTTCTTTAATGTGTGAACAGTGTCGACGGCAGCTGCATGTGAAATGACTCGATGCCCTATCTGCGGGTCCCTGGCTGGCTCTCAGTGCTCGCACCGCAAACATTGCCTTCTATAAATAAAGGCCTATATCTCATCAATGGCAGAACAGCAGAGCTTTATATAGTCGTCTTACATAAAACCGTCTCTCTTTATGGGCTTCAAACCATTTGCGTCACTTAGTGCAGCTCCGTAAACCTCCTGCTCCAGTCGCTCCCCTGCGGAGGGAGACCCGGCAGGGCTGCCCCATGCCCCATGCTGCCCACACGTCCCGCCCCGCCTGGGACTGCCCCCATCCACCCGCAGGGCCAGGTGGCAGCTGTCTCCTCGTCCCCCAGCCCCACCACCTTGGCACATGCCTCCCTCCAGCCCACCCGGCTTTGGCACTGAGCACTGGCACGGCAGCCGGCACTGCCAGGCACCCCGGCGCCTGGGGATGGCTGGCAACAGCCCAGCGCCACACACTCTGCCCTTGTCACCCTCCCTGTCCCTGCCACGGGTGCTTGTGCCAGTGAAGACAAGAATGCTGGGAGGTGCCACTCTGTCGTCCAGCACTTGAGAATCGGGGACCTGAGGTCACAGGGCGACTGGGGACTGGGAGGGCTGGCCGGCAACCAGGGGCTCCAGCTCTGACATGTTGGGGAGATGAGCCTGGTGGGTGTCTTTCCACCCTGCTGCCCAGCAATTGCCTGGTATGGCAGATGCTGGGGATGACCCCACGGCCACGGGGCGCAGGTCCCAGCACCAGCCCACACACAGGCTCCCGTGCTCCCTGGGGCCCCTGGCTCCAGATGGCAGAGCCTGCCCCTCCGGCACGCCGCAGGCACCTGCCTGCACTCACCGATGGGTCACGGGGGGGGCCAGGGACTCCTACCCATGCTGCAGCAATGCAGCCCAGCACAGGGGACCTGCACCCCAGCCAGATCTTCTCCATGCCAAAAGCCCCCATGCCCAGCCAGCCACACTGCACCCCATGAAGCCCCCCTGCCCCCCGGACACTCACCCTGCACCCTGTCATCCCCACAGCCCTGCATCCCCGTGTATTGGGAAGCATCTCCTCCAGGGGCCAAGCCCCCACGGGTGTCCTGGCCCCATCCTTCCTGCAGCCACAAGATGCCTACCCCACTCTGCAGCAAACAGTGGTGGGGTGCACTGCCCCACAGACCCCCATGGTTGCCCTGGTCCCAGGGGACAGCGGTGCCCCCCAGTTTGCCCAGCTTGGCACGTGGGACCAGCCATGTGGTGCACATCCTGAGTCCCCAGGGAGCCACACCAGGCACGGACGTCCTGGCCGCTGGCTCCCCCCGTATCAGAGGCAGGCTTATTAAGTGTGTGATATTAAATTACCCAGATAAGAGCGTAAGAGCTTTTAAAGTCAATTCATTAAATATAATTATGAAGAGAGCTTTTTTATGCTCACGGTGATCCGATCTCAATCAGAGAGACGGTGGGAAAGCCGCTGGCTCCTCCAGCATCTCCGCTCCCCCGCCGCGTCGCCTCCGCACCCCCCTGCTCCCCCACCTCAGCCCCCTCCCATGGGCACCCAGCACCCATGGCCACAGCTGTTGTCACCCACCCCACTGCCCTGGGACCCCCTCACAGGTGTTGCTGCTACTGTTGCTGCCACCCCACATGGATGGGGATGGCATGGGGGTCTGTCCAACAAAGGGGTGGGAGAGGGGAGGCGATGAAGGTGAGGTGCAAGGTCCAGAGGGGTTGGGGAGGAGGGCAGCGGGGTATGGAGATGCTGGAGGACAAGAGCCAGGGTCTGGGGAGCTGAGCACAAGCTCTTTCCAGCCATGGGTCCCCTTCCCTGCAGAATCTGACACTCTTGGAGCATCCTCCTTAGAGACCTGATGATATATCCTCACTCTCCAGACAGGAGGGGGGTGTGCTTCCATCCACTCCCACATTAATTAATGGTACTTTGTGACCAATTAATACCTGCCAGCCAGGCAGAGGCAGTCCCAGCCCCCAGCCAGACCCCTCCTGTGCAGCCCAGGTGGCTGCAAGCCAGCCTTTTGCACCGGGGCCCTCATCTTGTCCCATGCACCCCCAGCCACAGCCCAGGGTGCAGCCCATTTGAGGCTGAGGCCATCTTTCCTAGAAGAAACCTTGGGGGAGCAGGGGGTCCCAAAGACACCTTGGGAGCCCCACACCCCTCACACCTCTCCAGCCATCTCGAAGACAGTTGGGTTGCTGAGACACCCAGAGTCTCCTTGCCGCAGTGCTCTGAGACCCACCATGATGAGGGACTTTGTGGCGATACCCCTAGGTGCAGACAACCCCTCGCTGTCCCACCATGGTACCCCAAATCCTCACTGCCCTCATATTCACCCACATGCTGACACAGGTTGGGCACCGTGAGGGAAGGAGCGGCAGCCTGGCTGGCTGGGAGCAGAGTGGGATCTGGGCTGGGGTCCTCACACAAGGCTCTGGTGGGGGCTGGTGGGAGCAGCTACCCGCTGCTGGGAGATGCTGGACTGACATTTATTTTTAGACGTGAATTGTATAAATTAGCATTTCTCAGTGGATTAAGCAGCAGGAATTGTGTAAAATTAAATGGCAATGAATTGCATTAAAGTCCCCCGTTTTCTAGCACAAGCAATGCCTCGAGCCATGCCCGGGTGGCTCATGTGTAACTGCGCTGGAGCTGCCACCGATGCTGCTCCGGACACGAGCACGACCAACCTGCAGCCTGTCTGCACCACCCAGGACATAGACCTAGGACATAGACATAGACCTGGAGATGCCCAAGCACAGTGTCCAGGCTGTGAGGATGCAGGGCTCCGGACAGGCTGTGTGCCCCTGGGGAGGTGGCTCAGGCGCTGGTCTGGGGCTGCAGGACATGGATCCAGTGAGTGGAGCATGGTGACCCAGATGAGCATGGTTGGACTCGGTCGAGCAGCTAACAGATGTCTGGATGCTCCAGACTCTTCTGGGCACTGATGCCACCAGCTTCAGCTCAGCCAGACCATGCCATGTATGACAGGACACCCACCATACCCACAGCCATGCCACCCTGCAGTGGGGCTGATGCTGACCCATACGGCACTGTCCGGCCCCAGAGCACCTAGGTGCCCCAGCCAAAGCAGCTCCTGCAGTGCCTGTAGCCCAGTGTGCAGTAGAGGGGCCCCCAGTGAGACCCCCACGCCCTGGCACACACCCCTGCACAGGGAGAGAGGGGGAACTGGGTGGGCAAATGCCAGGGGCTGAGCAAGTATCAGGTGGGGCAGGGCAGGTGAGGAGCAATGAGCGCAACTCTTTTACTCAGTGTAAAAATAGGCTGAAAATGTGACATTTATTGAGCATGGTTCTGGCGGAAAGGTCAGAGAGAGTCCCTGCATCAGGAGCAGCATGGCTTGCAGGGGGATTGCAGCAGAACCTTGCTGTGAGGAAGAAAGGGTGACAGACCCCACCCCAACCAGGGGTGCATGTGGGGTGCAGCTGAGGATGCTCCCCCTGTCTTGGCACAGGGGCTTCCCCTCCCCAGGATCTGCATGGGATGCTAGGGACTCCCTCCTACACCTCTCCAGGAGGCCCTGCCTGGGGAGAGCTGGGGCTGGCACCAGCTCCAAGCAGCACTGCCAGCTCTGCAACCTCCCTGCTCCCCCCCCAGCATCCAGCCCTGGCAGGACTGGCTTCGGCAGCCACATATCAGAAACAAAAGGCTTTTGATAGGGGATGCTGTTTTGAAAAAGGCACCAGGCTCCTGCCCAGCTATGAGAGGAGCCTCCTGCCACAGCCGCTGCCGGCGAGCAGGCGGGATGCTGCTGCCAGATGAGGGGGACCACCTCCACACACCTCCTCTCACAGCCCCCAGACCTCTGCACACCACAGCTGCCCATCCCCCCATTCCCGAAGCACTACTGTGAGAGCTCTCCTTTCCCACAGTGCCCCTTGACATGGCCAGCACTGGCCTCGGGTTGTGGCCATACTGGCATGCCAGGCACAGGGGTAAGGGTGGGTGCAAGCCCCCTGCCATGCTGAGCCCCAGACCCACAGGGACACTTCCCAACCTTCTGCTTAATGGCACGTAAAGAGCACTATTGATTTCCCATCCCATGCTTTACACCCTCGGCACCGCAGCTGTGCTCACCCAGCCAGCAAAGCTCCACACCCACCGCCCTCACCAAGGCATCGGGCAGCATGTCAGTGGGCACTGGGCATCAGCAAGAGCAGCTCAACCCTATGCCCTGGGTAGAGTGGGGATCGGAGGGCTGTGGAGCATGGCACAGCTCAGGACAGTCGCTTGGGATGGTTGGAAGAGGTTTTGCCAGGGCTCCAGCAGGGTCTTCCATCTACCGACGCAGGGGGCATGTTCGTCAGCGGGGCTGCAGGGGAGCCTTGCTGCGGCTTGGGGCTGTCCCTGCTGCCTGGGGAGATTTACAGCCCAGCCAGGCTTTATTACAGGAACATGCTTACGCGGGGGATTTTTTTTTTTCCCCATAGTTTCTTAATTTGCTATCCCATAAAGAACGTGGATTTGTGACGTTAAATAGGGGAAGATCATTTACCTCTCACAGCTCTTATTTAAAGGATCCGCACAAGTTATTTATTGTGTGAGCACAGGACGCAAGTGTCCGGGGACATGCTCCAGCCTTGGTTCTGCTCCTGCTCCCAAACAGGCACCCAGCCCCACAGCTTGGCCATCCTCACGCTGAAAACCTTCCAGCCTCTGGATGAAGTCCACCTCATGCCCAGAGGGAAGGAAGGACTCCAGCAGTCCTGCAAGCATGGCTGCAGGAAAAAAACTCCTTCCATTCTCCAGTATCCCTGGGGATGCCACCTCTGCTCCAGCGGCTGCTTACTATGGGCTGGGCATGCCCTGAAACCCCAGGCCTTTTGCTCCACTGGGATGTGCTGTAGTTTTGGAACCCACCATCACCACTGGGACATGCTGTGACTCAGATATCCACCCACCGCAGCGGGGGTATGAGCGCTTTCCAAACATAAAAGGGGGCCCGAGGACTGGGACTGTTGAAGCCTGGATCTCCCCGCCTCATGATGGCTGGATGTGGGGCAGTCCGGGTGCTCCTGCATCAGGGCCACAGCTGGGAGGTACGGGAGTGCCCCAGCCCACACATCACATCTGGGACTCACCCTGCCTGGCAAGCAGCTTGCTCTGTGCTTCAGTCATTCCCAGGCTCATGAGGGAAAGATTCACAGGGAATGGGAGTAGGAGGCTCCTGCTGCAAATGGTGTGATGTCTAGACAGGTTGCACTGCTGCCTGGCATGTATGTGGGACATGGTATGTGGCACAGAGAGGTCACATCTTTCCCCATCCCTTCCCATGCTCATGCCGTGAAGCCTCTTCTCCAGGTTCATCCCTTTGATGAAGGGAAGAAAGAGGTGACAGGGACACCCCTTTCTAATGACAGCCCCTGATGCTTCCAAGGCTGGGCTGGAGGGCTGAGCTGGGGACAGAGGGGTGGAGGATGTGGAAGCCTGGGCTCCCCTTCTTTGGGCCATGGGCCGAGGGATGGCTGGCACTAACCATCCTCATGCCTGAAGCCTGCACCAGTACAGGGTGCTGGTACACCACAGCCTAGAGGCTTGGGCATCCCCAGGGCAGACCTCTAAGCAGCTGAGGCAGTCAGGACAGCTGGTCCTGCACAGCCATCCACTGAGAAACCAGGTCCCAGTGCCTGTCCTGTCAGTCACCTTCTGCTGCCGTGCAGCATGGTGCACTCCACACACCGTGCCCACACTGCAGGAAGCTTGTACCCATCCGCCTGAGCTCTGCCCTGCCAGACTCACAGCACAGCTCAGCACATGCCAAATCCCATTGCCATGCCGTGCCACTGCCCGGCACAAGGCTGGGCTCACTCTTCCTCACAAGCCAAAGCTGTGCAGGATCCCGCAGGAGGACCCCGAGGCTGGAACCAGTGTGGCCAAGCCAAGTGCAGGACTGTCCAGCACCAGAGCTCCCTGATCCCAGCCCTGCTGAACCACACTTCTCCCCAGCAAACTCGGGTGCAGAGCAGTCACAGAGCCCAGTAAAACTGTGAGAGGAATGGGTCTGCCCCCATGTTGCTCCTCGCTCCTTTCCACTCCACCGCAGTGCCCCACGCGCCACACACACCCCCACACACATCAGGGCAGCCCCTCCGTAACGGTGCTTTCCCAGGGACAGCATCACCCCACACAGTAAGCAGGCATAGAACTGACGGGCACGGAGTGAAACAGGGCATGCTGCATCAGCCATTTTCAGCCCCAGGGAGCCTCCTCTCACCCCCCCCCCCCCCCCCCCCCCCCCCCCCCCCGCACAGCCCGTGGAATCGCATTCCCCTCTGTGGTGCGGAGCGGGCTCCGGCTGGCAGCTCTGCTCCCGGGAGTGCAGCAGCCAGCCGAGCAGAGCCCCTGGCAGCCGTAGGAGAGAGGCGGCTCATTTCCAGAGTCATTACGGTCTGAAAGGGGTCCCATCAGGTATTCCGCCCATTCAGCACATTTATTTTCCCAAACCACAGTGGGGATTTGTGATTCCAGGCTCAATATTAGTGAGAGCTGCATGCTGGCGGCACCCAGCCGGGAGCTGGCTGCCTGGACAGGCTGGGTGCTGCTAGGAGGAGGCCCTGTCAGAAAGCCCCGAGCAGTGAGCGGGCATCCCAGGCAGCACCCCGCTTGCCCAGCTGCTTCTGTGCCTCCGGAGCAGAGCCACTCGGGTGTGTGTGTATGTGCGCACACGTGTGTGCAATGCTGGAAGCCTCCAGATTCACACACATCCCAGCACCAACCTCTCTAAATGCAGGAAGGCTCCCCTGTGTGTAAAGGGGTCTCCCCCCCCTCCAGCCAACCTTGCTGTGCAGAGCACCCCATGACAGAGCACTTCAACCCGGGGGGAAGCGCAGGATGGAGTGGTGCTCTACACCACAGCTCTACCCCTGCCCCGCTGCACATCCACCCGGGGGACCACTGAGCCTTGCTTCCCCACCACGCCTGCTCCTGCCTGCGAGCTTCTCCAGCACGGACCTGCCGGCAGCCCTGTCCTGCAGCACACAGCCCTGCCAAGAGTTCCCACAGAGGATCCTCTCTCTCTCTCCGTGTGAAACTTGGAGGGAAACTCAAACAGAGAGAGACGCAAACTTCAGCAACCGGAGTGAGCCAGGAAGCCCTGCTCTGGTGAGGTGTGGCTGGGAGGGTTCCCCCCCACTGGCGGGGGCCCCCGGGGAAGCTGAGCCAGGTGTGCACTCACCACAGTGAAATCACGGGACGAGCAGTTCTCGCCGCTGAAGTTGCAGCTCTTGAGCATGTCATCGAGCTGGTGGCCGGTGCGGTTGACGATGTCGGCCATGTCAGGGTCAGGGTAGAGCAGGTCTGTGGCCTTATGGCCATCCCGGTCCTTGGGGGGCAGCCCGGTCATGTTGGCCAAGTGGAAGATGTCAGCATCGGTGAGCGCCGAGTGGCGGTAGCGGTTGATGTTGCAGATGGTGATGGCAGGGAAGACCATCTCACGGATGGCCTCCTCATCCAGGGCCATGACGTGGGGGTGCTCCAGGTAGAGCAGTGCCGACTTGGCCGCCTGGTAGAGGAAGAAGGCGAGCGAGGCCAGGAAAGCAAATGCCCAGAGGGTCTGGCGCACACCCAGTCTCCCGGACCGGCAGATGTGTCCCAGGCCGTGCAGCGTGCTGGTGCTGGCAAAGGCGGCCAGGTCCCGGGAACGGGGCCGGGCAGGCTCCTCAATCAGGCTCTCCTTATCACCTTCTTCTTTCTCCTTCTGCTTCTCATCCTCCTCGGCAAATTTGATTTTACACACGATCTCAATCGGCATCTGCCCCGCACGTCCGGCGTGCCCAGCCAGAGAGCTGCCCCCCGGCACAGGCACTGGCCGAGAGCCCGGCCAGGTGCTGGGAGGGGGCTCGGGTCCCCCCCAAGCCCCAGCACGGCGCCGGGAGGGCCGAGCCGTCTCGGGAGGGAAGCGCAGCCCCTTTCAGCAGCTCTGAGCCGCCGCTTTCCTCTTGTCTCACGAGTCGATCGTCTCCTTGTGCCTTCGCTTATCAGCACAAATACAGCTGTCAAAAACCCCTCTCTCTCCTCTCCCTCCTTCTGTCTCTCTGCCTCTCTCCTTCGCTCCTCTCTGGTTAAGACCCCAGCAGATACAGGCAGCATTTAGGCATCATGTGCTAATAAAATCCAGGGAATACTTAATAATTCAAGACATGTCAACATTATTTCATCGTCAAATAAAGAGAGAGCGCCAGAGAAAAGAGGCAGTGTGAAGGGCCCTGCGCCTCCGGGGCAGGGAGCCGCGCTGTGCCCTCTCCCCAGCCCCGGCTCCAAAGTGCTGCCGGAGCCACTTGTTTGAATGGCTCGGGAGCTGCCTGAGCCGTGCCGTGCCGATCTGAGCCGTGCCGTGCCGAGCGGAGCCGAGCCGAGAAGTGCCGTGCCGCGCCGCGCCGCGCCGAGCCGCGCCGTGCTGTGCGATGCCGTGCCGTGCGATGCCGAGCCGCTCCGCTCCGTGCCTTGCGATGCCGAGCCGAGCCGAGCCGAGCCGTGCCCTGCCGAGGCGGGCGGGGCACGGAGCCTGCCCCCCGCCGCTGCCGCCGCCGCGCTCGCCGCCTCGCCCCGCC
>JANVCC010000022.1:25473230-25513717 GCA_025345505.1 Todiramphus chloris collaris
GCCTGCTCCGGCTCCTCTGGGATGGACGGCATCTTCTCCAGCTTGGAGCTGCAAGAGCCCACACACACTTGCAGTGGGAGCACAGTGCCACCAGCCCAGCCCTGACCCCAGGCTTTGCACAAGCCCATTGTCCCCCATATCCCAAGGAGGAGCTAGCAGACGTGATGCAGGTCCCAGGGATCCCCGATCCTTACATCTGGGAGGCAGCAGATGGCCGTGGCTCCTCCACATAGAGCTCTGCAGAGCACTCCACGTGGCCATGGGCATTCCTGGCGGTCACTGTGTACTGCCCCTCATCCTCACTGCCCACGTGCACAATGACCAGTGAGTGCAGCCCCCTGTCCCGCTGAATCCGCACGTTCTCCCCTTCCTGCACCGGCTGGCCTGCACAGAGACACACACCAGCATCAGCACCTTCCCAGCCACAGCTGGGCATAAGTCCTTGGGTGCAGCCCCCAAGAGGGACTGCCAGGCCCCTGCAGGGCCCTGGGCAGGCTCTCTGGGCTTTGGGTTACCAAAATGGGTCCAGGTGACCACTGGAGGGGGAGTCCCACTGATCATGCAGTCAAAACGCGCCGTCCGCCCTTCCACCACATCCACATCCTCCAGCTTGCGGGTGAAGAGCGGCTGCACAGAGGGCTGCACCGTCAGCCGGGCGCTGCAGGTCAGCTCATCTGCAAAGAGAGCAGGCAGGGCTGAGCCCCGTGCAGCACGTGTGCAGGGCAGGAGGCAGCCTGCGACCCCCCGGCTGCAGCCCCAGCAACCAATGTGGCTGTAACTGAGCATACCCCACACCCAGCTGGGGCTGAGCCTTGGTGTGCTGGGTGCCAGGCTCTGTCCCTGCACGGGGTAGAGGGGTACAAATGTGTGCAAGTCCCCATGCCCAGGGCTGAGGCTCTGCTGGCAGCAGGGTGCCTCTTTCCTCTCTTCATAGCAGTATAGATGCCCGCAGCAAGGTGGGGTGGGAGGGCATCCTGTCCTCCCCATAGGGCAGAGGGTCACAGCTGGCCTAAGCCCCCTGGGGACAGGACAGTGACACTGAAGCAGGCAGCATGGGGACAGGCACCAGCTGGATGCTCCAGATGAGGGGGTTTGCAGCAGAGACCACTTTGCAATGATATTGTTGTTGCACACCCCAGGCTTGGATTGACACCTGTGCTCAAGCACAGCCTCACCTCCCTGCACCCAAAACTGCTGCTGCCTTCAGATCCCTGCAGTCCTACCACCTCCTCCTGGAGGGATGCATGGGCACCAGCCATAGGTTGCTGGGAATGCCACTGCTCCCTGCACCCACCACAGCCTGGGCTATGGACAAGGGGCTGCCCAGGCAAGCTGGGGAATGGGAAAGTGACCCTTGTCCCTGCCCTGCTGCAGGACCCAGAGTCTGCAGGCAGCATGCACAGGCGCAAAGGGGTGTCAGACCCATGGGACGGAGGCAAGGTCCTGCTGCTCTTCCTCAGCAGCCACCAATGATGGGAGGGAGAGGAAGGGAGAAGACGGGTGGCCCAATCCCCTGCCTGCTGCTGCTGTGACCTCCCAGGCCAGCAGAAACAGGTTGGTACTGGAGCTGGGTGTCCAGAGAGTCTGGAGCTAGGAGACAGGGACAGCTGGGCTCTGGGCTGCATCCAGCTGGTGCCTCCATGGTGCAAATGCTTCTCCCTATGTATCTGGGAACTGCATGCATGCCGGTGGAGGAGCTGAGTGGGGTGGGACAGGGCTGCTAGAGCCTGAGGACTGATGCATACCAGGCTTCCCAGCCAAGAACGCTCCTCAGCAGCTGGGGCAGGAACCGGCGCCTGGCCCTCATCTCCAGCACTCACAGCTACATCCTGGGGGACCGGAGTCCCAAACCAAGAGGCACCTGCCTAGGGCCAGGCCCCTGGCAGGAGGGACCCCCCAAAGGATGCATGACCACCGCTTACCTTTGGCAGTGCTGAGCTTGCAGGTGTAGATCCCGCTGTCGTCCTCGTGCACGGAGGTGAGCAGAAGCTTGCACTTGCGCCCGTCAAAATGCATCTTGCATTTGAGCAGGGCGGGCTGGAGCAGCCGGCCCCGGGACAGCCAGTCCACGTCCATGTCTGGCGGGCCAGCCACCAGGCACTCAAAGAGCGCCAGCTCCCCCGCCCCGACCACCACGTCCTTCAGGGGAACCACGATGGCCAGGGACTGGCACTCGGGGCGAGCTGCCCGGGAGGTGGGGAGAGAGAGAAAGAGAGAGAGACGCGTCTCAGCAACTGAAAAGCAACCATGAGAGGTGGCGGGGCCGGAGGGGAGGAGCGTGCAGGGCAGGAGGGGGGCATGCGGGGAGGGGGCCCGGCGCGGCGGGCAGGGAGTGCAGCGGGGAAGGGCAGGAGGCGGGCCGGGGGGAAATGTGGAAAGCTGAGCTGAGCCGGGGAGGGAGACGGGGTTGAGGGGAGGTGTCCGTGCCAGGAACACACCACACAGCGCTTTACAAACAGATTTTATTAGAGCTACAAAAAAAGACAGGGTCACGGCCCCGCAGCCCGCGCCCCCCACCAAGCCCCCTCCCCGGGGTCCAGAGCCTGGGGGTACTCTGGGCAGACCCTGAGCCCTAGGGCTGCGAGGGACCTCTCGAGGCGGCCAGGCCAGCGCCGGGGTGGCCAGCGCGAAGCCAAAAGGGTGATGCTCTCCCCTTCCCCTGCAGCTGGGGCAGGGTGCTCCACTGCGGGTGTCCCCGGGGTCTCCTGTCCCCCACGCTCCGAGGTGACAGTTGCAGAGCTGCCACTGCGCTGCAGCCCCTTCCCTACGGCCCGGGCCGGCACGGCGGCGACCTCGGGCTCAGCTCCCTCCCTGCTCCCGCCAGCAAGGAGAGGAGCAGCAGGACACGCAGACAGGGACAAACAGACGGAGCAAGAGACAAGACAGCATCGTATGGCCGCCCTGGCCGGCTGAGGGGGTGCCTGGCACTCCCCGGCCGCTCCCCCCACCCCGCCTCGGTTACGCCTGCCCGGGCCATCCAGCGAGCCCCTGCCCGCAGTCGAGCGCCCGCGTGTCCGCGCGGTGCGTCCAGGACGAGGCGGTGGATGGAGCAGAAGGTAATAACACAAGGTGAGGTCCACTGCCTAAGAGGTGTCCAACTAAGAGCCCCGCGGCCACGGCTCTGAGAGATGCACCCCCTTATCGTACTCCCCCTGCGTACAGACAAAAACCGCAGTCAGCAAGCGGAAGGGTTAGTGCAGCAGTGATGGGGCCGGCACACACACACACCAGCGCCAGCATGAGGGGTGCGAGAGTGTGCCAAGGCACAGAGCCACCTACCAAGCCCTCCAAGAGGACATGAGGCTTGGGCTGTGGGCCCTGCAGCCCAGCTCCTGCCAGCCATGGGGCACGGGGATGGATCCTGCTCCCACCCCTGTACCGCCACGCTTTGCCGGAGGATGGGAGTGGGGTGCCGGCAGGGTACAAGCAGAGCAGCCAAGGCCAGGTGGGATGGGTGCAGCCCAGGGGCTCAAGCAGCCATCAGCAGGGAGGGCTGGGGGGAGCGGGGCACACACAGCAAAGGGCAAGAGGAGGGAGGCAGCAACACTCGTCCCTGCAGGCTCCTTCCCTGGCCTCAGGGGATGCCAGGAAAAGCCTGACTATCAGTCCCGATCATCCCACCCCACTTGCACATATATATTGGGGTCCTAGGGGGACTACAGCAGGGCTGAGGAGGGAGGGCAAGGGAAGGGGGCTGGACAGCCCAGTCCCATACATACAGCTATTGCTGGAAATGGGCAGGGAGGGACCTCTCCAAGCTGCACTGTGCCTGGTACACAGCTTGAAGGCTGCGTGGGGCAGGAAGGGAGGGAGCTGTTGGCACAGCAGGATGGGGACACAAGTCCACTGCAGGGTCACTAAGGGCCAAAGCCCTCCTTGAGCAGCCAGGGTTTAGCACCTGGCCCCAGCAGTGGGTACATCAGGGGACATGGGGTGAAGCTGGGCTGTGGGGAGCAGCAGGCTCTGGGTCAGGCCGGCAGGGGCTCTGGCACATTCGGGCAATGGGACCCAGGGTTGTGGGGCTGCACATCTGGATGGGATGGGGCAGCAGGGCAGCCTGCCTTCTGCTGCAGGGCCAGCCCCAGGCATGCAGTTCCACTTTCCTGCTGCCAGGAAGGGCAGGCTGGCCCATCCCCTTCTCCCACAGCACCACCAAGGAGAAGGGCCTGCAGTGGCCCCTTCCCCGCACAGCTCATGCACAGCACTGGAGCCAGCTGGCCTTTCAGGGCTGGGGAGGACACACTCAGGGAGCTTTACCTCTGACCTCCAGCTTGGCCTCACACTGCTTGGTGCCATACTCGTTGACTGCTTTGCACGTGTAGAAGCCAGTGTCGGTGCGCTCTGCCGCCAGGATGTGAAGCGTAAAGAGTCCCCGTGTCCCCTCCGCCTCCTCTGCATGGTGCCGGCGGCCATACTTCACTGGCTGCCGGTTCCTCAGCCTGCTCCAGGACATGGCCAGAATGGCATGGTCATGCCTGGCGCTGCACGCCCAGCTTGGCTGTCCCCAAAAGACCCATCTCCTTCATTCCCAGCCCTGCTCAGGACCAAAGCTCTGAGCTGGCCACCCCCTAATGGGGAGGTCACCATGTCTGTCTCCTCCTTCCCTGCCCAGCTATGACCCAGAGAGTGCCTGGACTCACCAGTAAATTATGGGCTTGGGCTCCCCACGAACACGGACGCTCATGCTGACATCCTGCCCCTCCAGCACCGACTGGTCCGACAGGGACACCTGGGGAAGCAGGGGTCAGAGGGCCGCAAGCACCTGTCTGCACCCAGGGTCGTGTATTCCCACCACTGCAGCCAGGACTACATGTCCCCTATCACAACAGCAGCCCTGGAGTACCAGAGGATCTGGTGGTGTGGAGGCTGCCCGGGTGCTGGAAGCACCCCACATCAGGGGGTAGGAAGGTCTGACCCAGCACTTCCGAGCACTGGGGACCACAGGGATGTGGTCACAGGGCACTGCTCAACATCTGACAGGTCTCAGAGTGGTTGTCGACTCACCTCAAAGGTGGGTGCAGCCTTGAAGGTGCTCTCCAGTGAGCCACGGGCAGCCCCATGCTCGGCTCTAGGCTGCAGCTTCATGGCCGGTCGGTGTTGGGGGGTGCCAGACTCAGGGAACTCTTCCAGGGGGCTCAGGTATTCCTCATCCGAAGTGATGGGGCTGGCCTGTCCAAGCGGGGAGGGCAAGTTCCCATGCCGCTCCACGGCGGGGGCTAGCACAGAAGAGGCTGTGTAAGGAGCTGGCAGCAGACAGAGCCAGGCAGATGAGTCAGGGCACAGGTCCCCATCACCCTGCACCCCAGGGGTGCCCAGGAGACACCCATCCCAGCTCGGCAGCAGCCAGAAGCGAAGGGGTGCAAGGCTGCGCAGGGGGAGGGGGTGAAAAGCACTCCACGGGAAGATAAGAGGACTCGATATTCTGCAAGGCGACAGCAGGGCTCAAGTGGCTCTTACGTCGCAGGCCGTGCTCCCATCCTTAAGCCGCCCGGATTCCCGGGATGGCTGTCCCTGCCCCGAGCCGGCGAGGGCTGAAGGTGACATTGGCAGCTGCGCTCCTCCAGCAGCCCGCCCGCTCCCCGGGGGGGCCGGATCCGCCTGCGTGGGAAGCCCACCCAGGGCCACGGAGGGGGGAGCCGCGGGGTGCGGGTGCGTGAGGGGCCCGGAGGAGCGGTGGGAGACGGGGGGAGCAGCGAAGGGCACGGGGTGCTGGCAGAGGCCGGCCGCGCTGGGGGTGCTGGCCCCTCTCCAGTCCGGCTGACGGAGCGCCCGCCCCCCCCCCCCCCCCCCCCCCCCCCCCCGGGCCGGCGGGGCGGGCCGCCCGGGGCAAGGGGGGGGCTGTGCCCCCCCCCCGCGCCCCCGCGATGCCCGGGGGCAGCTCCGGGGCGGAGAGCTGGCGGGAGGGCGACCCCGGGCTCTCCCCCGACCGCCCTCCCGCACCCCCGGCGGCCCCCCTCATCCCCCCGCCGCCACCCGCACTCACCGAGGGGTGCGGCCCCGGCAGCCCCCGCCCCGGGACGAGCCGGGCCGCGCCGGGCCACACTGCCGAGTCGCCTCTGCCTTTGCCGGGGCCGGTGCGGCGGGGCCGGGCGCGCCTCCAGCCCGCTGAGCCCTCCCCGTCCCAGCGCCGGCCGGCCCCCGGGGCTGGGCCAGCAGCGGAGGGGAGGGCCCGACGCCGGGCTGGGGGCTGCCGGGCCCCTTCCCGATCCCCCGTCGATGTGCCCCCCCCTCCCTCCCCCCAGCTGGCCCTGCCCCTGGGTGTACAACCCCGCTGCACCAAGAAGCGAGTGGGGTTTTGGGTGCTTCTATGTCCCAGGACTGCTCTGAGCCTCTGCACGCTCCCCAGAGCCATCCTCGGGATGGCGAATGCCTTGGGGCTGCGGCAGTTGGGTACCCCACGGCCAGTGCGGTTGAGGGCAGGCTGCGTAGCTGCTGGCGAGTAGCTTGGTGGGTAGGCTGGATGTGCCCACAGCTAATAGCTTATGGGGCAGGGGTATCCCCACAATTTGCAGGTTAGAAGGCAGGCAGGGGTATCCCCATGTTTTGCAGGCTGGAGGCTGGGTACCCCCACGGTTTGTGGTCTGGAGGGCAGGCAGTGGTATCCCCATGGCTAGTGGGGTTCAGGGCAGGTGTGGGGGATGCCGAACACTGGGCTGCTTGCTGGGGCGCCGGGGGATGCTCTTAGATTGACCCTGCTCCCCCCTCTACGACAGGATCCCTCCGTGCTTGCCGGGAGCACGTCAGCTGCTTTGGTTCAGACAGAGCCTTGTAGGGTAAGGAAGCCGGTTTCTTCCCAGTGACAGCAGCGGCCGAGCTGGCAGCCAGCCTGTCGCGGCGCCGCCCCCCCGCCCCTACACACACTCCCTCCCTCCCTCCCTCCCTCCCTCCCTCCCTCCCGCCCGCCCGCCCGCCCGCCGCCGCCCCCCCAGCGCTCCCGTCCCGCCGCCGGGCTCACCGGGCCGCACGCTGAGGATGGCACTGCAGCAGGTCGCCCCCACCTCGTTGGCCGCCGTGACCGTGTAGAGGCCAGCGTCGGCTACCCGGGCGCTCCTGACCAGCAGGGTGTGACGCTCGCCCTCCGCCTTGATGGGCCGTGCCGTGCTGCTCCGCAGCGGGACCCCGTCCTTCCTCCAGGACACTGCCGGCAGAGGCAAGGGTGACTCGTGGGCGGGAGAACCGGTGAGCCCAGGCGCTCCCTTGTCTGGCCTGGGCACCCCTTTGCCATGGGGAGCAGCCTGAGGTTCCCACGGCCCCTGTCTGATTCCTGGCACCCTCCTGCCCTCCAGTGGAAGCTGGAGGAGGGAATCAAAGCCGCTTCGATTCTGGCCGGCTCTGCCAGCTGGGACCGGCTCTGCCTGCCCAGCTGCCCCTGCCCACGTCCTGGCTACAGCATGCCCGGACCCCATCATGCTCTGCCCTCGGGAAACCACCTGAGCTGTCCCAATAGCAGCCCAGAGCATCACCCATGTCTGTCCACGCAGTGCTCAGTGGCTCACCTCCCATTCTTCCAACAGCCCATCCCAGGCACCATGCCCGCACTCTGACCTCCACACCCTGCCCAAGCACTTCACTCCTGCCTGGGTGGAGGCAAGGAGAAAGAGGTGCTCCCGGGGTGGGCACATCACCTCCCTCAGGGGCACATCACTCCCAGCTCAGGGGCTGCCTGTCCCAGACTGCACAGCTCTGGTGGTCCCAAGGGACGGCTCAGCAGGTGGAACATGGTCATGCAGACAGCCCCTCTGCCATGCTCACACACCTGACTCCCTCAGCCCCGCAGTCACTCACCTTCTGGCTGGGGGTTGGCCGTGACAATGCACTTAAGCAGCACCTCTGCCCCCACGGCCACGTCCATGTCCTGGATGGGGATCTCAAAGACAGGGGCTTCCAGGGGGTCTTCACCCGCTGAGACATAAGAGTCATCAGAGGACTCTGGACAGGGAGAGACAGGCCCCGTGGCTGTCAGCAAGGTGGAGCAAGAGGGTGCTGTGCTACATCAGGCTGCACGAAGGCAGAGCAGGGGCCTCGCAACCCTCTGCCCATCCCTGCCACCACATGCCCCACATCCTTGCTGCAGCATTAGCAGGTTCCTGGGCCATGCAGTAGAAGAATGGGCCACATCAGGGGCCACCACAGCACAGTGCCTGCAGCAGAACAAGGCAGGGGACCACGAGGCAGTGGGTGTACAGCCCATTGTACATCCCTGTACAGCATAAGGGATAAGGCAACAGTGGGGTGTGAAAGGAGGACCCACAGAAGCCCACCACAGCTTCCATTCCAAACTCCCACCAGCCCCTCACGGGGTGCTGGCTGCTCTACTCTGACACATCAGCTCCAGCCTCACAGCTCCCCCCCCCCTCCCATGGCCCCAGCACGTCAGCAAAGGTCCTGGGGCTTTGCCAGGAGCCTCAGGCACATGGGCCTGGCACTGCTCCATCAAGAGCAGCGCCTGGAAGGAGCTCACAGACCAGGTGCAGTCTGGTCTCACCCGGGTGGGCTGCAATGGGCAGGGCACCTCTCCCCTGGCCAAGCTACTGCAGCATCCCCTGGGGATGCTTGGGCTGCACACCCTGCCTGGGGCACTGAGTATAGTTCAGCTGGGACAAGCTGCAGGGGGTGCCCTGTGCCCCTGGGGGCCAGACCAGACCAGGGCTGGGTGCCAGTGGTCAGCATGCTGCATCCTTCCTGTGCCAGACAGGAGGGATGGAGAAGTCAGAAAGCATCATGACCTCGAGGCCCATCAAACTGATACTGAGGCTGGTCTGTCTCACAGCACCAGTTGGTGCCAGCATACCCAGCCTCCAGACCTGTGTCCCCCAGACCCACCCCTGTACTCTCTTGCACAGCCTGGGCTCCTCACACCTCCCGGGGCATGCTGGGGGTCCCCCACCCCATTCAAGATCTGGCCTGGCCAGCTCTGTGCCCGCAGAAGAGCAGAAAGACATGCCCCTACCTAGCTCCGGAGAGGTGGGTCTGGCTCGGCGCCCCTTCCCCTTGCTCCGTGTGCTCCTACTTTCTTGAACAGTCCGGCCACTCTCTTTCTTCTCTGACACTTTCATCTGTCTTCTCTCCACCTCCCTGCCCATGCTGTGCTGCCCTGCCCAGCTCCTCTCCAGGCGAGCCTCCTGCTCCATCCCCGGCTTCGCCCAGGGCAGGAATCGCACTTCCACGGGTGCCTCTGGCCGACGGTACAGCCCATGAGGCACGGCCAGACGGGCAGCCAGGGCTTCGCTCACTGCCCCAGGGGCACGGGCTCCACCAGCAGGGCCACCATCCAGGCATGGGCTGCCTTCGGCAGGACCCGCCTGCGAAAGGGTGGCCCGTCCCTGCGGGGTGGCTTGCGCTAACGGCCACTGCTCCTTCTTCTTCACTTCCCCGGTGCCTTCTTGCTGCAGACCCTTCCTGGTGCCTGCATTGTCCACCTCGGTGGGCTGACTGGCCACCACACCACCCCGTGCTGGGGCTTTCCTCCCACGCTGCCCCCCCAACTCTGGCTCCCCATCAGGTCCCACCAGTGCCACGCTGGAAAGTGCCAGGTGCTGGATGACGTGCGTGCTCTCCGCTGGTGGGAGGTTCTTTGTCGGCAGCACCTTGCGCCCACCAGCAGCCTGTGAGGAGGGGGTGCGGGGGGCGCGGGGGGCGGCAGGCTCACCAGCTGCCGGGGGCGAGGGTGTTGGGGGCAGTCCAGCTTTGCACAGCTCTTGGGAGCGCCGCAGCTGCTGCTTGGAGACCGTCCGCTTGATGCGGGTCAGCTCCTCTGCAAACTTGTGCTCGATAGCGTAGACACGGCCGGCGAACTTGCCCCGCTCGTCGAAGGATGCGGCTTTCTGCCGGAAGGCCAAACGCCGGCACGCTGCCGTGCTGCCCGTCTCCCAACGGTCACGCACATCCTCCCGCGAGCCGCCCAGCGTGCTGGCACGGCACGAGCCAGAGCCGGGCTGGTCAAAGGAGTGCGCCTTGCGCAAGGGTAGGCAGGGGTGTGTGGGGAAGGGGCTGTCCGCCTGCTCCAGGCTCCTCCGCCGCTCCTCAAAGTACTGCAGCCTCTCGAAGATCCTGGACCCGGCGCGCACCAGCTTGGGGGATGCCCGGACGGAGATGCGGCCAGAGGCGTCGCTCATGGGTGTCTGGGGACGGGACTCTTGCGTGCTGCCCTGTGAGTACCCTGAGGACTTGGGCTTCTTGATCTTCTCCTCATACTCCTCAGCGACCGTGTCCTGGTACTCGGCTGGCACCGAGGACTTCTTGCGGGGGGTCACGGGTGTGAAGGAGGGGACGCCAGGGCCGCGGGTGGCAGGCTGGGATGCTGCGCTGGCAGGCAGCAGCAGAGATGGGCCAGCACGAGGAGATGGCGAGCGGATAATGGGTGGCTTGGCAGTCAGCGGCAGGGCAGCGGGGGACCTTGGGGCTTCTGTGCCAGGTTTCGGAGAGACAGAGCCGCTGTGGGGGTCATCTCTCCGGTAACCCCCCTGGGGGATGCTGCTGCGAGGGGAGAGACAGAGGAGTGCAGGTCAGAGACTGCTCTCACTGCCTGACTGCATCTGTGCTCCCAGCCTGCACCACAGTGCCCAATGGGACATGGCAAGGAGGTCAGGGGGCCAGGACAGCCCCAGAACCAGGCAGACTTGAACTGATTGAATCCAGCTACCCAAAGACCACTGCGTCTGGTGTTGGGTAACAATTCCGGGCTGCTGTGACAGGGCAGTGTTCCCTTGCCCAGGGGTACCCATGTGGGACAGTGGGGTGATACTGGGATACTCTGTGAGTTCCCTCTCCAAGGCCACCATGCAAACAGGACCAGGGGACAGGGTCTGCCCTGGTTTGCCAAGGTGATCTGGAGCGCTGGGGCAGTGCAGCACAGGCCAGCTCTTCCACAGGTAGAGGGGGTCCCCAAGGCTACAAGCCTGCTTTGTACACATGCTGCTGCGGGCGCATCCCCCCGCCCCATTGGCCCCAGGGGTCTTGGTGATGGTGGTGCAGAAATCATAAGGTGGAGATGAGGTTCTGGTGGAATAAGCAGCCTCAAACAAAAAAAGGGGCAGGATGGAGGTCAAAGGAGCAGGCCTGCAGGGATGGGGCCAAAGGCAGTATGAAGGGACAGGGGCTCTGAGCACATTAGTAGGTCCTGGGAAGGCAGTATGTCCCTGGCCCCTGCTGCCACCCCTGTACAGTGGGGACTGCGGATGGCAGAGCCTTGTCAGTGGGTGTCCCAGGCTGCCATGCACCCCCAGGTCCCCTTGCCCTGGGCTGCGCAAAGCCCCCACAGCTGGGCAGGACAGGGGAACACCCCTGGTACAGCCTGCGGGTGGAACGCTGCAGCTCACGCAGCAGCACAGGGGTTACACCCAAGCCCCCACCTGGTCCCAGCAGAAAGCAACCCCTCTCCACATCCCTTGGCTCGCACAAAGGCCTGGCTTCCCCAGCCCGGTTGTTCCCACCTCCTCACCAGGAACAGGCTGCCTATTGCTCAGAGCCCCCGTTCCTCATCTGGGCACGGTGAAGGAAAAGGAAGCCCAGGTGGAGGGGAGGAGATGGCTGCAGGGGTTGAAAGGAGATGGCCCCAGCACAATGTCCCCTCCGTGCGCTTCTCCCAGCTACTTACACGTGGAGTGAGAGCGCCCGTCCTCGATACAGGCTGAAGGCGCTGCCATACGGGTCGCTGGCCACCGAAAGGCTATCCTCTGACCCCCAGCTCGTGCCCACCAGATTAGCCCGTGATGCCCGCACCAGCGGCTCCACGCCCAGGTGCCGGACCTCGGCGCCGCGTGGGGCTGGTGTATTTGCTTGCCTTGGGGTTCCCTGCGGCTGCTGCCAGGCAGCAGGGCGGAGGTAGGGTCCCCGTGCAGGGAGGCTGGCATCCGTCTCCTTCTCCACCACAGTCTGCTGGCTGCCCGACCAGCTGGAGCGCTCCTCTGCCTGTGACAGGGCCAGCACCGAGGTCGGTGTTGTGTTCATGGAGGTGTCCACAAGGGTGTCGGACCCACCTGGAAGAAGAGGGGTAAGCTGACACTGGTTGCTCACGGGGACGAGCAGCACCCTACTCAGAGAGCGCTGAGCTGACACGAGGTGTCCCAGAGTGTCCCGAGCAGCATCCTGCTGCCCCAAGCGCTCTCTGCTTTGCACGGGTGGTTCACAGACCCTCCCCCCATCGATGGAGACCTCAAAGCTGGGCTAGCAGAGCCCTTTGCGGGGCCATGCCCAGCAGCTGGTGATGGGGCTCATTGCCACCCGGGTACTCACCCGTGGGGGTGCTGAAGGCTGTCTCATCCTGGAGCTCACTGCGCTGTGTCACCTGTGGGTCACTGGGCTCATCTTCACCCGTCTCCGAGTCTGGGGGAGGGGGTGGAGAGCAGGGGATGAGGGGACATGGGGACAGCAGGCCAGGCTGGCACTGCCCCTTGCAGGCCCACTGGCTCCAAGGGCAGGAGAGCCATGCCCAGGCAGTGCCGGGGCAGGGGGCACAACTGAGACCTGCAGGAACAAGCTGCTAGCAGGGAAAGACAGGACTGGGGATGCGAGAGTCCAGAGGGGCGAGGGCAGGCAGGGGAGGGCAGGCAAAGTGGGCAGGAGCAGTGTTAGATGGTGGGAGGGAGTGAGACGGTGTCAGTGGTGGGAACACAGCTGGCGGAGGCGGTGTGGAGATGGGGAGACAGGGCAGGGGGATGGGGCGATGGGGCAGGGTGGCAGGCTGGGGCACGGTGCCTGCTCTGGGGACGGGCCTGGCATCGGGCAGGGGTCTTCCTACCGTAGCTTTGTTTCCTGCAGGAGCGGAAAACTTCGCTTCCATAGGGGCAGCAAGAGAGAGAGAGACATCAACACCCGGTTATCGGCCCGGCCTACGGAGACGCGGGGGGCAGCAGGGAGGGACCTTGTCCCCAGCATCTCCCTGTGCTGCCATGGGGCAGGGACCCACTGAGGCAGCAGCTGGGTGGGTCATGCCGGCTCAGAGAGCCTGGCACCCTGTGCTGGCCTTCAGATCCAGGCATGGCCTAGGCCAGGACTGGGCATTTGCCCATCTCAGAACCCCACGAGGAGCACACCGTGCCCTGTCTGGCCCCATGGCAGGGACCAGGTGCCCACAGGGTGTGGAAACAGGTCTGGCACTCCCAGACTTCCCCAACAGGTCTCCACCCTGCACCAATGTTCTCTACATCCTGGTCCAGTGCTGCACACAGACCCTTCTTGCACACATATTGTCTCCCCTGTGCATACATAGCATGGCACCATCCCGTCCGCATGGCATGGCCACATCATGCCCAGCAGGACAGCCACCTCCTGTCCCTGGAGCTGCCCCACAGGCTGGCCCCTCCACTACAGCACCTGCAGATCCTCATGTTCCACAAGACACCACAGCTTGGGACAGGACACCCCAGCCCATGCCCTAGTTGGGCGCTCCTGGAGATGCTGGGTCACACGGACACAGGTGTCCATGTGCAAGCACCCTCCCTTTGGCACATACACTTGAGTCCCCTACCTCACCAGTGCAAGTGCTGCGTGCTACAGCCATGCCCCACTGCACAGCCCTGATTGATAAAGCAGAGATGCTCTGGGAAGGGCATCAGTGAGATTCTCTCCCCACAGGCAGGATGTGGCCAGACCAGGTCAACACCACCCTAACGTCCCAGAAAAGATAATACCATGCAACCATGGAGGGTCAGATTTTCCTCCCCGCCACTGCCTGAGCCCTCAAAAGATGCTGCAACAGACCTCTGGGGCAAGGAATGTGTCCCTTGCCCCATCACAGCTCCCTTCCACTGCACTGCCATGGTGTGTGTGGGGGGCACACTGCTTCCCCTCACACCAAGCCACCTCTTCAGCCCAGCACACTGCCAGCTGCCCTATGCAGTGCCACCACATCAGGCTCCCCAGCCCAGCCACAACAACCTGTCAGGCCCCTATGAACTGAACTGCAGGGTGAGGAGTAGCCTAAATTCATAGGGAGCACTGGGAGACCCTGGCTGACCAGGGTCTCATTTCAGAGCTTGTGAGATGCAGCCCTGCCCTGCCCAGCGTCTGCTCTCTGCCCCCCTGCAGCACAACAGTGAGGCTAGACCCCATCCCAGTGCACTCAGAGCAGCGGGGCGAGCTGGGTCCTGATAACTCAACGCACCATGCGTGAAGCGCCCGAAGCGCCGCGAGTGGCCAGTCTTCTGCAAAGGAAAAGAGAAGAGAGCGTTACCTGTGGTACAGTGCCACGCACACATGTACACTGCTGGCACAGCACACCCGCACGCACACACCCCACCATGGCACATGCGGCACCGCTCACACCCACCATCGCTCATGCACACACTGGGACAGCACACGTGGTGCCACTAACACCCTCCTGCTGGCAGGGCACACCCGGCTCCACTCACAGGCACACTCACGTATCCCCCAGCTGCACACCCACGGGGTACCCGCAGGCACACACCCCCAGCGCACACCCCCGTGCAGGCAGGCACGAATGGGTGTAGGTGGGCACGTGTAGCGCATGCCCAGCCATGCACTCACACTCTCGCACCTGTGCACACACGCTCCCCTTGGTGATGGCACCGTGCACCCCAGCCCTCCGTTGCTGCCCGTGCTGAGGGGGGACGTTGTGCACCCCAGCCCAGCGCCGCTGCCCATGCCATGGGGGTGACGCTGTGCACCCCAGCCCTGTGCAGCAGCTTGTGCACAGGGAGTAACAACCCTGGGCAGCCTGGCTGCCCTGGCACCGCTGCCTGCATCCGGCACCACCTGCAGCAAGCAAGGTCTTTGCCCAGGCAAGTGCCCAAACACTCCACAGCCCCAGCATGGGGACTGGGCCAGCAAAGCGTCTTCCAGGCACTGGCCTAGACACTGCCATGGGCACAGGCCCAGCACGGGGACAGCATCCCCCACCTCCGTTGGAGGCTGTGCCAGCTGCGAGAGAGGCTGCCTGGCGCAGGCAGCCTGGGACTGGCCTGGCTGTGAGGGGCTGGAGGTGTGGGGGCTGTGCTCGCCCGCGCTGTCTGGGCAGGCAGGTGGGACCCAGGCATGGGCGGAGGCGCCAGGAGCTCCCTGCCAGCTTGGCTGCCCTCTATGTCGCAGCCCAGGGCTGAGCACTCGCTTGCCAAGGGAGGGACTGGCTGAGGGCAGCCTGTCTGCCAGGCCCAGCGTGCACCAATGCCGTCTCCTGGGTAAGCAGAGGGATGGGGTGATCTCCAAGGCAGGCAGGAGTGGGGATGTGGCGTGCAGACAGGCAGGGTTGGGCTGCCAGGACTGAGTATCCTTCCCAGCCAGTCTGGGTGACGGGGTCTCTCCAGGACACTGGTGCCCCATGCCCTGTCTCCACAGCATGGAGCGCAGGGCTGGACACCCAGCTTTCTGGCAGCCCTTTGCTCTGCCAGCCCCTCCTGCCTCCCCACAGCTCACAAGCAGGAGCCTCAAGACAGCTCCAAGGGACAGACAGCCATCCCCCATGGACAGTCAGCCAAGCATGGGCAGCAGTTAGCTGCCCTTGGAAGGGCAGCAGGCTCCTTTTCTGTGGTTGTAGGCAGCGCTGGGGGCTCCCACCAGCCCCCCGCCTGCATGCGGTGCCGGCTGGAGGGAAGCGGCTGCACGAGACACATTTGTATTCAGGCTGAGCCAGGCTTCACCTCCCCTCCTCGGCTGACTGTGCTGGTTCTGGCTGGCAGCCCGTCTTCCAGGCCAGGGAAAGATAGATGAGTGATTAACTGCACCATCGGCGGATAATTCCCCCATTAAAAAATGAAAATGCAATTGAGTGCCATTATCGGGTGCTCTTGTGGCTTCCCCAGGGACTGGCGCCATCACCATCAAATATGGTGACTGCACCCAGCGGGTGTGGGCTGGACTCCATCACCCAGACCCACAGGGTGACTGAGCCCCCTCCTCTCCACCCTGCAACAGGTCCCTCTGGGATCCCGGCACACCACAGACTGGACCCCTCCTGGGCGCAGCACCCACCCACAGCTTATCAGGAAGTGAGCACTGGGCGATGTAGGGTCACCTCCAAGCCTGGGCATGGAAAGGGGGCAGGAGAAGCTCAGGGTTCACTGTGGGGTGAAGGGGCCAGATGCATTTCATTTGACCCCTAGGAAGTCATTTGCTCCCTGGGAAAAGGGGTGGGGGAGTCACAGGAGCCCACTCCTGTGCCCACCCATCCCAGGATGGGGGGAAGGGGTGGCTGTGATCAGCACCCAGCTTCAGCCCAGCCCCATGGAGCAGCTGGGTGAGACTTGGCACTGCCTCCATGGCCATGAGGCCAAGGAATCAGGAGGGAGAAGGGGCTGCTGGGACCATGGAGCACAACCCTTGCAGCCTGCCACCACCTGGCATGTGGAGCCCAGCAGGACACGGCACTGGTGTCACTGGTGCAAGACAGGTGGACAGGGAGCAGGATGGAGTGAGGTGGGGAGGCAGTGGGTGGCTTGTCTGGTGTACAGTGAGTGACAGCTGCTGTGGGTGTCCTGATACCCCTGTGCCCAGCTTGCCCCACAAAACAGGCAAGCCCCAGGCTTGCCGCCCTCAAGGGCAGATGGGGCAGCGCAATCCACCCTGCCCCGGAGTGACCCCCCACATGCCTGGCTGCCAGCATTCCTGGGAACCCATGTCCCCCAGCACATCCTGCACCCCTGGAAAGTCCAGGTGACAGCCCGTTCCCAGCCCCTGCCGGGCCACTGGGAAGGGTGACAGAGGGGAGGCTGTGGAGCAGCAGGGTGGGCTTGTGTGCCCCAGGAGGGCTGGGGGCGGGGGGCTTCCTAGAAGGATGCTCCCCCATCCTCCACCCCCTGCCGAGGCCAAGTGACGTCCTTGTTCCTTGCTGGGCGGCGGAGCGTGCGGCGGGGCCCGCGGAGGAGCCTTGCCTGTGCCAGGCATGCTCCTGACGCGGAGGGGATGACGCAGACAAAGCCTCGTCTCCAGCTCCGTGACCACCGGCTGGGAGAAGCCATGAAGCAGCCTCCATTTGCCTTCTCGGCTCCGGAGGGCAGAGAGGGGAGGGGGTGGCGTGGGGGGAAGCCCGCGGTGGGGGTCCCATCCTGGCTGCTGGCACAGGAGGTGCTGAGCACCTGCCCTCTGCCCCTCCTGCCTGGCTGGCGAGGGCGGGCAGGCAGCTGGTGGCTCTGCAAGCGGCGCTGGAGTCGGTGATGGGCAAAGCCCCGGGGAGCTCCGAGCGGCAGCGACAGGGCCGGAGGGACATCCCCCTCCCACTCTTCACATCCATCCCCATCCCTCCTCATCCCCATCTTGATGCACTCCCGCTCCCGGCACTGCCCCCTCCTCCCTGCAACCCTCCGGCGCGGCATCCCGGAGCCCTTACCTGGAAACGCTTCTTCACCCAGATCTTCTTCATGCTTCTGCAGAGCACCGCTGGCCTGGTCACGCCGGCTCAGGCCCAGCAGGACGCCAGCCCGCTCCTGGCGGGGTCCCCGCTGTCAGCACGCCACGGGGGCAAGCGATGCTCCGAGCATCCTCCGCCGCCGGCAGCCGGGGACGGCGGAGGGAGAGGAAGGGGCTCGCCAGGTTGGGTTCTCGGGAGGGCTGGAGCTGTGAGCATGAAGCATCACTGGAGTGCTCCTCCCTCCATCCTTCCCCCGCCTGCCTCCGCCTCCGCCTCCCCGCCAGCCCTGGCACACAGTGACAGCGGCGGGGGACGGGCAGGGCACAGGTGGCAGGGGGCGAGGGCAGCGGCGGGGCGGGGCGGGAGGGGAGTGGCTGGGACGGGCACATGGTCTTCCCTCCGCTGGCTTTGACTCTATGGCACCCAGGGGTCCGAGCCCCCTGCCCAGCAATGCGGCGGTACCGCTGTCCCCTGCCATTGGTCCATCCTGCCCCGCTGTCCGGGGCAGGAGCTGCTTTTCTCTCCTGCGCTCAGCACCGTGGGGCACAGCCAGACACCACAGCTCCCATGGAGACAAAAAATAACACACCGTGCCAGAGCCACACACCACTGCCCTCTACGTGCTGCCCCCAAAAGTGCCCCCAAACAGGGCAGCTCCACTGCTGCAGCTGCCACAACCCTGCAATGGCATTGACCAGAGCTAGATCTGGGCTCACCAGCACTGTGCCAGTCCCCCGCATCCTCCAGCCATCGGTGATGCAGAAAGGGCACAACATGGCTCACCCAGTACACATGAATGAGAGCTAACATGGGCACAGTCCTTCAAAGCAACACCCCTGGCCCAGCACCGCCCACGCCACAGCATGAGTCCCCTTTGCAAACCACACAGCTTCCAGTCCCAGGCACTCAGTGCCCTAAAGCAGACCTTGCTCCCTGCCCTTCAGGTGCCTCAGGACACACGTGGGTTGTCAGACCTGGACTGTTCAGTCCTGGGCTAGCATCACTGCTTTGTGGCTGGTGGGGATGCAAGCTTGACCTGGGGAGGTAGGCCATTTCCCCTGTGCATGTTGCATAACATGCATGAGGCCTCCCTTCATGCTGGGCTGAGAACCCACAGCACAGCTCAGGGCAGGACTGGGTGCCCAAGACTGAGCTGTGGATGGGGCTCCCAGAGTGTGGACAGAAACTGTGGATGGGGATCTCTGGCAAGGCTGGTCAGGGACATTAAGACTTATTAGTGCTTCCAGGGTGCTTGGCACAACCCCACCCTGCCTTCCCCAGCTGAGCATCCCCAACCCTGCCAGCCTGTCCCTGTTCTTTGGGTGATGCTGCAAATATGCCAGAGGGGCAGACCAGCACCACAGCCATGTTCCCCACAGCTCTTGGTGGCCTACATCACCAGCTCACCAAGCTGTTGAGCCCCACAGCCATCAGTCCCCTGGAGAGGCTGCCAAAGTGCCAACCCCACCAACTGTCTGCACTGCCCTCTCCCACTGCAGAGCATCTGTGGGCACGCTGCTGGAGGCCTCCCCACCCAGCACTTGTCCCCACGCTTCTCACCTGTTCCTGGGGAGCCGGCCACCCCACACAGAGCTGCACGCAGTCATTGTGCCCCCCAGGATTCTTGGCAGCTCCAGCAGCTTTTCTGTGCTTTCCCTCCCAGCCCTGTGACTCCCATCATGAGGCTTTTCATGGCTCTGTAATAACTTGCAAATTACCCAGTACAAAAGGAGCTGTTTATACAACATCTCTGACAGTCCCACAATTCAAGTGATGATGCGGGGTTTCCGTGGAGACCCTGCACGTCAGGCAAGTCCCACGAATGCCAGAGCTGGCACTAAGGGAATCTCCTGTTAAAGCCAGACTCTGTTGTCCCCTCCCAAGCCCTGGATGAAGACAGAGATGGGTAGCCCTGAGCCAGGGCTGGGTAAAAGGGCAGTCTGTGGGGCTCATATTTACCAGGGTCCCTGCACCCACAGTCTGCCTGACAGGTGCTCTCCCCCAGGCTGCATGTACTTGTGGTCCTGCCATAGATCTGCACAGCCTGTGCCTTTTTTCCACACTCAAGTGGGATAAAAGCCTGGTCAGGAACACCAGGAAGGAGCACTGAGGCTTAGGCTTGGCACACAGTGGTGCCAGGGCAAGGGTGCTGCCACCACAGCACCTACAGGGACAGCCCCAGGGAGGGACTACTTGGGCCAAGCCAAGATGCAGTCATTGGAGACTGCAACATCTGCTGCCCCATCCACCACAGCTCTCAGCTGGCTGGGCACAAAGCCCTTTCCAGCGACTGTGGCTCTGACGCTTGGCCACCCCCCAGCGAAAGACCCAGGAGTAGCTCTGGGCTGCCCCAAAGATGCTGAACACCTGGGAGCAGCTGGGTCACCTCTGAGGGACTGTGCCTGCTGCAGGGCCTGAAAGTCCTCCTCAGAGGCAGCAGCACCTGCAAACCTCTCCACAACTGCAAAGACAGAGTCCCTGCAGAAGGCGGGGGGCGACAGCTCTGCCCTGCCCTAGCCTGGGGGCAGCCCTGGCTCCTCTGCAGGACAGGGACACGAGTCAGGGGACAGTGCAGCCATGGCATGGACAAGGTGCAGAGCCAGAGGCCCCACTGCCACCTCGCTCCAGCTTTACCTGCTGCATACACACCGGCCCCCAGCAAAACAGACAGCAAACACTTGCTCAAACCGCAGTATTAATTACACTGGTCTGAGAGCCTCGTCTCCCCATGCCTTGCAGCACTGCATGGATCCTGCCTCTGCTCCACAGCACTGGCTGGGCACTGGCCACCCAACACTGGCAATCAGCCCCTTTGTCCCGATACTTGAATAATTGATGGCGGCTGGTACGTGCAGCCGTCTCGGGTAGGAGGAGGTCTGGGCATGAATCTTTCATGTGTTTGCGCCTCCCGGAGCCGCTGGGGATGGTCTGCCGGAGGTAGGGATATGCTGGGAGCCTGGGGAGGTGGGTGTGTTTCCCAGCCCTCTCCTTAGGGGAAAATAAATGCTGTGTGATGGCCCTTGTCACAGGGCAGGGCAGCACCACAGCATCTTTCTGGCCGTGGGGAAGAGTGATGCTCTGCTACAACCCCTCTCCCGAGGGCTAGGGACACCCCAGCTGGCCTCCCCAGGATCACATCCCTTTGCTGCTACTAGAAGGATGCCCAAGCACACAATGCCTACTGCAGGCAGAGTCCACAAGGACACAGGACAGTGCTGTGACCTTGCCCTGTGGCCTGGGCACAGAGTGGGATGGCAGGAGGCATTTCATGCCTGCCCTGACAGCCCCTCTCTTGGCATCTCCCCTTGCCTGGGGCTGAGTTGCTACATTCAGAAGGCAGCGAGGGAAGCAGGCAAGAGTGTAGCAACAGGGCAGAAGCAGTTAGCTGCTTCCCAGTGCCACTGCTAGGGCACAAGCCAGCAGCCTAGTGTTGGGAGACAGGAGGGGTACACAGAGCACTAGGCAGCCCCCGGAGGAGGAAGAAGCCATCATCATCATGCAGCCGTGAGCGGCAGTGCTATATTTACCCACCCACAGGCCTGGGTCTCAGCCTCTTGCCTGTAACACAAGCCCTGCAGCCCGCCAGAATCTGAGGGGATGGCACATTCCTCAGCAAAAATAACCCCCTAGCAGCAGGCGAGAGGGCAGGGGTGGAGGTGACTGACTGGACAGCTGCACCCAGCACTCTGCTCACTACTGAGCAGACCTCCTGGTCTGCAGCGCCCCGAAACGGGGACCTGGTACACGTGGCCACTGCAACAGCCCCTGCCCAGGTTGCTGGGTACAGAGCTTGGAGCCCAGGTCTCCGGCAGCTGCCCATAGGCTGGCCCCAGGGCCAGGGAATGGGCACAGCCCCAGGGCACATGGCTGTGCTTGGTGAGCACCCTGAGGGCCAGGTCCAGCCCTGTCCCTGCTGCACTGCCCAGCCCCAGGGACCTGTCCCTGCACCAGCTGAGACCAGCACCCTGGCCGGCACTGGCCAAGAGGCTCTGCAGAGGCAGCCCCTGCACCAGCACAGCCAGGCATGGTGCTCAGCCCACAGAGGGGCAGGGCAGTCTGGGCTGGAGCCTTGCAGCATCCCAGGATCCTCTCAGATGCTACTATGCCCTTGGGCTGGTGGGACAGCAAGGAGACACTGAGGCAGACCCAGAGAGTCCCACAGAAAAAGACAGTGGCAAAGGGAGGCTTTAGAGGGAAGGGGCAGTTGGCATTAAACATGGGCATGGTGCTGCAAAGTAAGGGACTAAAATTAGGCACTGAGATAAATGGCCAGGTCTGCTGAGGACCAGAGACACTGTCAGCACAGCTATCCCTGCCAGGGTGCCATTGCCATCACCACGCACCACCAGCTGTAAAAGCGTGCCCGTGCTGCCCCAGTGTAACTCTGGGCTGGATGGGAAGAGGCCGTGCAGGTCTGCTGCAGGCAGGCAGCTTCTGCCCCCTTCCCTGCCCCAAGATCCATGTGGGTGCAAGCTGTTCCCTGGGCAGAGGAGAGGTTCCAAGGCAGTTTGATTGCTGAGTGCAGGTGGAGGCAAGTGGAGCAAGACCCTGTGGCTGGGAGCACAAGACAGACACATCCAACCTTGAAATAAGAGGCAGCCCTGGTGGGGAGGATCAGGCGGCGCTGGCACGGCGAGGGAGGGCTGGGCTTTAAAAGATTAGCTCGGGTTCTTAAGAGGTGATTTAATCCAGTTTATGGGGGAAAAATTCAGGAAATGCAGCTCAGAGGTGATACAGGCTTTAGTGAGCCTGGGGGCAATGGAGACACTGCAGAGACCAGGACTGGCTGGAAGAGTCCGGAGGGTACCTGGATGAGCCTGGGAAGCCCCTGGACCAACCTGGTGCTGGTGTGAGAAGGGCCAAGACACCCCACTTTCACATACAGAGCTGAGGCACAAGGGAGAACCTGCAGCAAGCAAGGGGAAGAGCACTAGGGACACAGCAGTGGGGACAATGTTACATTGTGGGGACAGTGTGCCTCCCGGAGCCCTTGCGCCTGGCTGCTCTGCCAGCCCCATGCAGGCACTCCCCACTTCACATGACTGGCACTGACACACTTGGGGGACCTGGGAGAAAAATCAGGAGAAAATCATTAGTGGAGTGGAGCGACAGATTCAGGGCAAGGGATTAGAGGAGCTAAATCAGGCTCATGCAAGCAAGGGGGAATGCTGTGCTGGTGCAGGAGGAGCTGCTGGGGCCAAGTGCAGAGCTGGGCAACACGGAGACCCCCCCGGCCCACCAGCAGTGACCTGAGCAACCTTGGGGAGAGCCAGTGCTGGCCCCACAGAGAGCTGCAGCCTGACCTGTGCGCTGGGGAGAGAAGGTGGAGGACCAGGCTCTGTGCCCACCAGAAACCACCACCCAGCAGAGGCGAATGGAGCAAGGGCACCCCAATACCAACAACCATGGAAGGCCAGGATCTGAAGCCCAGAGAAAGACCTCATGCTGCCCAGGGACCTTGCACACATCTACCTTGCCCTGTAACTGGCCAATGACCCAGCTCACTGCACATCCCAGGAAGCAAGGATGGGGCATCCTTGCCCAGCACAGGGATGACACAGACACCAGTAGAACTTCCACTGTCCCTGGAGAGCTGGATCTCAGCAGGGACTGTGGGGAGCCCCTGAGCAGCCTCCATACTGGCGGCCAGCAAGCCACAGCACATATCCTGGCAGGGTGTCAGAAGAGGTGGGTGCAGAGCAGTGGCATGGCTCCTCCATTTCACATAATGACCCGTCTCACCACTCGACTGCTGGCATGGAGAAAATGGCCTCAGGGGAACAACACGCTGAGTGCCAGCATCCTGCCACAGAGCCGGACCTTCCATCACATCCCAGCATCCCTCTCTAGCACCTGGCATATCATGGTGTTCCCTGGGCACAGCCACAGCACACCATGGAGACAGTTCTGCCCTGGGACCCAGGCAAAGCCATATCAGGGACTGCCACACTCCTTAACAAGGCCGGTTCTCCAGAGCCATGGCTCCAGAGGCATCTCTGCCACGGGCCCAGCTTTTGGGTGGCTGTTTCCTCTATGACAGTGCACCTGCGGCCAAGTGCCTGTTGGGAGGAGCGCCTGGGGCAGGGTGACATTCACCCTGGGTGTCAGGCAATGCTGGCTGCTCCATCCCTCCCTCAGCTGCTCCAGAAAGGCAGCAGTGAGGGCCAGCAGATGGGAATCGGGAGCAGGGACAAGAGCATCAGCACAACGGGAACGGGTACCTGGGGAAATCAGGCGGTGCTGCTGGGCAGAGGCAGGGCGGCCTGGGCCAACAGTCCCGTGGAGAGGTACAGCTGCACAACAGAGTGTGAAAACAGTATGACCCTCCCTCCTGACCCCCCAGGACAGGCTACTTCTACTCGTGGGGCAGTGCAGGTCACCCACTCTCTCTGCACACACAGTGCCATGTATCTGACTGCACAGTGCCACAGTCCCCAGGAGTCAGATGCACACTGACCCCACGCAGACACACTGCAGGGCAAGACTCACCCCTGCACACTTCTCCGCTCACCCTGTCCCCTGACCAGGACCACAAGCAGCACGTACAGATTCCTCCATCCTCCAAACAATGCTTCTCCAGCCTCCCAGCTCACACAGAACAACTCCGCTTGCAGCATCGCTCCCTTTCAGCACTGCAAAGGCTCACTCTGCCCCCGCCAAGGTGCAGCGCCTCCAGCACAGCTCCCAGGCTGCAAAGCCCCAGGTGCAGCTCCTCCTGTGTGACTTGGCCCAGGTGATCCTGCTCTGGCAGGGGGGTTGGACTAGATGGTCTTTCGAGGTCCCTTTCAACATTCTACGAATTCTATGATTCCTTCGCAGGAGCCTCGGGGCTCAGCACAGCCTCCTTCTCTCCCTGCCCTCGCTGTCCCCACGCAGACAGCACACCTTAGGTCTCAGAGCAGTGCCACCAGCCAGCACGACACACTCCCCAAAGCCCAGGCCTGCAGTGCTCCGGGGAGGGGGCACCCATCCTGGTGCCAAAAGGGCTGAGCCCGAAACCTGCCCGGCCCCTGTGCAGAAGGAGGCCCACCCAAGCAAGAGCCCCCACGCACCGCCCCCGCACCAGAGACGCGCTCCCGGCTGCCATGGGAGCCCCAGAGGGCCCGCAAGAGCTGTCCCCGCCCCTGCTAATTGACCATCAGGCCCCGCCCCTGCTAATTGACCACCAGGCCCCGCCCGCTGCAGGGCACAGGCTCCAGCCACTTGATAGCCCCGTTTCCTGCAGTGTTAGGCTCCTCCCCCCGGCTCCACCCCCAGAGGGTCCCAGTTACTCCAGTGCAGCCCCCATGGCCTGGTACAGCTGTGATGGTGATGCCACAGGCAGCTGGTGCACAGGGGGAACCGAGGGGTACTGGGGACTGTGTCGGTGGCTGCAGAGGGTGGCCCCACCGGTGCTGCGCACCCAAGACGCTTCTCTCTCTCTCCTCCTGCCCAGTGCAGGCTTAGCATCACATGCTCCCAACACCTCCATGCCCAGCCCTGGCACCCTGCCTGGCCTGGCAGCAGGTACTGCAGCCACATGCTCGCTCCAGGCCAGAGAGCTGCCCCAGTGCTGCCGGCACTGGGCACCCCAGCCTGCGTCAGGATGGCACAGTAAAGCCCAGCCCTGTCTGGCCCTAGGCATGCACTGCGGCGGGAACCTGCAAAGCACTGATGCCACCCTTGGCAAACCCGTGCCCACGGCTGTGCCAGCACAGCCGTGCCAGCACCCATGCCAGCCTTACCTTCCATGTCAATGATGGCCAGCACGGCACTGGTCATGGCTTCTCCCTGCTCATTCTCAGCAATGCAGGTGTACACGCCAGCATCCTCCTTCTTGCTGTCCCGGATCCAGAGGGTGCCATACTGCTCCTCATGCGGGGCCAGAAGCTCCTCATTTCGGTACCAGCGGAGGCTGGGCTGGGGGTTGCCCACCACCACCACTCGCAGTCGGATGTCACAGCCGGTACCGATCGCTGCGTTCTTCAGCTTCCGTGCAAAAACTGGCGCCGTCAGGCGAGCCGGGCCCTCCTTGGGCACCCCTGGCTCTTCCGTGACCTTGGCACGCTTTGGGGGGATGCCGGGGCTCGGCGGAGCCGTCCGGGGCTCCCCACCAGCCCTACTCGTGCCGCCACGTCCCTGTGCTCGGTGCATGGTCTGCAGCTCCCACACCCCTGCCCGTGACACCCACTGCCCTGAGTCGGCAACACCGTGCCCCTCTTCTCCCCCTCTTCACTCCTGCAGCCCCGGAGTGCTGGGTGCCTGACAGGAGTGCCGGGGCAGAGGCGGCCCCCCGGTCCAGGTGCCGTCCGGTTCGGTGCCGACCCCCTGTCGGCTGCAGCCCCGAAGGTCGCAGCACCGTGGGCAAACGAGGGGCTATTTTTAGGCGTGGTCTCGGGTTGCTGCTCGCCTAACCACCGCTTACCGAGCACCCGGTGCACTGCAGCACCCGCACCCCATGTTCTGCTATGACCCCCAAGCCCGCCCAGCACCTCGGCACCTGCTCCTCTGCCGGCCTGGTTGCGAGTCCCGTGGGAGCCGGCCACCCGCTGAGCCGTCCCGGCGCTGGGGCCGTGGCGTCCCCCCCCTCGCCCGGCCCGTCCCGTCCCGCGCAGCCCCCGGCAAGCTGCGCTCCCTCTGCCCCCTCTCCCGAAGTGGCAGCTGCCTCTGATATGTCACATTCCTTGGCCCGGCTCCCCCTCTCCGCACCCGCCGCCCCGGCCCTGCAGCCCAGCTCCGCTTGCAAAGATAGAAAGGGGCCAGCGCCTTTCCATATTAGCAGCGAGTCTCGGGGGGGGGGGCCCAGCCTTCCTCTCTCCCTTCCCCTTCTCCAGCGGTGTCACCAGATCAGGACAGAGGGACCCTGGTGGCATGTGGAGGGAAAGGACACCGTCATGCTTCCTGCAATGCGAGACCCCGGGCAGGAGCCAGCCCCGCGGGGCCCCTTAGCCCAGTCCCTAGCAGGCAAGGGAGGCGGGGATCCCTGCATCCCTGCTCATCCCAAACCCACTCTGCCGAGAGACTGCCAGCACAGAGGAACCCCATTTCTCTCACCGACTGCCCGCTTCACTGCCCTGCGCAGTACGGGACCTGGCTAGCACCCCGTTCAAGCGCTGCCTGGAGCAGGAGCGCCCCGCTGCTCCCGTTCGGGGTGCGCTACGGTAGCGCGCACACGCTGTGCTCCGGGCAGCGAGCGAGCAGGGACAGCCCGCACCTCCTGCTGCCCCGCCACCCCCGGCCGGGCAGGGCTTTCCCGGCTCCCGGCGCACACGGCTCGGCACCTGGTCCCGCCCGCCCTCGCCAGGGACTGTAAATCTGGGGGAGCAGGACGCGAGTGACACGGCACGCTGCTTCCCAGCTGCGGACCGGCCCCGACGGCTTTGGCATAGCCCGTTGCCACCAGCCCGCTGGAGCATCACCAGCGAGGAGAAGATGCCAGGATCCCTGTCTTGGGTGGCTGGGGCACGCTGGAGAGGGCTGCCCTGCTAGACCACATCCCGACTGCAGAGCGGCTGAACAAGCGCCAGGGTCTCGGGGGAGGCTGGAGGAGAGGCCCGCGAGAGGTTTGGGAGACTCTTCCCTGCCTGCACTGCTCTGCAGCCACAGGGCTGCCCTGTCCCTCCCCCCCCCGTCACCAAGCCCCAGGGGCAGAGCCCCGCCTGGGCCGGGCAGAGAGGGAGGTGCCATCCCTTTCCAGGGCAGCCCTGGGGACCATTCTCGATGTCACAGGGCCACCTGCTGGAGACAGCCCTTCAGATCTGAAACCTCCCTGGCCCTGGCGGGCCCCGCGGCCAAAACTTGGGTTCGTCACCGTGGCGTGTCCATCAGAGACTTCCCATCCCTGCCTCCGCTGCTGGCAGCAGCACCTGCCTTGTCCTTAAAAAGCCACCCTCTGCCAAGCCCACTGCCCTCCCAGGGCTCTACTACCTAGCAGGGGAGTGTGGATCCTTAACACCTCCCAGGGCAGAGCAATTCTGCATCTCTCTAACCAGTGGGATGCTCAACCCTGGGTTCTGCTACACCCCCCATTGCTGGGGTGAAAGAGCCAAAGCCAAGACACCCACACCCCAACCACACAGAGGTGGGCACATGTGTTGAGTGGGAGAGGATGTAGGGGACAGGTTGAGGCTGGAGCCCAGGGTGGGGGCAGGTGCGGGGTGGTGGGGCTGATACCTGTGAGGTGATGAGCAGGAAGATTTGGGATTAGGTGGGCTGTGCTTGCAGGTCAGTGGTAATGGTAGGGTTTTGGAGAGGTCCTGAACAGGTGTGGGTCTGTGGCAGGTCCTGGCCCAAGTGAGGGCAGAAGGTAGGTGGCTGTTAGGCTGAGAGACACCAGGCCGTGGTGTGAGGCGCTGGGTGTATAGAGGGGATAGGGTATGATCATCCAGAGCCCTTCCAAATCTGCTCAGTGTTCAGCTGCCACTGCCCCCAGTCCCAGTAGGGCTCCCCACCCAGTGTATCCGGGAAAGCCAACACCACAGGCAGACAAAATGCTCTGGACCACCTTTGGTGTGACACACATGTTTTGGGGGGACCAGCAGCCTAGGGAAGAGATGGCCTGGGGGGATGGTGGTACCCCTGTCCACCCTATCCCAGCTTGAAGGGCCTGTGTGATGAACCTGCTGGGTGCTGCCTTCCCGATATTCCACCCCAGCCCAGCCCAGCCCAGCCCCAGAGATGCGCTGGGAGGAAGGGGTGATGCTCCACTGTTTATTTCAGCCGCCTGAAGAGTCACGTAGATGCAGTGGGGTGGGGGTGCAGGGGGGTGAGGGGTGGGGGCGCCTGCCCTGGCCCCCGGGCCTCTCTCCATGTCCTCTTCTTCTCTCCCCCCTCTGTCCCACTCACACACTCCTCCTCTCTCCTGTATCCACCTACGAGTACCCTCTTGCCTCACGAGCCTGGCCCCTGCTGCTGGGGGGGTCACATGATGGGGGGGGCGGGCACTGCCCTCCTCTGCCCCACGGGGCTGCCTCTCCAGCCAGGGTGAGCACAGGGCCCCAGCCCCCCTGGGCCAGGAGGGGATGCAGGTTGGGAGCACCCTGGCCTCAAGCCAGGCAGAGAGCAGGGGACTTGGCCTGGACCTCGTTTCTCCCCATCCCCAGCACCACTGTTATGCACCCAGAGAAGTGCCAGCTCCGGGATGCTGGTGGTGCCAGTGTGGGGACACGTGTCCCCGCTCCCACGGGATGAACCCCAAGCCTGTGCCCGGCACAGGGAGGGGGCTGCAGGGGGATCCGGAACCCACTTCTGGGACCGTCCAGCTCTCCAGGGAGCTGGCCCAGGCCACCAACTGCTCCCACCTGTTTCCCCCAGCCCCTCCTGCCTGTTCCCTCCCTCCTGCCACCCCCCCCACCCCCCCACCCAGCCCAGGCCTGATCCTGACGCTGGCATTGCTGCTGCAAAGCTGCAAAAGCAGAGCGAGACTTTGGAAACTGAAGGAGAGAACCCGGGGGGTGCGGGAGGCCCAGAGGCGGCTGTGCGGGGAGGACCCCTCGGGCAGAGCCAAGGGAGCGCCGGGGGCAAGTTGGGGGCAGGAGGGGGGCTTGTCAGTGGGACGGAGGCAGGGACAGAAGATGCCAGTGGGCTGCCGGTGCAGCCTTCTTTACAGCACTTCATGCTGTTGCTGGGTCGCCTCGCTCACCACCTGCCAGGAGAGAGGCACAGTGAGATGCCATGCTGTGCCGGCACCATGAAACACCGTGCCGTGCTGGCACCAGAGCCCCAAGAGTGCAGACAGGTGCTGTGTTTGGAACCTACCACCACCCTACCACACCCTGGTGCTACCCTGCACTCACCTCCCCATCACGTGTTTCGATGGTTTTGATCATCACAGTCTTTTTGGTGTGCACCTCGGAGCCGCGCTGCTCTGGGCTGGTCTCTGTGGGCGGGAGGACACAGAGAATGGGACCACGGGGATGTGTGGCATGGGGGCACAGCAGTGTGGCTGAGCCCACTGTCAGACACCAGGAGCCCTGTCTTAACCCTCACTCAGCTCACGGCAACACCCAGCCAAGTGTCCCCACACCAGGGGCTCAGTGTGGCACCTGTGGGTCCTCAGCCTGACAGCCTGGCTATAGACCTTCAGGAGGGAGATTTGCCCCCATGCTGAGGATCCCTGAGGACTCATCCCAGGTCTCCCTCCTCATGGGGTGATGCTCACCTCGGAAATTGAGTGCGGAGGCAAAGGTCTGGTGCATGGGGATGCTGATCCTGTGAGAACACAGAGGGAAGAGCTCAGTGCCAGCCAGCCCCAGCCCTTGGGCAGTTGCTTGCAGAGTGGAAGCCTCAAAAACCAGCTGATTCTGATGGTTCTCCCACCTTATCCTATGTCCCCATTGCTCACCGGTTCTCCTCGCCCTCCAGCAGCTTGCGGTACGTGGCTATTTCCACATCCAGGGCCATCTTGACGTTGAGCAGGTCCTGGTACTCACGCAGGTGCCGAGCCATCTCATCCTTCAGGTGACGGATCTCCTCCTCCAGCCGGGCAATGGTATCCTGGTACCCACCAGCCTCCCCTGCAAAGCGCTCCTCCATCTCCCGCATCTGGCGCATCAGCGAGTCGTTCTAGGGGTACAGGGGCGCTCAGCGAGGTGGGGGAACCAGAAGGGCCAAGGGTCACCTAGAGTGGGAGCTGGGGATACTGGAAGGGTTCCAGGGGAAAGCCAGGGACCTGGGAGAGCCATAGCCAGCCCTGAGCTGGGTCCAGCTGATGTGGGACCATGATGCGTGGCCACCACCCTCCAGTTGCCCAGCGCTGGTCTGCAGGGTCTGGTGAGAGCAAGCTGGACAGGTGGAGGGAAACCCTAGCACTCTCTGCTGGGTGCCGAGCAAAACCATCCTACTCCAGCGGAAGGGTGGAGCCGTGCAGGAGTATGGAACAGCTGCCTGGGGGTGGCACTGCCACACTGGTTGCTGTTGGCTGGCTCCTGTGACTGTGACTGTTCCAGAATGGGACTGTTATGCTCTGTTTGTTTGCAACCACCTTCCCAGACTGCAACCAGACACCCCAAGCCCTGTGCCTGTCTGTCTGGAGCCTCTCAGGCTGGGGCACCTTTCACAATCTGTGCCTTGACCCCAGGGCTCTGAAAAAAACACCTTGCGGAGGCCCGGACTGCCACTGGGGGAGGTGCAGCCCAAATATGGGGAACCAGTCCCCCCATGGCAGCAACTCAAGAGAGATGGGTAGACCCCCGCACTCCAAAGGTGTCTCAGAAGTCCCAGAGCAGCCCTGGAGCCCCAGGTCCCTGCAGGGAAGCTGAGGGTCTCCCCAACACCGCCCAGAGCTCACCGTGCCCTTGAGGGCATCGATCTCACAGGTATAGGACTGGATCTGGTGCCGGTACTCCAGCATCTCCTGTTTTGCCTGTCGCAGCGCATCATTGTTCTTGTTGGCTGCCTGTGTCAGGTCAGACACCTAGGGAGAGACCAGGGTTAGCGTGCATGGCCACTGGAATGGCTGGGACCTACTACACCAGGGACCACCTGGGGCCTGCTGACTCCCACACCTTAGACTTGTACCACTCCTCAGCCTCGGCAATGTTCTTGGCAGCAATGTTCTCATACTGAGCACGGATGTCCCGCAGCGCAGCTGTCAGGTCAGGCTTGGAGATGTCCATCTCCACCTGGATGTGCTGCTCCTGCAGCTGAGCTTGAAGCTCCCGGATTTCCTGGGGGGACAAGGTGACACCTCAAGGCACCCGCTCCTTCTCCTGGCTCCACAGGTGCCTGTGGGAGAGGGAGTTATCCCTGACCTACCTCTTCGTGCACCTTCTTGAGGAAGGCGATCTCCTCCTGCAGGGACTCAATGCGTCTTTCCAGGTCGATGCGTGCCAGCGTGGCAGCGTCCACGTCCTGGGATGACATGGAATGAGGGGTAGTGGGGCAATGCGGGAAGAGCACCGCGGTTAGAAGGTGCAAAGCTGTTCCCAGGACCATGCCCTGGTGATGGGCTGTCAGCGGGAAATAGGACTGGGAGGGGAGGCAGGGATCCCATGGCATGGGAGGGACAGGTACTCACCGCTCTGAAAGCAGCCAGGTTGTTCTCAGCCTCCTCCTTCAGCTGGATCTCCTCTTGCAGCCTGCAGGCAGAGAAGGGAGGTTATGGGGGTCTGTAGGAAGTCCCATCCCCTGGCAGCAGTGTCCACCCAAGCTGTTCCTGAGCCCAGCGTGGCCCAGAGGGAAGACAGCAGATTGTCCTGCATTCCCAGCAGGCAGCAGGAGGGCTGGCGAGGGGCCAGGGGCTCTTCCTCCCATTCCCTATTATAGTCAATGCTGGAGAGAGCACAAAGGCATGAGGTCAGCTCGGTGCCACGCGCGCTGCCCCAGACCTTATAGGGGAGAGTGGCCGGCAGCCGGGGGGACAGGGTGCAGGACCTGGCATGAGGGGCACAAGGGATGGCCACTGGCTGAGCTGTTGCGGGGAAAGCAGGAGGAGCAGGAGAGTGTCAGCGATGCTGTGGGACAGGGTTATGGAGTGGGTACCACAGGGGTGTGAGCCCAAGGTCAGGGCTGGGGAGCTGTCTGTGTTAGGGGTGGGAACTGTGCTGCAGGCTTCCCGTCAGGGGCAAGGCAGCGGGGAGGAGACAGAGGTGCCCGGCTGGTGCTGGCATGTGAGGTGGCAGGAACCGGACACCCATTTGTTCTGGGCCCTGCTCCTCCCCTGACATGGAGAGGTCCTCCATGCCCCCATCCCCAGTGTCCCAGTATCAGAGGCTCTGACAGGACCCCACCACTGGTCATCTGGAGCAGAGGCTGGGGTTGTGGGGGGAGACAGCAGACTGTGCCAACTCCAGGCATTAGGGACTCAGCATAGTGGTCAGCAGGGAAGGTGCAGACCAGCTTCAGAACAAGAGGCTTCCCCTGAGCATCTGCCCTTGCTGCCAGGTGCCCCCCATGTTGGTCAGTCTCTGGAGGGTCACTCAGCCTGACTACACTTGTGGATATTGTCTCCCGACCCCAGCCTCCTCCCTGGTTCACAGCATCCTTGGGGGATTCACGCTGCTCCTGGGACACCCTGGACACCTGGCAGGCCTGGAGCATCCCTGGCCTGTAGAAATGCAGCCACTTCCTCCCCTCCCTCGTTTGCATCCGGAGATGGTGAAAAGCCCCCCCCCACCCTGCCCCATGTCATCCTCCTCCTCGCTTCCGCCCGCCTGGCTGGCTCTATCCATCTGTCTGTCCCACAGGGCTCAGCTCACCCAGGGCTCACCAGCCCTCCCTGGTGTGAGCAGGGATGTGGACTGAGGGAGGACACTCTGATTCTCCAACTCTGGGGGTTCCCTGGCATTGTAGTCCAGCCTTGGCCCACTGCCAGGGAGGACATGGGGGAAATCCCTGCTGCCAGCACTCTCCTGCCCACTGCGTGCTGCCTGGTCACCTGCCAAGAGCTGGCAGTGGCCATCTGAAGTGCACTGCTGAGATGCCCCGGCTGCAGGCACCTCCTTCAGCCTGCCCCATGCTACTGGACCAGCTTTCCCACAGCTGCCCCACACCATGGGTTGGGGAGCACCCAGCACTGGCATAGTGGGTCACAGATGTCCTTTTCCCTCCCAAAACTCACAGCCACCATGTCAGGACCTGGCACTCTGCAAAGTGCCCTGCAGGTAGGTGCAGCCAGTGAGATGCATGGCCAGGGTGCTCTCCCACCCCAGGGGGTGGAGTGAGGGGGACAGGGTAGTGCAGCCACGGTGAACTTTGAGCAGGGAGCACAAGGATGGCAGTGAGCACCCAGGGGGTTGCCAGGGCGAGCTCTGCCACCACACATCCCTAGGGGTGGAGATGCGGGGATCAATGCCTGCAGTTGCACCTCAAGACCCCTCCTCACCTCTGCTTGAGCTTCTGCAGGTCATCAAGCAGGTTGTCACGCTCAACCTCGACACGGGCCCGCTGGTTGGTGAGCAGGTCCACCTGGCGCCGGAGTTCCCGCAGCTCCTCCTCGTACATCTCAGCCACGCGGGTGGGTTCCTTGCCACGCAAGCGGTTCACCTCGGCCACCATGAGGGCGTTCTGCTGCTCCAAGAAGCGCACCTTCTCGATGTAGTTGGCGAAGCGGTCGTTGAGCTCCTGCAGCTCCACCTTCTCATTGGTGCGGGTTTGGAGGAACTCTTGGTTCATGGCATCGGCCAGGCTGAAGTCCAGGAGCTCACCGGCACCTTGGTAGGCACTTTGGTAGGAGCGCAGGGGCGTCACACGGGTGGTGCGGATGCTGGACAGGCTGGGGACGGCCGAGGTGCGGGACACCTGGTAGACGCGGGAGGTGACGGAGCTGCCGCTGCTGCCCTTGCCCCCGAAGGAGGCGCGGGAGAAGACCGGGGAGGCCCCGCCGAAGGTCCGGCGGTAGGAAGAGACCCGCTGGCTGGAGGAGTAGGACTGGCTCATGGTGGCGGTGGGGAGCGAGGCCGGAGCAGGGAGCAGGCGGCAGGGCTGGCGAGCGGCCGGCAGCTCGGCGAGGAGTCGGGAGGGGACCCGAGCCGCCGCTATTTGTATCCTGCTGACATCACCCGCCCCTCCTGCTGCCGGGCAGCTGGGGGATGCTGCTGCTGCTGCTGCTGCTGCTGCTGCTGCTGCTGCTGCGGGGGGAGACCGCGGGCACCGGCGCACACCAACCCCCGCCCGCTGTCCCTCACCTGCCCCGCACTGCCGGGACACAGACCCCGGGGCGGGTGAGCACAATGCCCGCGAACCCTGGGCACCCCCAGACCCTGGCGGTGCAGGAGCCTCGCCGCTGGCCCCCCACAGCCCGCCCTCTCCCTGGGGGTGTGCGGGGAGGAAGTGGGGCGGTGAGCCACCCAGCACTGTCCAGATCCCCCTCGGGAGGCACCCACGGGGGTGCCTGGACAGACAGGCGGCCGGGGCAGATGCCAGGGGGGAAAGAAGGGGACTCAGGCCTTCACACCGTCACTTGACCCCTTTGAGCCAACCCCCATGGCCAGTAGCCACAGCCCCCAAATTGGCCTCAAGAACCTCAAAATTCTCCTGATGATGCCCTGACCTGCTCTGCAGCAAGAGCACCAGGCTCAGCTCTCCGTATGGGGCAAGACTCCAGGCCCTCCAAAGAGAGAGCTGGCAAAAGAGGTCTCTGAAGAGGTGTGATGTGGAGGGACTCCTGCCCCGACTGTGCTTGTGCTGACCCACCAAAAAAAATACTCTTTTCTGATACAGGGGGCTCAGTGCTGGCCTGAGCCTGGGCACTTTCGGGGTGCTTCTGAGTGACCCCGAGCAGGTGCTGGGTCCCAGAAGCCTTGGTGACGTCACCCCCCGGGTCCTCACTCCAGCACATTCCTGAAGCAGCAGGCACCTAACAAAAATAGCCTCCCAAGCTCATATGCGGGGGACATACATGGTATTTATAGCCAGGGCAGGCACCCTGTAACCCTTCTTGCACCAGGCACATGGAGACTATGGCTGGACAAGGACTCTGCCAAGAGCAGCCCCAGGCCCTCTCTGATCCACATCACCACGAGAGCAGAACAAGGTCCCTGTCAAGTCATCCTGGGGTACTGCAGGTTCTGTTCTGTCTCCTCAGCCTCCCCCTTGGCCTGGCAGTACTCTGGAGACCAAAAAGCCCAGCTCCCCAAATCTTCCCAGAATGAGAAATGCCACAGTTCATTCCAAAACTCCCATTGCATCTTCTCACCTCCTGGACAGGCAGTGGACCAGGGCAGGGAACCCCAGGGCTGTCCACGAACTCGTGAGAGCTGAAGAGGGCATCCTGAGGGAAGGGGGATGTGCTGGGGGATAGTCTTGAGTGGTTGCCCCTTGTTTGGGCAGCACCTCTCCTTGCCAGGCCCCCCAGAACACCCGGTGACCCCCAGTCATGCCCAAACTGGGCTCTTTTGTCTGACATCAGCTGGCACAGCCCCGGTGCCACTGTCTCTGGAAGCCCTGGCAGAGGGGACTGCTGTGCCACTGGACACTGGGTGACTCAGCAGCAGGAGTAGTCCTCAGCCCTGACTGGCCCCACACCTCCCAGACTTCCACCCCAGCTGCAACGCAGATGCTGAGTGATGCCAGGGCTCACTCACGGCAGCATCAACATGGCAAAGTCGTCCTCAACTGCCCCAGCTCTGGGAGGCACTCCTGCCTGTTACCTGCCAGCCCCCTGCCACCTGCAGGGCCAGAAAAGGTCTGGGCCCCAAAGTCATGCAGGTGGGCAGAGGCTCAATGCCCCACATCCCTTCTGCCCTCTCCCAAGTCTCCTCCTGGCCACCTAATTCACAGAGTAATGCAGCGGCTTCCCAGAGGGTGCACACTGCCTGGCGGAGCCTGCCTTTAAAAGGGAAGGTATTTCCAGATGGGGTTGTTTCATCCCAGCGCAGGGGGGGGAGGATGGAAGGAAAGGGGGGCATGTGGGGGGGAGAAGATGGAAAAACAGACAGCATCTTTTCTCCTCCTGGCTCTGCTCCGAGTGTGCCTTGCACATCCCTGAGCCCTGCATCACCCTTCAGGGTGGCATGCCAGCTCTCGGCTGGGGTGCAGAGGGGCAGGTGGGTGCCCATACCAGTGCAGGGGACCTCAGAGTTCTGGGCCAGCACAGTGCCAGCCATACTGTTCAGCTGTCCCTTCCTGTGACCCCATCCTGCTCTCCTGTCAGCTGGGAGCATGGGGACGGTGGGCTCCCCAGGAATGGTATATTCAGTGGTGCTCAACACCCTGCCCTGGTGCTTCAGGTAGGGTGATAAAATCCCCATCCCAGGCCTGGAGAACCCTTGTCCTCATCCCACAGAGCAGGGGATACAGGGTTGGGGTGCCCCTGGGAGGGGAAATACTCTTAAGCACTGCTGCTAGAAGGGGAAACAGCTCAGAGGGTTTAACCAGGAGCATCATCCTGACCCTGCTCTAGGACAAACTGAAGTGGCTTTTCCTCGACTGCCTGACAGCCTTCCGGGATGGCTCTGTGCAGCCAGGGGCCCCACGGCTGGCCAAGGGAGAACGGATGGGATGCCTCAGGCTTTCTGCAGCCTCTTAGGAAAGCCCCTTCTGTATGGGAAGCAGTGGGCGAGGTGCAGGACCTGGTCCCTGCCAGAGTCCCATCCCAGCAACGAGGCCCCAAGGACTCCATGCCAGCACAGTGCTGGCAAGAGGGAGGAGGGTGTGGAGGACAGCAGTGCAGGGGTGCCTCCTGTCCTGCCCAGCCCTGCTCAGCCTCCTGACGGCTCCATCCCAGGCCAGGCTGACCCAGACCAGCGGAGCCTGGGAAGTGGCTCTTGAGCCCCCGCACACTGGCCCAGACCCAGCTTCCTCTGAGCCCTGGGACAAAGCTGCTGCCGGGAAGGCGTCAGGAGTTGGAATGTCAAACAACTCCCTCCGGTCATGACATCCCCTTGAGCAAAGCCAGCTGTATCCCATGGCTGGCCCTCCTCCCAGGCCTTCCCTCCTCACTGCTCCCCCAAGATTTAAGCCACACGGGGAGCTGGACACAGCCTCCCTGAGCTGAGAGCTTCTTGGGGCTTGGAGCAGGGCTGGATGTGGGGACAGGGTGCTGGCCCCACCTTGGCCCTGTACCCTGCCACTGGGGGCCTCCACACCCCCTTCATGCCTGGCCCTGACTCAGGGGTGAGCAGAGGGATGGGAATGAAGCAGTGAGGGCATCCATCCCCCTCCCTCCTGGCCTCTGGCCGTCTTCCTCCATCCCACTCCTTTTACAGACATGAGCCTTCCAGCCTCCTTTACCCTAAGAGGGAAGGACCGTGCGGCCCATTTCCCTGCGCTGACGGACCCAAGGCACATGCTATTGTCTAAATAGGAGATGGTTCTCCTTCCCTGCCTGGACCATGGCCCAGCCTGGTCCACCATGGTCCCAGGAGCTGATGGGTGCCCTGTGGGCTGCAGTCCCCTGCCCACTACTCACTCTAGCTGCTCCTATGCCTTCACTTACCCTAGGGCTTGGGGCCAGCAGTGTGGATGCACAGCCTGTCTGGCTGCCACCAGTCCCCACCTCTGTGTCCCCAGGTGATGAGGATGCTGGGGATGATGGCCTGACTCTGGGTGGCACAGGGATGCTGGGCATGCTTGACTGCATTGTGGGAGTGTCCAGCTCTCCCTCATAACCTGTGTGGATGCCGGGGAGTGTTTGCTTGTCCCTCTGAGTCTATGCAGGTCCTCGGGGTGAAGTGCTGCTTCCATGGTCCACAAGGATGCTGGGGATGATCTGTTGTCCCCAGCGTGGTATAGACATTGGAGAAGACCTGCTACTTCCATGTCCATGCAGATGCAAGAGACGTATACCCACCCCCATCGGTCATCTCCAGCTAGCCCTGCAATCTGTAGGGATGCTGGGAGTGTTCACCCATCCCTGCAGGTAATGAGCATGTTGGTGATGTTCACTTGCTCTCATGGTCCATGGAGACATTCACCTGCCCCTGTGGCCATGGAGATGCTGGGAATGCCCAGCTGCCCTTGTGATCCATGTGGCTATCAGGATGATTGCCTGCGCTCGTGGCCCATGAGGATGCTGGGCTGTCTGTCTGCCCTTATGCAGGCCTCAATATTGTCATCCATGCCAGTGAGATGAGGTAGCAGTTACCCGCTGCATCACTGACAGCTTATGTAAGGCATGGTGGCCATTTTCTCAGCTTCCAGCAATGCCCAGGCAGTGATTTCGCTTTCCCATGCTCAGAGACGTAGGCTGGGATGGGGATGGACTGTCTCAGTGGGTGCCATCCCTGTGCTCATCCTGTCAGGGCGGGTAGGGAGGGTTCCAGGCAGCCTGTCAGGCAGTAGGAGAAGGGGGCGGCACTGCCTGGAGCTCCAGCAGTGTTTACAGGCTCTGTCCTGGACCATCTCTCCATTAACCACTTCCAGCAGGGTTCATCTCTGGCTGCCCATCCCCAGAGACACCCAATGCCCCAGGACGCACATCCCAGAGCAAAACCTGCACAGCACTCCACCCTGGGCTGCCAGGGAATGTGGGAAGGGGCACAGTGCCCTGCCCCCACAGGTCCTGCCCCTTCCAGACACCCCCGGGGAACACACATGATCCAAGTAGTGGGGTGAAAGCACCCCAAAGAGGAGCTGGCATCAGTTTTGGGGGGCTGCCTGGGTCTCCCTGATGCACCAGGCGGTCTGTGGGACAGATAGAGATGGGGACAAGGGTAGGGGGCAGCTTTGGCAGGTGCTGTGGAACCCCTGGCATCCAGCCAGGGGTGAGTCAGAGCCCACCCGGAAATAGCCAGCAGGGGCTTTTTCTGGAAGCCCCACTGGTCCGGGAATAGCTGTGACATGCCAAGGCGCTGCCCTTTGCTCGCGCCTGCAGGGCTGGGCAAGGACCACACCCGGCCCTGCCACTCACTCCTCGCTTTGGCCACCCCAGATCCGGGCACACCTCACTCCTGCACCCTATCCCTCAGGACCCGTCTGCCTTGGGCACCTGCGTTAGCTGGGTAGCCATCTGCTCTGGGCAGCCACCAGCATGGGCTCCAGACACCTGCACTGCAGGTGTCCCTGGTGTCACCCAGGCATGGCCTGGGGACCACCCAGCAGCACTTGGCCCTGAGCTGGGTGCCTGCAGCAGCATGGGGTGATGCCAACGGGAGGAGCAGGGGAATGGCTGCCTGGCACCTATGTCCCTTTGTAGGAGAGTGGAGGGCTGGGGGCAGGTGTGACCCAGCTCCAGGCTAGAGTGCTGGGAACCTGCTTCCAGCTTGGACCCGTCCCAGCAGGGCGCTGGCCCTGTGTTTTACTGTGGTGGCTGTGGTTGACATGGAGACCCTCCAGCTGTCTGCTCAGGAGGTGCCGGGTGGTGGGGGTGCTTGTTCCCTTTTGGGGAGGGGGAGAGGCAGGTGCTGGGGAACAAGAACATAAATCCAGAGCTGTCGTGAGCTCTCGGCACGGCAAGTCCCAGGGTCACGGGCGATGGGACCACCAGTTTCCAATCCCCAAGACACGGACAGTGTCTCAAGCTAACAGGGTGCCCATGCTGGTGACTCAGGAGCTGGGAATCTGGTTGTCACCAAATACCTGGGTCTCGTGCAGTGCTCACAGGCTGCCACATCCCTCCTAAGGCTTCACATTCATTGCCGGGAAGAGAGGATCCTGCTGGGAAATGTTGCACAAGCACTGGTGGAAACCCGAAACCCCCCTGTCACATCCAGCCCATGCAGGAGACACAGCCAAGGGCAGGAGCCACCCTAATTCATGCAAGGCCCAGGGGTCTCATCCCTAGAGATGTGCCCAGGCTGTGCCCCCACTAGGGCTGGTAATGTGACCCCACTGGGGCTGCCACCATGCATCACTGGATGGGGTGATGATGATGCATCACATCAGGGACATTGGTCCCCACCAAAGGGCTTGTGCCATATTTTCTGTGAGGGCTGACGAGTGCCAAGGAGGGGGGACAGGAATGATGGGGGGTGCTGCAGCCTGCCTTACACTAGTGACTCACCCCAAAGACACCAGTGGCCGTCACACACACGATGCCTGGAAAGGGCACCCAGGGGCAGCACTGGGTGACCATTCCTGGTGAGCTCACCCCTACCCCTTGGCTCCCACCCCAGCCACTCCTGGCTGTGCCTGGCATCCACCTGCCCAGCCCCAAGATCTGCCCTGTCCTTGGCAGGTGCTGAGTTGGATTGGCACCAGACCAGGGTGCAGGGTTCAGGGTTCAGGGTGCAGGGTGTGAGATGTAGGGCACAGAGTGCAAGGTGCAGGGCGTGGAGTGCAGGGTGCAAGGTGTGGTTTGCAGGGTTAGGGTTGTGGGGTGCAGTGTGATGGGTTTGGGATGTCAATTGCAGGGTGCAGGGTGTAGGTAGAGGGATGCAGGGTGAGACATTCGGGGTGTCGATTGCAGGGTGCAGGGTGAGAGGTTTGGGGTATTGATTGCAGGGTGCAGGGTGAGGGGTGCAGGGTGTCAATTGCGGGGCGCAGGGTGTAGATTGTGGGGTGAAGGGTGAGGTGTGCAGGGTGTAGATTGCAGAGTGTGCATTGCGGGGTGCGGGGTGCAGGGTTAGGGGTGCCGGGTGTCAATTGCAGGAAGTAGGGTGAGGGTTGCGGGGTGTTGATTGTGGGGTGCAGGGTGAGGGGTGCGGGGTGTAGATTGCGGGGTTCAGGGTGTGCATTGCATTGTGCAGTGTGAAGGGTGCAGGATGCAGGGTGAGGGGTGCGGGATGCAGGGTGAGGGGTGCAGGGTGTGCATTGCATTGTGCAGTGTGAGGGGTGCGGGATGCAGGGTGAGGGGTGCGGGATGCAGGGTGAGGGGTGAGGGGTGCGG
>JANVCC010000022.1:25525322-25556921 GCA_025345505.1 Todiramphus chloris collaris
GCGCGGCGCGGCGCGGTGGGGCGCGGGTTGGCGGCGGCGGGGGTGCGGCCGGCGGGTGCGCCATGGTGCGGCCGTGAGCGGAGCATGGGGCGGCGGCTCCTCCGGGCGCTCCTCTGCCTCCTCCTCCTGGCCGGCCGCGGGCTGCTGCGGGACGGCGGCGCCTCCGCCACCGCCGCGCACGGTGAGACCGGGGCCCCGGGCAGGGCAGCGTCCCCCCGGGCAAGCGTGGGGACCGGGGTGGGGACGCTTCCCGGCGAGCGGCAGGGCAGGGGTCTCCGCGGCCGGTGCTGTCATTGCTGCGCGGCGCGCAGCGGCAGGCCTGGCCCTGGCATAGAGTCGGAGAGGTACCGGTACCGACACCGCGGGTGCGTCACTGTCACCGGGGACACCTCTCTACGGGGGCTGCCGCGCTGGCAGCAGTGCCGGCTCCGGGGCACCCCGCTCGCTGGAGAGTTGCTGCCGCCACCGGGGGTGGTTGGACAGGACGGGAGCAGGGCGGTGCTCGCTTAGACACCCTGCCGGGGGCAAAGCCGGTGCCTGGGGCTGCCGCAGGGATGGGGAGCCCGGGGCAGCGACCCTGAGCAGCGGCTCCCTCCGGGACCACAGCGCCCTTTAGCCGCCCTCCACCAGAAGACGCAACCCGGCCCGGGACGCGAGGGCGCGCGGTGCACCTGCTCGCCTCCAGCTCGGCCAGTGTGGCCTCTGCCCGGGGCTCTCGGAGGCACGGGTACCGCTGCCAGGAGCAGGGCTGCAGCCCCCCCGCACGGCGTAGCACCAGCGGCCGCTGACTCACTACCGGGCGCCCGGGGCTGCTGCATCCCTTGTCCTCCGGCGGGCCCGGGAGCACCGAGACGGGTTTGGCTGCAGGACAGGGTCCCCGCTGACTCCGGGAGTAGGCGAGAACGGTGCCGGAGCGGCTGCAGCCGAGTCCCGTCCTGTCTGGGGCAGCCTCCTGGGGCCGAGGCCGCCGCCCCTCCCGGCGGAGCGGGGCGTCCCGGCGGGAGGTGGCTGCGCCGCTTCAGCACAGCGGACAGCGCCCTCCCGGCCCCGCCGGCCTAGCCTGGCCCCCCCCGGGGGTCGCCTCCCGGCAGCAGGGTCCCGTGTCCCGCACCTGCGTTGGCCCGAGCCCCGGGGGGAGCGGGCCCGGGGGGTGCCTGGGTTTCGGAGCCCCCCATCCCCACTTGCCCCATTCCTCCGCGGCGGGCTCGCCGGGCCCCTCCCTCCCCTCCCCCCGGTTGTTTTCTCGTTCCTTCCTCGCCATCCGGGGCTGAGTCATCGCCTGCTGCCGTCTCGCTGCTGATGGTCTTGGACCGAAATCGGGGGGAGAGGAAGGGGAAGCCGCCCCCTGCCCAAGTGCTGCCCCCCCGAAGGGGGTGGAGAGACACACCCCCACACTGCATGCGTGCTTTGGGGTCCCCCTTGCAGACAGAGTGGATCCCTGGAGTCACAGGGTGCAGGGCTCCGTCCCTGCCTCGTAGTACCACATGTGGGAGGGAAACAGACATGGTCTTGCAGGTCTCTGCCTCCTCAGCCTTCCCTTCCTAACTGCCAGCACCCCAAAAAACTCCAGGTCAATCTGTACTCCCTAGGGCCAGGACCAGGCTCTGTACACAGCCCCCATCTCGGCTTTGAGAGGAGAGAAGGCTGGTACTGAGGCCCTGCCCTGGGCTACCAGACTGTGTCCTCCCCCCATCACCACACTGCACCCCCGTGGCACTTTCTGGGAGAGTGCGGGTTCCCAAGCAGCTTGTGATGAGCAAACTCCATTGGAGTCCTCCTCGGACTCTGTGCTGACTGGCCTGTCTGTCTGTCCCAGGCTGTCTGTTTGACCGGAGGCTGTGCTCCCCCCAGGAGGTGTGTGTGCAGGGTAAGTGTCTGGAGGGGCTGCAAGGATCTCCCCTTCCTTCCCAAGGGGCTGAGGAGGGTGCAGGGCTGCCTTGCAGGGCAACTTGGGATGTAATGCAGGGTGGCATGGCAGGAGAAAGGTGGGGGAGAACCTCACCCCAGGGTGTCCGTCCATCCATCCATCCATCCATCCATCCCCTCTGCCTCCTCTCTCTTGCAGATGGGCTGTTTGGGCAGTGCCAGGTGGGCTCCATGCAGGACAGACCCTACTTCCAGGTCACCTCTCCTGTGCTCCAGCGCCTCCAGGATGTCTTGCGGCATCTCATGGCACAAGGTGAAGGGGGAAGCACAGATGAGGGAGTCACTGTGGCCTGTTGGGAAGGGGATGTCACACAGCATTGTGTAGTGGTACAGGGGTGTCTGCGGTCCTGCTGGCCCAGGGACCAGGGAGGGCTGAGGAGAGGTCCAGCTGGTTCTAGGAGGAGTGGGGCCGAACCCAGGCCATGGGACACAGGGTCAGGACATCAGGGCAGCCTCCCATGTGCTTGCCCTGTGGTCCCCCCAGGCCTCTTCCGTGTCTCACAGCCCCTCCCATGGCAGGGCTCTCGTGGCAGGATGGCATCACCCAATATGTGATCTCGCAGGAGATGGAGCGAATCCCTCGCCTCCGCCCACCGCCCTTGCTGGAGCCAGTGGCCAAGGACAGGTAGGGTGGAGCCAGCCACCAGCCTGTGAGCAGAGGCCATCAGGGCAGTGAGGGCTTTGTCCCCCCAAGTGGGGTTTTGAGGGGGGACCTCACCCTTACCCAGGTGAATGACCCTAGCACTGTTTGCCTCCGAGGTTCCTGCCCCTCCGCGGCTCCCCCCGTCGAGCCCCACTCCCTGGGGACCCTGGCCTGCCAGCAGCTCAGCATCTGGGGCAGCCCCCACCGCTGCTGCCTTCCCCTCTGCTGCAGCGGTACCTGGAACACCTCCTGCTACACCCCCCACCCCAGCTGGGCTACGAGGACGCTCTGCTCAACCCCTACTCCTATCACAAGGTAAGCCATGGCAGCAAGCCTCCTTCTTCCGGGCAGAAAGGTAGAGATGGACAGGGGGCTGCTGCACGCCCAGCACTCTTCCTCTGCTGGTACTGGGGTGCCCCCCTGGCTCTGAGGCTGCAGGTGGCAGGGGCCCTGTGGGGTGTGACTGTGGCAGCTGTGTTTCGGTTGCAGTTCGGCTACCAGGACGGTGCTCACCAGCTCCCCAGCAGCTCAGCCAGGCAGAGCCCTGAGACCTCCTCGCTGCTAGGCCGAGTCCCTGCCCAGGCTCTTTTTGGGGCTGGCCCTGTGCCCTCCTACAGTGGGCAGCCAGGAACGGACGGGGGGCATCTCTTCCAGGACTTGGGCACGCTTTCCCTGCCCAGAGAGAAAGCCGGTCACCTGGACCCTGCGGGCACCAGACTCCAACACAGCTTGCGGCTCCCCAGTGACTACAGGGACATGGAGGAGAGGGAGCAGCCAGCAGCCCTGGCTGCCCAGCTACCCCCTGCACAGACAGGTATCACTCATCCCCATCCTGTCCCTGCAGCTACATTCCCTTGTGGCTCAGACTCTCCCTTCTCCTTGGTTAATGCCTGTGGGCAGTGTATGCCCACAACCCTACCTGCCCCGTCTGCTGTGTTCCCGGCCTGTGGTCCCCAATGAACAGCCAACGTGATGCTGAGTTCTCTTGCAGATGCTGCCCTGAAAAGACTGGCCTCCCTCCTGGCCAGCTACGGCTTGGGGCTGCCAGAGCTGAGCCCCCAGCAGCTGAGCAGCCTCTCCAGCTTCTTCCACCTGCTTCAGAGCCCTGGTGAGTGGGGCACAGGGACAGGGCTGGCAGGGACTGACAGTGATGGGTGCCCTGATTCAGGGTAGGGGGTGTTGCCTCATGAGGTGAGTGCTGCAGGACCTCTGTGTCTCTTCTTCTTAGGTGTTGCTGGCCCCGAAGTGCCCACGGTGAAAAGGCTGAGTTTGCAGCTGGGTGGTGCTGGAGGAGGTGCCACGCTGCAGGTGGGATGTCTGGGGGCAGGGGGCAGCCCCCAGAGCTCTCATCAGAGATCCCAGCTCCTTCCTTTCCCTCCTTTCAGATGACAGAGGGGGATATGCAGCATGGAGAGGAGCCAGTTTCCCCTTCTACCACAGTGCCACCCCTCAAAATCGCAGCCAGCATCTCCCCAGGGGACAGGCCAAGGGGCAGGGCAGCACCCTCACCAGCACCCCGGGCTGACCTGCAGCAGGGACACGGTGGGGATGTGCTCAGTCCCGGAAAGCCAATCATGGTGGAGAAGAAGAGCTACACAGAGGTGAAGGATAGTGGGGCACAGCGGGGCACACGGCCACCAGACGAGTATGGCTACATCATCACGGATCAGAAGTGAGAGCCAGGGGTCAGGAGAGTGGGTGGGCATGTGTGGAGGGTCTGTATCCACCCCCCTCCCTGGCAACTGTCACATCTCATTGTGCTTGGCTGAGTTGTTTGGGTCCCTGGTATGATCAGGTCTCCAGTGGGGACAGTGAGAGGGGTTGGGGATACACTTGGGTGGTAGAGGCTGGCAGGGTGGTAGGGAAAGGGCTGGAGGGAGAACATCACTGTCGGGGGAAGGGCAGGCAGTGGCTTGGGGAACCTGCCCAGGGAGGTGATGGAGTCACCATCCCTGGAGGTGTTCAAAAAAATGTATAGATGTGTCACTTCAGGACATGGTTTAGTGGTCATGATAATGTTGGGTAGACGGTTGGACTTGATCTTGGTGATCTTGGAGGTCTTTTCCAACCTTAATGATTCTGTGACAGGTCCCTCATCCCCACTCCAACCACAGCCATTGTCCCACCCGAAAGCCTTCCTCTCTCAGCTCACACCAAGACCAGAGCTCACTGCTGCGAGGAGGAAGGCTGGGACCACAGAGGCACAACTGCCTCTGTGCACACTTGTGTGCAAGGGGGAAAGTTCGCTCACCCCCATCACTCATCCCCATGCTCTTATCTTCTGCCCACCCTGACACCCATGCAGCCAGCAGAGCCCTTGCTGCATGTGCAGGACTCCCTGAGCCTGCCTGTCCCCCTTCCCTAGCCGCAGGGAGCGTGGGCTCTGCCTGTCCCCTCTGCATGCTCCTCACCCTGCTGCTGTCCCCGCAGGCCCTTGGGACTGGCTGCTGGCGTGCGGCTGCTGGAGCTCCTCGCGAAGCACCTCCGCCTCTCCACAGCCAGCTTCATCAACATCAGGTGAGGGGTGCTGCTGCCTCAGCCCTGCCCACGCATAGCCACCCCGAGCAGGGGGCCAGGACGGATGGGACTGTGGTGGGGATGGGGAGGTTGTCTGCGCTTCCCAGTCTCATGCTGCATTTCCCCCTTCTCCCGCAGCGTTGTGGGCCCTGCACTCACCTTCCGCATCCGGCAAAACCCCCAGAACCTCTCGTTGGTAGATGTGGCCAACCAGGCTGGTGAGTTGGGATGGGATCCTCCTGGTTCTGCTCCTCTCTTCCTCCCTACTCCCCGCAATTGTGGAGTGCCCCTTCCCAGGGACTGGGAAGAGGGAGCTCCCACCACACTTCCCAGTGCCCTTGGCCGAAATGAGGAGTTGGCATGGGGCAGGCAGCTGTCAGGAATACACTGGTGGGGTCTCTTAAGTAAGCACCCCTTTGACCATCTCCTCTCCATCCACAGAGCAAGTGAAAGCAAAGCTGGAGGCAGAGCTGGGCCTGAAGATCGTGCAAACAGGAGTGGGAGAGGTAGGAGTGAGCACACCTGTCCCTCGGGGACGGGGACAAGGCAGCAGGGGTGCTGCCACTGGGTGTGAGCAGCACCACTGGGTGTGAGCTGGGAAGCGTGGTGTGCCCCAGCCCTGGGGTGCAGCTGTGAGCCAGCCGTCCTTGTGGGTCTGTGGGGCAGCTGAGGAGCAGAGGGTTCTGGGCAGGGTTCAGGCTGCTGTGTTAGGTACAGACTGGGGTTGCCTGTGATGTGCCGGAGCAGGACAGCCCCAGTTTCCTCTTTTCACCCAGCAGCGTGATGCTGCCCAGCTGCCTGCACTCCCAGGGCACTTGGCCCTTTCCAAAACAAAAGTCCCACGGCATTTGAAAGCAGTTTGGGAATATCTCACAGAGTCTTTCCCCACTCAATCTAAGAGTAAGGGGCTGCAGGCTGCACCTTGCAGGGCTCATCCCCACCCTCACCTCCCTCCAGCCTGTGCACCCCATCTTAGCTGTGGCCTGGGAACCCCAGCACCAGGCTGTGCCCAGAACACCCCAGAGACCACAGCTAGGCAGGCAAAATGCCATCACGCCTCTGGGGAATTGCAAAGCAGCTGAAGGCAGGGATGGAGCAGGAGCCATCTGCTTGAGAGGGGCATCCCCTCCCTGTGCTCCTCTGGGAACCCCCAGAAACAGTCCCCTTGGGAGAAGAGCAAGGACTGGAAAGAGGGCACTGAGTCTGGCTCCTGAGTTTGCAGCCTGGGGAGGGGAAGTGGTGAAGCATATCCTCAACACTGGGTCCCTGTTTCTGACCCTCCTGCCCTGTGTCCAGAGCCATGGGCAGAGAGAAAGGAAGGGGAGACCTCGGATGAGGAGGCAATCATGGAGAAGGGGTGTCCTGCCCACTGAGGCAACCTGTCTCCATCAGCAACATCTGGAGTGTCACTATGGCAATGCCTTTTGATGTGGCAAGAGGCAGGAGCTGGAAGAGATGGCAGAGATGAAGGAGCTGGAGCTCAGAAAAGACTGAGGCATCTTTGTGAGCCCTCTTCTGCGTGGGTCTCCCCAGTTCAGACCAGGTCATCCTTTTCCTTCATCCCCACCCCAGGCTCTGAACTTGGTGTGACAGGTGCAAGATTTGTGGAAGAAGGGATGTAGAGAGGTAGAGGGACATCAGGGCCCGAGCAGGTCTTGGGAGGGATGTCCCTTCTGTGTCCCCAGCCCCGCTGATATTTCCAGACCTTCTGACAGCTCCAAGGGCTGCAGAGCTGCTTCTGTGCCCTGGGAAGCTGGAAGGTACTGACCCTGGTGGGTGTGCTGGCTGCAGGGCTGGCTGGCAGTAGTCAGACTGGCCCCCAGGTGCTGGGGCTGGCGAGGCATCGGGGACCCCCAGGGCAGGGACATCCCCAGACGATGATGATGATGATTATGATGATGATGACGACGTAGGAGATGAAGATGCAGTGTTCCCTCGGTAACCTCATCAGGCTTGTAGCCAATGGGAGGGCATGGCAGTGAGGTAATGCTGGGCTCTGATACCTCATTGGGTACAGAGTATTTGGTGGTGGTGATGTCCCAGCATCCCTGTGCTACCCCAGGACTTGGCTGTCAGGGGAACAGCATCCTGAGCATTAGTGTCGCTGGGCCAAGGCCCTGAGAGGTCTCAGCCTTGGGAGGTGTCTCATCCAGCAAGGGCTCAGTACCACCTTGTTGCAGCATGAGGCTGACAGGGATTGTGCTATCCCTCCAAGCCACAAGGCAGGAGCCCTGGAGGCACTGCCTTCAAGGTGGCAGTGGCTGCTCTGTGCCCCAGCTGAGGAGAGTGATGGGGAGGACCTCTCCCCCGGACACTGCAGCTGGGATGGTCCATCTCCATGGAGCAGTGGCTGCAGGGGAGACCCAGCCCCGTTTGGGGAAGTCCCCTGGGAGTAGTGATTACTGCCCTGGACCCAGCATTGTAGTGGCCCATCCTTTGCCATTAACCCCCTGGGCTGAATCTGGCCCTTGTTGATCTGCAGCTGGGCAAGAGCTCATTGAACCTCAGCTCCCTGGGGTTACTGCCTGCCCTAAAGGGTGGCAGCCTGGACTGGGGCTTCCTGCGTGCTGGGAGCCGGGAAGCAACAGGTCACTGCTGCCTGGCCTTGGCTAGGCTCTGTCCCTTCCTGCAGCCCCAGGGACACCAGTGTGAGTAACATCCCATGTGACATGCAGGTGGGTGCACTGTGTTTCATCCCAGTGACACCAGCTCTGCCCCAGCAGAGGGTGCTGGCAGAATCAGTGCAGCACCAAGTGCCCTTGCTCTATTTTAGCCCCTAACAATCCCAAATGTGGTGCAGAATGGAGTCTCTGCCCCCCATCCCCTCCCCAGCCCCATGCAGATGCCACCCGCTAACCCTTGCTTGGCTCTGCCCCCAGCGAAATGAGGCTGCTGCCTACTCGCGCCCGTCCCGCTTCGGGGACGGCTTCCACTCGGTGCTGCTGACCTTCATCACGCTGGCCTGCATGGCAGGCATCGCCATCGCGGCCGCTGCAGCCTTCTGCCTCCGGCGCCACACCAAGCAGCGGGAGAAGGAGCGCCTGGCCGCCTTGGGGCCTGAGGGTGCTGCTGACACCACCTTTGAGTACCAGGTAGGAACCTGCGAGATGCGGAACCCCGCAAGATGCGGCATCGCCACATCAGAACCACTTGGGGTGCGTGGGGCTACCCTATGGCAGCGCTGTGGCCAAGGGACGGGGCTCTTTCTGGGGTCTCCTAGGAGCTGTGCCGCCAGCACATGGCTGCCAAGTCTCTCTTTGGACGCACCGAAGCACCAGTGGTGCCAGCAGAGACCTCGCGGGTCAGCAGCGTCTCATCCCAGTTCAGCGATGCACCACAGCCCAGCCCCAGCTCCCACAGCAGCACACCTTCCTGGTGTGAGGAGCCCGTCCAGTCCAACATGGACATCTCCACAGGACACATGATCCTGGTGAGTTGGCCTGGTGGCTGGGTCATAGCACCATCCCCTCCCCCCCCAGTCCCCCACTGCCAGGCTGACCCCTGCCCTTCTGCCCCAGGCCTATATGGAGGACCACCTTCGCAACCGCGACCGGCTGGCCAAGGAGTGGCAGGCTCTCTGTGCCTACCAGGCAGAGCCCAGCATCTGCTCCATTGCCCAGAGTGAAGCCAACCTGAAGAAGAACCGCAACCCTGACTGTGTGCCCTGTGAGCATCCCAGCCACCCTTCCCCAGGGACAGGCTTCCAGGGCCATGGCAGGAGGGCAGTGCAGTGCACAGGGACACTTGGAGACACAGCAGGCTGTGGCTCACGTTTGCCCCCAGCTGCCCCAGGCACTCACCACATCTCCCGGCCTCTGTTTCCCCAGATGACCATGTGCGGATCAAGCTGAAAGCTGAGAGCAACCCATCCCGCAGCGATTTCATCAACGCCAGTCCGATCGTGAGTGATCACCAGGGGCTCCTGCCCTGCTGCCCTGCTTTATGATGTGCTCAGCTCAGGCAAGGTGCCCATTCTGGGACAGAGCTGGACTGAGCTCACATCCCTGTGGACTACAGACAGGAGCAATGTGCCCGCCCCATTGCTCAGATATGGTTAAAACCCATTTCCCTCCTGACTGAAGCACCTGAAGCTGCCTCCCCAGTCCTCCCATCACCCTGAAGTATCCCCTCACTCCTCCTGTGCAGTGTGACACCCCCTTTCCCATCCAGATCGAGCATGACCCACGGATGCCAGCATACATCGCCACGCAGGGGCCACTGTCCCACACTATTGCTGACTTCTGGCAGGTGAGCATCACCCAACTATGCCAGCCCGTCAGGGTCCCTTTGGGTGCTGCCCACCAGATGGGTCCCAGTGGCTTGGCCCCCCTCCTGCCTGAGCTGTCAGCCAGCAGTGAACCCCACATGCCTTGCCCTCAGATGGTGTGGGAGCACGGCTGCACCGTCATCGTCATGCTGAGCCCGCTGGCTGAGGACAGCGTCAAGCAGTGTGACCGCTACTGGCCGGACGAAGGCTCCTCTCTTTACCACATCTATGAGGCAAGTGTGGCTGGTATCCCAGGCTGGCGCCCACCAGCCCCATCCCCCCAGGTGCAGCCCCCATGCCCGGCACTGACGTCCACCAGCTGCCTCTCTCGGGCAGGTGAACCTGGTGTCGGAGCACATCTGGTGCGAGGATTTCCTGGTGCGCAGCTTCTACCTGAAGAACGTGCAATCGCAGGAGACCCGCACCCTGACGCAGTTCCACTTCCTCAGCTGGCCGGCCGAGGGCATCCCCACCACCACCCGGCCCCTCCTCGACTTCCGCAGGTAAGCGTGGAGCTGGCAGTGGTCTCAACCTCAGGGGACTGATGGGCGAGGACATCGCTGCCTGTGGTGAGGGTCAGGGCTATGGCATGGACTGGCTGGGGGACAGCGAGATGCTGTGCATGGGGAGAAGCAGAAAAAACAGGTTCTGACCAGCTTGGGATGAGGCTCTGTTTCTTGGGGCACAAGAAACCTCCAGCTCATGTTCCAGGGCTCTCTAGCTTTTGTGGGGAGGGTGGGAAAGTGTTCCTCCCCAGAGCTGGTATGGGGGACAGCACTGCCTGGCACTCTTTCCAGACATGGGTGCAAGAAGAAACCCCTGGAGACAGCCTTAGGAAGCTGTGACCCTATTGCTTCTCACAGCCTACAGCCTTGCGGCGGGTCCCCAGCTAGCCTGGGGAGAGGGCTGCGGGGCTGGAACTGCTCCCAGGAGGTTCGCAGGCAGCGCCTGCTGGGGTTCTGGAGTCCCTGGGTGGCAATGGGTTCCTGCTGGGGGCTGGCTGGTCACTGTCCCCAGGCCCTGTGGGGCCAGGGACCTCGCTTAGGGCAGCGGGGTGTCCCCGAGCATTTAGCCCTTCTCTCCACCCTGCTCACGCTCTCTCTCTGTCTGTCTGTCTCTGTCTCTCTCTCGCAGCTGCCGGCGTCATTTTTGTGATTTGCAGCTAGTAATCTGGCTCCAGTTGCATAGTCACAAAAGTGATCGTTGGCAGCCGTGCCTGCTGCATGGAGCATGCCGGGAGCCCTGCCGGCACCTGGACCCCAGCTTCGCACCCCACTGGATCAGAGCTGCTCCCTTGGGGGTCCTGCCACTGCTCACCTCCCTGGGCTGGGTACCTGAGGATCTGGGCTCCTCTTCCCTGCCCCAGCCCCTTTCCACCCATGGTCCCCATCCCATACTCAGTACCCCCGGGGAAGCAAGGAGCAGCCGTGTGCCAGACTCCCAGGGCCACATAATGGAGTGCCCACTGTCCCCCCCCCCCCGGCTTAGCACAGTGAGGAGCACCTAGTACAGCCTGGTCCCAGGCAGGACAGGGCACTGACATGCTCCCTCTTGTCCTTGCAGGAAGGTGAACAAGTGCTACCGAGGTCGCTCCTGCCCTATTATCGTACACTGCAGGTACTGCCAGGGCTGGGAGGGGCAGGGTATGGGCTGAGAGATGGCTGCAAGGCTGGGACCTGCTGGCCAGGACCTGTCCCTAGAGCACATCCCCACGGTCCAAGTCTCTGTGTCTTGCAGTGATGGTGCAGGCAGGACCGGAACCTACATCCTTGTCGATATGGTCCTGAACCGAATGGCCAAAGGTAGGTGTAGGGCAGCACCACTTCTGCCGTGTCTGGGCAGTGCAGGACCATGTGCTCTGCCTGTGGACCCTCCCTCCTAGCACCCTTCTCCCACTCTGTCCCAGGGGTGAAGGAGATAGACATAGCTGCTACCCTGGAGCACATCCGAGACCAGAGGCCTGGCATGGTGCAGACCAAGGTACCCCCAAAAGAGGGGCTCCCCTCCCTCTCTGTGTACAGCCGCCAGGGCTAGGTGGGCAGGGATCCTCATGCCCCTCTCCTCTGCTCCCCCAGGACCAGTTTGAGTTTGCACTGACGGCCGTGGCCGAGGAAGTGAACGCCATCCTGAAGGCACTGCCGCAGTAATGGCGAGGAGCCCTCCCCTCTCGTCTTCCCCATGCCCCCCAGCTTCATGCACTCTCCTCGCCCTGCCCGTGGGGCTGCTGTCCCTGTGAAATGCTGTCTGTGCTGCTGGTTCTGTCTCCACTCACCACTGTCGCCCCAGCCCCCTCTGCCCCTCTACTCGGGGACACTGGGCTCAGCCCCTCCGCGTGCAGGGCGCTGGACCCCTTCGCCCCTGCTGCCGCTGCAGGGGGGACTGGGCTCATGTCCCCCTCCTCCCCCAGATGCTCTCCTGCACCCCACCCTGGTGCTCCTCTGTCAGCTCCCTCCCTGTGCCCAGGTGGGGGGCAGGAATGGGCAGGGGTCCCCCACGGTGGGGAAAACACTGGGTGCAGGGGGGCCTGGCCCAGCCCCCAGTCCTCTCCGTGTGCTCCCCGCCTCGTCACTTGAGCAGAAGAGAAATTTCTAGAGAAATATAATTTTGTATCTTGATGTGAATAAAGTTCTCGTGTCGCGTTCGTGCAGCTGCAGCCAGGTCTGGCCTCTGACTGTGTGTGTATGGTGGGCACAGGGATTCTGTGTGTGTCCCCATCCCTGCAGCACAGCAGCCTGCACCCCCCAAACCACCCAACAAGGGCAGGGGGGCTTGGCCCCCCTCTCCACACACCTCCCCCCCCCCCACAGGCAAAAATCAGGGGGAAACCTGCAGCCCCCCACCCAGAGACACCCCACAGGCAGCAGCTACTGCAAATAGGTTTATTGACAGCTGTCAGCAGAAGGGGGTCAGGGAGGGGGGGGCTACAGTGAGGAGGGGGGCAGAGCCCAGCCCCATGGGCTGAGCCCAGCCATGTTGCCCCTCACTGCCTGCCACCAGCACCCCCCAGCAGCCTAATCTACAGCAAGCCCCCCTCCAGCCCCCTCCCATCCAGCCCACCATCACCACCCTCTCCACCACCTCTTGGTGCCCAGGGCATCTCTCCCCAGCCCCAGGTATTGCTCAGCCTGTTGTGCCCCCCCCCACCCCCGCTGCGTCCCACGGAGCCAGAGAGTGCTGGGGGAAGGGGGTGGCATGGGGTGGCCGTGCAGGGACAAAGCGGAGTCCTGGCTGGGAGAGCTTCCGTGGGCGAGCGGGCGTGCGCGGTCCCTGGGCGCAGCAGCCTCAGAACACACCTGGGGAGACAAGCGGAGGGGGGACACAACAGCACCAGTGAAACCCTCCTTGGCCCAGGGCTGGGGAGGGGCAGGGAGGGAGGGAGGAAGGTCCCAGGAGTAGGAGGAGAGCCGTGATGAAGGTGGGAACACCTGCGAGCATCACTGAGGGTCACTGCTGCTGCGAGAAACAGGGAGGGACAGTACCACCAGGCCAAGGAGGCAGGGAGGGTGACAGTGCCCCGCTGAGTGTGCAAGGCATAGGGAAGGGGATGTCCAGGCAGGGTCTGTGTTAGGGGGGACAGAGGAGGAGGATGAGGAGGAGGAGGAGGAGAAGAAGGGGGTACAGGCAGGAATGACAGCATCCAGAGGGGAGAAATGGACACAAGGCACAGAGCAGAGCCCATGCATGCAGCCCTCCTTGCAAGGAGGGAGAGCCCGACCCAGTACTCCCCAGTCCAACCCAGTACTCCCCAGCCCGGGCAGGGGCAGGGAGCAGCCAGGGAGGCACTAGCGGGAGCCCCTGCCCATCTGCAGGGCAGGCAGGAAAAGAGAAGCAGGCAGAGCTGGACCATGCCTGCCTGCAGACACCCTGTGCTTCCAGGAGCCAGGGCAGGGAGCTGCCCCTCTTCCCGGGACCCCACTTCCAGACACGACCCCCAACATTGGCAGTCCCCCCACCCCGGGGTCCAACAAGACACCCACCCACCTGAGCAGCAGCAAGGAGGTAGGGCAGGAGAAACCCCCTCCCTTGCTGGGGGAGGCAGGAACCGAGCCCCAGGCAGTGAGCCACCACACCTCCTTTCCTCTCCCTGCCCCATGGGGGGGCACAACCCCCAGCCCCATGCTCAGAGCAGGGGACAATGCCACTGCTTTGCTTTGGGGGCAGGTTCGTGCCCAGCTGCAGTGGGGCTGCCAGCTCCTGGCGGCTCCCGCTCCGCCCGCCCCCGGGGATCGCGGGCTCTGTGGGCGGAGGACGGGGTGCCAGGGCTGCTCCCCGGTGCCAGTGGGGCACCAGGGCCATGCCCACCTGCTCGGTGGTGCCCCGCAGCCTCCATCTCAGAGAGGCTGTAGGCCATGGCCAGCTGCAAGTCCTCATCCTCATCCTCGCTGTCCGTGTAGAGGCAGACGGGCGAGGAGTTTGGGGGCCGGTGCGGGGCAGGTGGCGGGGGCGAGGCAGGCTGTGGGCTGGGAAAGACTTGCTGCTCCCTCCGGCTCAGCTCCAGCCCCAGTGCCATGTCATCGGGGACGCCTGGAGGGACAGAGGCAGGGGACAGAGTTCACGTCCGCTTCAGCTCTCCACAGCTGGCACAGGGCCCCATCATCTCCTTCCCACCCCACCAATTCTCCACGGCAGAGCCTCAGGCCAGGGTCAACCACAGCTCAGCCCAAAGCCAAGCCTGGCTGCAGCATCCCCCAGCCACCCCAGAGCAGAGGAGTTCCCAAGGGGAGAGGGCTCTGGGAGGAGGTGTTGCCAGACCCCAACAAGCCTGTCTGTGGTGCCACTTCTCACCATCGATGTGGATAGACTTCAGCTCCCCGTCCTCCTCCACCTCCACCCGCTCCCGCCCATTCTCGATAATCCTGCAGACAGACAGATAGAGGGATGGATGGTCAAAGGCCAGGAAGCCAAAGCATCACAGTGGCAAGCTGCAAGGTCCAAGGCCTGTTGCTGAGGCGTTTCTGTGGGGCTGAGGTGGTCTGGCAGTGCCCTCACCGCTTGGTCGTGACGCGTTTGCCATTAACGAAGGTGGTGGAGGTGGAGACAGAGCGGAAGCCCAGCCCTGCATCAGCGCCGGAGCTGAAGGATGAGGCAAAGAAATCTGAAGAAGGGAACGACAAGGTCAGTGCCATGGTGAGAGGCATGAGGAAGGCAGGGGATGAACCCTGCACAAGAGGACGTGGTGGCCAGGGACTCCCCTGCCGGGTAGGGGCTGGCAGCATCTCCTACCTGAGGATCCTGGGAAGGGGGAAAAGAAGTGCCCTCCCCCGTGGTGTCGGGGACCAGGTCCTCGCAGCTCAGAGAAGGGCAGCATCTCATCTGGAAGGCAGGGTTCCCCCCCAGTCAGCACTGTCCCCATGGTTTGGCAAGCCAGGAGGAGGGCACTGTTATAGGGACCCTCTGCCTGGGCTAGCTGTGCACCTTGTCCCCAAACCCAGTGGCTGCCCCAGGGCCAGAGGTGTGCCCCAGAGCTAACCTCCACTCCCCCCCTGCCCCTGCACACACCAAAGAAGTCGGCGAAGGGGTCTCGCCCGCCAAAGAACTCCCGGAAGACATCATGAGCACTGCGGAAGGTGAAGGTGAATTCAGGGGCCCCAGCATCAGCCCTGGAGCCCCCTGGTCCTGCTGGAGGGAAAAGGCTCAGAGTTAAGTGGAGCCCTGGGGGGTGCAGATCTACACCAGGTCTTAAGACAGGGCTGTATCCAGAGTTGCACTAACCCCTCATGGCCCTGCTCACCCACTCACCTGCCCCCATGAGTCCATCCTTGCCGTAACGGTCATAGACATCACGTTTCTGTTCTAGAAAGAGAAGAAAGGTGGCTGTGGGGAAGCCAGCGTGGATGGAAGCACTGATGCTTTCTGTGGCCAAGGGAGGTGCAGACCAATCGGAAGCCAGAGGAGGGGAGCAGCATGAGCCCCTGCTGCACTGCCACTGCCTCCCAATCAGGCCAGAGTGCACAAGGCCTTGCTGGGGAGACCTCATCCCACAGGCCAGCAGCCCAGAATCCCTCCCAAGAGCCATTTCAGAGGATGTGTTGGGAGGTAACCAAGCCCCGCAAGCCAGGCAGTAAAGCTGGAGGGACCCGCTGCCTCCCAGGATGTCCAGGGATGCCACCTGGGTGAGCTCAGCAACAGGACACCTCAGGGTGAACAGCTCCAAGGGCAGGGAACACACGAGACAGCACTGTGGCCTCTTACTGTCCGACAGGACTTCGTACGCCTCGGCGATCTCCTTGAACCTCTGCTCAGCATACTCCTTGTTGTCCGGGTTTTTATCCGGGTGCCATTTCAGCGCAGCCTTCCTGTACCTGCACAGATGGGCAGTGATGGGCACGCAGCAGCCTTGGGTGGCAGGGGCTCCTGTGCCAGGGACCACTTCTGACAGCACGCTTCCAACCCTGTGGTCAGAAGCACCAGGAGCCCGCTTCACCCAGCACCCTACAGCCTCAAGCATCAAACAGCAGCTTCCCGGACTGGTTCATTTTCTGAGCAAGTATTTGCAGCATGACCCCAGGAGAGCAGTCTGCGCCTGTCCCGGCTGCCTTCAACAGTGGCTCTGGATGATGTTCACAGGTTTGCTCTGGAGCCTTTCCAGGCTCCTCTGTGGGCATGCAAGGACCAGGAGTCACCAGGGGACTCCTGGCACCAGGTGAGTACAAGCAGCCCTTTCCTCCTGCCCACAGCCAGCTGGGGTTAACACAGGCTGCCCAGCTTCTCTCACCCAATCTTAGGAACGACCCACTGCGGGGACCTCTGTCCCCTTCTGCTGTTCCCCCTAGGCAAGCCACCAGTCTTCACCTGTTCCCCTGGGTGATGCCTCTCTGCAATGAGACCTTGGCCAGGTGGGAGCTGCAGAAGACTCTGGCTGCCCCCAAGGCTCCCCTGCAGTGTCTGGGCCACAGCATGGGACTTGCCAGCAGGGCCTGTGTCCCTGCCAGGGGACACACTGCTCCTCTCTCCATGAGCTCCATCCCCCTGACCATGATGCCAGCAGAACTCCAGTCCTCTGACATCCCAGCACCCTCCGGCAGAGACAGGGGGCATCTCCAAACACCAGTGGGACCCACTCCCTGCCTCTATCCCCAGCCATAGGCTGAGAGCGGGGATAAAGGGACCAAACCCCACCAAAAGATGCCTTTGTGTGGCAGTGAAGCCCAGCCCCGCTCTGGCCTCTACACAAAGGAAACAAAGGCTGGATTGTCACCTCTGGAGCTGGGCTCTGTCCCCACCAGCCCCGCAGGGAGCCCCCGGCTCACTGGTGCCTGGGGCAGGGGGGGGTGGCTCAGGCCGCTCTGCCCAGCGGGCAGGGGCAGTCCTGTCACGCACTTACGCCTTCTTGATGTCATTGGCGGTGGCATTGCGGCTCACCCCCAACGCTTCGTAGTAGTCCACCATGACGTGCGGCTGTCCGGTGGGGTCACTGCGGGGGGCGGAAAAGCAATGTCAGGGGGTCAGCAGGCAAGGCCTGGCAGCGCTGAGGGCAAGAGTGCAAGGGCAGGGCTCCCCAGGCACCATGGCCATCCCAGAAGTCCTCCCGAGAGCAGCTCAGCAGCAACCCCAAACACGCCTTCCCAGCACCCTGCCTGCGCCTTGGCCACCTGGATGCACAGCCCTGGCCGGAAACCCTTTGGTGCTGCCACACCGCCCTGACACCTGCATCCTCCCACCAGGCCCAAGCAAGGGGACGGGGATCCTCGCTGCCAGCCCCACTGCTCTGCCCCACTGCTGCCCCAGCTCCCCTCACACCTCTCCCCGAGCCCCACCCCGGGGGCACTGTCCTGAGGCGAGGGAGGGGAAGCGGCGGGAGCGGCCCGCTAAGGTGCTTATCTGCTGGAGCGGATTAAGGGCTCAGCGGGGACCCTCCCCGTGCCCGGGCACCCCGGGGCACTTCAACCGGGTCGAGGACAGGAGCGGGCTGCCGCCGCTTCAGCCCCACCCGACCCCGGGGGTTGCCGACCTCCCTTCCCCCAGTACTCGTCCAGGGTCCGGGTGCATCAGCTGACGGGGAGGGCGGCGCTGGCACCGGCCCCGGCCCCAGTACGGCACTGGGAGCGCGGCGGGGCGGTGCCGCCGAAGACCGCCCCCCCGGCCCGGCTGTAAACACGGCGCTCCCGGGGCCGCCCGGCCCGGCACTACTGCTGGAAGTTTCCGTCCTCCCCCCCGCCCCCTCGCTGCCACCAGCGGGCAGCCCTGGGCTGCGGCCAGCGGATCTAGGCCACCGGGAGGGGCGGGGGCGTCAGTACGGGAGGGGCAGGGACCGCACCGCACCGCACCGGCCCCGCTCCCCTGTGCGCCTGCCGTCCGGCTGCGCCGCCGTGCCCCCGCTCCCCAGTGCCCGCCTTGCGCCCCGCTCCTCCCGCACCCTCCCCCTCCCCGCCTCCCCGCCTCCCCGCCGGCCCGGTGCCCACCTGAGTGCCGCAGCCGAGCCCTCCCCGCCCGCCCCGGGCCGCCCGCGGCCGGCGTCGCGCGTCCCCCCGCCCGGGCCGCCGCGGGCCTGTGGGCGGGTTCCGCTGCCCGACGAGCGGCGGCTGCAGCCAACCGCGGCGCCGCTGCCGCGTGACGTCACGCGGCCGCCTTCCAGGCGGGTGAGGTCATAAGGAGGTGTGCTGGAGAGCGGGTCCGCGCCTCCCCGCCGCACGGACCCCTGCCCGCTCCCCGCACCCGTGGCCCGGGAGGGAGCCGGCCGGGGGCTCCAGCCCCCTGTGCTCCGCTGCCCCCGGCCGTGCGCTGGCCGGGCACCCCCTGGCACAGCTCAGGGCACTCACCTCACTCGCTGGCCCCCGTGCTGCGAGCGCACCGGGGCACGGCCACCGGCCCGGGGCAGCCCTCGGGCTCCGCTCGCCCCTGGCCTCCTGCCGAGTCAGCTGCGCGGCGGGGCCGTGCTGGAAAGGCAGCGGGAGGGGACAGCTGGGGTGACTCAGCGCTTTGCCCGGGCCGTCCCGCCGGGGCGGGGTGGGGACGTGAGGGGGCGCAGCCTGGCGGGATGGGTGGCACAGGTCCCTGCCCAGAGCCCGGGCTGCCTGGCACCGCTGCAGCCCCGGCTGAGCATCGCCAGCCCTGCGCCCTCCCCAGCCGAGCTCGGGCAGAGAGGAACTGGGAGCAGCGAGCCCCAGCACGAACACCAGGGTGCCCGGGCACCCGGGGCTCAGGGAATGGCTGTGCACTGGGAGCTTTGATGTGAACTTTACCTTTGCTTGGCCCCTGCCTGGGCAGCCGCTGCAGAGGGGCTGTTCTCACCCATCCTTAGGGTCGTGGGCAGTCCCCAGGCCACTCACCTGCATCCATGAACCTCTCCTGACCACAGAGGTTGTCCTGTTCCCTCTCACTGTCTGGATGGGAGAAGGAGGGAGCCTGGTCTCTGCAGGGCCGGAGCCTTTTGGATGCCCTACCACCCCTGCACTGCAGCTGGGATGTCTTCCTCACGCCCTGGAAATCCCTATCTGGGAAGCCTGGCAAGCTTTCCTCAGACTTTTTTTCCAGCACTCCTTGGACTGATTTCAGGACAGCCATCCCTGAGAAGAGCCCTCCAGTCATGAGCAGTGGGCCTGGCTGAGCACTGGGATGGGTGAAATGCCAGAGGCATCTCTCGTGCCAGAAGCATCTCCTCTTCAAGGGATGCTCAGAGACCTGTCCCCTGCTGTCAGACGGCACTTGGTAATTTCCTTTAGTGACTGCTTGGAGTATTCCCTGTTGTTGGGAATATTTTTCCTGGATGCCTCTGCAGCATTGCTCTCCTGTAGATGCCTGCCCAGGAGCGGGCTCCCTGGGGTGGCTGCCCCTAGCCAGGGTGCCCTCGCTGGCTGCGAGGGGCTCTGATTTGGCCCATCTGCCTAGCAATGGGTGCAGGCATGGCACGGGCACTAGATGGAGCCACAGGCTGCTTCATGGGGATCCCACCTGCTGGCTGAGAAGCCGAGGAGATGCCACCAGGACCTAGCCGTGTCTCGGCATCTTGCTTTCTTTTCCCTGGCTTTTGCAGCTGATACGGGGACAAGGAGGTCCCAGAGCTGCCAAGTCTCAGCCCACTCCGTGCTCACCGGTGCCCTTCCTGCTGGCAGAGGAACCTACATGCTGGCTGGGTCTCTGGAGCCAGCGGAACGCATCACTGCTGCAGGATCTGTGCTGGGAAGGACTTGGACCTCTGTAATGTCCTTAGGGGAGGCCTTACGGAGCTGGGCAGTAGCCTGCCATGGCACTGGTATAAGAGAGTATGTGGTGCCAAACACAACTCACCCCAAGGCTGATGCAGTCACTCCCCTACTCAAACCAGTAAAGCCAGCCAATTTGGCACAGCCCATCACCCACTGGTGCCTCACAAGGCCCACACCTTCAACCGCAGCACCCTGCCTGCCCACCCACCCTCCTTTCCCTGCTCTTTCTTCCTAGGTCTGCCCAAAGTCCTGGTGCACCTATGTGCCAGCCTGGATCACACCAGCTTTGAACCCCCCACAGGCATCTTGAGTATGTCTCAAGAAGACTCTTAATTCTTTACAAATTCTGTAGATTGCTGTGTTGTGACCCTGTTTTTAGCTTTTCAGGGTCACAAAAGTTCTCAAAAAGTATTCATGAGACTTTCTGAAAAAAAGAGCTTTCAGGTGAGTGAAGCAGAACCCCAAAGGAACAGGGATTTTTTTTATTCTTGTTACTTAGGAAGCCAACTGAACTGCATCATAAACTCGTGCTATATTATTATGCAAACCACATATTATGAGAGATTATTTTCAGAGCTACACTTCATTTAAGATTTTGATTTCCTCAGGAGAACACAAACCCTTTCACAGCCTCCTCAAAACTGGCAATTACATACTGTAAAATCATATTCGTGGTGATTTTTGAACTGCAGAGTGATGCGCTCAGCGTGTCACGTGCCCACTGTTCCCCTCTTCGTACCCAGCTGTCTCCCCTTCTCCCTGGTCCCTGAGGGAAGGTCCCCACTCTGCAGCAGCCACATGGAGATGGAGCAGGGAGGGAGCAAGAGTCAGAGACAGTGGGCTGAGGTGAGAAGTGGTTGAGCAGAGCAAGGCAGCCTGCTGGGTGCCATTTCCATGCCACCTTCCTCTGCCTCCCACTCCCAAGAGAGGCAACAGTGGAGGCTCTGGCTGTGCTCCCCCTCGCTGGGCACAGCCACAGGGCTGGTGCAGCCCCCAGAAAAGGGAGCGGTGGGTTTGCTCACCTCTAAAAGGGTTGCACCAGGGTAGGGACCCTCGAGTGCAGGGGGCTGGTGATGGTCGAGGACAACACTTGAGAGTGGAATCCATTTTAAAAATCCATATTCATCCCAACAGCACTGCCCAGCTGCCCTGGCTTTCCTGCACAGCCAATTTCTCCACACCCTTTATGTTTTTGATTCTCCTCGTGTTTGTCTAGATGGCCATGCTCTGAGCTGCCTGCCCAAGCTGCTCTGTTTTCATCCCAGATGGCTTCTCTAGAATGGCAGCTTCTCTGAGATGGGGAATATCCAAGGAGACAAAGTCATCCGGGTGCTTTCAGCAGAAGTTGGTGTAGCAGGGCTGAGAAGTAAGAAACAGCAAAGTCAGGGTGACTTTTATGCAAGCAGGGCAATGTCTTTGGGCTGGGTTCAGCGATGTGATAGACACAGGCTGTGCAGCCCAGGCACTGCCCTGCAGGAGTGCTTGTCTGCGCTGACACTGGGGCTGCTGCCCCAGCCAAAACCCAGGCAAAACTGTGGTGCTTGCAGCTTTTAAATCAACAGAGTCAGAGGCTGACGGAGATGGCAGAAGCCCATGACTGAATAGGCTCTCCAAGCTGAGCACACACGTGGGCCCAGGCAGCAGCTGAGCTTAATGGCAGCAAGGGCTTCACCCGATCCCTAGCACGTGTTTGGGAACAGGGTGAACTGCAGAGCCTGAAGAATCCCATGATGCTTGGGAGCAGGGCACCCCACACCCACCCATGGGTGAGGCTGGAGGCTGCCTGGTCTGGATCTGACCCCAAGGGAAGGAATATTGGACACAATGAAAAGACTGATACCACACTCCCCCTCTGAATGCTTGGGAACCATTCAGGCCCAGAGGGGAGCAGAAGCTGCAGCTGACACAGGACAGAAAGGGATTTTATTGCAAAGCAAGGAAAAAAGCTAGGAAAACTGGAGTAATTCCAAGGGACTGAAGGACAGATCATTAAGATCACTCCAATCATTAAGAAAACAAACTGGTTGACCTAGAAAACTGCAGATTACTTGTAAGACTAGAAAAAGTATCAGAAGAGTTAATTTTAATCCTGTCAGCAGAGTACTAAAGACTTTAAAATGCATTTAGTAGTGATCAGCCTTGTCTCAGGGAAGGCAGATATTGCTATGCAATTGTCACCTTTCAGCACAATCACATGTCTGGTTGATTCAGACCAACACCACTGGCATGACAGCCTTCCTTACTTGAAACCTTGCAGGATATAATGATAACAGCATTCACATAAATCATGGCATTGCCGCAAAGAGGGATGGAATAATCTGCTCTCCATGTCCATGGAATAAGGACACTCATAACTGCTGTCAAAAGTCTTTCCAGATCCACCTCTTGTGTAGTCGCAGAATATTTATCTCAGCATGCCAAGGCAGCCTATTTACAGTCCTGCATTGCTAGGGACACACCAGATGCATCAATACCGTGTGGTTGTTGGCTAGGTGCTATACTGCCAGTGGCCTTTGTAGTGAGGGATCCACATAGGTGGGTGCAAGGCCCACAGTAATAAGAAATGTTTACTAAGAAAAAAATGGGATAACACTGAGCTTGGTGGAGTAGTGGCCAGTGAAGGGGACAATTAACTATCAGGGATGGTTTAGAATTTGCCTGATTAAAAGGCCATGTTGCAACAAAATTTTGTCTAATGCAAAAATTGCTTTAAAATGAAATGCAAAGTAATTAATTTTTGAATTTGGGGGAATGAACAGTCTTGTCACTTGTTACTCTGCACATCCACTTGCCACCCTCAAACTTTATCAGTGGTAATTTGGGATTCATTTCAAGACCATTGACCAAACTGCCAAACCTGGCAGTGCCTGGCAGGTATCCCCTCAGAAGCCCAGCAGGCCTTTTTTGACGATTCACCATCACCAGCCAGCACATGGATAGCCTGGGTTGCCTCACCAGACACTGCACCAACACTGCCACTCACTCCCCTGGACACCCACCACACGACAAGCCAGGGACAACCCTGCCTTTCCCTGGAGCAGACTTGTCATCTCAAGGAATGAAACCAAGCTTGTTTGGCAAGGTGGTTTTCCATGGTTAACTGATAACCAGCAAAGAAGCTGAGGGTCCCCCAACATGAGCTGGAGCCCTCAGTACCCAGCTCTTGCCAGGCTCTGCATCCCTCTGCCTGTGAGGTGTTAAAACCCCCTGGGCTGTGTCCAATGCAGGGCTATTAAATGGCAGTGTGAGAGCCACACCATTCTAGGGAAGGGCACAGCAGCCCCAGAGTGTACAGGGCACCTGGGCATGGCTCATCCTAATGAGGAGGACATGGGAGACATGGGAGCTCAGTACCCTGGGACTCCTGAGTCCTTACAAAAGGGAAATCATAACATTATAGGATGGTTTGGGTTTAAAGGGACATTAAAGATCATTTAGTTCCAACCCCCGTGCTATGGGCAGGGATACCTTTCACCAGATCAAGTTACTCAAAGCCCTGTCCAACTCGGAACTCTTCGGAACACTTCCAGAGATAGGGCATCCACAGCCTCTCTGAGCAACCTGTACCAGTGTCTCACCACCTCCCCCAGTAAAGAATTTCGTCCTAATATCTAATCCAAATCTACCTTGTTTCAGTTTAAAAACATTAGCCCTTGTCCCATCACTATATACTTTGATAAAGACTCTTTCTCCAGCTTTCCTGTAGGTGCCCTTCAAGTACTGGAAGGCCTCTATAAGGTCTCCCCAGAACCTTCTCTTCTCCAGGCTGAACATCCCAACTCTCTCAGCCCATCCTCATAGGGGACATCCTATTGAATTGGTTTACATGCACAGCCCCTTACCATTTGAGTTAACTCTGCTATGGAGATCTCGGAGGTATGTATGAGCCAGGCATCCTCAGGATAGCAAGGTCAAATGCAAGATCTCAGCCCAGTGACCCAAGGCCACAAGCTCGTGGAGCCTGAGGCACTGGAAGGAGCTGGGAGCCCAGCCCTGGTTTCACCTATACACAGACATCTCCAGGCAGGAGAACTTTGGGAACCATTGCCTGAATGGACTATTAAACACATCTTTTATCTCACTAACCATTTCCTTCTGACATCCACCAGCACGTGGCCAGCTATCATTACCTCCTTTCCGCTTTTGGCAACTCTACAGCAATCCCCAAGAGTCTCTGCTAGTTTCCCTGGGACCAGCTCTGCCCTCAATGTGCCCTCGGGCCAGTAAGCTGCTTGCATTACATCCAACCCACCTGCACATGCAACCCGCCCTCGCACACCTCTGTTCAGCCAGCAGAGTCTCAACTGCTCCCCAAAGACCACGGCGGAGAAGAGCCATTGGCAAGATGCTCCTGCACCAGGAATTTGCTTTCCCAGGGGACATTGGACTTGCCCACCTTGCAGTGGTTTATCTACCTCAAAGGAGCAGATGCAGCTGCAGATCTGCCCGGAGTGACTCTGCCATGGCCACTCTGCTGCCCAGAGGCTGGGACTCAGACACAGGCCTGCAGACAAGGCGTGTGCTCCTGGGAGGGGGGAAGACGATTGCTGCCTCTTGCTCCATCGCTGCCAGCTCACACAAACACACTCTGCAATTGCAACAGAGATGACCACAGCTTTGGTGTAATTCCTGAGAGCTTGTAAAACAGGAAGGCCTAAAGGGACTGGGATGGAGCCTGACGCATCACCATGCCTGTGGTCCTGCCTGGGGCATGCAGAGCCCCTCCAGCCAGACAGAGTACACTGTCCCCATCCAGGAGCTCCTACTGTCATCCAGCCATGTAGAATTCCTTGAACTTTTGCTTCCACCTACTCCTATGTTACTTGTGCCACAAGCAGCTTTGGGAGCTGCTGGAGAACAGGAAAAGCAGCACTGGCCCCTCCACACAGCCCACCAGTGCTGCACACTGGCACCCCCTGTGATCATAGGGACACCTCAGCAGACTCAGCCCCTCCATCACCTGTCTGGAGGCAGCTTGTTCACAGCAGGCATGCTCAGAGCCCTGCCATGAAGTCACTGCAATTAGCCAGCTGTAGGTTTACTTTGCTCCGGTGGGCATGTAGCTGCCTTTCCCAGGACATGAAGAAAGTCGGATGACACTGCCAGCCAGGGAGGCTGACTGAGCCAGGGAGGCTGCTCACCCGGGCCTGCTGTGCCTGAGAAAGATCTAGTCTCAACTCGTCCACAGATTCCTGTTAGCCTTGCAGGTTGGGGCTTGGCATGTGTGCGGGGCTGCCTCCATCCCTGGGAGTGCCTCCCTGCTCCTGCCACTGCCCGGTGATTCAGGGCTTAGAACTGTAGTGAGATCTAGAATTAGCTTTATTGTTCCTGTAACGCGGCGCACGCTCTGGGCAATGCAGCAGGCGTTGCACAACTGACTTCATTTTATCAGAACCAGCAATTATGCTGCTTTTGCTCAGCTCCAGCAGAGAGAACTTCTGTCAGATCACTACTGTACTCTGCATTCCAGCAGGTCTTCAGAAGTAAATGCCACACTTGGGTATTGCAGATGTCCACTGATGACAGTCCCTTGACCCTGAGACAATCATGTTTCATTCACCACACTTTCTGCTAGCAAGCCTTCAACTTGCATTGAGCATGCAGAAGAGTTAATCCCCTTCCCATCTGCATCTGTCTTACATATATTTTAAGGCTATTATTTAGTCTCTGCTTGGTCTTCTAGATAGTCTCCATTCTTTCAGCCTTTCACTGCAGCCCATGATATCTAGCCTTCCAGTGACCCTAATTTCTCATCTCTGGATCATCCCCATCTACTCCAGATGAAGGACAAGGTGTTCACAGGGCCATTTCTGACATTAACAAGGCAGGCATATCTTAAAGAATGACAAAGGGAGTATTTTCTGACCATCTCTATGCTGTGCTAGAACCTTTCAGGGTAGCAAAGTATGTCTCAAATGTTGTTATGCAAGAACTGCTGTAGCAATCAGGCATATAAAGCTGGGCTGTCATCAGGAGCATGCCATGCTTTAGGGACAGTGCACAACAGCACACTGGAATACTCCTGGCACGCTTAGCATCAAAAGGGACTTGCTTGAACTCCCAATGTCTACAAGATAAAGTCAAGCTCCATAGCTCCATGCTTTCAACAAATTCATTAGCTTCACCAGCCAATGTTATCCGCTCTGTGTTAGTGCAGATCTGCCCTTTTGCTTTGAGAGGGTTGTCATTATGATTCACTCAGCAGCAGAGCACCACTGCATTTCTGGGTTTACCAACCCAGCAGTGGGTTTGCTGCCCAAGTCCTTGGACAAGGAGGAGACCAGCTTGGCCATACAGGGCTCTGGGAGCTGTCAAGCTTAAGAGCTTCCCCTCCTGCCTGGTTGCTCATGGGCTCAGGGTGCTGCCATATCATCCAGCACAGCCACCACAGGAAAGAAATCTGCACAGGGCACTGACAGGCTGGAGGCATATCCCAGCTCCTCCATCTTCCTGATGAACGATGCTACTAAGAGGATTATGGGGAGAGCAACTGTGCAAGGATGTAGTGAGGCATAAGCAGGGCAGGCACACATGCAACCTGTTTGAGAAGCCCCTGGCTGAGGCTAAAGACACGGATAGAGGCCCTGGTCCTGAAGCACCCCTCATCATCTGATGCTTGCCTTGTTCCCTGCCAAACTAGGCTTAAAGTGGAGAGCACTGGGCTTCCTCCCTGAACTCACAGCACAGCTGTGGTCTCTTCAACCTTCACAAGACAGTCGTGTCCGCAAACTTCCCTGTGACCCTATTTACTGTGTCTGGAACAGTCTGGGCAGAGATGAGGTTTGAAAAGTGAGAACAATAATGTGGGCTTTCCACAGTGACGAGAAAAGGGAACTGGGGTGTGGATGGCATGTATGAGGCTGGACTCTGAACAGGTCATCTCCTCCTAGTTTCAGCTCTGACTGCTTTTAGGTGTGGCAGACTTTAATATATTTCTGGAAGACAGCTATTGGAGAAGCTTTGTTTGGGTAAATGCAAGCTCTGACAGTGGTTCCTGTCCCAGCAAGTACCTGTCTGAGAGCTGGCTGATCTCCTGGGCCCCATTGGCAGCAGCAATCAGGGCTTTCCTCTTTTATTTCTATTTTTCTATCAAGGTTGAATTCTGACTCACTAGCCTAAAATTTGCCCTGCTTGTTTTGGTACCTCTCTGGGTGCTGGTGCAAGGTCCCACTTTGTTCTGAACAAAGATGAAAACGTTTACTGATCAATTCTTGCAACCTTGTGATTTCTGATGTGGTCTGAAAACATTTGCAGGGTCTTTTTAGGCATGTGAATAACATCTCTGAGAGCAAGGGTTCGTCTCGGGACAAATCTTCTTCCAGGCAGGGTGAGCACAGCCCCCGCCATGTGCTTGCAGGCTGCTGCTACCAGCATCTGGCAGGATGCTGAGCAGTTAGGCACTGACAAGACACAGCCGATTGGTGCTCCCAGGATTTAGCCAGCTGCTCTTAAGCATTTCAGAAAAGCTTAGGCATCTGTTTGGGCTTTTCAGATCTGAGGTACATGGAGACACGTAGCTCCAAATGACTCACGGCTCTCTTGTCAGGCTTTGCTACCCTGCTTGTTCAACATAACAGCATCTGAGTGGTTATTTTCTCCGTGAGCATGCATTTACAGCAATGACGAATCCAGGGACATTTCACCCTCAGCTCTCTGACAGAATGGTATATAAACAGATCCAGGCATCTCTTGGAGAAATACCACATCATTTTACACCCCGAGGTGCCACCAGATTGTTATACAAATCTTCCGAAGCTGGGTGAACCGTGCAAACCAGTGCTCCTTGCTTCCTAGCTCTGACACTCGTGCTTTCAACCACTGCTGCAAAGCATTCATGCTATAAATGCCCCAGAATTAATTGGCACCATGGAAGTAAGGAGGGTGCTAGGAGACACCCAGCCAAAAGTGACATCTTGGCATCCAGAACACATTTTAGTGACCACCTTGGCAAAAATTTTCACAGGGAAAGATGATCCCATCACTCTTTTTCACACCAGTTAACTTCTGGGGCTCAGATTTTGATGCCTCAGTGCTACCAATTACTCTCACGGACTGTCTGCATCAGCATGGTCTGTGCTATCTAGTGATCTCTGAGGTCACTCAAAGGACATTTATACCACGAGGAGTTTAGACATTTCCAGAGTTGTCTAGTCACCACAGCATCCTGTCCAGGTTCAGCAGCACTCAAAATCTGGGGCACCTCTGTGCAGAAAAACCTTTTTCTGTCAGCCTGACTAAAGCCACTCTGATCATTTGGCTCAGCCATTTCTGCAGGTCTCAAAAATGTGTTGCTTAGACACCGTCACAGGCTTCACAGCAGTACTGCTGCTTTCAGTCACTTTACACGTGTTCATCAGTGAAGGTGACACTTTCCAGGTGACTCAGGCACAAAGAAAGGCCATTGTGGGTGGATAATTTAGGTCCATCTTTCAACTTTTACAGTGAGATGAGAGATGACAGCACTTTTCAGTGAAAACTCATTAAGTTGGAAGGCTCAGGCAGAGGCAGGGCTGGTTCTCCACCACACCGGATACTGTGAGCATTTTGGAGGAGGTAGGAAAGGATGGTCACGTTATTCATTGTAGCAAAGCCAGACATCAGTGAAGTCATCGCAAAGGGACCCCCTTTGAGGTGCTCCAAGTTCTTCCCATACCCCCACTGGTCATTTCATAAAGCTTTGTGAAATCAGATCAAAACCACAGAGATAAAGTCGATTGAGGTTGGAGAAGGAGGAGCTCATCAGCAGGCATGGCTTTCAGACACAGCCCTGAAGCACAGTGGTCCTTGAGGTGCTTGCAGCAAAGAACGGGAGAGAGTTTTTCTGCTTTTTCTCACTGATCTCCAAAGAGGCTGGGAAAGCTTGTGCTTGCCTCTGAAGTGTTTCCTCTGACCTTCTTTTATCCAGACATTCTCACAAGTATTCCTTGGGGACCTTGGGTGTTTCACAAAGACCCCACTCCATGCTCATCCGAGGATCACAGCAGCACCTCCACCCATCACAAGGGAACACCTGAAACAAGTTCTTTTCTGTCTTGCCTTCCTCAGGTCCCGAAGTCTGTTCCAGTTAATGCCTGGATGGTGCCTCGCACCAGCAGGACACACAGCAGGAAGGTGCCATCTCTGCCCCTTGGGCAGAAGTCCCTCTGCCAAGACTGGCAGGTGGAGCAAGGCCAACCCCTGTGCTCCTTTGCCCATCCCTCGAGGGGACCCCCGGCTCTCCCGCAGCCGCTGCAAGGCAAGGAGTGGGTGACCCCCAGGGGATGCTGCTCCTCAGTGGTCCCGCCGATGCGCCCAGGTGGCTGCCGGGCAGCACGGGCTCATCCCTGCACATGTGTGCAACCATGCGCAATGCACAGGAATGTATGCAAACTCCCGGGCCGGTCTCGGGCGGGGCGGCCCGCCCCGCGGCGCCAGTGCCGCCCCCGGTATAAGGCGGCAGCGGCACGGCCGTTCCGGTCCTGCGGAGCTGCGTCAGCCCGGGGAGAGGCAGGTCGTGCGGCATCGGCATCATGGTGAGTGCCGGCCCCGGGCTGCCCCCTCCCTCCGGTCCCGCGGGTGCTGCCAGGAGTTGTGGGGATCCCGGCAGGGCGCACCGCGGAGCAGGATGCGACCCCCAGAGCTTCCCGGGGCGGCTCCCCTGGGAGCACAGGGCTGCGGGCAGCTGCTGGCGGGAGCACCGCGCTGCTTGCCGTGCCTCTCCCTGGCTTCAGCCTTTTCGGAGCGGCTCCCTCCCCGGCACTCGGCAGTTTCTCTCCTTTGAGCATCCCCTTGCACCCGTCTGACACAGCCTAGGCAAGAAGGCCACCAGCCATACCCTGTCGTGTGCTGAGATCGGCGGTTGGGCTGACCCTCCCATCTCTCCTCCCTTTCAACAGCCCCCCGCCCACGTCTCCTGCTGCCATCTCTGAGTGTGCCCAGTCTGCCAGCCCCCCACGCTGCAGACTCACAGCTGAGTCCCAGGAGCAAGCTGTGGCTTCCCCCACTGCCCTGCAACTCAGGTGCCCACGGGTGGGCACTGCTGTGGGTGAGCCTCCGGGCTGCCCTACCCCTGTGGTCCTGAGCTCTGGCTCCTGAGCTCTCCATCTGCTCTGGAGAGAATCCCAGCCCCGGGGTGCCCAGGAACCCTGCCTGCTGCCCTGTGGGGCCATGCTCGCTGCCCTGCCTGGGCCAGACTTTGCCATGAAGAAGGCAGAGTCTGCTGGCTGGTGACAAGCACTGCTGCGTCCCTGGCACTGCTGGGCTCTGCCCAGCCTACTGTCAGCGCTGGGTCACAGAAAGCCAGTCCTGGCTACTGCGTGTTGGTGGGATGAAGTGCAGTGACCAGCATAAGCCCCTGCCCCCCAACTCTAATTTGCAAGGTTTTTAGCCATGCAGGAGTCTTTTCTCATCTATTCTTTCTTGTGGTTATCCAGAGGTGCTTGCAGCTGTGTCAGGTGTATGATGTGCACTTCTGCTGAGGATCCCAGAGACTCCTCAGGACTTAAAGTTGGCTTCTTGTGTACAAAATATTTATGGACCTGCTGGGAGGAATAAGTGGGGTGTCACTTTACTCCTCCTTGCACCTCAGCTTTGGGAAAGGTGAAGAGATGGTCTTCTGCCTCCCACCATGGGTATCAAAGCCTTATTTTTCTGTCATCCCTCACTCACTGTCATTGCTGCCTCTGAAAGGCAACACCGACAGCACTCCAGATGCAGAGGGACGTGACTTGCTGCAAACTGTGTAACTTCCTCAGATGGTAGTCACTGCCGTGCTCCTGAGAGCAAAATGGCTGGCGCCACAGGCTTCCTGCCAGCTGACTCACTGCGGGGCACCCATGGCTCTGGAAATCCGGTTTGGTTTGGTTTGGATGCTCCTCTGCCTCAGTTGTGCCTGATGACACATCCAAGACCTTGACAACAGCAGGGCCGAGACACTGAATATTTTGTTTCTTGCTGAAAGGGCTGCAGGCTCTGGGATGCCTCACCTGGAGGGAGCAAGGGTGCAAAGCCCACCTCAGCCTAGCTTCCCCTGAGCGATGTGAGGCTGCCTTTGAAGCCCTGAGCTAGGAGACCCTCCAACTTCAGCCCTTCAGTTCAGTTGAGAACTGCAGCTAACGCTTCCTCCTCCTCCAGAGCTAATTTAGGAAAGCTGAGCCTCAGAGCATGGCAACCATTCACTGCTGCAAATTGCCCCACTTACTGGGCACCCATCCACAGTGCTCTCACCTTCCCAGTTCCCAGGACATGTGTGATGCTCTGTCATCTCTGCCTTGTTGTTGGAGTAGCAACGTCTGTTCCAGATGCTTCAGGGCCCTGGCCATTAAGCCATGTGGGTGTTTGGGCAAGGGAGAGATCACTGGGAGCTTCCCAGGGCTGTAGGTGGGGGCAGTCCAGGGACCATACTGGCCTGGTGTCATGGGCTCCAGCAGATGAGCCTCCATCTCCCTTGGGCCCTAAGACGGGCAGAGCAGTGATAGGAGGCAGAGCACCAGATTTGGGAGAGGGCAGCAGACTGGGATCGACACAAGGCAGACAGGCTGCAGGGCAGTGTGTCTTGCACAAGCTGCCAAGGGCCTGAGCTGCCCTCCCTGGGTTGTGCATCACTTGCAGCAATTTCATTTGTGGTCCCGGTTGGGATCTGACCCTGCCTCTCCTTCCCCAGCGCGAGTGCATCTCCGTACACGTCGGCCAGGCCGGCGTCCAGATGGGCAACACCTGCTGGGAGCTGTACTGCCTGGAGCACGGCATCCAGCCCGATGGGCAGATGCCCAGCGACAAAACCATCGGTGGAGGGGATGACTCCTTCACCACCTTCTTCTGCGAGACCGGGGCTGGGAAGCATGTCCCACGGGCAATCTTTGTGGACCTGGAACCCACTGTGATTGGTAAGAGCAGCTCAGCTGAGCAGTGACAGTGGTCACTATCTCTGGGAACAACCCACTGTGGGACAGTCCCTTGGGTGGCTCCTGCCATGTTTCCCCTGGGCCAGTTAGAAACTCTCTTGACATTCTGCCAAACTCTCCTTAGATGAGGTTCGGGGGGGAGTCTACCGCCAGCTCTTCCACCCTGAACAGATGATCACCGGCAAGGAGGATGCTGCCAACAACTACGCCCGTGGGCAC
>JANVCC010000022.1:25556931-25598675 GCA_025345505.1 Todiramphus chloris collaris
GACTGTGCTTTCATGGTAGACAATGAAGCCATCTATGACATCTGCCGCAGGAACCTGGACATTGAGCGTCCAACATACACCAACCTGAACAGACTCATCAGCCAGATCGTCTCATCCATCACAGCATCGCTGCGTTTTGATGGGGCCCTGAATGTGGACCTGACTGAGTTCCAGACCAACCTAGTGCCCTACCCTCGCATCCACTTCCCCCTGGCCACTTATGCCCCTGTCATCTCTGCAGAGAAGGCTTATCATGAGCAGCTGTCAGTGGCTGAGATCACCAACTCCTGCTTTGAGCCGGCCAACCAGATGGTGAAGTGCGACCCTCGCCACGGCAAGTACATGGCCTGCTGCCTGCTGTACCGAGGGGATGTGGTGCCCAAGGACGTCAACGCCGCCATCGCCACCATCAAGACCAAGCGCAGCATCCAGTTCGTGGACTGGTGCCCCACAGGCTTCAAGGTGGGCATCAACTACCAGCCGCCCACGGTGGTGCCGGGGGGAGACCTGGCCAAGGTGCAGCGCGCCGTCTGCATGCTGAGCAACACCACGGCCATCGCCGAGGCCTGGGCCCGCCTGGACCACAAGTTTGACCTGATGTACGCCAAGAGAGCCTTTGTGCACTGGTACGTGGGCGAGGGCATGGAGGAAGGGGAGTTCTCCGAGGCGCGGGAAGACATGGCCGCTCTGGAGAAGGATTACGAGGAGGTGGGCCTGGACTCCTATGAGGATGAAGAGGAGGGCGAGGAGTAGAGAAGCCCCTGCCAAAAAGGACCGTGCTCCTTCCCCATGTTAGCTGCAGAAACCCTTTGCAATAAACCGTTTCAGAGCCTCCGTGTCTCCCACTAACCCCCGAGCTGTATCAGTTTCTTGCCAGGTCAGGTGTGTGGTGAGTGCTTGAGCTCTGCTGCTAGTGCTGCTCTGCTTCCTCCCAGTGCTCTGCTGCAGCTCTGGCTTGCTCCCTGCACAGGTAAGAGCCCCTGGGTCCACTCTCTGGGATCATGGCACAAGTCCCACCCCACTTGCTGCTCCAGGCATGGGTGGGTACTGCTTCTTTGTATGGCCCTGTGGTATATGACCCTATGGTATATGGCCCCATGTTGTACCCTGGAGCTCAGGGGAGCAGATTTAACCTGAGCAGGAAAAGATTGGCAGCTGCTGGGACTTTTTCCCACATGGAGCCCAAGGGTAGGTGTGCTCTTCTGGAAGGATAGTGATTGAAGCAGTGGGAGCAGGGTGGCAACCCTGTCCCTGTGGTCAGAGCATGGGACAAGGGTCATGCTCAGCTCTGCAGTGCAGCAGGTGCACCCCGCAAGGGCATCCAGAGTGGCATGAACCCCCGCGGCTGCTTTACTGCTGTGTTGTGGTGAGAGGATTAAAGGAGGGGAACGCTCCCTGTGAAACTGCTTGTCTGCATCTCTTTTTTTCCCATCTCCCCATAGAGCCCAAATCCTGCATCTCCCAGTAAGCCTCTCCAGCCAAGGGTACCCACCAGGCTGGTAGGTGTCCGCAGTGCTGGGATCGTTGTGCTGTCCCGAGGCTCTGCTCACCCCCACCAGATAAAGGCTGCTGCCCCTGCCACCCAGGCTCTGGCAGCTCCCCAGCCTGTGCACCCACCTCCTTCTCCTGGGGCAGCTGAGAACCTTTGCCTGTACCCCTGCCTCTGCCTGCCCATGCTGTGCTGAGCCCCCTCCCACCGTGCCCAACCCCCAAGGCTCTGAACTGCAGCGCCTGGCTCCAGCAGCAGAGTTGTCCGAATTCCCATCAGAAGCGCGCTGAGTTCAGGGATTAACTTTCCCTGCTACTGCTAATGCTGCAGCCTTGCCGCCCCGCCCCGACGGGGCTGTCCTCTGATGCCCTTCCCCTCTGGCAACGCTTGGCTGCTCAACCCCAACAGTATGCCCCAGCTCCCTTTGTGCCCCCAGTGAGATCCCCTCCTCGCACACAGCGACACGCCATCCAGACCTCTGCAAGAACATCGTTTACTCCAAACACAAGGCAACGTCGGCGAGAACAGCAGCACCATGAGTGCTGGGTTCCCCCGCTTTGCTCCAGCACCGCACTGAGACCTGGACCGCAGCTCTGCTCTTGGTCAGGAGAGGCCCTCCCGGGGCACAGGGCTGCAGCTGCTGTCACCTGGGGGGTCCCACAGCATCTTCCTCTGCAACCCCAGGGGAGGCAGGGGCCAGCAAATGCCCCGTGTTTAGCAGCAGGTCACATGTCCACAGTCCTGGGGCACAGACCAAATCCCAGGCAGCAGCATCCAGGGCACAGAACACTCCAAACCCAACACACCTCAGGCACAGAGCAGCAGCTCTCCCCTGAGTGCAGCAATGCCCTCTGCAGTGGCTCTGGGGGAGCAGAGATGAGGGCAGCTGCTTTTCCCCTGGCTTGGCTTTGGGGCACACCACTGCTGCAGAGTGGGGCAGGCTCACATCTGTGTGGTGTCCTGGCCCACTGGTGCTGGCTGCAGCCCCTCTAGCTGGTGGAGGACCTCGTTTATGCTGGGTCTCTCCTGGGGGTTCACTGTCATCATGGAGGAGAGAAGGCGCTGCAAGGCAGCTGAGTACCTGGAGGAAAGATGGCAAAGGGTGGGGGTCCATATGGTGCACAGCACAGGGAGCTGCCTGGGAGCAGGGTCATCCTCACTAACCCCTCACCTGGTTGTGGGGGGCATGGTGATGGGGTTCTGCACCGCCAGAGCCACGCTGTCACCCTTCTGGAAGATGGCGTCGAAGGGGCCCTCCCCAAACATCATGCAGTACAGCACGCAGCCTAGGGACTGGAGCATGGCAGGGTCAGGGCAGGGCAGGGGCATGGCAGCCCTGCGGCAGGGGGCTGCAGCGGCCAGATCCTTACCCAGATATCTGTGCGCTCGTCTATGACACACTGGCTTGGCACCGTGAAGAGCTCAGGGGCACGGTAGGAGATGGTGCAGCGCTGGGCAGCCCAGTCCTGCGGAAAGAAGGATGAGGGTGGGGATGAAGGGCTTGGGGCAGGGATGGGCTGGTGGAGTGATGTCTCAGGGCACCCACCTGCACAGCCATGGCCTTCCGAGAGCTGTTGACTTCAATGCGAGCTTGGTTCATGGAGCCCAGGTCCATCAGCACAGGCTGGTCATCCTCATCCAGCAGCACATTGGTGGGTTTGAGGTCCCTGTGGGGATGGATGTTACTGAACATCTGCTGGCACCCCTGCCAGCCCACCCAGCCATGATTGCCAGCCCCCCTACCTGTGTGCATAGCCCTTGCTGTGGATGGCTTGCAGCCCACGGCAGATGCCATGGAGGATGAGGACAATCCGCTGCTCTGGCATAAAAGTTCCTTTCTCTCGCAGTGCTTGCACCTCACTCCAGAGGGTCCCACCCTGGCAAATGCAAGCAGGTGGTTGCCACTGCCGCTTCTGGTGGCAAGGGGGAGAGGGTGGCCCAGAAACCTCTCTCACCTTCACATAGGGCAGGAGGAGCCAGGCTTCATGCTTGGCACCTTTCTCCACCATGCAGTGGGCCACAAGGCGCAGAATGTTGGGGTGGTCAAAGAGGCCATGCATCTCCACCTCGTGTAGGGCAGCCTGGCGGTCCTCCTTGTCGTGGCACAGGATGCGCTTCAGAGCATAGAAGCGCCCATCCCGCAGCCCTTCCACCAAGTCCACGTAGCTGAAGCCCCTGCAAGGAGTCAAGTGCAGAGTGGGCTGGGTGGCACACTGCTGCATCAGGGCCTTGTGCCCAGCCTCAACTGTGAGCACCCAGAGGAGGGGGCAGAGGGCATCGGGTGCCTGCACCCAGCTCCATGGGAACCCCTTAGGCATGCCTGTTCCCCCACCTTGGGGGCTCCTGCCAGGCACCCAAAACGTCCCCCTTCTGCATGAATAACCCCACTGGCCTCATTCCTACGGGTCCAAGCACCCACTCCTGAGCATGAACCCCTGCCACCCAGCATAAGAATCCTCCTCCATCCACATGCTCAAGCATCTCTACCCTATGCTCAAGCGTCTCCTCCACAATGCCCAAACATCTTCCCTACACCCAAACACCACTTGTGCTCAAGCATCTCCCCATGGCGCCCGAGCATCCCACGCACCCCCAAGCACACCCCCCACACCCGAGCATCACTCCCATGCCCAAGCATCCACTGCACGCACAAGCACCCCTCATATACCCGAGCATCCCCCCCCTCCCCGCGCACTCGCCCCCCCCCCGCCCGAGCATCCCGGCCGCGCCCGCGGGCCCCCCGCCCCTGCGGACCCCTCTGCCAGGCGGTGCAGCAGCAGGTACCGCGCGCCCCCCAGGCTGACGGTGCCGCGGGAACAGACGCACAGCGCCTGCCCCATCGCCCGCCCGCGTCATCGCCGCCCGCCGCGCGTCACCCCGTGCGTCACCCGCCGCCTCACGCGCGGGGCGGGGCGCTGCCGCCTGCCCGGGGCCGCCCGCCGCCGCGGGGAGCCCGCGCCCCCGCCTCCGCAGCGGGAGGGCTGCGGGTGGAGAGGCGAGCGGAGCGGGGCGGGAGGGCAGCACCGAGCCCCGGGCTCGCCCCGCGCTGCGGCTACGCTGGAACGCGGTGTCCCCGACGCGGTGGCAGCCCCTGGCTGCGAGCGGTGGCAGCAACGGTCCGCGGCCCCGCCACTGCCCGGAGCTGGCCCCGGTGACCCAAGGTCCTCGCCCGGGCCGGCAGGTCGGCGGTGCGGGGGACAGAGGTGGTGAGATCACCCCAGCAGGACTCGTCCCGCAGGGTATCTATCACCTCCTCGCCCTGCCCTGTGGCACTTCCCGCCACCCCTGGCACCAGCCCTGTCGCCAGGCTGCAGCCTTCAGCCCGAGGACGTTTTTCTTCCCTTCAGGCTGCAGCAGAATCTCCACTCCCAGAGCGAGAACCCATCACCACCTCCCCGATGAAACAAGTGGGCTGAGCTCCTTCCAAAGCGTTGGATCTGCTGGGGACACTTTTCTGAGGCTCAGTGTCGTTCCGTGCGTGTCACCCACCACCCCAGGGGGCATCGGGTGTGCATCTGCTGGCTGGAGCTGGCCGGGCAGTGCCGTGCTGCCCGCACACCGTGCCGGGTGCGGGTTGAGGAGGTGATGTTTGGCCGGCCCAGGCGCGGCAGGACAGAGCTGCTCACCCCCTGTCCTACCTTGCCCCTCCCCGCTGCGCTGCTGTTCCAGCTGCCTGCACTTAGGTCTGGAGGAAGCGCCTGGCGCTGGTGGAGGAGGATCATGTGATGGTGGTGTGCACGTCCCCCTCCTTCCCCGGCCCGACGAGGGCCCAGCAAGGATGGGGCTGCCGGCTCTCGCCCTGCTGTTGGCAGCGGGGCTTCTGCACACACAGGTCAGCAAACACGGGTGGAAAGTTTGGGAGAAGTGCGTCGGGGCTGAGCTGGAGAGGATCTGGTGGGACAGCTCCGGGATCTGCCTTGCTTTCTTCCCTGTATTCCTGCTCTTCCTGCTAGGGCTCCCTTCTGCTGCAGGCCGTGTCTTTCCCCAAAGTCCTGCTTGCTCTCCCAGCCCCCTGCCAACCCTCCCAGCCCCCCTCCCCAGCAGCACCCATCCCCTAAAATGCCAGCATCTCAGCTGCAGGGGGTTTGATTAGTGAGGCGGAGGCATCATGCAGTGCAAATGGCTGCCCTGCTTGTCCCTCCTGTACTCCCATGGCAGCACGGTACCTGCCTCATCCCTTCACTAAGCCTTGCACGAACCAGCCCCCATCAGTCCCAGGGAGTGTGGGAGGGTCTGCAGACCCCAAGCACTGCCCATGTCCTGCAGGCCTCTCCCCCCGCGCGCTCCTTTCAGCTGGATTACGAGAAGGACTGTTTCCTCAAGGATGGTGTCCCTTTCCGCTACATCTCGGGCAGCATCCACTACAGCCGCGTCCCGCGCCCTGCCTGGAGGGACCGGCTCCTCAAGATGTACATGAGTGGGCTCAGCGCCGTGCAGGTGTAAGCGACCAGGGCAGCCCTGCTGGTGTGCAGTCCTTGGTCCCTTGGTGTCTTTGGGGTCCCTGGAGTAGGGAGAGAGACAAGTGTTGGCTGATCATGGGGAGCAGACACCAGTCCTTTTACTGGGCTGGCTGGGACCCCCAGGACCTTCCTGTCAGTCCCAGTACAGTCCCAGTTGCCATCCCTATCTCAGGCTGGAGGCCAGGTCCCAGGAGCAGACGGACCAGCCTGTTGGATGGCTCCCCATTGTGCCAGGGTGCCCTTAGCCATCACGTGCTGATTCTTTCCTCTCACTCCAGCTACATCCCCTGGAATTACCATGAGCCGCTGCCAGGGGTTTATGACTTTGATGGGGACCGGGACGTGGAAGCCTTCCTGGACCTGACAGCTGAGCTGGGGCTTCTGGTGATCCTGCGGCCCGGGCCCTACATCTGTGCAGAGTGGGAGATGGTGAGCCCCAGCCTGGCATAGAGGAGTGACAGGCGGTCTGGGAAGGGCACAGCAGGGTTGGGCCTTCTGGCTGGCACACTGATTTGAGTGCCACGACAGCCATGCTAGACTGCTGCCCCCTGGGGCACACGCTGCTCTGGTGCTGAGCATTAGCATTGTGCTGGCCGAGTTTCAGCTGTGTGCCAGCCCGGGGTTTGGAGTGGTTTCTCTGCCACCCTCTGCTGTGTGTGTTTCTCCAGGGTGGCCTGCCTGCCTGGCTGCTGTGGAAACCTGACATTGTCCTGCGCTCCTCTGACCCTGGTGAGCCTCAATGTGGGGCTCTAAACTCAGACTGGTGCCAGTCCCAGCACACCCATCTCTCTCCATGCATCTGCCAGCCCCACATGTGTGGTGTCTCCCATCCTCTTGTCTTTTGGGAGTCTCACAGTTTGTCCACCTTCACTTCCCTGTTGCACTCAGCCCTGCCCCATCTGCGCCTTCCTCCTCCTGTCAGGGAGAGTGGGCAGGGGTGGATGCTGCAGCTGGACTGAGCTGCCCTCTGTCCCCCCCCAGCCTACCTGGCAGCTGTGGATTCCTGGCTCCATGTCCTGCTACCCAAGATAAAGCCACGGCTGTATCAGAATGGGGGGAACATCATCAGTGTGCAGGTACAATGCTGTGGGACCTGGTGCCCTGCCCTGCTCTGGGTCGTCTTTGAATGTGCCCCCAAAAGCCAGCTGTATGTATCCCCTATACCATGACCTCACCCGGCTCAGCTCTTAGACAAATCCCTTACAACCTCTGGATCTGGGTTTAAACCCAAGGGCTGGAACTCTGGGGTGCATGCCACCACCCCAGTGGTTTGAGGGACACTGGCAGAATGTCTTGGTGGGGCTGGGAGGTCATTCTCAGGACCCACCTGGGGGCTGTCACGACATCGGGGGGAAGGGGGAGCTGGGTGCTCATGCCAGTAGGACCTGTCTGCAACCCTGCCTGTGCATGCTGGGTGCCAGCCCCCGCTCTGCTTACAGGTGGAGAACGAATATGGGAGCTACTACGCCTGTGACTATGGGTACCTGCGGCACCTGCTGGGCTCCTTTCGGGCGCTACTGGGGAGTGAGGTGCTGCTCTTTACCACCGACAGCGCGCAGGCGGAGGAGCTGCGCTGCGGCACGCTGCACGGGCTCTATGCCACCATCGACTTTGGGCCAGGTACCCATATGGGGGGAGGAGGAGGAGAGGGGATGGGGGTCCCTACTCCGTCCTGCTCCAGCCTCCTTCCTGCCACCTCCACAGACTCCAATGTGACAGAGGCGTTCGGTGCTCAGCGCCGGGTTGAGCCAAAGGGGCCCCTGGTGAGCTTGGCATGGGTGCTGTGGGGGTAATGACCTGCAGTGGCTTTGGGCAGGCAGAGGGGCTGGGGTATGAGGCAAAGAGGGGTACTGGGTCCAGGCTGCAGGTGATCAGGGGTATGCGGCTGACAGAGGGGTGCCAGGAGCCCCAGCTCTGGGCAGGTGACCGTCCCTTGCTCCCCCAGGTGAACTCCGAGTACTACACAGGCTGGCTGGATTACTGGGGGGGGGGCACACAGCAGCACCAGCTCGGCGCAGGTGGCCCAGCAGCTGAAGGACATGCTGCAGCTGGGAGCCAGTGTCAACATGCAAGTAGCCATCTGGGGGGGCACAGCCTGGGGGCAGTGCCCTGCCAGCATCGGAGGTGGGCATCACCGCCTGCCACTGTCCTGCAGGGCACAGGCAGGGAGAGGTGGGCAGGGCTGCAGGGCTGGGCTGTGCCTGGTGAGCTAAAGGGGGGGCTAACTGGGCTTTTCTGGGGTGTCCCATAGGTACATGTTCCATGGGGGGACAAATTTTGCCTACTGGAGTGGTGAGTAGGGCCCAGCCCTGGGAAGGGAGGGCATGCTGCGGGGCTGGGGAGCTTTCCTTGGCCATCCCTAAGGAGCCTGCTTCAGGCTCCTGTTCTATCCCACAGGGCAGGCTGACACATACTCAAGGGTCCCTGAACCTAAGGTTGTACCCATCTGGGTACTCCTTCTGTCCCCAGGCAAGGGCTCCCAGTTCCATGTCATGCCTCCACCATTGCCGTGCAGCCAGCTTGGTGCTGGGTTACGTGCCCTGGACTCTGCTAGAGCCCTTTCCTGCGGCTTCCATTGCTGCTCCCACCAGGTGCTGACTTCAAGGACCAGTACAAACCAGTGACCACCAGCTATGACTACGATGCACCCCTCTCGGAGGCAGGAGACCCCACTGAGAAGCTGTTTGCCATCCGCACAGTCATCAGCAAGGTGCTGAGCCTGGCAGGAGGGGGACAGCATTGAGCCCTGATGCCTGTGCCAGGGAAGTGGGGACAGAGGGACCTGGTAGGGCAGGGCATATCTCCCTGCTTGCCCAGGGGGGCAGCTGACAGTTTACTGTTCAGTTCCAGCCCCTGCCAGTTGGTCCGATGCCACCTGCCAGCCCCAAATACGCCTACGGCTGGGTGGCCCTGCACAAGGTGAGTGCCTGTCCTGAGGGCTGTGCTGGCCCTGCCTGGCACCACCTAGCTGCCCAGCGCCCATCCCTCTCTTTGCAGTATGCCAACCTTCTGGATGTCTTGGATGTGCTGTGCCCCTCTGGGCCCATCCAGAGCCAGTTCCCCCTCACCTTTGAGGCCATAAAGCAGGTGAGGAGCTGGGTGCACTGGAGGACCACAGAGATATGCTCGTAGGCTTGTCCACCCTGCTCTGGCTCCAGGGTGGAGGAGCAGGACTTGTCTCCAGACCCACTGCCCTTTCTGTGCCACTCTGCTGTGTCCTGCAGGCCCATGGCTTTGTGGTGTACCGCACACAGCTGCCCCGGGACATCCCGGACCCAGCCACGCTAGGCGCTCCTCCCCGCAGTGTCTGTGACCGCGGCTACGTGATGCTGCAGAAGGTGAGGCTGCAGCAGCACACCCGGCCCTGGACTCTTGGGTGGGCTGTGGAGCCTGTTGGCAGCAGGGCCGAGCCCTACCAGTGTCTCAGGGGACAGCCAGGGTGCCAGGAGCCACACTGAGCCCTTGTGCGGTAGCCCTCGGGCCTGAACTTGCCCCCTCTGGAGTCAGAGGACAGCCCTGGGCTGGTTCTGTGAGTGCAGGCAGCAGGATGCCATGCTGGCAGGCTGCTGGCAGCGACTGGTGCAGTGGGATTCAGGCACAGGGCAACAGAGCTGACCCTGTGGCTGCAGGAATACCAGGGGACGCTGGAGCGGGACGGGCAGACAGAGCTGCGTGTGACGGGCAGAGCAGGGGACACTCTGGACGTGCTCCTGGAGAACATGGGCAGGATCAGCTTCGGGGCCAACACCAGTGACTTCAAGGTGAGAGCAGAGGGCTCTGGAGGGGATGGCCTGGACACCCACATGGCCAAACACCCGCTCTCCTGCCACCCATGACAGACCTCAGCCACGGTGGGGCCACCCCCAGACCTGCTCCCTGGTTAATCTCACACCGTCCCAACCCCTGGCCCTGGCAGACCCAGTAAGACCAGGATCAGCACCCCTGTCTCCGTCACGCTGCCATGGCAGCTAGGACAACACAGGCCCTTGCCATGGATCCCAGCCCACCTCCACTGCTGTGAGGGCTGTGGCACACCCTACTGCCTCATTTTTCCTCCTGCTCTATCTCAGGGCTTGCTGGGGAACCTTTCCTTGGACTCCAGCCCTCTCAGCAACTGGCTCATCTACCCCCTGGCCATAGACACTGCTGTGCAGCAGGGCTGGCCCCACACTGCCCTGCCAAGGTCAAGCAGTGGAGGCAGAGTGGGGCCAGCCTTCTACACTGGGACTTTTGAGACCCCTGGCATCGCCTGGGACACCTTTGTGAAGTTCCCAGGTTGGGGCAAGGTAAGGCAGTGCATAGCCAGGAGAGGGGGTGAGGGTGGAGAGGGTCATAGCTCAGTCCCATCTCCATCTTGCAGGGCCAGCTGTGGATAAATGGCTTCAACCTGGGCCGGTACTGGCCCCGCCGTGGGCCCCAGCAGACCCTCTTCGTGCCTGGCTCGGTGCTGCATGTTGGCCACCCCAACAACATCACAGTGCTGGAGCTGGAGGAGGCACCCTCTGCGCCTCTTTTGCACTTTCTTGACCGCCCCCTTTTCAACAGGACGCTCAACCGCAGCACCACGGCCACAGAATAAACACAGGGCTGCCAGACACTGGTATCGCCTCTTGCTGCGGCTGTGGAGATGGCAGGGGGTTGGTGAAGCACAGGGGTGAGCAGAGGGGCTGCGGGGCCCTAGGAAAGGGGCACGCGTCCTGGCACAGACATGCAGAGCTCCTGGCCTCCTCTGGGATCCATCAGGGTCTGTGCTAAGAAGAAAAGGACCCAGAGCTGAGCTTGTTTTGCATGTCAATCCCAAATAACTCCAGTGCTCATGGTGACACTCCAGACCTAGGGGGTCAAGGCACCTCTTTATTGACAATGCAGACAGAGGAGGTAGTTGTTAACATGATATGGTTGAGAGGCTGATGGCAGCCTGGAGAGGAGAGGCCAAAGCACAGCCCAGAGGGTGCCCACACATGGTTTAAGCAGCTCAGGGCTGTGGGGTCTAGATGTGTCAGGATCTGTCCCACCACTGCAGGCAGCAGCCTACAAGACAGCCATGAGAAAAATTCAGCAGGACCCCCACCTGGAGCTAGGCCATGATACAGTCCTAGCCCCTCACACTACCACCTGGAGACCTCTCAGTTGTAATGTCCCCAGAGTCACCACCCAGAGTGACATTCTTGCCCCAAGCCTTGCCAGAGCTGCCCTGGAGAGTGACATGGCCAGCTCAGTCCCTCTGACCAGTGACCTTGCCGTGCTCAGCTGCGTCTCCACCGCCGTGGTCCTCTGCAGGTGGCAGCGGTCCCCAGCCTACGTGTGGCCAGCCCGGGCCCGGCGGTGGGTTTGCAGGCAGGCCGTGGAGCAGAAGGAGAAGTCGAGATAATGGAAAGGGATCCGACCCAGCAGGGACTCTCCACACTGCCAGCAGCGGCTGCAGGAAGGAGCAGATGTGGCCCTAAGTGAAGGGGACACTTGCAAGAGGGTTAGGGGAGGAGAGAATTCACTGCCTGGGCTGTGGCACGAGACACCAGCACCATGAGGGAGCTGGGGCTCCTCTTGTCCTACTGGGCTGATGTGCTCACTCAGCAGCCTGTCCAGGACATGCTCCCGAGAGGCGATGCTGTGTGGGAACACAGTGTGAGGTGCTTTGAGGAAGGCTGAACAGGGGGGAATTTGGCTCCATGTGGAGTTGTAAAGCCCCTGCCCAGATGAGTACAGGCAGGGCTGACTGCCCACAAGCCTGTGGGGTGGCAGAGGGAAGGGACGTGGGAGTGGGGACAGGGGTGCAGGAGTGGCAGTGGGGTTGGATTGCTGTCAGTCTGTCTGCAACTGGACCAATTTGTCCTTTGCAAAATATTTTGGGGGGGGGGGGGGGGGGGGGTGGGGGGCAGGGCAAGAGAAGGAGAAAACTTTTACACCAGCACTACTGGGAATTGAGTGGACAGGAATAGCTTTAGACTAGAAATGAGAACTGGAGCAAGAAGGGCAGGGACCAGTGGCACTGCCGGGGCCGTTACCTGACGTTGGTAAGCGTCGTGCCGGTGTCCTGCAGCTGCGCAGCCAGCCTTCGCTCGGCAGCCAGGGCCCTCTGGGGAGCAGAGACGGCTCAGCCACCCGGGGAGATGCCATGCCCATAGCACACCGCATCTGCACTGCCCCAGCTGCCCCACTGCCCCCTTCCTCAAGCACAGCCTCACCTTCTCCCTGTCGGACAGGGATGCGAACCGCTGCTTCTCTCCCTGCTCCTGCTCCCAGCGCTGCCGCTCCTCCCGCTGTGCCTGCTCCCGCTGCTTCCGTTGCGCTTTCTGTGCCCGCTTCTTCTCCAGCTTCTTGGCCTCCATCTCCTGCGTCAGGGGCCCTGGCACCTGGGGTCAGAGGACAGTCAGCTTCTCCCACTGAGCCAGGGGCAATAGCATGAGTGGGACGCTTTTCTCTGGGGTCCCTCAGCCCTAAAAAGGTGAGGGCAGAGGGCAGGCACCCACCCTGGCACGGCTGTAGTCATACTTGTCTGGATGGTCCACCATGAACTTGCGGAAGGCATTCCGGGTTGGTTTGTCAGCGGAGACGCAATAGGGGGTCCTGTCCTGCCTGTCTCTGCAAGACAAGGAAGCTCAGCTCACTCTGACATCTTCCTGCCTGCGTCCCACCAGGCTGCAATCCCAGCAGTATCCCAGTGATGTCCAATGGGTACTTGCAGCCAGGGTATTGTGGCCAAGGAGAGGAATGTTACTGATCCCTACACCAGAACCTCACACATCCTCTTGCTTCAAAAGTGCCCTGTAAAGGGTGGTTTCATCACGACACTCCAAACTATCTACTGATAAACCTGGGAGCACTTTGGGCCAGTGTCCGCCTGCCGCTGTGCAAACAAGACAGGCAGAGAATAGCAGTTCAGCTCTTACACTTCCCATAAAAACCCAGACATCCTGGCTGGGAGAGACCAGGCCCAGCTGTCCCAGGACAGAGCTGGCACCGGAATCCTGTGGCCAAGACAGGAGAGAGCTGCTGGGCTCCTACAGCAGGGGCTGTGTTTTCCAATCACTGGGTGCTCTGCAGCCATACCTGAGGGCAGGGTCTGCCCCTGCCTCCAGCAGCAGGGACACAGCCTCGGCCTTCCCTGCCCGCGCTGCCACGTGCAGCAGGGTGCAGCCACGCTCATCCATCGCCTGGCTGAGCAGGGAGTGGGGCATATCCAGGGGCTGCGTGCCCTCCCCACTCTCGCTGTCCCCCGGCAGGCCCCTGCTCTCTGGCACTCTCAGGAGGTGCCGCAGCATCCCCACATCCCCAGTTTTGCAGGCGGTGAACAGGGCATCACGGAGCCGGGTCTGAGGGTCTCCTATGAGGGAAGAAGAGGAGAGGAGTCCAATGGCTCCCTGGGCAGAGTGGTGCTCTAGTCTGACTAGTAAACACACAGAGTGCAAGTAAAGCATCATCCTGCTGGAAGGATTTGGGCACTGCAGGATCTCTGTCACCTTCAGAGCCTGTGACAATGTGCCATGGCATTGCTGGGCACCGCTTGCAGCAGCTGAGTCCTCTCCTGAGATGAGGTCCACTCCAATCCCTCCCAACATGCCTGGCTTAGCCAGGTGCTGCCTGCCCTGCCCCTCCCCAGCTCAGAGCTACTGCTCTGAACACAGGGCTCACTCAAAGGCGTGCGACTGCACCACGGCCATCGCACATCTGGCTGTTCTGGGCACCTGCCTGGCAGTGTGCTCTTCACCCCGCTGCAAAGCCACCAACAAACAGGACAGGCATCCACTTAGCCCAGCTCCTGACTCCACTCACCTCCATCGCCCCAGGGAAGCAGCTCTGACCCAGCTTCCTCCTGTAGCTCTGTCATCAGGTCCAGGCTGGACTGCCCACACTGGGTGAGTGCCCCATGGCATCCCATCTCTTCAGCACGGGGCCCTGCACAGGGAGCAGCACATGGTGAGGAAGTGGGCCAGGGCCAGCATGCACCCCAGCCATGGCAGTCCCTTCCTCAGTGCCTTCCTACACTGACCCCAATCAGTTCTTCCCCCTCACCTTTCTCCACCTTTTTATCCCTCTTCTTCCTCCTTTTGCGGTTTCGTTTGGGCATCACTTCAAATTCCCGAAGGTCCAAGGTCCCCAACGTCACCTCCACAGTCTCCAGTTCACCTGCAGGGCTTTCGTCCTCCTCCTCTTCCTCCTCCTCCTCTGCTGGGGCTGAGGGGGGTGATAAGGGGGGTGATAAGACAGGGGCTGAGGCCCCATACAGAGCACATATTACATGGGGCTCTCGGCCAAGCACACCCTGCCCTTCTCCTGACTGGCATGAGGTCACATGTTGCAGATCCTCACTGTAGTGCCAGGCCCTGTCGCAGAGCTGCAGATCTGGTCCTGCACTGTAACACCAGATCCCTCTGCTTGCTCCACAGCTCAACTCACCACTTGTGTCCTCTTGCAAGGGATTCTTCTCTGCTTTCTGCTGCCTCTTCTGCCAGCCCTTCCGGGGGGACCCAGTGATGTCCTCCAGTGGTGTGTCCTTCCCTGGGCAGCAAAGGTGCTCCTGTCATTGCCTGGGCACAGGGAGCACCCCATGTCTCCAGGAATTGAGGGCTAGAGAGTTGGCACCTCAAGTCCATAGGGCAGTATCCCCTAACAAACGTGGGATTACACGAGGGACTGTGTCATTCCACCTGCTCTGACCCAGAGGCACTGGGGCACCAGGGCTGGGCCAACTCACCGTACACTTGCAGGCTGGCCAGCGTGGCATGGACTCGCAGCACCTCTCGCAGGGTGGCTCTGCGGGTGCTGAGGGGGATGTGGTGGACACGAGGGTCACCCTGGGTGAGGGGTGGGTTCCTGCCGCCAAAGAGCAACACACGGTTGTGACGAGGAGCCCGGAGGAAGATGCGCTCAGCTTCCCTCAGGTGATGGGCCCAGGCTGCCAGCAGCTCCTGAATATCCTGAGAAGGAAGGGGAGGCACCGCGGGGTCCTGAGCACACCACGTGGGCACAGGCAGGCCTGAAGCAGGGACAGAACCAGGATGGAGCAGCCTCAATTGGTTGCTAACCCCCCCTCAGGAGCTCATGCAGCAGCATGCTGCCACGTCACAGAGCCAGCCATGACCACGTCTCCCCGCTGAGAGGCCAGTGCTGTGGCCCAGCCCCACCTTGAGCAGCGCAGCCTCGTTGTAACGGCGCAGGGAGGCTCCGGCCGACCGAGGTGCCGACCCTGGGGTCTGGGCATCCCATAGGCCCTGGGCTGTGCCCCGCCGGGCTCGCACTGTGTAGCGGTGGAAGGTCTTGTGCTCTTGCACCTGGGGGCTGTGGGAGAGGGGCAGGCATGAGCAACAGGGCCCCACACATGAAGAGGAGGTGAGGTGGTGCTTCTGGGACCCTGGTGGGCTTGTGCCTTGCCCCTGGGGCCCTAAAGATTAACACTTCTCTTGCAATGCAAGTGGGCTTAGCCAACTCTCAAGCAAAGACCAGGAGCTGTGGGTGCCCAGGGTGTGGTAAACACTGCGATGGAGAAGCAGGGCAGGGATGGCCATCCAATGCCTAGCCCCACTTGTCCAGCTTTGTCCTCCAGTACTTACCCCCGGAACACAGCTCCTGCAAAGTGCCCACCGCCCATCATCAGCACAACCCAGCACGTGCTCGCACCCAGGCTCCGCAGCGACGCTGTCAGCTCTGCTGGATCCTCACTGCCACCCTGAGACACAGATGTCCCTGATAGTGCCCACAGGATCACCTTGCTGTCCCCTGGGACAGAGACCAGCCCTTCTACTGGCACCAGAATCAGGTTTCTGGGAGCATCCCAGAGCCAAAAAAACAAGCCACCAGCAAGAATTGGGGCCCTAACACAGACCTGGCACCAGAGACCACTCCTCCCATCATGGGATGTGAGGGACTGTCAGGCAGATGTTTACATCCCAGTGACACCTGCCTTCTCTGGGGACCCTCTCCCAACAAGCTGGCCTGTGACTTGCCTTCCTGGTGCCCAGCACGCAGCGGTAGGCAGAGATAAGCTGTCCCCTTGCATTGCGGAGCAGCACCTTGTGGGAGCGGGGGACTGGGGGAGTCTCGAGGCTGTCACTGGCAGAGGGCAGCAACTCCGACTCACTGCTTGAACCAGAGCTCTCCGAATCAGACCCTGAGATGCTGGAGACATCCCCTGCAAGAGAAAGAAAACAGAGCAGGGTAAACTTTAACCAATAGGTTCCCCAAAACTTTGAAGGAGCACACAACCCCAGAAATGCCCTGTCTGGTACCATACTTATCAGACAGGGGCTGGGAAGATAGATGTATGGTGCTCTGGACCCCCAGGTACACACAGGCATGGCTCAGGTAGAACATTCCCTCCTCCCCATAACATGTCAGTAGGACTCAGGAGCAATGCTGGACCTCCAGGAGACCCCACAGCAGCAGAATAAAGGGACCCTGAGCTGGCAGGGGTTGCCAAGGAATTAATCCCTGGACAGAACAGCTCCAGCAAGATTGCTGACAACTTCTGGGCTCTGCTGGGGTAGCCCTGTTCCTCACCTGCACGGGTCTTCTCCTCAAACACTTCTACTGGCAGTGTCTGGCGCCCCAGGAGTCGCTGCTTCAGGTTGAAGCGGTGCCAGTCGAGATGGTAGTGCTCAGTCTGTGAAGGAAGGAGGTATGAGCCAGCAGGGTCGTGGTGGTCCACGGAAACTCCTGCCACTGAAGGCCCTGAGGTGACAGACCCTGAAGGGTAAACTGATGCTGGGACCCTGCAGTGATCCTGACTGGAAGACCATTAAGGAGTTAGGCATGCAAGTGACGTTTTAAGTCATAGCATATAGGGTCTGAGTGCCAGATCTCAACAGGCTGTGTGCAGCTGAGCTCTGGGAAGCAGCCACTGCTGGGCTGCACCACACTGGGGCTGAGCCTCTGCAGTGAGACCCTGCCAGCCCCACTTCCAACTCATGCTGGCCACTCAGCCCTGCTCACCTGCTCCTCCCGGCTGCAGAACACCTGCCCGCAGGTCAAGCAGCACTTCCTCTCTGGCACCTCAGGGACCCCACGGGCCTTCTCCTCACTGCCGGTGGCTGCGGGTTTCTCTGCAAGGAGGAAGAGCTGTACAAAGGCAGCCCCCCAGACTGCACCGCAGAGAGAGGGGCCTCCTGGGTCCCAGCCGCCCAAAGAGCCCTATAGCACCAGAGGGAACTTCAGAGACCTTGGGGTGACACCAGTAAAACACATTAACCAATCCACCAGGCAGCTCCCCTGGCCAAGTTTCCGGGCAGCCACCCAAGCGCTGTGCTGAGAACAAAGATCCTTCCTGGTGGCTTATGGCTGGCGGCCGGGACCTGGCCCAGACACTGCCACCCCACCCCACCGTCCCCATGAAGCCCCACGCACCGTGCCTTGCCGGTGTCACCCCGGCGTCCCAGGCACCCGCAGCAGCTCCGGTGACGAGGGTCAGTCCGCGCAGGAGGCCGGGGTCCTGGGCGGCCTCGAAAACCGACCTGCTCTCAGGGGCAGGCATCGCTCCTGCTTCCGGCGGAGGGGACGGCTCCTGAGCGACAGGGGGACAGGAACCAGCCCGCGGGTCACCGGACTGCCCTCCCCGGGGGTCACCGGACTGCCCACCCCGGGAGTCACCGGACTGCCCACCCCACGGTCCCCGCCCCACAGGCCCAGCCCTTTCTCCCGCCCCGAGCCCGCCCTGCGGCCGGGACCCTCCTGCGGCCGCTGCCCCCGGGATCCGCCCCGCGCCGTCCGTCCCGCCCGCCTAGCCGCCACCCCCGCGCTCCCACCCACCCCCACCCCGAGGCCGCCGCCCCCCGCCATTCCTCCCCCCGCCGATAACGGGGGCGCGCGCCCCGCCACTCACGTGCGGCCACTGCCGCGCCGGCCCGGAAGCGCCGCTCGGTTGCCGTACGTCACATCCTCTCTGCCTGCGGGCCGTGCCTAGGCTCAGCCCCGCCCCCGCCCTCCCGCCTCTCCATTGGCCGCTCCCCCGTCCCGCCCCGCGGCTGCCATTGGGCGCCGCGGCCGCCAGTCGCGGGGCGGAGTCGGGCCGAGCGGGCCGGGCCGGGGCCAGGCCGGGCCGGGCCGGGCCTGGGCCGGTGGTGGAGGCGGCGCGGGGCAGGGCCCCGCCATGGCCCACTTCGAGACGCAGTACCAGCGCCTGGAGAGCTCCTCCACCGAGTCCCCCCCCGGCGGCGGCGACCTGCTTGTTCACGTCCCCGAGGGTGCCAAGTGTGAGCGGCGGCAGCGGCACCGGCACCGGGGATTGGGGCCTGGCCGCCGGGCTGAGCCTGAGGGGAGCTGGGGAGCAGGGAGGGGAAGCGGGAAGCGGCGGGGGCCTTGTGGACCGGCGGTGTCCCGGCTGCGGGGAGGAGATCCAGGGCGGTCCAGGTGGAGGGGGATGTGGGGAACAGCCAGGGAGTGAGGGGAGCTGGGGATGGGGACTGGGGGGGCTGGTGTGGGGCCTCGGGAGGCTCGGGACAGGGGGGAAGAGTTGGGCTTGTGCCACACACAGGAAAAGGCCGACTATGCCGGAGGGCCCCTCACCCTGCACTTTTCCTTCCTTCAGCTCCATGGCATCACATTGAAAACCTGGACCTCTTCTTCTCTCGTATATCCTTTTGCAGGGGGTTCAAGCAGGACTTGCCCCACTGCCTCATGTGCTCTCAGTGCTGGTGGAAACACTGGGTTTGATGTAACTGAGAGCTGGGGTAGCGTCTGCCCCTTCCTGTAGTACACTGCAGGGCTCCAGCGGGGCTGGGGGATGGCAGAAGCCCCGTGCCTGTGGGGTGCTGTCACCTGACAGGGGACGGGCAGGTTCTTTTAGGGAATCTTGGCAGAGCGATGACAGTACTAAGCTTTAGTCGCAGTTAAAGCTTTATTTTGTGCAGAGGATTTTATTATTAGGATAGTACAGCATTTATAATCAGAGTAGCACAGGATTTTTCTAAGCAGAATCAGTGTAGTACAATTTTAAAAGTAGCATAGTATAGAGTTTTATAGCACCACTTGGCACGTGGTTTCTAATCACACGGACTCTAGAGATCAGGCCATATCTTAATACATGGCTTGCTTTGCGAGTATAAAAATCATAATCTAGACTCAAAAATCATATAAAAGAATATGAGTAACTAAATCCTTGGAGGAAGCAGATGGCAGCGGGGACATCCCTGGCTTCTCGTGTGTCTTGGGCCCTACTGTCCAGCAGCAGTTCTAGTCCAGGTTCCCACTTAGGACTTGTAACTCCTTGATTTTGTGGACAGTACTCTGGGTGCTATTGCACTCCTCTGTTCTATGATGGGGTCATGTCTGACACTGGGTTGGCCGGATGCCTGGGATGTTCAGGGCCAGCATGCAAGGGAGTAATCAGCCTGGTACCCAGGAATCTTGAGGTCGGTAGAGAGTAGAACAAGAAATCTTGATTGGTTTGTCTACTTGGTTTACAGGACCTTCAGAACCTGATAATGAGGGAAAGAGAAGTTACAGGTGACCTATTTGGTCACAGAGAATGGCTGCTTGCCTCATAAAATGGTGTTAGTTATGCTAACCACATTACTGGGGTAAGGAGCTGGGACTACCAGTCACGGGTGGGTGCTGGGAATATTAAATGCTTTTTTACCTGGCTTTGCATTGTCACGTCTTGACTACCTTTGTGCAACCTGCAGGCAGGCTGAGTTTCTGCTCTGTGCCGGGACAGGCACCCTCTGGGCTTTGGGTGAGGGAAGAAAGGTGCTTGGATGGAGCCAAGGCCTCTGATCCCAGCTGTGCTTTACCTGGGCAGAGCGCGTTTCCCTGCTGTGGAGAGAACCAGCTTGCTGCTCAGTAGGGGTTGGAGGGGATTTCTGTTGGTGGTGGAGGGAGACTTGGCTGGAGAGCTGTGGATGCCAGTGGGATAGAAGCCTCTCCATCCTTCATCAGAGGGAAGGAATCTCCAGACTCTTCTCCTTGACTGTAGCTTTCACGTCTATAACCTGCATCAGAAGAATGGCTTCACCTGTATGCTCATTGGAGAGATCTTTGAGCTCATGTAAGTGCAGGTTCCCCCTCTATTGTGGCTGTGGCAGCTGCTGGGCAACAGCCACAGGAATCTGCCGAGCTTCTGTAGCTGAGTGGGTGGGAGGGTTCCCCTTACCCTTGTCCTGCCTTTCCTTCGATAGGGCTTTCCATGCCCCAAACCTGCATTCTGCTTGGAGGAACCAGTGCCCGTGGGCTTTCCTCAGACCCTGGCTGTGGGAATGCACCTCCATGAGGTGCCACCCTCCCAGCTTTGCATTTTGGGAGGTGGGAGGGCCATCCCTCATGCCCGGTCCCTATTTTCACAGGCAGTTCATCTTTGTGGTGGCATTCACCACCTTTCTCATCAGCTGCGTTGATTACGACATCCTCTTTGCCAACAAAGCACTAAATCACAGCCAGCATCCCAGTGAGCCCATTAAGGTGACTCTGCCAGATGCCTTCCTGCCTCCAAACGTCTGCAGTGCAAGGTAGGGGCAGCAGAAAGCATGGCAGCCACTGCTTGTGCTTTCTCGGGTACTTGGGGTGCCTGCCCGGGCTTGTCTCCCATGACTTGCCTCTTCTTGCTTGCAGAATCCAGGCAAACAGCTTCCTCATCTGCATCCTGGTGATAGCTGGGGTTTTCTGGATCCACCGACTTGTCAAATTTATCTACAACATTTGCTGCTACTGGGAGATTCACTCTTTCTACATCAATGCCCTCAAAATCCCCATGGTAAGTTGCTGGGCTGAGGGCTGCAGGCAGTGTTTGCTGGGTGGTGAGAAGCAGCTCATCTTCACTCCTCTCCAGAGCCAGCTTCTCTGGGAGATCTGTGCTGAGTGTTCTTCCCTCTGCTCCATAAGGATACGTCTCCTTTCAGCCTTTTCTCCAGCAGCCAATTTACTCCGTGTTAACCCTCTGTGCCCAGCCTGCCTCTCTCCCTGCTGGCATGCACCTCTGCCGTCTGCCACCTAGTATGTTTATCCTTTGGTGATGGCCTTTTCTGTCATGCTTTTCAACAGAGAAGGCATAAGCAAGGATATCCTTGTACCTCCCTGGGTTATGGACAGCATCATCTTCCTTTTTTACTGGGGTGGGGAAACTGGGGCATGGAGCTACTCAGTCGGTAAAGATCACACTGGAGATCAGCATGTCAAAGATGGGGTTTGAGGCTTGCTCATCCATCCTAGTCCAGAGCCCTTGCTCTGATGGACAATGTCAAAAAGCTTGTGCACATCCTTTGGGCGGAGACAGAGCCTTGGGAAAGGCAGAGTGAGCCAAGAGGCTTGGTTTGTTCCCAGCTTTTCCACAGGCTCCCCCTGGGATACTGCTTAAATCCCTTCCCCAGTTGTGTCTCCCTGCTGCTCTTGCCCAGCAGCTGCCACAGCCACAACCGAGGGGGAACCTGAAAATGGGAGCTCTGGGGAGACACATGGGAGCCTGGAGATGTTTGTGCCTTCAGGGCAGCTGGTGTCTGAGTGGCTGGGAAAGGCTTGTCTGCACCAGTCTAGGTGTAAAGGGCACTGGGGCAAGGTGTGGGCTTTGCTTGCTGCTGGCCAAAGCGGTGCCTGGTGTCCTGCTGTCACTTGTGCCTTGTCAGTGCTCCATGTCCTGCCCTAACCTTGCTGGTTGTCCCCTTCCAGTCCACCCTGCCCTACTACACCTGGCAGGAGGTGCAGGCCCGCATCGTGCAGATCCAGAAGGAGCACCAGATCTGCATCCACAAGAAGGAGCTGACAGAGCTGGACATCTACCACCGCATCCTCCGCTTCAAGAACTACATGGTGGCCATGGTGAACAAGTCACTGCTACCCATCCGCTTCCGTCTGCCCCTTCTGGGAGACACTGTCTTCTACACGCGTGGGCTCAAGTACAACTTTGAGCTCATCTTCTTCTGGGGGCCCGGCTCCCTCTTTGAGAACGAGTGGAGCCTGAAGGCCGAGTACAAGCGGGCAGGGAACCGCCTGGAGCTGGCTGAGAAGCTCAGCACACGCATCCTCTGGATCGGCATTGCTAACTTCCTCCTCTGCCCCCTCATCCTCATCTGGCAGATCCTCTACGCCTTCTTCAGCTACACGGAGATCCTGAAGCGGGAGCCGGGCAGTCTGGGTGCCCGCTGCTGGTCTCTCTATGGCCGCTGTTACCTGCGTCACTTCAATGAGCTGGACCACGAACTGCACTCGCGCCTCAGCAAGGGGTACAAACCAGCTTCCAAATACATGAACTGCTTTATCTCCCCGCTCCTCACCATCGTGGCCAAGAACGTGGCCTTCTTTGCTGGCTCCATCCTGGCTGTGCTCATCGCTCTCACCATCTATGATGAGGATGTGCTGGCGGTTGAGCATGTCCTGACCACAGTCACCCTGCTTGGGGTGGGCATCACAGTGTGCAGGTGAGGTGGGTCTGTGCTGCCGCTGTGCTCCTGGCCGTGCTGTGGGGAGCGGTGGGGCTGACAACCATCCATGCAGACATGCTCTTTGGTTGCAAGCGGCTGTGAATTTGCCTGAGTGAAGGGCAGGGCTGGGGAGAGTCAGGGGCAGGCAGGAGAAGGGGTCAGTGGTGATCTTAAGTGGAATGGTCATATGATGTGAGGGGTGTTGCTGAAGCTATATGGTTTCTCTTGGGTGTGGAGGTTACAGATGGAGCTGTGATATGGGCTGGTCACCCTGCCCACCTGGGAGAAGATCTCCCAGGAACTGAGGTGTGATACCATGATGTCTCCCTGTCCTACAGGTCTTTCATCCCTGACCAGCACCTGGTGTTTTGCCCAGAGCAGCTGCTGCGAGTCATCCTGGCACACATCCACTACATGCCTGACCACTGGCAGGGCAATGCCCACCGCTATGAGACCAGGGATGAGTTTGCCCAGCTCTTCCAGTACAAAGCGGTGAGCGTGGCTTGCGTGGGGCTGGGATGGGGGCTCCTCCCTGAAGGAAGGAGAAGCTGCCAGAGAGTCAAGCAGCTTCTGGGCTGGCAGAGGAATGAGGCAGCTTTCTTAGAGACACTCTGCCTCAGAAGATGGAAGGCTGGAGCTGGGGCCTGGCTTTGGGACTGTGGCTTTCTTGACACCCTCCAGCTTGTGCTGAGCCCATCATCTCTGTTCTCAGGTCTTCATCCTAGAAGAACTCTTGAGTCCCATTATCACACCCCTGATCCTCATTGTCTGCCTGCGGCCCAAGTCCTTGGACATCGTTGACTTCTTCCGCAATTTCACCGTGGAGGTGGTGGGTGTGGGTGACACCTGCTCCTTTGCCCAGATGGATGTGCGTCAGCATGGCCACCCAGCGGTAGGTCCCCTGGCTGGCAGGAGAGCAGCCTGGGCTCCCAACCAGCGTGCCAGGTCCTTTAGACCCGTGAGAGGCTGTAACTTGCCACTCCTGGCAGCCCACAGGCCAGCCCAGCCACCTGCATCTCTGCTGGATGTCTGGGGCTGCCAACGCTAGTCACCAGCCCCAGGGGGCTCTTGTGGCCCAGCTGTGATGATTAACCTGATGTTTTGTGAGCCAGGTTTTGTTTGATGTCATTGTCTGTCTTCCCAGCCAAGAGTCCTGTGTTGTCAGGAGAATGGGGATATTTGTACTCTTGGAAAGCGTGACCAATGGAACTGACTTCAAGAAGCTGGGCTGCTTGTGCCCAGGAGAGAGGCAGCCTCAGGGACATGAGAAGCGTTTTTCATTCTGTAATACCTAGTGCAGAAGGAAAAGGGATCCATTCCATCTATTTCCTGTGCCTGGGAATTTAGGTTGCTTGTCAGGAAAGACTCCCTAGTGACAGGGCTGTGAACTAGGGAGGGGGTGTGCTCACTGTGGCAGGAAGCTGCTAAGAACAGCCATTTGTTGGTTCCTGCTGTGAGCTGCAGAGTGCAAGACAAGGCTTTCAGATCCATGTTTTGTGAATAGTCCCTGTCTCTGGTTCCCTTGCAGTGCTGCGTGTTCAGGGGGGGTGTTGTGTGTGTGAAAGTGGAGACACTGTGCTTTCTGCTCCTTCCCCAGGCTGTGAGGGCTGAAGTCCTGCAGGGCTTTTGGTGTAGTGCCTGCTACCTGTGAAGCTGTAGCCCAGCTTATGCCGGGTGTTGGGTGCTTGGCCCACCCTGACTGCAGGATTCCCGGGCCTGGCAGTGGTGTAAAGCAGATCCTGCCCCTCATTACCTGTCTGTGCTCCACAGTGGATGTCGGCAGGAAAGACGGAGGCCTCCATTTACCAGCAGGCCGAGGATGGCAAGACGGAGCTGTCCCTCATGCACTTTGCCATCACAAACCCCAAGTGGCAGCCGCCCCGCGAGAGCACGGCCTTCATCGGCTTCCTGAAGGAGCGGGTGCACCGGGACAGCAGCGTGGCGCTGGCTCAGCAGGCCGTGCTCCCTGAAAATGCCCTCTTCAGCTCCATCCAGTCCCTGCAGTCGGAGTCAGAGGTGCCCAGGCTTGGGGGGGATTCAGGGTGTTCTTGGGGTGCTTGCTGGGTGCTGGCAAACTGATAATCGGGTCCTCTGGGCAGTTTTTGCTCTTGTCTGGACTGTATCTAGGGATGCTAATGTGATGAATCGGCACTAGTTGGGACTGTTTCTGGGTTTCTGGAGAAGGCAGCAAGCTATCCTGCGGCCCTGTGGGGTGGGATAGGGGCTGAGAGAGCTGGGGTTCCTCAGTTCTGTCTTGCTGGTGGGGATCAGCCCTCCAGGTCTGCACAGGACAGTGATTTTATCTTTCAACTCTGCAGCCTCACAGCCTGATTGCCAATGTGATAGTGGGCTCCTCGGCACTGGGCTTCCACATAGGCCGGGATGGACAGGCCTCCCGCCATCTCTCTGAAGTGGCCTCGGCCCTGCGTTCCTTCTCACCTCTCCAGTCTGCCCAGCATCCTCCCAGTGGCTTCCAGATGGCGGGAAGGGATGGAGAGGGAGCCCAGCCTCGGGGTGCCAGTGCCATGACAGCCTCTGGGTAAGCTGCAGGCTGGAGAGGGGCAGCTGGACACCTTGCAAACTCCTTAAACCCTTGTTCAGTTGCCATTCTGTTGTCCTAGGTGCACAGTGGCATATGTCTCTGTAGCCTGAGACATGAAGGGACGTGTTCACAAGCAGAGTTAGGCCCAGGTGCTTAGGCTGAACCTAAAGGACAGTTATGGGGTTCTGGTGTTCTCTTGTAGGTACCACTGTGGTGAGAAACCACTAGAGGGGAAGAGACAGTGCTATAGCAGGGCTGGTCGCCTGGTGCATCTGCAGAGATGCTACAGAGGGCCTGTTCCTACCCAGCCCAGGAGTGGCTCTCTGCGAGGCTGACATCAGAGCGTAGAGGGGCTGGGCAGTGTGGGGGGCACCTGGGCAGCAAACACCACCTGTGTGTCCCATGGCAGGGCTGACGCGAGGACCGTGAGCTCAGGGAGCAGCGCCTGGGAGGGCCAGCTGCAGAGCATGATCCTGTCGGAGTACGCTTCCACCGAGATGAGTCTCCACGCACTCTACATGCACGAGGTGAGCAGCCTGAAGCCGGGCCAGCCGGAGGAGTGTGGGGCCAGGGCAGGGAGGACCAGGATATCCTGTCTGGTGGGACTGGGATACCAGATTGTGTGAGAGCTGATGCCAGTGTGTGTACAGTGCTGGGGAGAGGGTGTGTTTGAGCGTCTGGGCTCTCCCACACAGTTGATTTGTGGTTTGGCCTGCAGTTGCACAAGCAGCACGCCCAGATGGAGCCCGAGCGGCACACTTGGCACCGTCGAGAGAGCGACGAGAGCGGGGAGAGTGCCCACGATGAGCTGGATGCTCAGCGGGGTGCCCCTGTCCCCATCCCTCGCTCTGCCAGCTATCCCTTCTCCTCACCACGGCAGCCAGCTGAGGAGACAGCCACTCTGCAGACGGGCTTCCAGCGGCGGTATGGTGGCATCACAGGTACGGGAGCCAGGGCAGAGGTCTGAGATGCTGGTCAGAGCCTCAGATTCAGTGCCCTGTATGGACCGGCATGAGCAGCATGTCTACCCCTGAAGACCAACAGTACCCTAGGTAGCTCAGGCAGCTCATCTTCCTCCTTGCCTGTCCTGCAGACCCGGGCACAGTACACAGAGCCCCATCACACTTCTCCCGTCTCCCTCTGGGAGGCTGGGCTGAGGACGGGCAGTCAGCAAGACACCCAGAGCCCGTGCCAGAGGAGAGCTCAGAGGATGAGCTTCCACCGCAGATCCACAAGGTAGGGGTGAAGGCTGTGGCCGACAGGGGAGACGTGTACTTAGGATGGTCCCAATAGGTGCCACAACACCTCTCTGTCTTGCAGGTATAGCCTTGTAGACTGGGGATCTCCTGGGGGTTGCAGACTGGGAGACGCCTGGGCAGCGGGATTTGGCATCAGCCTGATTCTTCTCAAATCCTGAGTGGACGGGATAGTCCCGGGCTCCATTTTGTTGCCATCAATTGCCGAAGAGACAAAACTGCCAGGCTGGCGGCTTTGTGGTGGCACCTTGTGTCCAGCCGTGTGTCCAGTCAATGCCACTCTGACTCTTGTGGGGTGAATGCGTGTGTGAGTACATACGTGTGTCTGTGTTCACATCTGTGTTGTCCGTGTTGGAGGATCGCTGCAGAGCCTGCGAAAGCTGACGTGACAGCACTAGCGGTGGGGAGCTGTGGACTGACTTGGAGGTGGCAGCAGAAGCTGCTGTTCGAAGGGTTCTGTGATGGCACCAGCTCCAGACATCCACCCAGAGCTGGGACCTGCCTCCAAAATGAAGGCATGAGCTGCTGAGGGGCGGTCTAGCTCGGTCTGTAGCACCATACCTGCCCTGCCTTCTGCCCTAAGGAGGTGCCCAGGACCATGTTTGCCCTCTCAGAGAGGACCAATATTGTGCCCCTTGGCCTGGAGCAGGACAGCAGTGTGGCAGTTGCCCACCCTCTGCCCCAAGATCCTACAGAGGGATGTGCCCTAGCTGCTGCTGGTCTGGGTAGGGGTGAGATCTAGAGGTGGTGGGAACAGCTCTGGATGGAATCTGGGGATGCTGCAGCACTTCCCTGGCTCTCATGATATCTGACCAGGCCCCTGCACACAGTGGTCAGTGGGGTGAAAGTCCTTGGTCCCTGATGTCCTTCCCAGCTGGCAGCCTCTGTGCTGTACCTCTGGGCTGGGGCAGCATCCTCCCTGCTGTGCAGTGCCGGGGGGGATGTGGGTGGAGTGGGCCCTCCTGCAGTGCCAAAGAGACCCCAGAGTGGGGCAGCCCAGCGTCGCCCAGGAGTGCTCGGAGCCCACCTTGAAGGTCTCGTGCTCTGTGTATCATTTCCCTTCCCCCAGGCATGATAAAGGCCTTTTCCCTGTGCCCAGCCTGTGGTACATCGGGTCTGTGCTCCTGATGTGGCTGTTTCTGTGGTATTGGGCCTTTCCTCCAGAGGCTTGAGTGTGTCTTGCATCTTGACCAGGGGTTCCTGGCTCGTCCTTCCCTCCTGAAACCATCCCTTGGCTTGCAACATGGCTTCAGCTAGAGCGGAGACCATGTACCAAGCAGCTGGCTCATGTCTGGCAGGGCAAGGAAGGGATGCCCCCGGCCCAGAAGGGAGAGGCAAACCCTGGTCCAGCCTTGGGGTAGTGGTAGGGGTCAGGATCCTGGCTGTGCAGGACAGGACCTTCCCACCATCATTCTGGTTTCCCTTTCTTCCCGTGGCAGCTTGTGAAGATCAGCATTGGCCTGACCCCTACCAGGCTTTGCTTTCCCCTGTTTCTCTCCCCTTGCCTCTGCCAGAGCCTGCTTGCTTTTGCCATGCCCTCCACAAGCACCACCCGCCCTCCTCTGCCGTCCCTGGAGTCCTCTGCCACTGTGACCATCCTCTGCCATTTGAGCCTGGGCTGCGTGTGTGCTGCCAAGGTGCCTGCTCCCAGGGGTCTGTGGCCAAAACCAGGACGCCAGGGCAGGAGCAAGGCTGGGGTGCTCGTGCAGGGGCAGGCTCTTTGGCAGGGGTGGGCTCCCTGCTGGGGTGAGGAGGGGTGGGCCGGAGCTGTGGCTGCGCTGGGGATGCTCCAAACAGAGCATGCTAAAGCGGAGCTCAGGATGGGGCTCAGCTCTTCCCGGCTGAGGTCAGGGCTGAGCCAGGCAGGGGGGCTGTGGACCTGGGTGTTGCTGGGGACCTCCCACAGTGGAGCGGCTGCGACAACCCCCTGTGGCATGGCGAAAGGAAACGGAAAGCCGACCGACTTCCCAGGAGACTGAGCTTTCCAGGGCCTTCCCCCGCCGCCCTGCACCAAGCTGAGCATCTTCCAGCGGAGCTGCTGCCTCTCTCTGAACTGAGTGGCCGGAGGCTGGCAGCACCCTGGGGCAGGGGGGACAGTCTGGGCCTTTCCCTGGGCTGGCAGGAGGGAGAGGCCAGGCAGGAGCAGGCCCGAGTCCTTGCCGCATGTTGTGCTTGTGTGTCGGTGTCCCATGTGCATGCCGAGCCACTCTTCCTCATCTGCTGGGGCGTGCAGGCGCGGGGGCCCTGGGGAGGGGGGTGTCACACCCCGTGCCCTCGCTGTACAGCTCTAGAGCCGTCTAATAAAGATGGGCTGTATCATCCTGCCTGCCTCCCGAGTCTTCCTCCACCCTCCGGCACCCTGCAGCCCACCCAGACCCTTCCACGGCCCGGGAAACCCAGGAGCCGGCCCAGCCGGTGCCTGCGATGACAGCAGGGAGTAGCCGGCAGGGCTGGGAGCTGCCCGGAGCGGATCCCAGCGGGGGGGCGGGCAGGCTCTATATTTATCCCCGGCAAGCCCGCGTCCCGTCCTGCCTGACCTCTGCGGCGGGCACGGCGTCGCCAGGGCGGCGGGAGCTATCGCGGCTCCGCAGCGCTGGGCTGGCGGCGGCGATAAGCGGGAGGGGGGCGGCTCGGGCTCAGGATTCCCCCCTTGGCTCGCACCACCGACACCTGCCCGATCCCATCTCCGCGGGGGGGGCGGCTGAAAGGTAGAGTGCCTGGGGGAGGGGGCGGTCTGTACAGCCCGGGGCTGGGCACCGCGGCCCGGGGCGGGACACACACACCCCGCGGCGCAGACCCGGTGCCGGGGCGGGCGCGTAGGAGCCCGGCGGTGCCGGGGCGGGGAGCGGGGCGGGGAGCGGGGCGGAGCGGGGCGGTGCCGGGGCTGGGGCCCGGCTGGCGGCGGCTGGCGGCGACGGTGCGGGGGCCCGGAGCGGGCCGGGGCCGGCGGGCTCGTGGCAGGTGAGCGGGCGCGGGCCTCCGGGCGGGGCGGCGGGGTCGGCACAGCGCCTGCGCGGGCGGCGGGGCCGCGGCCGTGCCGGGGCCGAGCGGTGCCCGCAGAGACAGGGCATTGCCCCGGCACGGCCCCGGCCTGGCCCGCGAGGGTCCCTCTCCCTGCCCGTGTGTCCCTGCACGTCCCGCGCCTGTGCCCTGCCCGTGCCCTTGCATCTCCACAGCGCTGCCCCGCGTTCCCCCGTGCGTCCCTCTGCGTAAGCCCAACCCCGCACTGCCGTTGCGGTGCCCCCATTGCTCCCCGCGCTCAAGACCGGTCCCAGCGCCCTGCTGCCTTCCCGTCCCTGCAGTGTCGCTCCCTGCGGTGTCTGAGTGCATCCCCGGGGCCCAGTGCAGTGCTAACCCCCCTGCCCAGCGCGTTGGCAGGGCCGCCAGGCAGATGCTGGCCATGTCCATCCCCATGCAGAGCTGGCCTTGCTTGCATCCATGGCTGCATGCGTGTCCCACGTGTCCGTGTCCCACAGCACTTGCCCCAGTCCCCATGAGTGCCACCCTGCCGTGGTTCTGCCCAGCAGCCCACCCTGAGACTTTGCTCCAGCCGTTTTTCTCTCCACAGCTGGTGACCCGCCAGGATGGCAGTGCTGGAGGGCTACTGTGAGGGCAACAGCTCCATCGCCCAAGCCTGGGTACAGCAGGGCTTCCAGCCCTGCTTCTTCTTCACGCTGGTGCCAACCGTGCTGCTGAGCGTCTGCCTGCTGCTGGGCTCCCTGCAGTATGCCTGCTACGTCCGCTTTGGCCGTGCCATGGAGCCCAAGTACATCCCGCACTCCCACCTCTACCGTGGCCAGGTCCTTCTGTCCCTGCTCCTGGCCCTGCAGCCCTTCGGTGGGCTGCTGTGGCAAGCGGCGGGGCCAGGACGGCTCTACGGGTACATGTTGCTGCACGCCTGCCTCTGGGCCCTCAGCTGGGGCTGTGCCATCGCCCTCCTGCAGCTGGAGCATACGAAGGTGCTGGCGCACGACCGGACGCGGGGCCATGGCACCGTCCTCCTCCTCTTCTGGGCGCTTGCCTTCGCAGCTGAGAACCTGACCCTGGTGTGCTGGAGGAGCCCGCTGTGGTGGTGGGCGCTGGAGGACACCAACCAGAAGGTGGGCTGGGGGCTGGGGGTAGGGGAGGGGGAAGGGGCTCTTTGTGGAGATGAGGCTGCAGCATTGCACTGCTGGGATGAGGTGTGCCTGCTGTGCCCTGTTATGCCCAGGGAGTATACGCTCCTGGGTTGCATCCACAGCTCTGCCAGATGCCTTGGCCACAAGCCCATCTGTTGCACACCTCTCCATGCCCCTATCTGACTCTGCTCCTCCTTCTGCCTGGCCCAGCCCCAGGTGCAGAGGCAAGGAGTGTCTGCCTGCCCCTCACAGCCTTTTACACCCTGGTCCCCCCAGGACAGGAGCATCCCAAGCTGGAGGACACAGGGGCAGACAGAGCAGGGAGGAAGGAAGAGGTCTGGGTGCTGCCTGAGGTGCTGTGCACAGACAGGGGGTCCCACTGAGCTGTGTGGGGCATCACTCCCCTGATTGCATTGCACCCCACACCCTGCTCCTTGCTCCTCCATCCCACGCTCAGCTGGGCTGTGCCAAGGGCTGGCTGTGGTACTGATACCCCTGCTCTCTGTCCAGGTGCAGTTCAGCCTCTGGTTGCTGCGTTACATCTGCACATTCATGCTCTTCTTCTTGGGCATGAGGGCCCCGGGGCTGCCTCGCAAGCCCTACATGCTGCTGGTTAACGAGGAGGAGCGGGACGTGGAGAACAGCCAGGTGAGACCTAGTGCCAGAGCAGTTTGGAGACATGGCCAGGGAGGAGCTTGGGACAAAAAGGAAACAGAGGTGCTGTGGGATCAGCATCTTCAGAAGACCAGGGAGGAGTGAGGTTTAGGCCTGCTCAAGCTCCCTGCCCACTGTCAGCAGGATGCAGGCCTGCTGGGACGATGGGGTGGGGACCGTGGGAGGACAGGACTGTTCTTCTGAGTGGGGTGTTCCCTGGGGCCATTTCCAGATGGTCTGGGGTGCCGGGGCAGTGACCCCTAACTCTGCTCTCTCCCAGCCACTCCTGCCTGATGCTGGCAGGACCACCTCCACCTGGAAGGATTTCCGGAGGAAGCTGCGGCTGCTAGTGCCATACATGTGGCCTAGGGACAACCACCTGCTGCAGGGGCTGGTGCTCTTCTGCATGGCGCTCATGGGGCTGGAGCGGGCCATCAACGTCTTCGTCCCCATCTACTACAAGAACATTGGTGAGGCACCTGGAGCTTGGCATGTGAACCTGCCCATGGCCTCACCAAGTGCTGAGGGGTATCACGAGTGCCCTGGAGGCCTCAGGGACCTGGCAGGAGCAGCTTCCAGGGGGTCAGGGACCAGCACTGGGTGCTGGGTCTGGTTCCCCTGGGACATCTGGACGTGCTCTGACCCTTGCCAACCTCTCCCCAGTGAATGAGCTGACAGAGGGAGCTGCCTGGCACACCCTGGCGTGGACTGTCTGCATTTACGTGGGGCTGAAGTTCCTGCAGGGTGGAGGTGCTGGTAAGGACCATCAGGAAGGATGAGGTGCTGGGGAGAGACAGCATGAGGCACAGTGGTCTGGGGCTGGGGTGGCCAGAGATGCTCTTATGCCCCCATCACTGCTGCTCTTGTGGGAGCCACAATCTGGGCTGGTCTCTGTTTGGGGACGGTGGTGGGAGGGGCCCATCCCAAATCCCTCTTTCTCAGCTGGTCTTTCTGAGACAACTGCAGGCCCCAGCGGCGCGTGTTCCCGCTGACCATCCTGTGGTGCCCCGCAGGCTCCACTGGCTTTGTGAGCAACCTGCGCACCTTTCTGTGGGTGTGGGTGCAGCAGTTCACCAACCGGCAGGTGCAGGTGCAGCTCTTTGCCCACCTGCACGGGCTGTCTCTGCGCTGGCACCTGGGGCGTCGCACTGGTGAGGTCCTGCGCAGCGTGGACCGCGGCACCAGCAGCATCAACAGCCTGCTCAGGTCAGAGCGTGCCTGTGGCGGTCGGGGGGGGCTGGGCAGCCCCACTGGGCTGGGCTGATGCGCCATCTCCTTTCCCTCCCCCCAGCTACATCGTCTTCAGCATCGTCCCCACCATTGCGGACATCATCATTGGCATTGTTTACTTCACCTCGGTCTTCAGTGCCTGGTTCGGCCTCATCATCTTCGTGTGTATGAGCCTCTACCTGAGTGAGTGGGGTTCAGGGTGCAGGGGTGCCATGCTGGGCTGTGGGGCAGTGGGCACCTGCTGATGTAGCATTCTTCTTCCTGCAGCTCTGACCATCTTCATCACCGAGTGGAGGACCAAATACCGGCGGGACATGAACACGCGGGACAACGAGGCCAAGTCTCGGGCTGTGGACTCACTCCTCAATTTTGAGACGGTACAGTAGGTGGTGGAGGGTTGCTGAGCACTGCCCAGAGCTCGGGGTGCTGATCCAGGCACTAGCCCCAGCTCTGTGTCCTGCAGGTGAAGTACTACAATGCAGAGAGCTACGAGGTAAACCGCTTTAATGATGCCATCGTCAAGTACCAGGTATGAGACAGCAGAAGTGAGAGAGCTGCGGGGAAGGAGATGAGCTTCATGGGCACCTGTGGGTTCCCACTCACAGTGGGTCTAATTTGGAGATGTCAGCATCCCAAAGGACCTTGCCTCTTCCAGGTCTCAGAGTGGAAGGTCAGTGCCTCACTGGGCCTGCTCAACCAGACCCAGAACCTGGTCATTGGCCTGGGGCTGCTGGCAGGGTCCCTGCTCTGCGCCTACTTTGTCACTGAAAACAAGCTGCAGGTAAGGCTGATGCCAGCCTGGACAGCCCTCTACCTGAGGTGCAGCCCTGGGGCAAGTGGTGACAGGCACCTATCCCCCATCCTTTCCAGGTGGGAGACTTTGTCCTCTTCGGCACCTACATCATCCAGCTCTACACACCTCTGAACTGGTTCGGGACTTACTACAGGTAATTCCTGGAGCTGCAGGGGTGCCTGGGGTCCCCCACCTGGTGGTGCCTGGTTTGGGCTGTGCTCCTCCAAAACCTTCCCCCTGGTCTTTGCCCCCTTCCAGGATGATCCAGAACTCCTTTGTGGACATGGAAAACATGTTTGAGCTCTTTCATGAGGAGCAGGAGGTGAGTGCCACCTTCCTAGAACCTGATCCCTGCCTTTGCCACATGGTTCTGCCCTGGGGACAGGATGGCTCTGAGGCCACATCTCTCCTTCTGTCAGGTGAAAGATGTGGTGAATGCTGGCGACCTGCGCTTGGAGGCCGGCCGGATCGAGTTTGAGAATGTGCACTTCAGCTACGTGGATGGGTATGGGGTGGCAGTCATGTGGTAGCAGGGTGGGACAGGTTGAGCTATGGGGCCTGGCACAGGGACATGGCATAGCAAAGGTGGCCCTGAGCCCTTCTCCATCTCCTCTCTCTCCCAGGAAGGAAATCCTGCATGATGTCTCCTTCTCTGTGATGCCCGGGCAGACCCTGGCCCTGGTGAGAGAGGGACCCTGGGTGTGGGTTCACTGCTGGAGTGGGAGGAAGGGCTGGGAAGTACAGGGCTGGGAAGGACAGACCCCCAGTGAGCCCTGCCCAGCCCCTGGCCCCCAGCAGCTGTGAGTCTATGGTGTCTCCATGTCCCTTTACCCTCGTGTGCAGGTGGGACCTTCAGGCTCAGGGAAGAGCACCATCATCCGCCTGCTTTTCCGCTTCTACGACGTGCGGGGTGGCTGCATCCGCATTGATGGGCAGGACATCTCCCAGGTGAGTGTAGGCGGCCTCCAGTCACCAGGGTAGGGGACACAACAGCTCCTCTGGGCCTCGCAGCACCACTCAGTGCAGGCACTGGCATCTCCCTGGGGCAGGAGTGAGCACGCAGCCCCCACAGCCCCTTTGAAGGCCGATGTCTGTACCAGGAGTGGGATGAAGGGCACAATGGCAGGACCCCTGGGCTGAAATGCTGGAGGTTGGCCAGGGTCCCTGGGAAGGGCTGGGGCACTGGCAGGGTGCCCCCACCGCAGGCTGGAGATGCAGCTGAGCCTGTCACTGGGGGGACCCTGCAGCACACACCCTGCAGGTAGCATGGTATAAGGCTCACGGCTAAGGGGTGGGATTGAGTTTTGGGGATGGGGGTCTTTTCAGGGGGTAAGTGTCTGCCTGAGCCCTCTCCCCATGTCCTCAGGTGAAGCAGGCGTCACTGCGCGCTCACATCGGGGTGGTGCCCCAGGACACGGTGCTCTTCAATGACACCATTGCCAACAACATTCGCTACGGACGGATCCTGGCCACTGACCAGGAGGTGCAGGACGCAGCCCAGGCTGCTGACATCCATGACCGCATCCTTTCCTTCCCTGATGGTGAGACCCCCCCCACACCCCTCCATGGTCCCCTTCTTGCCCTCCCTTGCCATCCTGGAGTCCCCCGGGACCCTGTAGCCACTCTCACAGGTGTTCTGTGGATCACATCCCCCACAGAGCACCCGTGTGACCCTGTGCCTTGCTTTGACTTTCCCTGCCTTCTCTGCAAGGCTAAATCAGCCCCTGTGCAGGGATGGGCTGAGGCTGCACCAGGCAGCATGGTCCCGGCAGTAGAGCCCTGGTCCATCCCCAGCTCGGGGAGCACCAGCATAGCACATTCCTGCCTTTGTGCCTGCAGGGTACAGCACCCAGGTAGGGGAGCGGGGGCTGAAGCTGAGTGGAGGGGAGAAGCAGCGCGTTGCCATTGCACGCACCATCCTGAAGGGTCCCCGCATCATCCTTCTGGATGAGGTAAGGGTAGTGGCCCCCAGCCCAGCCTTGCCCCGCTCTGCAGCAGCCCCTGCCCACATCCCTTCCTCACACCCTGCCTCTGCCACAGGCCACGTCCGCACTCGACACAGAGACCGAGAGGAATATCCAGGCCTCCCTGGCCAAGGTCTGCGCCCACCGCACCACCATCGTTGTTGCACACAGGTAGGCACAAGGGGAAAGGGCTGATCTGGGAGGCGCTGAGCTCTGAGCTGGGCACGCAGACTTGTTCTCCTGCTCAGGAGGTGACAGCCTCCTTGCATTGTGCAAATGCCCCTGGACTCTCTCCCCTCTGAGCCAGAACACCCCACCTTTCTCTGCAGGCTCTCCACCGTGGTGGGTGCAGACCAGATCCTGGTGCTCAAAGATGGGCGCATCGCAGAACGAGGGAGGTGAGCACAGGGGGAGGACTTGGTGCTGTCTGGCAGTGTGGACCCCCCGCCTCAGCCCTGCAGCCAGCTCAGGACCCTGCCCCCCTCCGCTCTCCCCACAGGCACGAAGAGCTGCTGCAGAAGGGTGGTGTGTATGCTGGCATGTGGCTGCAGCAGCAGGCTGGGGATGAGGGCGACAGCAAGGAGCGCCGCACTGAGAAGCTCCCAGGCAGCAAGAAGGGACCATGAGCGTGGCTGAGGACTCTGCTGTGATGCTGACCTGGGGCTCAGGCCCCCACACTGCCAGGAAGCCCTTTGCCAGCTGCGGGCTGGGGATGTGCTTGCCCTGTGAGCTGCCGGGGCTGGGTTGGACACTCCAGTGCGTTTGTACCTGTTTGTTTTGTTTGTTTTGCTGTTCTTTAGTTTCTTAAACCAGGTCCTTCCCAACTCCGTGCCTGTGTGCTCTAGGCAGGGTACGTGCCCACAGGGCCTCCCTACGGGGCCATGCTAGGGCAGGCATGGCTACTGCTGCTGCACTTGGGTCGACCAGCAGCTCTGCCACAGGGTTGAGCTCCTCGTGCTCAGGTGGGCAAGGGGCAGAGCAGACTCAGTGCCCCATCCTCACACAATGGGCCGAACATGGCCAGGGGCTGCACTCCGGGCTGGGGGGGGGGGGGGGGGGGGGAGGGAGAGGGAAGGTGCAGCACAGACAGTGCCCACTTCACCCCCTTGTGCCTCCCCTGTGCCCCCATCTGCAGAGATGTAGCTGCTCTTCCAGAGCACCTCATGCTATGCTTTTATTTTTTCCTAAGCAGCACTTAGAGAAGTATCAACATTCCCTCAGCCCAGCCTGAACCCTCCTCCCACCTCAGGGAGGTACTGCCAGCAGATAACCCTGCCTTGACTGTACGCTGGCCCAGCCCTGCACAGAACCAGGTGCAGCGCTACAGGCAGGAGCAGTTCCAGCAGGGAAGCTTGAAAGCAGGTGGGAAAGCAGCACCACTCTGCAGGGCTGCAGAACCCCCTCCAAGGGGCCAGCAGGACAAGTACCCCCTACCCAGGGGTCAGCTCCTGCCTCCAAACACCAGCAAGAAAGGGCTGGCTTCAGGCGTAGGGCTGTGTTTGCAAGAAGAGGTTGTGTTGCTGCTACCTAGGAGGGATCCCCTGCAGCACAGCTGGGAGGAAAGAATTCCTGCCCCCAGCAGCATTAAAACAGGGCCCTGAGATAGTTCAGGGCAGGAGAGAGCAGGCAGCAGCAGGAAGGCAGCTGCAGCCCTCCTGTGTGAGCGACACTGGCACAGCCAAATCACTGCTGAAGTAACGAGTCAGTTAATGGCCCTTGTTAAATTAAACAAGAAAGGAAATGGAGCTCCATTCAGTCTCAGAGAGGTCCTGGGCCCCCACTGAAATCGGGTAAGGCCCAGTGTGCTCTTGTACATGCAAACGGCAGGGGAGGCACCAGGGCGTGGGGAGCTGTGAAGGTGCTGCCTTCACATTGCAGGAGGCCGCGCATTCAGCCACACCATGCCCACACGAGACTGTCCCAGCCACGCTTCCTCTTGGCTGAGGGGCTGGCACAGCCCTCCCCGGAGCACAGAACCCAGCTGCCCACTACTGCAGCGGGCAGCTGCGCTCCCAGCAGTACGTCCCAGCATGCAGAGATGTCCCCAGGCACCACTTCCCTCCAGGCTGGCTCTGCCCTCACCCCGCAGTCCCAGCAGCAGTTGCTAAGTGGGCGCTGTGGGCTGCTGCTTGCTTTGGTCAGCGTGTGCTCAGCCTTGTCCCACACCGTCTTCACCTCTCCAGGAGCATCAGGAATTTGCTGCACTGATTTTATACAGGTACTAGGGCTAAGGTGTCAGTGCATGTTCGGTGGCTCCCTTACAGCCCCCAGGGAGATGAGATGTCCCTGGCGAGGGGCTCTCGTCATCAGAGTCCAGGCTAGAACCCCATGGTGCCCACGTGGGAGGCCAGAGCCACTCCTTGGGCCACAAGCAGGATCCCACATGCGCTGGCATGTTCTGTCTCGCTGGCCTACGACATGCTGCAGTTTGATGGCTTTGAACTGTGCACCTGGAATGGGAAGAAGCACAGTGAGCAGGGGAAGACAAGCTTCTCCCTCTGGCCCACAAGGAGGCACAGCCAGTGCTCAAGTCCTCAGGGCTGTGTTCAGCAGTGACGATGCCACTGCCCCAGGCCAGGGTGCCCTCCTGGTGAGAGACCACAGAGGCAGCAGGATCCAGGGAGGTCCCCCCACAACACAGGCAGGCCAGGACCAACGTCATCACAGCACAGAGCTTACAGCCAGCCTTGCTCACCTGCCGCTGCGACTGCTGGTACTCGGCTTCACTTGCTGACAGCGCCCGGGCCAGTGCCAGATCCTCCTCCTCCTGCGTGCTGCTGGGGACAGTGGTACATTGTGTGCCTCAGCCTCCCCCGGCCTCACTGGCCCAGCACTCAGAGCCCTTTGGGGTGGTGGAATCTCCTGTCACTGCAACCCTCCTGGATAGCTAAGGGCAGGGAGCAACTGAGGATCACCCTGAACAGTCCAGGGGCTGGGGAGGGACCAGAGGATTCAACTGAGCCTGACAGCCAGCACCCTGGGCCAAGGAGAACCATGTCAACTCCAGTCTGCAAGACAGTGGGTGCTTTTAGCAGTGCCAGGTAACATGCTTGAGGACGTGGGCTCCTGGGGTGTCCTCTGTGAACAAACACCTCTACTCAACCTCTGTCATGCTCTAGCCACGCTCATTAGCTGACAAGTGGTTAGACAATGGTTTGCCCTACTCTGTGCTGTCAGTCACTGTCCCCTCCCGGCACCCCAGAGGGCTTGCTTACTGAGCAGAGCTCTGTGATGGCTCTGGATTCTTCCTTTTTTCCTCCCCTCATGACACACAGAGGCATCATCTGGAGCCACGTGTTGAGAGGAACATCATCCCAGAGCCACATGATGCTGCCCCAGGAACCTCTCACAAACAGGCTTGGGGCATGACACCACATGTCCCCAAGGTGTACCTGGGTGGCTGCGCTGAGCTGTGTGCTGACTCTGCCAGGGACATCTCCAGAGCTCGCTGCAGTGCTTCTTCCTCACTCTGAAACAAAACATCTCATTACCAGCTTGCCTGGGGGTGGCAGGAGGCAGTCCTGAGGGACACCGGCAGGTACAGTCTTGCCTGGCCAAGGGTGGGTGCCTCTCCCCTCTCCAAGGCCAGACACAGCCAAGGGGAAGGCCTTGGGCTCAGGACAGACCTGCAGCTTGCTCTCCCCCTGCCCAAAGGAACACAGCCCTGCCTGCCAGTGCTACAAATACCAGTGGGAAGCAGCTTCTAGTCTCCTTCTCCATGCTTGGCTCACGGAACAGAAAGACAACACCTGGGGCAAAAGGCTGATGCACTTTGTGCCTATGGGGAAAGCCAAGCACCAAGCAAAGCCAAGAGCTGCCATTTGCAGGCACCAGAGCAAACTGTGATGCCCCCTGAGTGCCGGGGATCCCTGTTTGCCAGGGAAGGCCCACCTGGAGAGCACCATGGCCACCTACAGACTGTTGGTTAAAAGGCAGTTGCTACAGTAGGACACAGGAACCACCCAAACCTACGCCCCAAATGCCCAGGCCAGGCCACTCACCAGCCCATTCTGCAGCATGACAGCCGGAGGGGAGGTGCTGCGAGTCTGCATCACAGCTGCTCTGCCTCCTCTGTGAACAGGAGAGAAGATGGGTTATTGTCAAGGCAGGGAACCCTGGTACAAGAGCACAGGCCTGCTGATGCACAAGAAGCAGGGAGCTGTCACTCCTGCATCCCACCTGCGCCTGGAACCATGCTGAATCTGGGCATGCCCACCTCAGAATTCAGCGTCAGGCCATCACCTTACCTGGCAGAGGATGGAGAAGAGGGGCTATCTGCTGGCCGGGCAGACCCACTGCTCGATGCGGTGACTGTTCTGGAGGAGGATGCCTGGGCTCTCACAATTGCTGCATGCCTAAGACCAATGAGCTACTTTTACTGCCACAAGTCATCCCCGTGCACTGAATACAATACCCAGGGAGATGAACCTGGATAAGCAATACACCTCCCTGACTCCCTGCTACTCCCAAAAGTAACTATGTTGTGGCTCAGCTATGCCCAAGAGTTTCAAGTGCTGTTTCTCTCCTTGAAACACAGTGCCAGGATGGGCAGAAACCATCAGCTACAGAAGAAGGGGCTGGTCAGAGTAGCAAGAGCAAAACAGACAGCAGACAGTACCAGCAGCTTTTGCTTCAGGAGGGAGAGAGCTGGAGTATATGTCTGTGCTGGCTCTGCAAACCTTAACGCTGCTGGAGGACACCCTGGCACACAGGGCAGGGGAAGATGAGAATGCAGCAGTCCCAGACAATGGGTCAGGAGGAGCTGGATTTCTTCCCTGTCATCCACCTGGCAAGCACAGCCCCACCCCTGCCAGCCTGTTCATCCCCAGGCCCTCACCCTGCTTTGGAAAGGGGACGCCCTGCCCCGCTGCAGTCGTGGTCCAGAGGGTGCCGGTGCTTGAGGCAGTAGTTCTTGTGGCACTGGTCACAGATCACCTTCATCATCTCCTTCTGCTTGCAGCCAGGTTTCAAACATTTGTTGGTGAAGATCTGAAAGGCAACATGATGGTGGTGGTGAAAAGGACAAGGAGCTGTCCTTCCCTCCATGCCAGGCCCTGGGCCCAGCGTTAGCCAGCAGTGCCTCTTCCATGAGGGTCTGGAGCTTGTCTCTGAATACTAGTTTTCTTTAGATAGTTTATTAGTAATTCACTGGTGCCTCGGTCTCCACAATCACAGAATGCACAGCAGGAGAGGGAGACTGCCTCACCCAGGGACTCCTGCCTGCCCTGCCAGGGCAGTGGGGACAGCTCAGAGACCTCCAGCTACTGCTGGGCTGGATTCTTGCAGAGCCAGCTCTCTGCAGCAATTTCCTTTCCCAGCAAAACAGGGCAGCTGATTGCATTTTCCTAATGGCAGCAGGCAGTTTCCTGCCCTCATGTCCCAAGTGGCTGCCCAGCCCCACTCCATCACTACCCCAGCCCCAGATGAGCCCTGCAGATGAGCACACCTCCAGTTCACCAACCCTTCCTGCCCTCAGTCTGTGTAAACAGAGACAGCGCCAGGCAGGGAAGAGTCCTGTGCCATTTTTGTGCCAACCCCAGGCTATGGCGGGGACCCAGCAGAGCTGAGCAGTGAGATGGAAGGCGCTGGGTTCCTACCTTGCGCTTTCGCTGTGCAGGGTCGGACTTGCAGTCACGGTCAATGTGCTCACCCACCACGACATCGGGCATCTCCCCCCGCCTCACGGGGACTGGGGTGTTGCAGAGGGGACACACGGGGACCTGCACATCCTGTAGAGACAGGAAAAGAGGGCTGGGAGCATGCAGCTGGGCAACCTCAAGTACTATGGGCCATCCCTCTCCCTTTCAGGATCTGTCTGCCATGTCTTCCACAGCATGATCTGCAGTTTGAGATCCTGCTCACCACCCTCCAAACAGCTTCCTCTTTCTGACCCAGCAGGTGCTACAGGCACAGACACACACACTGGGAAGGAAAGACAGTTGAGCTGAGAGATGCCAAACCATTTCACACAGTGGCAGAGGGCAGGCTGGAAGTCTGTGGCACTAAGAGATCCTGGCTTTCAGGGACACCTCCAGACTCAGGATACATCCCGAGTGGAGCTGCCCAAGGGACCAAAGAAGTCTCAAATTATTGTGATCGCTGCCTGGGAGGTGCTCAGAATCTCTGTGAGGGATTCCGGACTAGACCTCCTCTCCTTGCTTACCTTCTTGTAGGCAGAGGTGCAGTCGTGCTGGGCATAAGCGATGTGGTCAGTGCAGAAGATCTGATCGCAGGCGTCACACTTCAGGGGGAGGAAGTCTGGGAGCAGGGAGACCGCGGGCAGGGAGCACTGAGGTCAGCACTGCCCGCCTGCCGCCCGGGCCCTTCCTGACTTCCCGAAGCTGCAGCCCCGACCCGCGAGGAAGCCAGAGTCACTCCGCTCTCCCCCGGCACGGAAACAAAAGGCGCTGCGGGTCCTGGGGCTCCACCTCCTCAAGAACGTGCCCCCCCCCGAGTTCAGGAGTAGTATCCTGAGACCGTACCGAGATCCCTGGGGGCTGCCTACCCCAGCCGGAGGCGACCGACGCTGCCGCACCTGGCACGGGGTTCGCCCACCCGGGACGAGGGCTGCTGTGCGCCCCAGGGGGAAGGACGGGCCCCCAGAGACCCCCTCGGCCCCGCCCCGGGCCTCCCCGGCCTGCGGCACCACGGGCCGGCAGCCGGGTGCCCGCCCGGTCCCTGCCCGCCGCCAAGGGCCGCTGCCCGCGCTGCCGTCTCGCCGCTGCGCCGGGCGGAGCCCTGTACCCGGGGGGCAGCGCCGGGCTCCCGGCACCCGGCTCCCAGCTCCGCCCGAGCAGCGGGAATGACCGGAGAACGCGGCCGCCCCGCGCCCCTCCGCCAAGGGCAGGCCGAGCGGCGCGACGCGCCCTTCACCCGCCGCCGCCGCCCCGAGCCCGGC